>CM077648.1:44078618-44678618 GCA_039707465.1 Rhabdophis nuchalis | reverse complement strand
ATTGGTTTATGGATAAATTATGCACATGGATGGAAAGATGAAAGTATTAGGCTATGGGTACTTTGTAAGCGAATGCCGTCTGCTTAAGTATTGCCGAACAGGTTTTACGTATGGAAAATATTCATATCCTATATATCTCAGAAATATCCTTCTGTCACAGAAGGAAGGGAATGGTTGTATTTCTGTTGCTGAGAACCTGAAATAATTGTCTTGTATTTAACTGCAGACATAAGGCTATTGTATGTGCTGAACTACAAAAATACAATTGGAATTGATCATAATCGGATTATCATTCAGTTTGATTTTGGTAGCATAACAATCATTCACAATTTCAAAGGCTACAAAAGGTAGACCCCTTCTTTAATGAAAGCAAATAATCCAAAGAAGCTTAATCCAATGAGATGTCATGAGCACAACAGTACTGTCCAAAAATGTGCCAATTCTTAACAATAAAAGGCATTTGCATTAAGAATGTTTTTCCCAGGAGAAATTCTTCCACCAGTTGATGCTGTGCAGCAAAGTAGATAAAAAAACATCCAAATGTAGTTATATAATAAAATAAACTCTGGCCACAAAAAATTATTCTACAGTAAAAATAACTGCTTTTTCTTTTCTTTTTTTACAACTTTCTCCCAGGCTTCAAACTCTTCCTTGCAAACTGGTCAAGAAGGCAGTGGGAAAAATCAATAATACTGCAGAGGATTCTAGTTTAAATAGATTACTAGATCCTTTTTAGTCAGGGCTAGTTAAGGAATGAAAATGGCACTGAATATTCTAGTTGATTATCTGTGCGAAGACCTTGATATGGGACAACATATCCCTTTTGATCTTATTAGATCTCTTTATCATGTCCAGTACCATCAACTATAATATCCTCCTGGCCCATCCTCAGGAGAAGTGAGCTGGTGGTATTGTTTTATGGTGTTTCTGCTTCTACCTTAGTGGATACTTCCAGTTAGACTCATGGGGAGGCTTGTGATCAAGTCCCTAAAGTGGGAAGTTCCTCTCGATTTCCCTCTAAATTATCTAATCTGTACATGAATGAAGTGAGTCATTCTGTGGTTCAAGCTAAAATGGTTCAGGATGATATTATTAGTATGGTGATGATATTCAGTTATACGTCAAGAAGTTTCTGAAGTCCTGAATTGGTGTCCAGAGACTGTGACAGCATAGATAGTAAAACAAGTCCAGCTTAAACCATTCCCTGATGAAGCAGCTTGTTGTCAATAGATATCAGCAACATTAATAGTAACTCTGGATGGGGTCATACTGCCCCAAAGAAGTTTGATTTGTTGTTTGGGACTTCTCCTGGATTCTCTGCTTTAAAAAAATGTGGAGGCTGTGCCCAGGGTCCCTCTGGCAAATGTTGGCTGACTTTATCTGGAACAATTTACCCTGATGAGGGTAAATGAAGTTGACCATTGCTCAGCTGGAATACAGCAAAATATTTTTTTCCCTGGTGCTGCCTTCAGTTTTACTTGTTTACATAACTTACATGGCTGCCTGTCTCACATAATGACCCTATGCTGTGGCTCACAGCTATCAATAAAAACAAGAATAAAAACAAAACCACTCTTCCTGCTGGGCTCCTGGCCAATTAGCCTCCTGACTCAATCCCCTTTCTAGACCAACACTTGGTGAAACAGGCAGGGCTTCACAGGTATCTAAAAAGATAATTAAGGTTCCTTAGAATCTCAAGTGGCAGGTTGTTCAAAAGGTCTGGATTGGGGCAATACAGAGAAGGCACTTTTGCAAAGTCCCCAAAGTTGCCAGCATTTAAAGGAAGGGACCTGGAGCATGCTCACCGTATCTGACCTAGATCAGTAGATATTCTTAGAAAGAGGCAGTCCTAATCTTGTGCCATTAGGGTTTTAAGACCTAATAACAAGCATCTGAATTGCACCTGGAGAGCAACTGGAAGCCAGCACAGCTCTTGCAGCAGTGGGATAACAAGACGCTTCAGCTACTCAGCTGCAGAAAATGCTGCAGAGTGACTCCTGACAGGACAACTCCACCAAGCCTGAATAACACTAACTTTGAAGTCACTTTAAGGTTGCATTGTTTACTATTTCAGTAGGCTAGTACTATTTCAGTGAAATGTGCTAATGCTTTTAAAGTCCCTAGTGGTGCAGCACATATTTAATCTGGCCTGGTCCTAAGAGAAGGTCTGTTGTGGGCCTTACTCTTTCAGAAACAGATGGCCTTCTCAGTAGGATAGTTCTTTCCTACTGTATCCCCCCTTCCCCAAAGGTTGAGTTATTTCCTGCCCATTTAGGTTTCACAAAACTATCCAAACCACAGCTGTTTCAGTGGTCCTTTGACTTTTCAGTTATGAGATGTTGTATTCTAGAGGTGAAAATCTGGTATCTCTTTAAGAGCCAATGGCATAATTATTTAATGTGGAGATTGTGCCATGCAGCACCGATGCTCTATGCTTGGAAGAATGACAGCTGTCCAATTCTCCAGTTCTTTTCTGTTTTTTTTTAACCAAGCTTTTTGTTGTGAACAATGGAGCAGTGTTTGTACGGGAACAAAACTAGCAAGCACAGAAAAGGGAAAACACTGATCCCAGGCCACCATCACATATGCATAAGGAAAGACAATGGAGTTCCCTGCAGTGCTTTGTCAAAGATGCCTACCTGTTAAAAATCAGATGACTGGATAATAGAGTCTCCTTTGGGGTTTTAAAAACAGAGAAGCAAAAAGATAAAAATGAAGCCTAACTAGATTAAGGCTTGTGAGGACACACTTTGTCCTAATTGGTAATGCGATTTGTTAAGCTTTGGTTTAGCATTGTGGTTACAACAAACTATCAATTTATGTATTGTAAACCCAGTCAGTCATTAAGTTTGCACACTCTACAAAATCAAACAAGCTGTATTATGATCTAGTGCAGAGGTGGGCAACTTGAGGCTCTAGAGCAGAGGTCTCATTCTCGCGGCCCACGGGCCAGTTGCGGCCCGCAGGATGGTATCTTGTGGCCCCCACCGTGATATGAAAGTATAATATTAGTATTAATATTAGTATTCATATTAATGTAAGGAATCCCTTATGCGGCCCAGCCTCACCCAGCCTCTGCCTCCAGCGGCCCCAGGTAAATTGCGTTTGAGACCCCTGCTCTAGAGGCTTAGACCCAATCTGTTACCCCCATTCTTGTGGTATTCAGAGACATTGTTGAACAGCTGCAAAACTAGTGGTTAATTATAGTGGCAAGAGTGTGTTATGTTTGTAATTTATTTTTAACGTAACATCCTGTTTGAGTCATGCTTGACTTCTGGTGACTATGTCCAACAATACAAAACTGGTTTACAATTGTCTCTTCCCAAGATGTCTTCTTTACAGTCCAGCTTAGAGCTTTAATATTTCCTAGTGAATTCTTCTCCAAGTATTAAATCCAACCCTGTTTTGTTCTTGAGACAGTCTACGTCTGCTAATAACTTGCAAATAGAATAATGGTCTCATAGAAAATCTGTTCCTCACTACATGGTCCTTTAGAGCTTCTCTGACTCCTCTGTCTGAAGATGTCTTTTTTAAAAAGCTCATCACTTTCAGTGATACTTCATAAGTGGTAATATTCCTCTTGATGACTAGCAACGATTCCGTTCCTTGTGGGTTTTGTCCCTGTCCTTGAAATTTAGTACCCAAAACTGCGTAGAGTATTGTAAGTAGAATTTACCCAGGGCAGAGTGGAGGAGAGAAAATAAGGCCTATGATTTGGTCTCTTTGCTTGTGTTAACACACTCCAAAATTGTGAGATGGTGTATCTACATCACATTATTTGTTTTATTTAGCTTGTTGTTAATGGTGCTTTCCAAAGCCAGTATTGTTATGTTATCTGAATTGAGAAAATTGTGCTGGCGAAATAAAACATAATTAAGCATATTGGTTATGTAAAGTTTGACTATTTTTATTGCCAGTTGTTTCAGGAAATGATTTTTTCCCTTTCAAATTAAGTTGATTAGCAGACAAAAAAAGTAAAAAACAATTAGTGCTGAATCAAACCAATAAAGATAGAAAATACTTGGGGTGGTGGTGTTTCTTGCTACATTTCTGCTATATTGCAAAGAATATTCAGGAAGCAAAAAATAGGAATGATAAAATGGAAAAGTGACTGGAAAATTACCTGCACAACTAATAAATAGGTACTTAATTTTTTTAAAGGGGGGCTTTGATAAAGGGATCAAGTTTAAGTATCCCTCAAAACTTTCAATAGTGCTAAATCTGAGGAGAAAAAGAAGTGAGAGTACTACTACAAAATACGATATTGTAAATGTATTTAAAATTTAGAATTAATGTTTTTAAATCTTTCAGCTCCTACTTATAATTTAATCTGTATTATTATATTTTATAATCTGTACTTATAACCTATGATAGATTTTATTTTTCCTTCCTTCCTTCCTTCCTTTCCCTTCCTTCCTTCTCTTTTCTTTTCTTTTCCACATGCTGAGGGCAGAATGCTTTGTCTGTCTTCAATGTTTTGAGGGAGGGTTATATATTTTTTATTGGAAAAGAACTTTAAACAGAGGTTAAAAGTACATCAAACCTAAAATGAAAAAGAAAAAAGGAAGAAAAGAGAAAGTGAGAAACAGAGACAAAGAAAAAGAAAAATTTCTAGAAGCGACTTCCCATCTTCTATAACAGCAGTTACTGGCGTAATTATTACAATTTCCATCTTCCCAAATTATTGTTTGGTTCCCCTCTTTCATAAGTAACCCTTTTTAATCAGTAACTTCAATATTTTGATTTAGTATTATAAGGCGTTTCCTTATTTTTGTAAACATCCAAATAAACTTAACCCACGTATTCCACTTATTTTTGGTTAATTGGATGGAGGCAGGGAGATAATTTTTTTAATTCAGTGGTTTGCCACAGACACTAAATGATGTAATCCCTAAGAAATTCCTGCAGTTTCTCCAAAAAAGAAAATTATAGGGTTTGATGAATCTATTAAAATGGAGAACTATGCAGTGGGCTTTTTAGTTATCTTATTGGCCATTTCTTCATTGAGTTGATCACCGAGGTAATAATTGGGTGGATTTTAGGTGTCATAAAAGTATAGCAAATCATGAGCTGTATTAGTTAGGGAATAAGCAGAGTTTCTTGGGATATTGGGATTTATTGGAGTAATAAAATAACTTTCAGAATTTGCCTGAAAATCAACAGAACTTTCCTTACACAAAGTAAAATATATCACAAGAATAATATTGTCACTATAGAACAGCTCTGTATAATCAGATTGATTCAGACCTTCAGTCACACAATATATTAGACTGGAGAGGTTGCTGGTGATATTCCTGTTAGGCCTGTTGCTAGACAGTCCTTTGATGATGAGTAGGGGGTGATTCTCTTCAGATCCAGGATCCATGCGAGTGGCAAAGAGATAGAGGTAGCCCCCAAAGTAAAAACAGATGGAGATGAAGAGAAATCGTGGCCCCATTTTAGTCCTACAGATTAAATATTACCCACGCTTCGAGGACTAAGAGATTGGGTTTAGGAGGGGGAGAATAAGTCACCGTTTCTACTTGCAAACAGTCTGAGGAAGCTGTGATCTTGCTTGAAACTAATAGATATCTTCTATTTCTTCTTCTTCTATTTCACTAGATGTCATACTGCCAACCTGAATGGCCTGTACTATAATGGACCCTATTCAGCAAGGACAGACAATGGAATTGTGTGGTACACATGGCGTGGCTGGTGGTATTCCTTGAAGTCTGTTGTCATGAAACTCAGGCCGTCAAACTTCAGTCCCAGTGTAGCTTAGGGTTTGCTTCCCATGTTCTTTTTCTTAATCAAATCAGTCACACCTGCACTACGACATTCACATATTTCACTTAGATAAGGAATCCATTAAGTAAAGTTCAGTCATTGGTGAGTATATGGACACTTCATAGAGAGTAAGGTTTAGGGTTTTTTTTGGCAGCAATAGGGATACAGCTTGCCCCTATCTTCTCCTCAGAAGTTCTTTTTAACTTTTTCGTCTGGCTTACAGCCCTGGCATTTCTTATGTTCTTGCATTGATGTTCTAACCAGCTTCAAAGGAGGAAAACCTCAAGAAATGCCAGGGCTGTAAGTCAGAAGTTAGAAAGGGCTTCTGAGAAGAAGGGAACTCAACTGAGATTTTTTGAGATCAACCAAGGCTGGCCAAATGCTCCCAACCCCGAACCAGCAGAGGTGGGTTGCTGCCAGTTCGGCCGAACCGTTCGTGGAATTCCGGCCTGAGTCACAGAACCGGCAGCGACCCAGGCCTGACAAGCCCCCATACCGGTTCTCTCAATGCCACTTGGGCACCGCCATTTTGAATTTTAGGGACTGCACATGCACCGTTCACTGTAAATTGTTCTGCACATGCACACAGAACAATTTACATTGAACATTGCATGGGAGCACACACGAACGCACACGAGCGCAGCATGCATCTGGCACACACATCTGGCATGTGCATCTGGCACACACACATACATGTTGCCCATGGATTGTGAACCCACAGTAACGCCGACAGCAACCCACCCCTGCTAAGCAGCTTTCATTTTTTCAATCTAAATTTTTATTTGAATGAGTTCCATTTCTGGTCATTTCATGGGCATATTCATGCACTATTCACCTTTCAGTAAAACCACAGGCCAAACTAGGATGCCTATATTCATCCCATTGATTTTGAAAAGCTTAAATGTGCTTAATGCTTTTATGTATTTTTATTGATAAGAAAACAAATGGCATGGACATATAAACAACTTGAGTTCTTTAATGCCACAGTCATTCGCTTAAAAAAGATATTTCCAGCCCTTTTCCATAATAGCTACATTACTAGAAGATTTAAGACTTCATTTAAGAGCATTAATTCTACCCTGTTTTTAACTTGACCCTCTTCACAAGCAGAATGCAATCCAAAATATACACTGGATGAAGTTAAGTCTTTCAGATATTTTACATTGATAACTTACAGATCTGTTTTAAAAAATCTTTTAAGATTTTCTGAATGTTTGTCCATCTTTTCTGTTACATATTATTAAAACAGACCTTCATGTGGGTCGTATTCACATCTACCAAGACATAAAGAGAGTCTGAATAGATAAATAATACTAACATTTAATGTTGCTTTTATTTTATAGACAAAATCACCCAACATTCAAAGTGCCAGAGTGAAAGAATGATCTCTCCAGTTTAGTTAAAGGCATATTTAGGTCTAACTGTATGAGATGCAACAAGCATGCCATGCCCCATTCAGAAGAAATGTCTGAAAATTTCCATAAAACATAGTTAATACCTATTAATCTGGAAGAGATTGCATAAACTATGTTAAAGTTTTAGGGATCCATAGTCCAAGCATTGAACTGGAGAATGTTTGGGACAATGAATCATTTCAAAGGTGACTATCCTCTCAAAGTCATCCCATCATTATTGTTATGAAATGAATTAAAGAAGCTCCCAACTTTGGTGTTACTTATTCACTTGGACTCCCTTTTTATATATACTGAAGCATTATAAATATTCTGAAATGTGGGAAATGGTTTTTTACAGAGCTTTATTCGTTTTAGCTTTATTACACATAGTTTGCTATTCCTATGCCACTATGTGTAGTTAGTTATGCTGCACTTATGTGGATAGAAGACTGAATAAGACTGAATTTCAGAAGAAATGAAGAGTAAATATCCAAAG
The DNA here is from genome assembly GCA_039707465.1 of Rhabdophis nuchalis. Classification (NCBI taxonomy): domain Eukaryota; kingdom Metazoa; phylum Chordata; class Lepidosauria; order Squamata; family Natricidae; genus Rhabdophis; species Rhabdophis nuchalis. Next base: position 44,670,962 of record CM077648.1, on the reverse strand, counting down.
TAGCTAGAACAATGGGTCTAAATCTCACACCTAATTAGGAGAATCCAATGTAGTGTCATATATTTCAGCCTGCAATTTAGTTTTTGATGTGACTTTTAATCATTGAAGAATAGGGACATTGTAGTGAGGATTTTTTTTAAAAAAAAGCTTGTTAAAGGAGCATTGCTTTTCCAATCTACAACATCACAAAAACTGATGCAAATGAACTAAGAATAACATGTACCTTCTATTATTTCAATCTGCCACACTTACTAATTGGTTGATACTCGTGGCATCATTGGTGATGAATCACAATTTATTTGCTATTCCTGTCCTTTTTAAAAAATCAAATTATTGCTTAGAAATTAATGACAATTAAAGAATGAAAAAATATAGGCCACTTAGAAAAAGGACAGTCTGGTTCTAATAAGACAAATCTTATTTTGGATTAGTATATTCGCTGTTAAATTATGTCAGTATGATTCTAGACCTATTTAAAGTTTAATTTCAAATATGTATTTTTAATATTTCAAAAAGCATTACAGAAAACCTGTTTTGAATAAATGCCATAACAGAAATGAAATGGAAAAATGTAGAAAAGTAGTAACTATTTTTTTTTAAATTTCATCTGTTTCTTGTTTCATACCATTATTTTATTTTAGGCCTATTCTATTATATGATATATTGACTGGGTTTTGACTTTGCAGATATATAAAGTCATACCATTCATATAACATTAATTTAGAGACCAAAGTGACTTGTGTCATAAAATCATTATAATAGCCCCATACAGGAAAAACAATGTTATCATCTTATATTGCAGGTAAAGTAACGTATCTGGTCAGCAGTACTTGTAATATGCTATGATTAGGTCGATAAGATATTGGTTAGTCAATTAATCAAATCAATGCATGAGCATCATACACTAGAATGCAATAAAATGAGAGAAGATACAGTGAAGTGAAATAAAAGAGCTATGGTGACATTAAATAGAATAAAATATAGGAGGTAAGATAAAGTGAAGACAAATGAGTGAGACAAAATAAAAGAAGAAGAAGAAGGAGAAGAAGAATTATTTATGAAGTTAATTAACTGTATCAAATAAAGAAAACTGTTACAAAAATGCAAATAGATAATAAATAGATAATAATAATGCACCTGCATTTAACCTCAATCTTATCAAAGTATTCCGCCCTGTTTGAGATGGCATTTGAAATGAAAAGTGCAATCTTATTGATGATATGGAGTTTTGTTTCCTGGAATAAGTAAGATTGTTTCTCCTGGGTGTTTCAATAATTTTTTTACTTTTTAAATAAAGGCTAAGTAAGCAACTCTTTCTAGAGATAGAATTTGCAGTCAACAAGAATGTGTTCCATGTCTTCAATGCTGAGGCTCCACCAATCCACAGTCTTTCTTCAACTGATACTTCATGAAACCTCTCACGTCTTATAATGAAGCCTTATTTTTTGTGTTCTAAAAAAAGTGTTCTGAAGCATGTAAGTTGTTAAATTTATGAAATCAAAATGATGATACACGCATCATTACATCACTGAGCAAATGGTTTGATTATCTAATAACATCATGATGTCCAATTCAAATATATAAAGAGCATCATTGGCATGTTGACATCATCATCCGCATGCATTTATTTGATCCCTTCTTGGCTCCTCCCCATAGATGCCTATGCAGCTGGTAGAATAATGGCCTCTATCAGTAGTAAATGAATATGTGACCAGCTATAGTCACTTCTAGCCACAGTGCAACTCTTATTTCTTAAATTCTGAATTTGTAGTTGTTGTTACTTAGAAATATGTGCAGCTGAGTTCTCAAATACATTTGCATGAAGGTGCTACTTCTGTTAGTTTTGTAACTGAGAAAATTAAAGTCTTCATGACATAGTTAAAAAAGAAAGCAAGGCAGGTTTAGCAATTAGGTGGTAGCATTTATTGCTTTCCTGCCAAAGTCCAGATATTTTCTGCAAATGTTTAATGGACTTCTTGAAGGATGACAGAATAATGATCAGCATATATATTACTCCTGTAAAGTGCCAAAGCATGTTTCATCTATCACCCTTTGTTATGACCACATAAGTAAATAAAGAACAATAAGAAATAGCCAGAAGGAACAAGATTTCATTCATGATGCAACTAAATACACTATTCCAATTGTTAGCAGCAAGAACAATGCAAAATTATTTCTTCAATTTTCCATTACAGATATACCTTGAAAGATGTATAGTTTTATAAACAAGCACAAGCTCTATGAAGAATAAATGAGTATTTAGTGTCCTGAACTAAAAAGATATTCGGTTCTACAAAATAGTCCAATGAAGTACTTAGGCTTTCTTTGATTTGATGATAAAGTAAACACAGACTACAATAGACAAGCTCCTATGGATTTCCTTACATATTCAGAAATACAAAAATACCATCCTATCCTAGCCAGAAACAAAAATGAAACTGGAAATATATTTGTGCCTTTGAATCTCCTCCACTCAGAACTCGGGATCTGTGAAGACTTTCAGATTTATGGTCTTCTCTGAAGTTGAGGCTAAAAAAGGCAGAGCAGATGGACTATCAACCTGAAGAGCTGGGAGAATCACCTGAGGTGGCTGCTATCTATATAAATAAAAATGTAAAATAGTTTGTGCAAAACTGCTAATCTCAGAAAGTACTGCACCGATCGGCACCAAATTTTCACACAATGTTCCCAAGAATTTCCGAAGCAATCATACATACAGTTTGTGTGGCTGGCACACGTGTGCCATGTGCAAGCAGCACAAATGTAAAAGGTACACACTTCTCAGGTTTTCACCTCCCTTAAGGTCCTCCCAACCGGCTGCTTCTTATGATGCATCATGCACACGTCCCTCACATTTCCAACAGTTGTTTCCTCAGCAACCGAATAAGCCTCCAACATTCCCTCACACATGGCACTTTCCCATGTAGCCCATTTTTGGTCCTAGGAGGCTGCATGGACATCTACTAGGCCCAAAATTAGGCATGGGGGGTGGCACACTCCCATGTAGCCCATGTTTGGTCCCAGGGGGCTGCATGGAGGCCTACTAGGCCCAAAACAAGGCGCCAGGGGGTGGCACATTCCCATGTGACCCATTTGTGGTCCCAGAGGTCTGCATGGTAGGCACGTAGAGAGAGAGAGAGGGAAAAATACAGTAGGTATGTAGGTAGGTAGGTATGTAGGTAGGTAGGTAGAGGGATAAAGATAGAGAGAGGGAAAAATACAGTAGGTAAGTAGGTAGAGGGATAAAGAGAGAGAGGAAGAAATACAGTAGGTAGGTAGGTTGGGGGTTATACGGTGGTTATGTGTACGTGTTTGTGTGTGCAGGTGTAGATCTACACACAGATTGGTTGGCCATTTAACCAGACTGTGTCACAGCAATGTGTGGCCAGGTACAGCTAGTAGATAATAAACACGGCCAGATCATGAGGGTGTCTAAACTTGACAGAGGACCTAGCCTTGTAGCTCAAAACCCCTAACTCCTTCATTAAGCCATGTCAGCTACTGAGGCTTTACAAAAACAAACCAGGAGTCTTTTTTATTATTGGAAACTTTCTTATCTCCAGACATACTTCAGTTTCTCATATTACCCTGCAACTTGAGCTTCAACTACAACCTGGACTACACTCTTCAGACTGTTATTTCTTGATCCATGGACTTCTTTGCTTTGACTAGTGTTTGTGTTTTTCAGTGATATGGTCTGACTAAAAAGAAATAGCTCATCTTCTCTAAATATCTCCTGGCTCTCAATTTATAATCTGCCCAAGCAAGTAGTATCCCCGCCTTTCAAATAAATTGATTTTTTTAATTTATTTATTTTTATTATTTTTTTATTTGCCTTTATTATCTTAACTCAAGGCAGTGAGCATATCCAACACTTCTTCTCCTATTTCCCCCATAACAATAACCCTGTAAAATGACTGACAGAATTCTCCAACCTAGAAATAGAAGTAGCCCACAAATCCATAGCTATACTCCACCAGGAATTATCCAGAACCAAAGACACAAAAGGATGAACGGAACAATGTAATCTATAAAATCAACTGTAACCATTACAACCAATTCTACGTGGGACAAACATCACATCAATTAAAAACCAGGGTCCACAAACTCCAGCTGGCAGTAAAATGCCACAATCCCAAATCCTTAATCTCTACTGACACCAAACAGCTCCAGTTGGATCGGAGTCACACAAAAAGAATCAGCCATGCTACCATCACCCTCCTCATGAGTTCATCGAAGTCTGGCACTCCACAAGCAATTCCGTCAACAGACTCATTAACCTATCACCAGCCTATTAACCCCTCAAAATCCAAATCAACTGCACAGCCAACCAGAGACAGCATCGACCCTCAACCCACCTTCACATCCCAATAACCCTCACCTGATGTAACCTCCCCATCACAAGATTCTCACTTGACATACATGAAGCCATTATAAACAGAAGAACGCTGAAACTGATATCCTCTAAACTCTGCTGAAGATGTTACCTAGCCTGGTAACGAAACATTCAGAAACCAACCCACAAACTCAAGAGAACTAGCCTTCACCCTCATCTTATGAGGTGAATTGGGCTGAGCGGGAGTGTGACTGGCCCAAGATCACTCATCTGGCTTTCATGGCTAAGACAGGATTAGAGCTCACAATCTCCTACTTTATATAGCCTGTTATCTTAACCACTTGACCAAACTGACTTTCTTTTGATTTATTATTTATTTGATTTATCTCTCAATTGATTTAATACCCTACCATTACAATAATAATCTACACTACCATTAAACCAATTGTTCTTATTCAGTTTAGTGTAGGACATCTGGGGTGGACAGATGTTACCTGGAAGACAATTTCAAAGATGTCTAGGCCCTTTACAGGTAACCGCAGTACTTTAAATCAGGGGTCTCCAACCTTTGCAACTTTAAGTCTGAAGGACTTCACCTCCCAGTTGCAAAGGTTGGAGACCCCTGCTTTAAATTGCTCTTGTGGCAGTACCACAAGACTGTCTACTTAGCATAAAGGCATTTTGTATCCATTAAATTTTCTGGGTGGCCTTAGAGGAGCAATTCATGTACAGTGATCAAGTATGAGATACTGACTCAGCATGCTCCTCTGGTCCCAGAAAGACCACAAATGGTTTACCAGACAAAGCTGGCTGCAGCCTCCTATTTTCCTTGAACAAGAGCCAGGAGTCCAGGAGATTGCCCAAGTGACTGCTTTTTCAGATGGAGGCCTGTTTCTTCCAAAGGCAAAATCAATACCATTCATAAGGTGTTTGGTTTCTCAATTAGAGGCCACTTACTCTGTCTGGGGTGTTCAGAGTATCTTTTGAATCCCCTGCCTAAAACAATCTGAATTATTTGCTGATATTCTCTTTTTAAAGACACTTAAGATGCCCGGGACAAAACCTTTATTTCAATTTTCTTCCCATCTTTTTATTTTATTATAATGACATTGCAAAATAACTGTCATATTTTTCATGCTAAGCCAAACGCAAACAATTTCTATTGTCTTTGGATTATATTTTAATGTATTAGTTGTCCTGTCTTATTAAAAGGAATATTTCACATAATAGATGAATCTTCTTTTATGAGAAAAAGTGTGCAGGTGATCCTTAACTTATGACTGTAATTGAGCCCACAATTATGATTGTAACCTGTGTTGGTCTTTAAGCAGACCACCACATGAGCCCTCTCAATTGTACAATGTTTTTTGTAGCAGTTGTTAAATGAACCCATTATATAGGATTTTTTATATAGGATTCCCTCTATAGGATTTTTTATGGGAAAACGGAAGAAAACACCATTAAATTGTGACCCTCAGATGCTGCAAATAACCAAAAATGCAGGCCAGTTGCAAGCACCCAATATGTAATCACGTGACTGTGGCCAGAGGGGTTGGCCATCATAACTTCAAATTGGAATGTATCATGTAAATCAGGAGTCCCCAACCCCCAGTCCGCGGACTGGTACTGGTCTGTGGCTTGATAGGAATCGGGCCGCAGGGCCGGAGAGGAGGAGGAGGCAGGACGGGGCAGCCCCCTGGGCAGAGCGTGCACTGGGGGCGGGAGAGCGCAGGTGTGGCCACTCACACCATTGGGGGCCCTAGAGGGGCGAGTGAACGGACTCACCCCCACTGCGTGCGCATGCGCTGCCTGTTCCCCCTCCCCCCCCGCTCCCCCTATACACCGGTCGGTCCGCGGAATTTTCTTTAAAATGAAACCGGTCCCTGGTGCAAAAAAGGTTGGGGACACCTGATGTAAATAACTCTGGGGAGATCCAGTGTAACTTCAGATGGTCCCTAAATGACACGTCATAAAATTACCTTTATAACTGTTGAATCAGATGCAGGAAGATCCTGGTTCTTGTCCATCTTGTATAAGTTCACTGGGTGTCTTAGGGCAGGGGACTTCTGGGAGCTGAAGTCCTTCAGACTTAAAGTTGCAAAGGTTGGGGACCCCTGTCTTAGGGCCAATCACACTCTCAGCCTAACTTATTTCAATGGGTTGTTTTGTGGGGGAAAAAATAGGAAGCTTCCTCCCTGGACTCCTGTATAAAAGATTATATAAAAACAACTCCCATGCCCTCCTCACCTTAAATCAGCTTTGATTATGAAAGGGGTACTTTTTAAAAAAATGAAGGGGAGAAAATTTCACCCATTGTAAGTTTAGCCAACAGGCAGCTTAAATTCATACTACTGGTTTGGGCTGCAGTAATAGAGTTTGCAAAGTTTGGAGACTCTGGATGTACCGGTAATAGTTGCAAGCAATTATCTTTTTCCTTTGTTTTGTAAAATATTTCTGCTCCAGAAATGGCATCCCAATTCCACACACAGTAGCTTTCTGTGAGAGGTGGAGAGTTCAGTGGCTTCTCAGCTTTAGCTACAGCACCGTTTTAGATTTATATTTAATGAAACAGTTAATGCTTAGGTCATCTTTTGTCGCTTCTGACTGGTATCATTTTCAGGAATGTTTATGTTTAGCTCTACTGAATAAAAATATTTTTAGAACAGAAGGCCTTTTCCTGAAGCTCCTCCTGTATCTCTCTGAATCCAACAGAAATAAGCTGTTGCTTTAAAAAAGAGGGGTGTACATTTTCCCATGGTCTCAAGTTGATTGTTTCCAGGACCAGTCCAATTATGGCGTGATTATGAAGTTTCCTCCCCCTGTTGATTAAAGTTGGGATTCCAGCTCCTTTGCTGACCCTTATTTCCTATATAGACAGTATTATTTCAACTGTGTTTAGATGGGTAGCTATGAAATTGAATAAAACGAATTTCCAGAGCGGTTTCCCTTTCTTCATCTGACCATTTAATGCAGGGGTCCCCAACCTTTGCAACTTTAAGTCTGAAGGACTTCAGCTCCCAGAATTCTCCAGCCAGCAAAGCTGGCTAGAGAAGTCTGGGAGCTGAAGTCCTTCAGACTTAAAGTTGCAAAGGTTGGGGACCCTTGATTTAATGCATTAGGATTGCATAATGAATGTGGTATATTATTCCTGTGTCTATAAAGAACAGACTGGCATTTTCATCTTAGATGGGTTTTGAGTGGCTTGAAATATCCTTGCTTGAAATATTCCAATAATATTGTCACACTGCATTCTTTTTTTTTTAATTGTAAAAACGTTTTATTTTTAACATAAAAACAAATAGAAAACATTATTCATCTTGTGCTTTGTACAACATGTCCTTCGGGCAAACATTTTGTGCATCAGTACTTAAAATCACAAACATATTTATCAATTATCCTTTAATTACACATATATCACCTTATGTTCCATATAGTAGCATTATCATTGATCGAATCAGTCTTTTCCCATAGTTATTCAATATATAATAAAGATGTTAAAAAGGATTTTTCCCCATGGATTCCTGTTTTATAACATTACTCTCAATTATCTCTAGAAGCCACTTTACTATTATAAAATATATACCGTACTCATAATGTTTTCTCCTTCTAAGACCAAGAGTTTATCCAAATTTTCCATTGTCTATGTGCCTCATTGTTAATCTAGTTGATATACACTGTGTCTTTCTATAGCAACCTCATCTCAATTTGTTATGTTGTCTAACAATCCTAGAAAGTAATTTCTATACTTAGGAATCCATTTTTTAATAAAAAAAATTATATCCCTTAAGTTTTTCTTTTTTCCAACCATTGATAAAACGTATTCCATATTTCATATAATTGTTCATTCTCCTGCTCTCTAATTTCAAATGTTAATCTGCTCATTTCTGCACATTCCATGATCTTACGAATAACTTCCTCTTGTGAAGGTAATTTCTCATTTCTCCAGTTTTTTGCAAATACAATTCTAGCTGCTGTCAAAACATTCACAATTAAGTACTTCAAGTTTTTATCGAGTACTTCTGATGTAATTCCAAGTAGGAAAAGTTCAGGTTTAAAGTCTATGTGCTTGCGTGTCATTTTCTCCAACCATATGCATTCTTTATTAAAGAGGGAGTATCTGAGCACATTTTCCCTGCTCTGATCAATATCCACTCCAAACATATCACCAGTCTACTCCATCCATCTTACAAAACAGATTCCCCAGCTTTGTGGAGAATTTATGGAGTGAAACAAAGGGATGCAGGCAGTCCTTGACTTACAACAGTTCATTTAGTGACCATTCAGAATTACAAGAGCACTGGAAAAAAGCGACTTATGACCGTTTTTCACACTTACGACCATTGCAGCATTCTCATGGTCACGTGAACAAAATTCAGATGCTTGGCAGCTGATTCACATTTAGGACCGTTGCAGTGTCCAAGGGTCAGGCAATTCCCCTTTTGCGACCTTCTGACAAGCAAAGTCAAGGGAAATGTCAGATTCATTTAACAACTGTGTTACTAGTTTAACAACCGCAGCGATTAACTTAACAACTGTGGCAAGAAAGATCATAAAATGGGGCAAAATTCACTTAATAAATGTTTCCCTTAGCAACAAAATTTTTGGGCTCAATTATGATCATAGGTTGAGGACTACCTGTACCACATTTTATGGCTCTGAAAATAATTTTCTAGATTTTACATTTTGGGTAAATCCCATAATAAAGTAATCGCATTTTTAAGTTTTTAATTGTAAGTAGAGCAATCCTGAAACTAGAACATTCCAACATCGGCCTTTCGAATTCCTGCATCAAACTAGAAAGAAAGGAAGTTCTTTGGCAGAACCTATCTCCAAAAAGCTAAGTAGGATTGGACAGGAGACCACCAGGAGATACAGAAATATATTTAGACTGAAGTTGAAAAATATCCTCAAATGAAAGCCATGGAAAACCACTTTTATTGCCAACCCCCGCTCCCCCCTCCCCTGAAAAAATAACATACATGGATGTGTTTGAATAATTGACAGACGTCCATTTCATCTAGAATGATACTTTTTTTTATAATAAAAAGTTTTATTGGTTTTTAAAAATATTCATAGGAAAAGGGTATAAGGGTACATTAAAAAGTTTGGTAGCTCCCATGCTGGTAGTAGAAATTCCCCCCAACCTCACAGATTTACAATTTTAAAAGTAACATATAAAGGATAAGCGTAAACAGAGTTCTTACATTATATCAACCATGTGTTCAATCTTCTTTTTCTTTGCCATTTTCTATTATACATTTCAAATAAAATTATTTTTGCGACCTGAGTCTCTTCGATATTGCTCCCTTCTCCCTGCCATCAGGTGGGGCCATAGCCTCCTCCGTTCCCATATCTTCTGTCTTACTGCCCTTTTCCCCGCCTCCACTATCTTGGTCTTCTAGGAGAGAAGAATGTTTTTTAATAAACGCCTCTGCCTCGTTTAGTGTCTTGATCTTCGTTCTGCTCCCTTCCCAGAAAATCAACATTCCCTCTGGCAGTAACCATCTAAACCAAATTCCTTTATTGTATAATTTCTTTGACAAGAAGGAATATTACCTAGAATGATACTTGTATCTTTTGTTTTTTTAAAAAGAGCTGTTCCAATACAAGAAAATAGGAAGGAAATACTTGAAATAAGTTTAGATCAGGTCTATCCACCAACATCCAACCTTCCACACTTTTGTCTCTTGTCATGTCATGTCATCAGAGGAACATCACAAAGCCTGTCTCCTAGTCATGATTTCTGGGCTTCTCTCTTGCCCAATCTGAGTGGAGAAAAAAAACAATAACTGGAAAACCACAAAGCACATGATCTGCACTATCAAATTCAGAGCATAATGGCCACCATGGCAGGAGCACAAGGATGATTCAATGCTTGCCATCCCTCCAAGAAAAATTCCTCAATCCCACAAGCTCCCTGATTGGTGGCCAAAAGTTGTAGAACTGCCATTCAAATAATTTGGATGCTCTTTCTGGTTCTAAAAGAAAAGAAAAAAGCTTCTGCAAACAAGCCACTTATCAATCGATGGTATGTTTTTAAAACATTGAATCAATTGACTAGATTTTAGAGCTATACACATTGCATCTCTGCTTTATGATCTAATAAATTAACCAATAAGCAAAATATCATACATAATTGATGTTTGAAAATGAGCTTTTATGGTTTGCAGCAACATAATTCATGTATTAAATAGCTCAAATTATTCAAATTATACCTATTTTTCATACAAAAGCAAGTAATCTGAAGAAATATTTCAGCCTTTCATAAATAAAGTTTTTATTTTCTTAATGCCTAGTAATGTAATGTGGAATATGAACTGATGGGAAAAATATATTTAGGCAAAATAAACAATCTGTAAAATCTGCCTTAATATTTTGCTGTTGGATTCCTTGCCGAATTTTAATGTACTGGTGTTCCTCAGTGGCACTATGGAAATTATTTCAAGCTTATTACAATTCTCTCTTCTTTAGACCACAACCTCTTTCAGTCTAAATTGAGATCTAAGTTGGTTTTAGATGATAAACGTTTCTCTGATAAAAGCTTAATGAACGACTGCTTTTTCACATGGCAGCATTATCTTTTTCACATGTTGGAAGTCTAAAAATAGCTCTTACCGTAAAAATGTTCATAAACACTACCACAAAATAGAAATGAGCCTAGTAAGAAATCTCAGGATAATTTTACATTTTTAAAAAACAAGCCTAGTGTAAGGTATCTACTACATATTTTATCTTTATACTGGCTCTTCCTTAATTTTATTTTTCTTACTATATTTAACTTCTGTGCCATTTTCAACTGTCAGTTTTCCAAGAGGATAGCACCATGGTCTATGTAAGGAGAAGACTTTGAAATAAATGTGTCAGTTCTTTTATCTATACCAAAATTATTTTCTGAATTAAAAATGTGTGGATCATATATCTAAGTCTGGGTTTCATCTTTTAAAAGGATAAGTCCAATTCAATAGTGATCTGCATACAGGTATCATTTTGTTACTTAGTGGTAGGTTACACCTACCAGCTGCCTAACTATTGCCTCTTTCATTCCAGCTACAATATTTCCTTTCACTCCAGCGTATTCAGAATGTCAGTTTCTACCAGTGTGTAAAATGACACTCCAGGGAAGTCAACTTCCATAAAGGTTCTACTGTGCTTCTTTGGGGGTCATCTCCTTTCAGTACAAACCTATTTAATGCTTTCTGCAAATGGAGCCTTCATAGAGTTTCATTCATTAATCATTTAAAGGGAGGAGGTTTTAAGTTTAGTGTGGCATACCTGTTAAATTGATGTGACTAAGAAATAATAAACGATGGTGGTTCAGTAGGTCAGATGCTGAAAAGAAATATCCATCTCATCCAGATCTCACAATTACCTTCTAGAAATAACAAAGCAGAGTAAAACTATCTCTTTCGCTCTACAATAGTGGCAACTGATGTGCATTACATTGCCCCTGCCCTCGTGGTGATATGGTAAAATAAGAAGATTGTAATTGTGGTATAAACACACTAGCAAGCAAGTGAGTGTTCCAGATGATTCAAGTCTTCTGTATTGTCTCTGGGCAAGCTATCCTCAATCAGAATAAATTTCATTAGTTTGAGCAGATGGATTTTCTCTGTAAGAGAGCCATATGATGACACTACATATGATGACTACATCATATGTCAAGGTTATAAAGGAATGATAACTTACCTGTAATGACACTGCTAGCTGAACAATGCACCATTTTCTATTCTGAATACCAAAGACCAAATCTTCAAAATTGTCTACCATCTGAATCAGTTAATAAACCAAATGGTGAAAGGTTATGAAGAGCCCAATTATATTTCAGTTTCCCCTAAAGCTCCTTCTCTGAATGTGGATGCCACTTAGGTACAGAGTAGCCAAAGCAAATGCAGTATCTTCAAATGCAAGAAGATCCCATTGCCACAGATTAGGGCCCAAGGAGCTATTCAAGACTGAAGGGATGCTGAGAAGTCTCTGGGAAGGAACAAGCAGAATTGTGCCATTTCCTGCAGGAAAGACAGGGTCCCCCCCCCCAGGATAGATTTTTATCATGGGGAGGGGAATTTATTTCCACTCTCTAATATCATCCTCCCCATTAGCTTCTGACAAGCAGCAAGCAGACGAGGTATCTGCACCCATGTTTGCAAAAGGTAAGAACCTTGTTTGACATTACCCTTGTTAAATGACAGTAGCAGATTCCCTAAAATCCCAGATCCATAATAATATAATTTTAGTATAATTTTCAATAATTTATGGCAGAAGCCAGTTTTTGTAATGATGATATTGGAATGCAAAATGTCCCCCTTAAAGGCTCCTTACTTGTACTCTTAGACTTTCCTCAGAATGTACTCTCTCTGTAGTATACTAGTTGTTGTTTTAAATGGGATTGAACTTAATGCTGCAGCTCTATTGATTAAAAAGAAAATCATCTTGTACTGGATTTGTACAGAAAAATCAAAAACACTTCCATCTTAAAGTAACTGCATGCTTTTTTGCTTCCTTAATTGTTCAGCCAGAGTTTTTCAAGCTTTAATAATGTGCTCTAATGAGATACACATGTAGCTTGCATTTAAGAAACTACATCAAGAAACCATAACTATTGTAAAACAGAGATGACATTGAATATAGATGTTTATTCTATCCAAATGCTACACAAATAGAACCAATGATTTCAGAAGCCAGGCTTACTGCACCATTGCAGTAGTGGGTTCCCGGGTGGTACGCCCTGGTATGGGCATACTGGTGCCAGCTGGGAGCAGTGGCCACCGTACCAGAACGGTACTTTGGAGGTCCCATCTGTCCACCCTTGTTCCTTATCTCTATTTGAGCTAACTGAGCCATTTGCACACACATGTGCAGCGTACGGCACCTGTGTGACCTCCACCGAGCAGCTGGAGCATCACAGGGTGGTGGGTGCACATGCATGCGCAGCACATGTGCCCATGGTGGATACCTAGCCCCATCGCAGTGTACTGGAACCCACCACTGAACCAGAGGTACTTGGACTGGCAAGAAGATAAGAAAGAGCATAAATCCATGCTAAGAGTCAAACTAACCAAAACTATCAATGGTGAAGGGCACCTGTGCAGAATATCTGTCATAAATCAACACCAAATAAATAGTAATATACAATTGTCAACAAATGTCTGCCTTCTATTCAGCACCCATATTTCACATACATTCAGCTGGAACTCATAAAATTCATAAAACTATTCTGGAGAAAACCTTGGTTCTGAGTATCTTTTTACTCCCAGAGTGCACAGCCTTAGATACAGTGGTGAAATTCAATTTTTTTTACTACTGTTTCTGTGGCCGTGGCTTGGTGGCCGTGGCATGGCTTGGTGAGCGTGGCAAGGAAAGGATGTTGCAAAATCTCCATTCCCACCCCACTCTGACTGGGGCCAGTCAGAGGTGGTATTTGCCGGTTCTCCAAACTTCTCAAAATTTCTGTTACCGGTTGTCCAGAACCTGTCAGAACTTGCTGAATTCCACCCCTGCCTTAGAACTTGGTACTGTATTTCTTTGCAGGTTCAATATATGTTTCTTCATCAGGCTGCAAAACTGGGCTGCAAAACTCTGATGACTTTTACATGTCATCAATTAATTCCTCTTTGCTACTATCTAGTGGTCATCCCACATTCTGCATTCTAGAACAGGTAGTTCAAGGCAACAGGGCACATGCAGTTTTAGACATTGAAAAGAACAAGGGTTTATGCTGCAGGTTCAAAATCAGAAAACATTATCTTTGCCCATAAATTCCCAGTTAAGTTCACGGCCTCAAGTAAATAAGTTCTGACATGAGGAAATCCTTGTCCAACACCCCTTTTTTCATCTTTGGTCAGGTTTCTTCCAATGTAAGAGAAATAAAGAATCTTCTCCCTTCTGTTTCTAATTTTCTGTCTTCTTTCGATTATGTCTCTTTTCTTGCCCAAGCAGTGGGTGTATGGGGAATGGGCAGGTTTGTTATTTTTTTAAAAGGCCTGAAGTGCTATTTTGCATAGGGTTAAAATTAAATTGACTAATAAATGCAACAGATGTCCTACAAGCTTTAAAACATGGCCAGGACTTCTAATTGGACCTAGGAATGGAGGTGGATTCAAATCCTACTTTGAAGAAATCCAAAGTTGGGCAAACAGAAATATGAGGGAAAGAATAGAAATCAATTCAGAAATGATTACACCAAATTACTACTTTTAACAACATCAGTAAATATTACTTTTTGATGTCTGTTGAGGGCTGGCTATGGGAGGAGCACAAGCCCACAATAAAGTAGCATCATATTTTTCTTTAAAACCCACAGTAATGTTTGCTTTGATATCAGCAGCAAAAAACATTTCCTGATTTTGGTACTGATAACCCTGCCTGAATTCTGCATTGTAGGATAGAAACCTATAAAAGCAGTAATTCTCCATTCCTTGAAGTAATGATCCAAAAAACTAAGAACTCCAGGCCAGTCTTTAGAGCAGCCAAGCTGAAGCTATGCAGAAAGTTGAAGCTACGCAGAAAGTTGAAGCTATGCAGAAAGTTGAAAACTTGAGCTGGGTTGTGTCCAGTTCAAGGCAAAGCACAATTTCTAATGCAAAAATCCCATAAAACTTCTGAGTTGCTCCCATCATTTGGAGCTAATTTACGTGACTGCTTTTATTTCATTTTTGCAATTATAGCAATTTCATGCATGCACAAGATTAAGATTTACTTTATTATTGTATGTATATGCACAGTATGCCCATACAATGAAATTCTCATGACACCCAGAGACTAGGCCCAACACACACGACAATCCCCAAACACCCCCCCCACCCTCCAAACTTCCCCACCCCTAAACCACCCAAACATCCACACAACAGACCAAGTAGTGCTGTCCAATAGCTTACTGATGGTGATCCTTTAGTTCATTGTTGAATGCAATTATAGCTCTAGGATAAAAGCTATTCTCAAGACGTGTGGTCCGAGTTTTAATTGTTCTGTATCTTCTGCCAGAAGGCAACAGTCGAAAAAGATTGTAAGCAGGATAGGAAGAGTCTCTGAGAATGTTGTGTGACTTCCTCAAACAACGGGATGCGAAGATATCATCCAGGGCTGGTAGCTGGAGCCCAATGATATTCTGGACAGTTTTATTGATTCTCTGTAGTTTTTTTGTCCGCTGCAGAGCTGCTCCCATATATGCAAGAATGCCATATGTCAGGACACTCTCAATGGTACTACGGCAGTGGTAAAATTCAATTTTTTTCACTACAGGTTCTGTAGGCGTGGCTTGGTGGGTGTGGTGTGGCTTGGTGGGTGTGGCAGGGGAAGGATACTGCAAAATCTCCATTCCCACCCCACTCCTGGGGGAAGGATACTGCAAAATCTCCATTCCCACCCCACTCCTGGGGGAAGGATACTGCAAAATCTCCATTTACACCCCACTCCTGGGGGAAGGATACTGCAAAATCTCTATTTACACCCCACTCTGGGGCCAGCCAGAGGTGGCATTTACCAGTTCTCCGAACTACTAAAAATTTCCACTACTGGTTCTCCAAACTACTAAAAATTTCCACTACTGGTTCTCCAGAACCTGTCAGAACCTTCTGGATCTCACCCCTGTGCTGTGTTAGTAGGACAGAAGTAGATGCTGGGATAGATTTATCTTCCTGAGCATTCTCAGGAAGAACAGCCTCTTCTGTGCCTTCCTCGCAAGCATGTTAGCATTCATAGTCCATGAAAGGACAAAGACAGTATAAGTGGTACAAGGGTTGATTCTTTTGCTATTGTTTACATTTATTCTCTTTTTCTTTCTAACCTAACAATATTACAAAGAAATTATGCAGTAGGGCTTTGGTAGATTCTGTCCATCTTCTCTGCCAGCAGTTTGAAAACGAGCCAATCAACCCAGTTTAAAGAAAGATGGAAATAGCAACCCAGCAAATTCCTACAGGAGGGATGATTGGGTGGAACTTCAGAATATTTATGACTGCTCTACTCTAATCCCCTAAATTGTCTCAGGGCATACACATATTTCCCTATGTTCCACACTGCACACATATAAATCCAAAAATACACACGCCCATGCAATACATCGGAATTCATTCTGATTAAAAATCTCACAGACTGCAGGCGATGCATATGCACAGTTCTTAGTAGTTCCTGGGAAGAATGTGCATACATGCGTGCCAACACATGCAATGAATGTTCCTTCATGCTCACAGTTCTTATGGCCACTGCAGCCAAAGAAATCAGAGAGAATTTCAGAATTCATCCTCAGTGTGCTTTCAGTATCTTGTTAATTTTCGCACTTTGATAGCAATAAGGTGGCGGGGATTTACTCAAAGGCACCAATAAAGTGGTTTAAAAAACAGGCAAGAACTTGAAAGAGTTTTTTATTTTTTGTCAGAGAATTGGAGTTATGTTAGAAGAGAAAGTAGTATAAATGCTTATTTTACTTATCACTCCAGAAAACAGGTTTGTCTCGTTTGTATTGTTTCAAACTCTCTAAATGTGGAGTGCAGATAATAAAATAATTGTGCTGTGGAATTGGAAACTGGGAAACTAAGCATTCTTTTTTTAAATAAATAAATTCCCATCCTCTGCAATCCATGCCATAGGATTTGTTTTTTTGGGGAGAAATTGAAATTTCACACTTATTGATCTGGGGAAAGACTGATTGAAATCAGTGGGGCTTGGCTTTGAATACACCTGCATAGAATTCATTTCTATCAGTGTTGGAAAGAATTACCATATTTAAACCGGTGTCTCTCAACCTCAGCAACTTTAAAGTGGGTGGATTTCAATTCCCAGAATTCCCTAGCCAGCATGCTAGCTGAAAAATTCTTGGAGTTGAAGTCCACCCACCTTAATGCTGCTGAGGTTGAGAAACTTGCTTAAAGCTGTGGTTTAATCATAGCAAGAGTTTTTCCTAGTTAAGCAAACTCAACGAAACCCTTGATTCCCTTCTGGCTTGTTTCCCCCTTAACAAGACACATTTATAAGCCAAGAAGAATATATGGTTTATAGATTTGGCAAGGTTGCCATAATGTGCTTTTTTAATGGCATCCTAGCAAAGAGATACCTAACCTGCCTTCCCAAGATTTGTTTCTCTAAAATCTTGAATGTAGCAGCAATGAAAGCATCCAAATATTGGTACCAAATCTAATTACTATTGTGACAGAAGTGGTACTTAGAAAAAATGCTAAATGCATGACTAAGAAGCATATTATTGTTTATATTTTGATATAAAGGAAATGCCTTTGTACCTCTATTTTTTGCTTGCTGGGTCTGTCTAGGATACTACTTGATAGCAATGTTGAATCAACAGTAGCTCAAGTTTTAATTTGAAAAATGATAGATGTTTTAAACCAGGGGTCTCCAACCTGTACAACTTTAAGTCTGAAGGACTTCAGCTGCCAGAGTTCTGGGAGCTGAAGAATTCTGGGAGCTGAAGTCCTTCAGACTTAAAGTTGCAAAGATTGGAGACCCCTGTTTTAAACCAAGGATTATGTAAGAATCCAGGAACTGGGTTAATTGACATAAAATGACGATTCCCTGTTTATACATAACTTTAAGCAAACTACAGATGGAGCTTTTTAGGTTTATCCCTTTTATTTCAAAGAGTGATTAAGAAGATGCATCAGTACACTGTTTTTCATGGTTATTCCCCAACTCCTTATTTGTAAATGAAACTACTATAAGGGTAAAAAAAACCAGATTTCAGAGTCTATGTAGCATGATTTTTGGCAACAATATGGAAATGACTTTCCAGTGCTTCTTCAATGTTTTTTTAAAAGATCTTTTTATTCTCTCCCAGTGCTCCTGCATGTACACATTTTATCACATCTGCTCATTCTTGACCGTATTACTTCTTCTGCACATACTGTAGGCTTCTTAGGTACCCCATGCCACTGCATTCAACTCCTTTGTTCATTTCTATTAACACATCCAGCTTACTTACATTGACAAATACATTTCTTTCAGCAATCCTGAGCCACATATTCCTGTCTGCTACCTTTCTACAAGCAAATAGAATAGAATAGAATAGAATAAAAGGATGGGATGGAATTCTTTATTGGCCAAGTGTGATTGGACATAGGAGGAATTTGTCTTTGCATATCTTTAAAATTCTTTGTTTCTATCTTTACTAAACATTCTATCAAGGTATCTACCTCCTCTAGATGTGTTGCCATCGCTCTCTCTCACAGTTGTTGTATCTTCTTTCTGTAAAAAAAAACCCCTACTATGAATACATACATAAGATACATGCATTCGAAATAAATCAGGTATTTTATGCTTTTCTCCCTAGAGTAAATGTGTACTGTGTAAATGTGAAATAAGCTGAAAGCACATTCTATTCACTTTTGTCCTGGTTCAATGACCATAATGCCCCCTAAGGTGTTCAACACTGCATTCATTTTTTTTAAAAAAAATGCAGTTAACAATCTTTTGTGTAAATCATTTTATATGGAATCTAGATCTTGTAGTAAACAGCTCATTGGAAACTGCATCAAAGCCTATTCCAGCTAGCTATTCAAATAAAATTCCTGATAGCGATAGAGGTATTTACAATCCCTTTATGGCTCGTTACTTTGTTGTGGTAAAGGAACTTGTTTGTTCCAGTGATGCTGGGCTATACTTTCTTCGGGAGTGACCACTTCCTGGAGAGTCACCCATGATGGGTAGGTCATAAAGATTGGACAGACTAAATATGATCCTGTGGAAAGGAAATGGTAGTTCACTCCAGTATTTTTGTCAAGAAAATTAAAGGTATGTATGCAACAGGGACTGTGTCATCACTGTATTGGAAGAGCTGCCAGGTATATAATGAACTAGAAGAGGGCAAATAAAAATAGCCTTGGCACCTACAATGTGGCTGGATTAAAGGTGAAAAAGCAGACAGTGCCGGATGAGGCCCAAAGCAAAAGTTCAATGCTGCAAAGATATGCATAATATTATAATATGGAATATAAAAGCTATGGCGCAAGGTAAACGTGATGTTATCAAGACAGATATTGCATGACTGAACATTGGGGATGTTCAGGGAATCCAAAATTGGAGATAGACTGGAATAAATCACTTTACATCTGAGACGCATCAGATTTTCTATTGTGGACAGGAAAATCATAGAAGACATGGAGTAACTATTAATATTAATGAAAAGAGGACAAAGGCAGTCCTCAGACACAGCATCCCAAATGACAGAATGATTTCAATATGAGTCCAAGAGAAGACAATCAAAATACAGAAGAAACAGAAAGGGAACAATTCTATGGCAAATTACCACACCTTCCAATACAGGAACCAGTAAAAGGATACAGGAATAGTAGGAGAAAGTTACAAGTAAAATAGAGTTGGGAATAATGTAAAAATTTGGCTTTAGTGTATGAAAATAAGTAGGAGACAGATTAAACGTCCATCAGAAAAATCCTTTTTACACTAAAAACCTTTTTCCAATAACTTAAAACTGTGAATCTGCACATGAACCTCTTTGGAGAGATCAAACTGAGCAACCAATCTGATTATATATTGTACTTTGCAATAAAGATGCTGAAGCTTTAGTCAGCCGGCAAAACCAAGATCTTAACTTACTGCAACTCAGATTGTGAACTCCTCTTTGCAAAATTATAACTTCGAGAAAACAATTGGGTCATTAAGGTACAGCCTACACAGTCATGTGATAAAGATCAGCAATAGATTTATTGGATTATATTTGATAAACAGAGTACCTCAAGCATAGCAAAACTTGTGATATCTTCAGAGATGAAGGGGAGGGGGGAGACCTATCTCAAAATACAGAAAGCAAAAGGTCAGCAAAAAGACTTTTAACTGATAACAGTATGTTGAAACTACTGTATCTAAAGAAAGCCAAAAGCAGAACAACACCCACCCACCCCAATAGATGTTGAGTGCCAGAAAAAAGCAGGAAGAAACTACATGGAGGTAGTTAGAAGAAACTACAAGAAGAAACTTGTAGTTATGAATCAAGAGTGCAAAGAAATTGAGAATGCAGTAATAATCAAATAGGAACAAGAAGATCAAAAAAGATTCCAGAAATAAAAGGGAAACCTTTATCAAAGATGGACATGATAAAAGACAAAAAAAATGATGTGGAGGTACTAAAGAAATTGATAATATATAGATATGATCACTAAACTTTTCTTCTGAAAATTAAATCCTAGAAAATTGCTCATAACTAACTTCCAAGATTGATGAAACACCAAAGCAGACTGTTGTAAAACTTTGCAAGATGTAGTTCGAGTGTTTCTGGAAGGCTGCAAGCAGAAAACAGAGCAAGCTTTATTGATGTCAAATGCCTAAAATTTTGCATGGCAAGAGTTCCACTTGCTTTCTTTTACACCACAGGGCTTTAATATGCTTACTGTGCCTTTAAACTCCAAACTGGTGGAGTTGCCACTGGGGTTTTTTTCAGGACTGAAGCTTTTCGGTGCCTCGTTTCTAGTACCGTACATTATAGGAAGAGAAGCAAGAACAAAATCACGCCTAGGAAAAACAAAACAAAACCTGCAGCTTTTCCTCCAACGTAACTCCCTCTCCGTATAATTCAACAGGAAGTATTTAAATCACATATTTACATCTGGCCCGCGACAGTTTTACCAATCGGCAAGCAATAGGAATGGCTTTCTGCCTTCATAACCAATTTCATTGTAATTTTAGTACAATGACAATAAAGATTATTATTATTAATAAATGTCTCTATTACGGTAAACGGATTGCCTTCAGTTGGCGTCAAAGACGATCCCCCCCCCCATTCCCTTCCCGCTTCTGGTTGGGCCAGGTAGCGAGGAATGCCGTGACGTCAGCGGGGCAAGGCAGGTGTGGCCAGTCCCTCAAGGCACAAGAAAAAGGTACTCCCTTTCAGTGGCCGGCCGGGATTGAGCACGCGCACTAGACAGAAAACGGACCAAAGGCAAAGGGAGGAGGGAAAGGAGCGAGCGAGTGAGTGAGAGAGAACGCGAGCGCGCCCCGCGTGCGCGCATTAGGCTCAACGCACCAGCTCCGAAGTCGGCGCTGAGCGAAGCGTCCTGCAGTAGCTACTGAAGATAAGCCAAGTTGCGCTTTGAAGAGCAGCTCCGGGGCGCGCGAAGGGTGAGTGCTTTTGGCGGCCCGGGGGCTGCAAAGGGATGAGGGAGAGGGTGGTCCGGCTACCCCTTCATCCCCTGGCCCCTTGCTGGGCTGCGACGCGGCTGGTGCAGGCGGGGAGTGGGGGGGACTGAAGTTTTTGCTCTAGTCCTTGGGAGGGGGGAGCGCCGGAGGGGTCCCCTCAGCGTCCCCTCCGCCCGGGCAAAGGCTGAACTTTCGCGTGGGAAGGAAAGTTTGTTTTATTCTCCCCCCCCCCCCGGCTCGGCTGGCTGAGCTCTGCGGCGGGGGGCCGACAGCGAGCGAGGGTCCCTCGTCTCCGGACCTGGGAGACGCCGGCGGGCCAATAGGAAGCGCGGCAGCGGAGACGGGGGGTTCTCATTGGAAGGGGGAGCCAACGAGTCTGTCCCTTGCCCGGCACCTCGCGCTGCGTCCTGTCCTCGCGCTTCTCCGGAGGCTCTTGGCGGAGTCGGAGCTGCTGCGGCTGCTGCCTCTGGAGAAGGAGCCGCGTTGAAGGGACTGCAGTCCCGGCGAAAGTCGTCTGCGGCTCCGGCTCGTCGGGTCCTGAGCTCCCGGCCGCTGCGGTGCCCGCAAACTGAAGGGGGGTCATCAAACGGGAGCGCGCAAATGAATAAGCCATGACTTTCCTCCTTTCCCTCGCCAGCTTTTAGGCACTGCTAGGGCTTAAGAGCAAAGTTGGCAAGGATGTCACGGCTGGTCAAAGGGCTCCTTGGATTGATCTCCATTGCGCTTGCGCGCAACCGCCAAGTATGTGGAAAGCGACCTGGCCGGGTGTTGCAGCTTTTAAAAAGAGGAAAGCAATCCCCTAATCCACCAATGAACGAAAGTGCCTTGGAGAGTTGACATACATTAGTGCAGGGGTCTGCAACCTTTGCAACTTTAAGTCTGAAGGACTTCAGCTCCCAGAATTCTCCAGCCAGCAAAGCTGGCTGGAGAAGTCTGGGAGCTGAAGTCCTTCAGACTTAAAGTTGCAAAGGTTGCAGACCCCTACATTAGTAGATGTGTCGTGGCCGCTGAGCTTAGAAGGCCCCTTTCACTTCTTTTCCCAAATGGAAAAGAAATAGAAAAGTCCCAAGAGGAAGGTGAAGCCAAGCGATGCCCTCCGTTGCCAAGAAGTGACAAAGATTTCATCTTCCTCTTGGACCTCCCTAAAAGCTTTTATTTCTCCTGTAAAGCACATCTTGTCAAACGTAGATATGCTAAAAGTGCATATGGCTTATTAATCGGTTCTTTCTCAGTTGCTTTTTGTCATTCGCTTAAAATGTTCTCGTGGCTTTATTGAGAAAGGCTGAAAGAGGGTCTCAATTTGGATCCCAGAAAGAAAAGTTTAATTTTAAATTTATTTATTTTGTCAACCATGTACTGTATAGTATACCAGATGTAAGTATAAACATGGTTGTGAATATAGAAAATAGATATAAATAACTGGGGACAGTAGCACAGGGATGGTGGGCACATTGGTGCGCTAATGCATGTTGTTCAACTCAAGTTAAAAGTTGAGTTCAAAAATTCCTGCTTCAGCTTTCCCTGTAAAGTGGATTTTTTTTTTCTTAAAGGGAGGCTGCTACAAAATGAAATTATGGTCTGAGTATGAAAAAAAATTATCTGTTAGAATTGGTATTCTAAGTAATAAAATACTTAGTTCAGTGGCACCACTAACAATTGAGAAGGTATAATTTCCAGCAAGTTTAGAACTGGTTGTCCCTGGTAATAAATGTGAAGTATGAAAGATCTGTGATACTTGTCCTGTAAGTCCCCCCTTCTCCTTCTTCTGATGCCCTTAATAAAGATTTTGGACAATTTGGTCTCCCTCTGAACAGCTTTTAGCTTTTAGAAAGTTTCTGAGTTAGAAAGTGCTTCTGTGAATAAATATAATTTCCATGTTCCCCATACTATTCTTGCATTAAATTGCTTGTGTGCAGCTTCCTTTCACCTAGGCTAATTAGGATCAGGTTTACTCATCACAATGATAGCCAGGACAGGTTTGTATTGAACCTGGTTATAAGTAACTGATATTTTATCTCTTCCATCCATGCATTTAACATATGCAGAAAAGCTCAGAGGAACACAGCAGAATTTTAGAACCAAGAATGGAATTTCTAAAGATTGTAGAAGAAAGGGACAATTTCAAGGTGACTTGCTTAGGGCTGTAAACCAAGCTATGAGCCAAACTGCAAGATGAACTTGTGTGATGCTCCAGGCTATGGATGATTGTGTGATTAAAACAAGTGGCTTGAATATGCTTGCTTGTTTTTAGTTGAGAAGTTGTCAGATACGCAGATTTCTGGCTTTCTGAAAAGTGTCAGGTTGCACTCTGCATTTCTTTCATATCCAATGAAGTGCCCTTTCTCCTGCAACAGGCTTTCCCAACCTTGGCAATGATAAGACACCTGGACTTCAACTTCCAGAGTTCTGGGAGTTGAAGTCTGTACATCTTAATGATGTCAGTATTGGGAAATCCTACCCTGCAGAGACAGTTGTATTCTTAACTCAGATCTCCTGTACCATTTTTAAGCATTTTGCAGTGCTGCAATAGTGAACATAGTAAAGAATAGTGACTTCCAGTAGGATCCTCACAATTGTACAAACTACAGGTGGCCCTCTGTAGCTGAATGAGGAGACCATTGGTGTCTTCAGCAGGCCAACAGGGAAGGAAACTGTAGAAAATGCTGCCTCTTCCCCTGCATTTTTTGCTGTTTGTTGTTGAAGAAGAAGAGAAGAAGAAAGAAAAGGGAGGAGGAGAAGAAGAGGAGGAGGAAGGAAGAAGAAGGAAGGAGAAGAAGAAGAAACAACAACCATTCACTCTGCAGAGAACCACAAAAAGTAGTTCCGTGATCAACTCAGAAAGTGTGTGTGTGTGTGTGTGTGAGAGAGAGAGAGAGAGAGAGAGAGAGAGAGAGAGAGAGAGAGAAAGAGAGATTGGGGAGGCCAGGTGCCACTGTTCTGACCAAGACTTCCCAGGAGCATGAAGCAAATTCCTTGTCCAAACAAAAAAAACCTTTTATTAATTTACTGTGAATTCTGCTCATTCACATTCAGCAAAGTCTTTCAAGGGAGGATTTACAATCACAGACCTTATCTAGCTTGGAAAGCTGATAGACCAATATCTGCAAAATTGGGCAAGGAGTCTCGGAGAGTCAAGAACCAATTAAGTGAACTAATTGTCTCCTGTAAACTCCGCTTCCCTTTCACTCTTCTTTTATTCCCTCTGGGAGGCACCATTCAAAGTCTGGCCTTACTCCCAAGTCAACCCCTGTTCTTTAGTTGTTCCCTTCATCTGGCAACTCTGTGCATCTGCCTCATTGATGTCTGACTCTGAAGGTAGCTCTTAACTGGCATACTGCTCTGGCCTTCTCCCTGCCTCCCACACAGAGCCCTCATCAGAGCCTTCCCCAGGCTCCAGGAATGGCCCATGTTCCTCCCCAACCTCCCCTCTGTCCGAATCTGCTGCCAGCTCTGCTGGCCACTGGGCAGGCCACAACAACCACTTTGAGTTTTGATTACTATTTGAAACTATTTTCCCTATAGTTCCAAAGGAAATGCTGCAAAATTATTTTTGAAAGGTTTCTTCTCAAAAGTAGTTGAGTTATAAGATAATTGGCTCAACTTACGAAGACTTCTGCAATTACGAGGTATTGTGGGGGGAAAGAAATTTGGATTGGTGAAGCCCTTGTATGTGTTATATACATCTAAGTTCATTTGCAAACATAAATAGACATGCAGTCCTATAGTAGGATGTCATTTATAAATAAAAATTGATGTAAAATGTATAATTCTCTAGAATTTCAAAATAGTTTTCAGTCTTAACAATGTTCAATAGTCTAATGTCTAATATCTTTCCAACATTTTTCTTTGAAAAAAATTAACTTTAATAATAATACACCTGAAGAACCACCTGAATACTATCTGCATTGACAAAATCACTGTTGGTCAGTGGCAAAAGGCAATTTACTTGGAACAGCTTACATCTTGCTAAATCTAACGCCATTAGATAATGTTTGCCTATTCTAGATCCTTGGGCGCAGGACTTAATAGGTGGATAAAAATGCCAAATCCAGTTTAAACATTTGACTGACTGCACTCAGTAACAATAATAATAACAATAGAAAAAGAGGTAGCCTTGTAACCAACTAGCTGGAAGTAAGGATAAAAAATTAATGTAAAATGTAAATTAAATTAAAAATGTACAGATCTCTTAAAAAGCAAGTGAGTTTTTGTTTGCAAGTAAAAGCAAACTTCTCTTTTCTCATTATACTGCAAAAGTCTGTAAAAGTACTTTGATAGCTTAATGTTCGACTCCTTCATAGTTATCAGCCTGATTTAGTTAATGACTGGATTCCTAAATCATGTTAAGCCATATTAGGATTTTCATGTTGAATTTGGAATCTAGTTATTGTAATATGTAAACCATAGCATATTATAGTATATAAATAAGGAAGGTTGGTCTTCACTAACTAACCTATTTTTATCCGTTCTGGAAGGGGGTATTGTCTTTGATTTATTTGTTTTGTCCTATATTATTTATAGTATCAATATAGTACAGGGAAGCAACTGGAAACATTTTAGTGATAGAAACATGTAGACTAATGGAATTGATTTAAAAGAATTACAAAAGAAGCTGGTAACATCTGTTTCACTGCTCAGGAACTTCTATTTCTAACATATTTAGGAAGACGTGATCTACTTGAATCAGTTTATATATTTCCTGACAAGCCAGGTATTGTTCTTCGAACATGAGGGATAGTCTGTGAATTTTGAAACTTATAAAAAGATTTAAAAGGTCAGAAATCATTGTAGCCCTATCATTAATTAAATCCTTAATAACTAAGCTGCAATTGGTCTGTGGATACTATGGATGTCATAAGATACTAGTGAGTATCAGAAGGGTTCAGTATGTCATTTTTATTTTGCGGATAGTGGAATTCTGGGAGTTGAAGTCCACACACCTTGAAGTTGCTAAGATTGAAAAACCTTGCCTTAGAGTAACAGTAGTTTGCAAAACAAAAACTTATTCAGACATGCTTAAAACAGATCATGAACTGTTTGCCTCTTTCCTGTAGGATTAAAATGTAATAAATAAGGCATTTTGCTAATAGGTCAACTGTTTAAATGTGATGACTTC
This sequence comes from Rhabdophis nuchalis, assembly GCA_039707465.1. Taxonomy (NCBI): domain Eukaryota; kingdom Metazoa; phylum Chordata; class Lepidosauria; order Squamata; family Natricidae; genus Rhabdophis; species Rhabdophis nuchalis. Next base: position 44,644,416 of record CM077648.1, on the reverse strand, counting down.
TACCAAATGATTGTATCTTTTGACTGGTAGTTTGATTAGGCAGCTTTGGAAAAATGCTCAGTTACTTTGAGTACTTGTACTTCCTTTTGTTTCTATTTATATAAAACCCTGCTGGCAAAGATACAGGAACCAGAAGGGGCACTCACTTTGAATCTGATATCATTGTTTTGAATGACTTCTTGAGGTTCACTAAGAAGTTAAAGGATCAGAAATGATTTTTAAACCCTCTTAGCTTAAACACCTAATCACACTTTGAAGACAGGAAACACAATAACCTGTGGATTTTATCAGTTTATTCAAGATAGTAAGTGCCCTACTTCAGAATGCTGGCATCTAAAATGCCACTAAGTTAAACCTTTTCAGGCACAACTTGTAAATTTGTAACAGTAACTTTATTGTTGATTAGCCCATAAGCCATATAAAATACAGAATATAAAACACAGAATGTTAATATATAAAAATGGAATAAAAACATTTAAAAATGCAAATCATATTTATCTCCCCTACAATTAACCCCAATCAGGCCCACATTTTCAGATCTAGCTGCTTTATTCAAATAAAGGGCTGTGTTATATGTGATTTTTGAATTATGATCACACATTAAATATGATTTAATATAAGGATCCCTAGTGGTTGTTTATCTAAAGTGCAGTCCAAGTTACCGATCTCTCTCTCTTATACAATTGTAAGTTTGTCATTAAAATCAGGTTACTTTATATATTTTAATCTTATTAAAATATGCAGGCATCAAGGAAGAAATTGTGTTAAAATTAGTATCAACATTGCATTTCAGCATCTCATAATGTTTGGTTGGTGTTCCTACTACATGAGAAGTGTTGCATTCAGATTGTAGGGTAAAGAATGGAACTCAATTCTGATTAAACAGGTTTTTTCATAATTCTATTCTTATCTATTATTTTTAACAATGATTAAAGAGTCACATTTAGTAAGATGGCCTATATAACTTTGATTAATATAAATAATAAATTATCCAGTTAATGCTTATTTATAAGCTGTGTATTTCTTGAATATAGTCAGACATCATGCCTTGTAATTTGCTTAGTCATGACTTATTTAGTAAAGCCTATTGGCTGAACTCACACAACACCCTATAAGCATGCAGCATTCATGGTTTACAAACCAGTATTGGTGATTCATACAGCAAGCCAGTTCAAAATAAAACAACTGCATTTTGACTTTTCATGATGTGCATGCTAAAACATAAGCTGATTTTCAGCTCATATTCATTTGTTGACAAACCATGTACAAACTGTGGTCCTAAAATGATCAGATTACAAACAGATCCAAATGTGAGTAATGTTCAACAAAACCAATAAATTTTGGTTGAACATATGATAGCTGCTGTTTTTTATTGGGTTTTTGGTGAAGTATGATGAAAAATATATTGCATGTCCTCACAAGAGCAAATTAGTTGTAGTTGGAATTTCATTGTTTTAATGTAGTACTTGATGTTTTATTTGTTTCAAAGGAAGGAAGCAAATCTTGACAAGGCTTTGTTCTAGATCTTTAAAATGTTTGTGGGGAAATCTGTAGATTCTCACTTCTTATGGTGTTGATATCAATTGTTGAACAATCCAGTAATATGCAAGCTCTAACAATTTATCATTGTTTGCATTTATCCAGGAAACGATGTCACATATACCACAGGTGATATTTCTTAAGCAACATGGAAGAGAGTTTGATTTAGATAAAACTTTGACATAATATGGATAATTTCTCACTGTGTTACTTCTCTATCCAGTTCATTTAAACTGGCAAATTTTCAGAATCACCAAATTTTGTGTTGGTTTTAATTGGGATTAGTAAGCAATTCTGTATGGCTGCTGTTTTCAGTCTTGCCATTTCACAACTGATTTAAATTGACCTGCTATAGCCCTTGCTATCGCCATATTCAAATTAAAATCTTGTGTGTGAAACACTCGCTCCTCCAGCAGACTGGTAGGGGATGGCAAGAATGCCAACCAGCACCCAGCCTTTCCTGTCCTTGCCCTTCGCTTGCCATGTGATGGAATTGTTTTCTGTGATTATTTCAAATAAATATATAGAACAATCCTGTTTGAGAAACAATACCAAAATTGCCTTTCTACTTAGTTTAGTAACATTGATGGGACAGCTCTGAGGCATCAGCCTTAACAGAAGAGCAGAGATGGAAGGTGAAATTCAAGAACAGGCAATGGGAAATAGGTTGTCACTAATTACAGAATTGTTTTTCCAGCCGCTTCTTCTGTATGGTAGTTGAGATGGTTTCTTTCCAAGAATAATAATGATGTGGTTGCAGAGAGATGCCGCTCAGGTATAAAAGCAACGCACAATCACTTTGTGAAAGTTGCTCGAATTAATTTATTTTTATTTTATTTTATTTAGCTTGCCAAACATGTAAAAGATGGCAGGTATAAGTATAAACATAAATATGAACACAGTAAATGGGTACAAATAAATGGAGACAATAGGACAGGGACGGTAGGCTCTCTGCTGCGCTTATGCACGCCCCTTACAGACCTCTTAGGAATGGGGTGAGGTCAACAGTAGACAGTCTAAGGTTAAAATTATGGGGGTTTGTCGCATATAACAACAGAGTCAAGTTGTGCATTCCAAGTATTGACCACTCTGTTACTGAAGTCGTATTTTCTGCAATCAAATTTGGAGTGGTTTACCTTGATTTTGTATCTGTTGTGTGCTTGTGTATTATTGTGGTTGAAGCTGAAGTAATCATTGACAGGTTGAACGGTGTAGCAGATAATTTTGTGTACTTCGCTGAAGTCAGACTGTAGGCTGCATTGTTCTAGGTTATCCAAGCCCAAAATTTCAAGCCTGGTGGCATAGGGCAGTGGTGGGCAAACTCATTAGTCAAGAGAGCCAAATATCAACAATACCACGATTGAAATTTCTTTTGAGAGCCAGAAGGTGTGGCCTGTTTTGTGGGAGTGGCTCAGCGGTCATGTGACTGGGTGGGCGTGGCCAACTTGGAAAATGTGAAACTCACTTAACAATGGTCTTGGTTAGCAACCAAACTTTTAGGCTCAATTGTGGTCAAAAGTTCTTTCTTTTTTTTTCTCTCTCTTTCTTTCCTTCCTTCCTTCCTTCCTTCCTTCCTTCTTTCTTTCTTCCTCTCTTTCTCCATTTCTCTCTCTCAATCTTTCTCTCCCTCTGTCTCTCTTTCTACATTTCTCTCTTTCTCTCTCTCTTTCTGTCTCTTTTTCTTTCTGTCTCTCTTTCTCTCTCTCTCTATTTTCCTCTTTCTCTTTTTCTCTTTCTCTCTCTCTTTCTGTCTTTCTGTCTCTCTATCTCTTTCTTTCTTTCCCTCTTTCTCTCTCTCTTTCCCTCTTTCTCTCTCTTTCTCTCTCTCTGTCTCTTTCTTTCCATCTTTCTCTTTCTCTCTTTCTGTCTCTCTGTCTCTTTCTGTCTCTCTTTCTCTCTCTCTTTCTCCATTTCTCTCTTTCTCTCTCTCTTTCTGTCTCTTTTTCTTTCTGTCTCTCTTTCTCTCGCTCTCTCTATTTTCCTCTTTCTCTTTTTCTTTCTCTCTGTCTTTCTGTCTCTCTTTCTTTCTCTTTCTGTCTTTCTGTCTCTCTGTCTCTTTCTGTCTCTCTTTCTCTCTCTCTTTCTCTCTGTCTTTCTTTCTGTCTCTCTTTCTCTTTCTGTCTTTCTGTCTCTCTGTCTCTTTCTGTCTCTCTTTCTCTCTCTCTTTCTCCATTTCTCTCTTTCTCTCTTTCTGTCTCTCTTTCTCTCTCTCTCTTTCTCTCTTTCTTTCTTTCTTTCCATCTTTCTCTCTCTTTCTCTCTTTCTGTCTCTCTGTCTCTTTCTGTCTCTCTTTCTCTCTCTCTCTCTTTCTCTCTCTCCCTCTTTCTCTCTCTCTCTCTCCTCTCTCTCTTTCTCTCTGTCTCTTTCCCTCTCTCTTTCTTTCTCTTTCTTTCTCTATCTATCTGCTTCGTCAGCCCATCTCTGTCACTCTGTGTGTGTGTGTGTGTGTCTGTCTGTCTGTCTCTCATTCAAGCACTTAATCACTCATTCTGTGTCTCTATCTTTCCCTCCCTCCCTCCCTCTCCCTGTCTGTCTGTGTGTGTGTCTGTCACTCTCTGATTCCCCCCTCCTTGTCTGTGCCTCTCTCTGTCTGTCTGCCCCCCATCTCCCCCCCGGGCTCGGGCTGGGGAGGAACGGCGACCCTCTGGACGCACGTTCCCCTTCCCCCCACCCCGAGCCCTGGGACAGCGCGGGTTGGCGAGCAGGGCTACTTCCAGGCAGATTGAAGGGAACGGGCGTCCAGAGGGTTGCCGTTCCTCCCCACCCCGAGCCCTGGAACAGCGCGGGTTGGCGAGCCGGGCTGCTTCCAGGGTTCGGTGTGGGGTGGGAATGAACGGCGTCCCTCTGGACGCAGGTTCCCTCCTCCTGCCCGCGGAGCCTCCGCACCCCATGGAAGTAGATGAATGGCTGGCATGCCGCCTGGGGAGGCTCCGCGCGGGAAGCAAGGGAGGGAAACGGCGGCCGGCAGGGAGGGTTGCTCCGGCGGGTCCCAGGAGTCCCACCCTCGGCGAGGGTGGAGGAAGAGCCGCACCCAAGGGGTCAAAGAGCCGCATGCGGCTCGCGAGCCGCGGTTTGCCGACCACTGGCATAGGGCATTCTGTTGTGAGAAGAGGAGTGGAGTACTCTTCTTGTGAAGTATATCAGAACTCTCTCAATTGTATTAATTGCCAATATACAGTGTGGATTCTAGGCAGACGAGCTGTATTCGAGAATTGGTCTAGCAAAGGTTTTGTATGCTCTAATTTGCAGTACAATATTACCGGAGAAGAAGCTTTGCAGGATGAAGTTAATAATTAAAGAAAATTAAAGCAAATATGATTAAGAGGTAGGAATCTCTTCATTTCAAAATATTGCAAATGAATGGCAAGCTCAACAACGTGTTAAATTAATCATCTGCCGAGCTTTTCATTCTCCACTCAAGATTATTTAGGCCAACATTTTCCCTTAATTTGGTAAACTTGTCTGTGTTAGCTTTCACATCCTAATAGATGTTCCCTGCCTTGGCGATTCCAGCTTTTGAATGACAGTATTGTCCTCCTTTTTCACAATCTTACCAGCTTAAAACATTTTTTTCATTCAACGCTTTCATAAACATTCTGTAACTAATTAAAAAGTCTAATTAAAAATATTAATACTATTGAGAGCATTATAAACAAATAAAATAACATAAAGGAATGTATCCCTAATCTTCCTTACTTTTTCCACCTTTTTCATGTGGTATCCCAAAATCTGATTTCTGATTATTATTATTTTTATTCTATGCTTGTTTCTATAATGCATTGGGTTTTCTTGACAGACTGGATGATGTCCATAGACATTTTATTAACTTGTTTTCTTTTTGTTCATAAATGAATTAGAAAATCATTTTTTGCTTGGAGGAAAATAGTATCATTACTTAAATTAGAATGTATTTTCTTCTTCATTCACCACTATATATTTCTTAATTTAATCACATTTCTGTCTTAATTTACATCTTTTCTCCTGCATCATACTGAAGTTTCTAAAATGATGTCAATCAACTATGGACAGATTTACATTCTTTGTTATTCTTCCAGTATGAAATACTCATATCAAATGTGTGAATAGCGTAGAAACATATTTTCAAAAAGATAGAATAGATTAGATTAAAATATTGGATCAAATTTTTAAAATTTTAAGGAGTCATTTAACAAATAACTGTCAAAATTGTATATTGGATTATTCCCAGTTTCCTAGAAAACATTGCTATAAAAGTTTATGAAATGATTCCTCAAATAAGTACATCTCTACTGGATTTCAACCGCTTAGAAAGTGTTTATGTTAACCATACGCTCTCTACATGGGGCTCCCCTTGAGGTGCGCTCGAAAGCTACAGTTAGTACAGAATGCGGCCGCGCGGGTGATTATGGGTGCCTCAAGGCAAACCCACGTAACACCTCTCCTGCACGAGCTGCACTGGCTGCCTGTGGCCTTTCGAGTGTGCTTCAATGTATTGACGACCATCTTTAAATCGCTCCATGGCTCAGGGCCTAGCTATATACGAGACCGCCTCCTGCCCCATACATCCCTTCGTCCGATCCGCTCCCACAGAGAGGGTCTTCTTCGGGTGCCGTCGGCGGGGCAATGCCAGTTGGCGACACCCAGGGGAAGGGCCTTCTCTGTGGCAGGCCCGGCCCTCTGGAACGATCTACCCCCCGACCTTCGTACTATCTCGGACCTCCGCCTCTTCCGCCAACATCTTAAGACGTATTTATTTCAACAAGCCGGCCTAGGATAGCCCCCCGTTTCTGACTTTTTAAAGAAAAATTTATAATTTGGTAAGGGTTTTAATATTGGGTTTTAGCACGGGTTTATTAATTTAATACATTTTAATTGATATTTATTGTATTTTGTGTTTTTAAATTATGCCTGTGCGCCGCCCTGGGTCCTAACAAGGAGAAGGGCGGGGTATAAATTTAATAAAATAAAATAAATAAATAAATATTGAGGTGTGTTGAATAAGGACAGATTACTGTGTAAATTCTAGCGTGATGGCTTTATTATTATAATTCCTACATTCAAACAGTATCTCTTTTTAATTGCTATACACCATTTTACTGAAATCAGCAGTTTTGTCCACATCTAGATATATTGATGTTTCACTCAAATGGAATTGTCTACTGTAACCTAAGGACAGTACAGTTCCATACGCCTGAAAATCAATGTACAGGTAATCCTTGAGCAGTTGCTTAGTGACTGAATTTACTAGTTACCTGAAAAGGGGGACTTATTACTTGGATCTAGGGTTCCAACAGTTCTAGTGGTCACATGACCGCACTTTGGTTGCTTGCCGTCATGGCCTTATTTATGGCCATTTGTAGCATCACTCGATCACATAACTGCTTTTTACGATGGTTTTGTCAAAAACCAGCATTTAATTACAGTTTTCAACAAAACCTTTCCCTAGCAAACAATGGGTTTGATTAATGACTGCCATAAAAACATTGAAAAATTGGATTGTCATGTGCGCAACCTGTTTTACAACCATTATGACTTGCAACTATAATGGGCAAGCTCCACTATGGCCATACTCAAGGACTACCTGTATCTATACATGGTCAATACTTATGACCATTTATATTGTATGAATATGTATAGAATAAAGTAACAATCCTGTTATAAAGTCGCGTATTAAGTCTCAAATACTTATTTCAAATTCAGTTATTTTTATATCCAAAGTTAATTGGAATAATTATAATTAATTATTTCCATTTCCTCAATGCATTACTATTTTACATATGGATAATGCTTTGATCTGAAATAGCATTGTGAAGTTTTGTTTTAATATTTAATATTTATATTGCTTAATGAGAGTGGTATATATTAAAGCAGAGATTTTATAAAATCAACATATTCAGAGAAGTATGTGAAAATTTCTATTGTTTTAAGATTGCTCATTCCAGTTTTACTTATTATATTAAGATCTTCATGACCTCTATTCTTCTGATCAGATAATTTGATGCCGATATAAACATACCAACATTTTACTTTGTTCAATACATTTATAGTAATAGGTTTTACCTATTCTTTGGAGATTTATCTGTGGGGGAAAAATGGATTTTATGAAGATCTTTTTTCCAATTATAGGTAGTCCTCAACTTACGACTGCAATCAAGTCCAAAATTAATGTTGTTAAGTGAAAAATTTGTTGTGAATTTGTCTCGTTTTATTATTTTTCTTGCCACATTTGTTGAATGAATCACTGCAGTTAAATTAGTAACATGAAATTAGTTAAATGAATCTGAGTTCCCAATGAATTTGCTTGACAGAAGGTCACAAAATGAATCCTGAACACTGTAACTGTTGTAAATATAAGTCAGTTGTTAAGCATGTGAATATAAATCAATGACCATTTTATTTATTTATCACATTTTTATACCGCCCTATCTCCCTAGTGGGACTCAGGGCGGTGCACAGAAGAATAAAGAAGTACAATAATATACACAACCAGGATAAAATAAGATTAAATTTGAGATCTGTGCTAAAAATCAGTTAAAACAGTTTAAAATCACAATTAAAATTAAATTAAAATCATTGGGATGTTGCAATGGTCATAAGTGTGAAAAATGGTCATAAGTCACTATTTTCAGTGCCATTGTAACTTCGAACGGTCATTAAATGAACTGTTGTAAGTCAAGGACTACCTGTAGTCAGCAGTAGATGGCTACAAAGTTAAAGTAGAAGATTGCTGTCCTATCTTCTTTGCTTGGCAATTTTAAAACTGCTGAATTTTTTAAAAACAGAAAATAATAACCAATATCCTTGGGTCAAACTCTATGTAGCAGTTCCGAGGTCCATATCCCATATTTTAAAATTTTAATGTATGCTACCGATGTTCATGACAGAGCATTCTGCTGTAGGCCTTTATTATATTGCTTGAAGTATTTCTTCTCTAGTCCTATGTACCTGCATTGATGTTGATTATAACTCCAAGTGCTGTAATGTAAAGACAGTTGGTAGTTATCAACATGGCTGCTTGCTAAAGCTGAATTGAACTGATTATGGCAAAGTGTACAATTGTAGCTGTTTGACATATGAAATTAAACACCTGCAGACTTATCTGCAGTGCTGGTGGGACTCAGAATAAAAATTGCATGAGACGTTTTACAGTGAAATTAAATAAAGATAGACTAAGCATATTGATGGGAGAGTGAGAGATTCTGCAGAGGTCATTCAGTAATACCCGTAGAAGTTATATTTAGGTCTCGTGTACAACAGAGTCCAGTTAGAGTAAAGCTGCTATTAATATAGTTAAGTTATTTATAAACAATGTACTGTAGTAAGAAGATAGTAATAATGCTTCTCCCAGTCTCGTAGACACTGATTCAAGAATCATTGGAATTATTCCTTTACCACCAGTACTTGCCACTACTATTATGGTTATTTATGAATGTGAACAATCAGGCTAAACAGTAAAATACAACTTGTTTAGCAAGCTTTCTACAGTCTTACAAAATGAAATTCTGCTTGTTGGCTTGCTAAGAAAAACACTGTTCATGCAGATTGTTTGTATGAAGAATAAACAAAGCTTTATTCGTTTATTAGATCCTCAAATTGAAGATCTAATGCACTATTTGTCAATCTTAACTTTAGGTTCTGTGGACTCCAACCCCCAGAATTCTCCAGGCAGCATACTTAAGGTTGCTAAGCTTGATAAACACTGACCTAATATTCTGAAAGGATATAAAGTAGTTGTGGATATTTTACTTAGATATGATATCTGTGTAAAATAGGCATGAACAGGTTTCAAATATAGTGTAATGTTCTTGGATAATCTAAAATTTACCAGTCAGAGACTGGTACAAACAGGATATTGCTGAGATTAAATAATGCTGAGCTAAGAATCTGTTCTGAATACTAGAATTAAATGTTCAAAGTCTTTAAGTAGTAAAGCCTGATGACTGCTCTTATTAAATTAACAAGACTTGTTTACTTCCAATTAGTTACTACAAACCATATCATGACCTATATTAAATAATATACTATACTAAATTTGGAAATTTGGAAAAGACTGCTGGGTTGTAATATTTATTAAATTTATATGCTGCCCACCTTACTGTTGAAGTGACACTGTATAGCCATGATAGTGAACCTATGGTACACCTATGCCAGAGGTGACAAACAGCCCTCTCTGTAGGCACGCATGCGGTTTCCAGCTGCTCTTCGATTTTCAGGCCATTGTTCAGGGCATTGGGGGGGGCATTTTTTCTCTGCGGACATGTACATGCCGGCCAGCTGGTCTTTGGGTTTCCAGCGTTCCAGTTCATACACATGCACACACGGTTCATTTTGGGTACTCGCCATCACTGCTCTATAGTATTGTAAGTAAATGGATCTGCACATGGAATCTGGGGCAAATCTTTCTATGAAAAAGATGGGTTTTCCTCTAATCCACATATGAAATCTAGGAGAGATGAGTGATGTGGTAATAAACAATCAGAATAATAAACAACAAACAGAAATAGAGACCTGTTTTTTACGTGACTCTCCAATATATGTAGATCATTAATGATCTGACACCATATTTTAAGGCGATAGTAAGTTGGAATGAGGACTATATTGCTAATAAATAGTCTACAAACACCTGAAAATTGCCCTAGAAGAGGGAGTAGATTTGCTCTCTACTCCTCAAAAGGGCAGGACCAGAACAAATGGATTAAAGTTAAAGGACCAAGATTCAGGTTAGTCTGAAGAGCAACACGTTGACTGTACAAACTGTCAGGCCCTAGAAAACGTTTTACAACGAAGTGTTCAAGTAGAGGTTGGATGGTTATCCATGAAAGATATAATGGGCCTTAAATTGAGCAGAGGATTGAATTAGATGACTTCTAAGGTATCTTACAAATTTTATGATTCTGACATTCTAATAATGACCTGATGTGTAAAACTGTGTTAAGGAATACCTGATTAAATAAGGATAAGAACTATTAAAACAAAATTTGTCTTGATTTAAAATGCATAAAGCAAGCAGTTGTGATATTGAAAAGCTCTGATTTACAAAAAGCACTGAAGAAATTATGTTAATACTAAAACAAAATAGGACTCATTTAAACCTGTCATCTTGCTAGCCTCTCTATTTAAAGGAGAGTTTGGAATTTGATTAGAGATGTTTAATGCGTTGGCCAACTTCAGTTGATGCCTGTATACATTGGATGTCATTTCGAGAGCAATGAATAGGATATAGTGGATTGGGAACAGGATTGTAATACAGCTGGTAGTAGATGTGACTGAGGCCTAATTTAATTTAATGGGTCCTTAAGTGACATTCCTGCTGTAGAATATTTGTTAGGTAAAGCAGGGACTTCTGTAACCCATCCCTTTGTAATGTGCTGCATGCATTGTACATTAAAAATACAGGCTTCAATCTTGTTGTATCTCCCATTTGATGACCTTGCCCCCTCCCATACCTAATAGCCATACATGAGAGTTTATACATTATAATATACTACATTATAATAGCGTATGGTTATTATGTTTATGGTGCGTTGTAATGAACTATTTCCTCCATCCACATGTCCCAAAAATTCTACTGAGAATTATGAACCTAATTAGAATATTCGGGTTTCCTAGGCAGAAGGTATAATATTAAGCAAGTGGAATGTATAGAAGTCTAGACAAGATGGGTGGCACACAAACCAAATAAATACATAAGCATGTTTGCATTCAAAATCTCAATTGACTATTTTTAATTAATTTTTGGTGGAAAGGGGGACGACGACTCAGGATCTACCAGTTCTTCTAACATGGGCATCAGAGGTGGGTTGCTGCTGGTTTGGCCTGGATTGGCCAAACCAGTAGTAGCGGTGGCGTTAGGCTCTGCCCACCAGTCCAGAAGCTTCTGCGCGTGCAGAAGTGCGCCCGAACCAGTGGTAAAAAAATTGGCAGCCCACCTCTGATGGGCATATATTTCTCATATGTCAGAATATCACTGAAGAAAAGAGCATAAATGAAAACTCAGGTTCAGTTTTGTGAATCTTTTTAAAATGTTCTTCTGTGGCTGGGTGTAGAAGAGAGAAAAGTGTGTGTCCAAAATTGAAAATGATTTCACTTAATTTTCTTATAGTTCATAGGCCTTAAGAGCTCATTCTTGATTATTTTATGCTGGAAAAGAAAATGGATGTCCTGTTTTCCATTAATGAGCAACAGTAGCCTAACAAATCTCAATTTTAAGAAGATAACTAACACTCAGTTTTGTACCTATATATAATTCTGTTGAAAAGTGTCTGCCCGTTTAAAATAACTGCTATAATTGTCTGAGACCAAATATGTAAATGCTGCACAATGGCACAAAATTACTTTCGTTACTCTCCAGATTACTCGTTCAGATTAAAAGGTTTAGCAAATCTTCTCTAGCAGTCGCTAAACAACATGGAATACCAGAAGTCTACTGTCCTCTGCCTTTTAAGTGTCTAATGGCCTGTTCACTTTACCAAGCTCTTTTTTTCTGTATGTAAAATAGCAGAGTTTGCTGTTGCTGGAGGCTATTGGATATCTCTGTGTTACATCCTTATTTAAAAGCCATGAAAAGCTTTGCAAGAACTACTGGACCTTATATTGCTGGCAGACAACTAGCCCTTGATGTAGGGTTGGCAGCTTGTCCCAGGAAAATTCTTCTGCTAGAAAAAAAAGTTATTAAATTCTGCCTTGTTACTGCTGCACTACTGAACTTCTGAATCCACCCTGTCTCATGAGAGGAGCCTTTGTAACAGGGAGGAAAAAATCCACATTTTTCTTGCTGTAGTATTTTGTAATGTGCTGAAGTATGTTAGGAATAAAATCTACAAACTGGAGAGTAGTGAAACAAATACAGGGAAGAAAGGGGAAGATGAGAACAAAAGGGGGGAAAATTATTCATTTTTAAATGTTGATATTAGATTCATTCCGTTGCGCCTTGTATCCCTGTGCCTAATTTCACTGTAGAATACACCACAGAACCATGAAATTTATTATTTATTTAATAAAATTATAAAGACTAATCCATGTTGTGGTTGAGCATAATATGTTATCTGAATCATGTAATGGATCTAGGTGATTATTAAGACTGCTATTTACAATCTCAATTTGTGTTTAGTTCTATGATTATTACTTTACAATAATACAATAATACAATAGCAGAGTTGGAAGGGACCTTGTAGGTCTTCTAGTCCAACCCCCTGCATGGGCAGGAATCTTATACCATTTCAGACAAATGTTTTAGTCTTGACTGCAGATGCAATCTGGAAAATAGGCTAAGATATTGTTAAATCCTCTTCCTACCCCCAGATACAGGAGTACTGGTATGTTTCTTGAAATAAATAAAGTATGATAGTATTTGCAATTTCACCTACTATGGTGTACGGGTAACAAGTTTGGGTTGCCAAAGTAAAAGAGAATTGGATTTTAGAAATACCATGTCAGAAATTCTTATATCTAATAAGAGCACATTGCACTTGTTTGGGGAGGGAAGATTTAAAACTTGTAGCAGACTATATTAAGAAACTCATACACACATTAATAATAATAATAATAATAATAATAATAATAATAATAATAATAATAATAATAATAATAATAATAATAATAATAATAATAATAATATTTAATTTCTAGACCGCTCCCTCTCCCCAAGGACATTAAGCATTAATAGAAAATTCATTCAATTTCACATGGTGATTCACAATGCCATTTGTTAGTCATATGTAACATTACATTCCTTGGATTATAGTCATATAATTGCTTGCCTAGAAGTAAGTGCAGGCTACGTTGAGGTTAGTGAGATTTCTGATTAGTTCTGAATAGAATTAAGTTGTTGCTGCTATTATGCATTGATTGAATTATATATACTGTGGATGCTCTATGACCCTGCCAATATGAAAATATTTGTTAGGCACATATGAATCAAAACATAGCAAATGTTTACTGGCTCCATTATTACCATTTTAAAGGCTAATGTTTTGTTTGCTTTTAGATCAAATAATACATTTTGGATATAATAGATAGAGGGGGTGTGCTGGTTCAGTTGTTAAAGACACTGACCTCAGCTAGAGAGCTGACAGCCAATGTTCAAGACCCAAGCACTGTGCAATGAAGTGAACTCCCATTACTTGTCCCAGCTTCTGCCAACCTAGTATTGGCATGAAAATGCAAGTAGATAAATACGCATGGAAATGCAAGTAGATAAATAGGTACCACTTGTTCTGACCTAGGCTTCCTTAAAAAGCAGGAAGCAGAGTCTTGGTCCCAGCAAAACCTCTTCTATGTACACGACTGTGAATTACTTTCATTCACAGTCAGCAAGGCTTGGCAAACAATTTTTCAGAGGAATATTTATCAACACAAACCTTATCTCGCTCGGAGAGCTGCTAGATAACTAGTTTCCAAACACACTGTTGTCTAGCTCTTCTTCTCTGCCTCCTCTGAGCTTTCCTCAGCTGCCAGGACTGGCCCATGTTCCTCCCCAACCTTCTCACTCTACTGGCTACCTGCGGGCCACACCATAACTTCAGTGGGAAAGTAACATCGTTTTGTGCACCTCAGTATATAATCATGCTCACCACATGAGCACAGAAGTGTCTTTGGACAAGGTGGGAATCAAACATGACTGGACAGGGAAAACCTTTATCTTTTAAAATAGATAGATCCATGTTGAAAATGCCAATAACAATGAACAATGGATGATGATAAACTCAATTTATGTTTTTTTAAATGGCAACATTTCTCTGATGTAGAATATTGCTTCTGATATCAACTTATATCTTAACTTGTTTTAAACAACTACTGTAGTGTGATTAAAAAAAAACATTTGGATTGGTTTTTTGGCTTATATAGATTCCCAGTATTTTTTGTCTAAATTCAAAAACCACTTAAGATTTAAAGAAGAAAACATCTCCTCCTCTAACCCTCCCAAATAATTAGCTTGACTATAGCTAATTATATACAATACAGTAAAACAATAGGCTTACTAGCACTGATATTACCTATTTTGGGTAATGAAACATCTGCAAGAAAACATCCAAGTTCAGAGTACCAAAGACTCTTTAATACAACCCTGAGCTACAAATATTTGCCTTTATTGGTACTATAGTTTATAGTGCAACAATGCTATTGAGACACATTAGCAAAATGGCTCTTGTGATAATATAAATGTAAGTTTCAATAGGTTTTATTTTGTGACATTGCTTGAAAAACAAAAGGAAAAATCCCTGTTGAAAACTTGCTTTATTTATTTATTTATTTATATTTATTTTTTGAATTTATATACCGCCCTATTCTTAGCTATCCAATCTATTTGTGATTGCAGTGTTTCTGCATGTCCTATACCAATACCTCAAGGACAGAATCTTGATGAGAAAAAAATAAATATTCTGAAATAGAAAACCGTGAGTCTGCAGCAGGGATCCCTAATCCCTGGGCTGTGACCCACTATCGGGCCACAGCCTCTTCAGAACCAGGCCACAGAAGACAGGAGAATGTGTAGTCCGCTCTGTGCCTCTGTTCATGCAAATGTAGCTGTGGGTGTGCTCTCCCATCACTCGCGTGGATTCATCTTTTTCCCCTCGCTGGTCCGCAAGACTGAAAAAATAGGAGGTCTTTGGTCTACAGTATAGAGAGTGGATGAAGCAGTTAGAGCAGAGGTCTCATTCTCGCGGCCCGCGGGCCAATTGCGGCCCGCAGGACGGTATCTTGTGGCCCCCACCGTGATATGAAAGTATAATATTAGTACAGCCCGCAGGGGGAGTGGACCTCTGTGGAATCCCTTATGCGGCCCAGCCTCACCCAGCCTCTGCCTCCAGCGGCCTCCAGGTAAATTGAGTTTGAGACCCCTGAGTTAGAGTAACTAGACTGTGAGTTTAGACTTAAACTAAAAAAAGATTACAGATGGTCCTTGGCTTATAACAGTTCATTTAGTGAAGTTACAAAAGCACCGAAAAAAGGGACTTATGGCCATTTTTTAACACTTATGACCCATGGTCAACATCCCCATGATCACATGATCAAAATTCAAATGCTTGGCAACTGACTCATATTTATCATCATTGCAGCATCCTGAGGTCATGTGATCTCCTTTTGCAAACCTCTGAAAATCATCATCAACGGGGAAGCCAGATGGGGAAAGGTCATAAAATGGAGCAAAACTCACTTAACAAATGTCTCACTTAACAACAGAAATTCCGGACCCAGTTGTGGTCATAAGTGGAGAACAACCTGTATAGATTAAACTACCATTATTTATTGTAGATAGCCCCTTAGCCATTATCCATAGGTTACTATTAATGGAATATGTAAAGATAATTCCTGATGTGGATCGCCAGAATTGCATTATGGCCACACTGAAAAATCTACACTGGGTTCCATTATTTTTCCAGACAATTCCAGGGAGTAAGTACTAAGATTTTAAAATCCTAAATAGCTTAGAGCCAGAATACCTGAAATGTCATCTCACATTATGTATCCGTGACCAGTAAGATATGAGGAGACACACTTTTTACAAATATATCATTTTGCAACACCTTTTCTGAGATATTTCCAAGATATGGAATGTCCACTGCTTACAGACAAATAGTTAAGTTTTATCTATTTAACTAAGGCTCTTAAAATTGTTTTATGGCTATTTTAATGTTTTGCCCTTTATAATTTTATGTTAGCTGTATTGTTTATTCTGGTTAGATTTTTTTTAAAAAGGATACAAATCAAGCAAACAGTTATGGTGCAGTGACAAACTGAAAAATAGTGATTAACCACAGAAATATGCAGAGCTTTTGAATTGTTGAGAGGAACTTTTCCAGTCATGGATGTCTTATCAAAATCAAGTTTGTTAATTCAGAGCAGTGGTGGGATACGACTGGTATGCCCCGGTATGGGTGTATCGGTGCCTGCTGGGAGCACCAGGTACCGTTCCGGTATGGTGCTCTGGAGGGCCCACCTGTCCGTCCACCCTCTTTATCTGTATTAGAGCTGATCGGGGCTTTCATACACGCACACGGAGTGTACAGCGCCTGTGCAGCGCTCCAATGAACAACTGGAGCATCACAGAGCATCGTGGGCAGTGAGTATGCATGCACTCATTGCGCACATGCTGCACATGTGCATGTGGTGGACGCCCAGCCCCATTGTAGTGTACCAGTTGCAACAGGATCCGGAACCCACCATTGATTCAGAGGAACTTTCTTCCAGATACTGTAACTATACAGTGTTAGATTGTAGTCAGGGGTGCATTACTGCTGGCCTTACTACTGGTTTGGCACCCGAAAAATTTTGCATAAAGGAGTAAGGACCTGTTCTCTGTCACTCCAGACAAGAAGACAGTTTAGAAGGGCTTTCTAATATTGAGCAATTTTGATAATGGGTTTATTTATTAAAATTGAAGCTAGAGAGCTATTGATGAGGAATGCCTTAATTTCAGTTTCTATGGTAGTCTTCTGTTTACAATGTTTCATTTAATTATGGTTCAAAGTTATGATAGCCTTGGAAAATATACTTTATTACTTGTAGTAGCACTTACAACTGTTGCATTACCCCTGCAATCATGTAATCACAATTCATTCACTTGGCAACTGGCTTTCATTTCATTTACAATGAATTGCAGCATCCTGTGGACATGTGATCATGATTTATGATCTGCAAAAATGTCCAGTGGGGAACCTGGATTTGCTTGACCACTATAGTAAAAATGGCCATAAAATCAGATCTGTCAATGTAATAATTCAACTTATGACCACACTAATTTAAGACCAAAATTCCGTATCTTATTAGTAGGTCTACTTGTACAAGGTACAAGGAATTGATGACCCAAATACAGTAGCTTTTTTTCAACACAATAATTCAACTTACTTAAAAATGCATTATAATGTACCCTATTGCAGTGATGGCTAACCTTTTTTGGCTCGCGTGCCAAAAGCGGGGGGGGGCGTGCGTGGGCGTGCCACACCCATAATGCAATGTGCACGACCCCCTGCTTTTGGCGCACTTTCTTCGCCCTCCCCAGGCTCCAGAGGCTTTCTAGGAGCCTGGGGAGGGTAAAAACAGCCTTCCCTCCCCACCTCTAGATGCTTCAGGAGCTTCCCTGAAGCCTCCAGAGGGCGAAAAATGGCCTCAAAAGAATGCCTAAATCAGCTGTTACCACTAAATCAGAAAATATATTCCAGTATAGCTTACTGGATCTACGATTAAAAAAAACTGATTTCCATACAAAGCAACTATAGAACAGTTTCGAGTTTGCAGGTAAATACTTAACGGAAAAGTTCTGTGACAGTTCTGCTTCCAATATTTGGTCATATTGTTGCTTTGACATATCACATTGTTCTCAGGTGCACAGCTCTGAGTGTCCATGCAAGGGTTAACTCAGCTCCGCTGCCCATTGGACTGAATTAAAATACTGAGTCCCGCCTTCCTTTCCCATGATCCTTCAGTTTCTTAATTCAGTCCAAGCCCTTCGGACGCATAGCCTTTAGCTTAGAAAAATTATAGATTTAAAAGTTAGAAATACTAGAGTTCCTTCGCAGCCTTCCTTTCTCCAGCAACAAGAAGCAGAGCCAGCAGGAGCCTTCGCGTGGCCGGGAAGCCAGATCGCTCACCGGAGCGGCGCGCTTCTTTTTCTCCCGCAGGGGGGGGGGGAACGGAGCCCTTGGAGCCCTCGACATCGCCCTTCCCCCGCTCTTCACCGGCGGGACCGTCCGATTCCTCGGCGGTCTGCCCGGCACCAGGGAGATCTTCCCCAGCCGCCTGCAGCCCCAGAGAGCCGGAAAGCTCCGTGCAGCGTCCCACGTGTAGTGGACTGGGCGCGGCCATCTTGGACTCGCCGGGGGACCAATCAGGAAGCAGCCGGCACCATTTCAAACGGCGTTTTGCCGCTTCTCCTCATTCGTCTGAGGAAAGCAAGCGGCAGCAGCAGCAGCAGCAAGCAGCGGCTTTTCAAGCAAGTGCGACCCCCAGCCTCAACCGCGGCCACAGCTAGCCACAAGGAGGCCAGAGGACACGATCCGGCTCCCAGCGCGCTCTGCAGCAGCAGCATCAAAACATCAAAGGTCGTATCCCTCGCGCGCCCCCCCCCATCCGCCCATTCCATTGCCTCAGGCACTAAATCTTTGCCATGGAGCACCAGATCATAGCTGAGGGGCCTGAACAGGGGGATGCCACCTGGGAGGAGAGGCCCCTCATTAGGAAGGCGGGTAGGGTCGCTAGGGAGGCCATTAAGGACCTCAGCAGGGGGCCCTACTCCAGGAGGGATGAAGCAGGCCAGGATAGAGCAGAGGCCAGGCGCCATAAGGCCCTGGACCGCCAGTTTGATAGGGCCCAAAGGCAAACCATTGACATAGCACAGGCCCACAGGGAGGCTTCTCCCGAGCCTCCTGGGGTGAGGAGTGTGACCCAGGCTAGGGCCAACCCCACCTATGAGAGGGATCTCAGAGATTTATCCCTGGATCATTCCTCCCTTATCTCCCAATCTCCTTCCCACTCCATGGGGGGTGGGACTGACCTATTCAATTGTGAGATGGAGGGGGATGAGGGGATAGCCAACTCCATCCAGCCTGTAATACAGGAACCTCCGGCACTTATGCCAGAAGGGGTGGGGGGGCGCCCCTTAGAGGACCAGGGCCCGTCTCTCTCGGCTGAGATGAGACAGGTGATTAATGCAGCCATTTCCCAGGGCATTGCCCAGGGGCTCAAGGACCAGGCAGAGGCGCAGCCACAGGGGCCCAGAAGTAGGCCACGCTATGCCAGGGCCTCCTCACCCCACCCTTCGGTGATTAGCGCCGAATCCACCAATGAGATAGATGACCTGGCGGAGCCTGAGCTCTCTGAGGATGAGGGCGTGACCCCAGACAAGCCCGCATTTTCGGGCTTGTTCCAACCTGCTTCTTTTAAGTCTATCCTTCATAAAGCGAAGACCATCACGCGCATGTCGGTCACATCCTCTTCCTCTCAGGCGACCTCAGATCCCCAGGCCCCTACAGACCCTGAGGACCCCAGCGGGGGCCTCTTTGAGGAATCAGTCACCCCCCAGGACCTGATCCCTGCTCCCCAACTGTTTAGGGACGTAGTTCAGCGCCAATGGGTTCAGCCCGCTTCGTGGACTGCCCCGGGTACCAACGACAAAAAGCTCTATTCTTTAGATCCCAGCATGGAGGAGCTACTTAAACTTCCGGAGGTCGACCCTCCGGTCGCTGCTCTAACATCCAATTCAGTACTCCCACCAGACCTATTAGAAGGCCTTAAGGCAGAGGACAAGCGGACCGAGCGCGCATGTCACAAGACACACCAGGCGGCGGCCTGGGCCATTAAGGCGTCTACCTCGGCCTCATTTTTTAGCAGGGCATCCATAGCCTGGTTGCGCCAACTCCTCAAACGTCTCCCCCAGGGAGATGCCAGACTCCGTCATAATGTTAACAAGATCATGCTGGCAGCAGAATACACTGCGGATGCCTCACTTAACGCAGCAAAATTCGCTTCCCGGGCCATGGCATCCAATAATAAATAATAATAATAATAATAATAATTTAATTTTATAACCCGCTCTCTCTCCCCAAGGGGACTCGAGGCGGGGCACAGGCAATTAAAAATACAAAGAACAAAGTACAGAATACAAACTACAAAATTAAAAGTAAATTAAATTATTCCTGCGCTAAAACCCATATACTAAACTAAAAATTACCCCTAAAAACCCCTAACCTAAAAAGAGACTACCCAAGGCCGGCCAGGCGAAAAAAGTGTGTCTTTAATTTTAAGCGGAAGGAGCGGAGGTCCGTGGTTGTCCTAATATCGGGGGGAAGGTCGTTCCAGAGGGCTGGGCCCGCCACAGAGAAGGCCCTTCCCCTGGGCGTCGCCCGCTGACAAAGTCTAGTGGACGGCACCCGGAGCAGTCCCTCTCTGTGGGAGCGTATCGGCCGTGAGGATGTATGAGGCAGGATCCGATCCCGCAGATAACTAGGTCCCGAGCCATGGAGCGCTTTGAAGATGATAATTAACACCTTGAATATTACTTCGCGCCGCCTCTTATGGTTGCGCCATTGGAATGCCGACATGCGCTCCAAATGGAAGCTAGCATCTGCCCCCTTCAAGGGACAAAAGCTGTTTGGGGAAGCTCTAGATTCGGTCCTAGTGGAAAATAAGGACAAGAAGAAAGTCCTACCCTTTGTTTCTCGTAGGACTGATAGGAGACCTTCATCCTTCCGTAGGCAAAATTACAGGGCACCGGAGGCTCAGCCTCCCGCTAACCCCTCCACGTCTTTCCAGCGTAGCTATCCCCAGGGTAACACCCGCCCCCAGGGTAGGCAACCCTTCCGGGACAGGAACAGGTACCAGCCCTACGCCAGGCGGCCCTTTCGTGGGGGTCAGGCCAACAGGCCTTTCCACCGCAATAAGTGACCATCACCCCTCCCTCCCCATAGGGGGCCGTCTCCAGCTGTTTGCCGATCGCTGGGAGGCGACCACGACAGATGCGTGGATATTGCAAACAGTTCGTCTCGGCCTCACCCTAGAGTTCGTTTCGCCCCCTCCCCATCGTTTTATCCGATGTCCCACCCCCAAGTGTCCCAACAAGAGAAACCTCATGGAGGCGGAGATCTGCCACCTTCTAGACATCAGGGCCATAGAGGTAGTTCCCCATGGCCAGGAGGGGGGGGGTATTACTCGATCCTCTTCTTGGTCCCCAAGAGCACAGGAGGAGTCAGAGCCATCTTAGATTTGAAGGCACTCAACTATCACATCGCCTACAAAAAGTTCAAGATGCAGTCTCTCCAGTCCATCCTAGGTTGCCTCCGGCCAGGGGACATGATGACATCTATCGACCTGAAGGAAGCCTACCTCCATGTTCCCATTCGACAGGAGCACCGCAGATTTCTCCGGTTCCACTTTGCCGGACAGCACTACCAGTATCGAGCCCTCCCATTCGGGCTCTCCTCCGCCCCGAGGGTGTTCACCAAGATACTGGCCGCGGTGGCAGCAGATCTCAGGAGGCGCCCCATTCGACTCCAAATTTACCTGGACGACATCCTGTTACAAGCATCGTCGCGACAACAGGCCCTAAGAGACCTGCGCACGACCATAGCCACCCTACAAGAACTCGGCTTCACCATCAACACCGACAAGAGCCACCTGACTCCTGCGACGGAGGTGTTACATCTGGGGGCGGTGATCAACACGTCCACGGGTCTTGTCTCCCTGTCCCCGGACCGCATCGACAGCCTCAGATCCATGATCCGACGGGTGCAAGCCTCCACGAACGTCCCAGTGATACCCCTGTCCCAGCTCCTAGGCAAGATGATATCTTGTCTAGCCATCGTTCCCTGGGCAAGACTACACGCAAGAGAGTTACAGTGGTTCCTTCTCCCATCCCAGAGAACCAACACCAGCAACTCCAGAGCCAAGGTCAGACTACCTCCCAAGGTTCGTTGCTCCCTGCAGTGGTGGCTCTCGCCAGCACTGGAGAAGGGCTCCCTCTTCCAGGAACCCGACAGGCTAGTCCTCACCACAGACGCAAGTCTCTTCGGGTGGGGAGCACACCTCACCGAATCCATGGTGCAGGGCAGATGGTCGCCTCAGGACCTGAAGCACAACATCAACTGGCTAGAGTTGAGGGCAGTTCGTCTCGCTTTACGTCACCTTCGGTCGGAAGTGCAGGGCCAACACCTCCTAGTCCGGACGGACAACGTAGCGACGAAGGCGCACATCAACCGCCAGGGCGGCACCAGATCAACAGCACTGATGAGGGAAGCCGATGCTCTGGGCAGATGGGCCAAACATCACCTGGGCTCCATTCGGGCCGAGCACATCTCCGGAGTGGACAACGTTCGGGCGGATTGGCTGAGCAGGGCCACCCTGGATCCATCAGAGTGGCAGCTCCACCCAGACCTGTTCCAACAGATCTGCCACAGGTTCGGACTCCCTCTCCTCGACCTATTTGCCTCCCCACGGAACGCCCAGCTCCCACGCTTCTTCACTCGGTACCAGTCGCCGCTGGCGGAGGGAATGGACGCTCTCACCTCTCCGTGGCCGACCGGCCTCCTGTACCCATTCCCTCCAGTGCCCCTGCTACCACGGGTCATCAGGAAGATCCTGAGGGAGGGAGCGGAAGTCATCCTAGTGGCCCCATATTGGCCACGTCGGACCTGGTTCGCGGACCTTTCCAGCCTCTCCATCAATTCACCTTGGAGGATCCCACCACACGAGGTCTCTCTCTGCCAGGGGGCTGTCCTGCACCCAGAGCCTCAATGGCTCAATCTAACCGTCTGGCACTTGAGAGGGATCTGCTAACTCGGGCCCACTTCTCAGACCCGGTCATCCACATCATTCAGGCGGCCCGCCGACCCTCCACCACCAGGATCTACGGAGCGACCTGGCAAGCCTTCTCAAATTGGTGCTCCCGGCGTCAATTAACACCGCTCTCTGTGTCTCTCCCGCACATTTTGGATTTCCTTCAGGAGGGCTTTGAGAGGGGCCTCGCCCCGGCCACCCTCCGTCGCCAGGTTGCAGCCCTGGCCACGGTCCTGTCAGCCGGCTACCTCCAGCCTCTCAGCCGTCATCCCAGTGTGCGGTCCTTCCTCAAGGGAGCAACCAATCTCCGGCCACAGGTCATCCACCGCTACCCCACGTGGGATCTGACCACGGTCCTCAGAGGTCTCTCGGAACCACCATTCGAGCCCCTACGCTCGAGTTCCCTCCGGCTACTATCATTCAAGACAGCCTTTCTAGTCGCAATTACCTCAGCACGACGGGTGTCAGAGCTAGCGGCGCTCTCGACTAGAGAAGACCTCTGCCGCTTCCTCAGCGACAGAGTAGTACTCCGTCTCGACCCATCGTTTGTGCCTAAAGTCAATTCTTGGTTCCACAGAGCACAGGAAATCGTTCTCCCGAATTTCTGCCCCAAGCCCTCCCATCCCAGGGAGCGTCGATGGCACACCCTAGACGTCCGTCGAGCGCTCAAGCACTACCTCAAGTGCACATCGGCCTTTCGGCGATCAGAGACCCTGTTCCTCTCGTTCCAGCCGGCGACCATGGGTCGTGGGGTCTCCTCGTCTACCATCGCCCGCTGGCTCAAGGCCTGCATCGCCCTCGCATACGAACATCAGGGCCGGACCAGGCCCCAGGGGCTCACGGCCCACTCAACCAGAAGTGCGGCCACCACAGCGGCCTGGGCCTCACAGGCTCCCATCGAGGAGATATGCAGAGCAGCCACATGGGCGTCACCTTCCCTCTTTGTTCGCCATTACAAATTGGACAAATACGCTTCCGCTGACGCTGCCTTCGGCCGTCGGGTCTTGCAAAGCGTAGTTGCTCAAGTTGAGTAGTCACACTGAGCCCATTCGGGCACCCTCCCTAGTGACATTTTGCTTGGGCATGTCCCTTGCATGGACACTCAGAGCTGTGCACCTGAGAATGACCATTGTCTTACCTGAAGGGTCCTTCTAGGTGCACAGCGATGAGTGTCCATTCCCCCCCTAATCTCTCTAGTTGCTTGTCTGATGTATTCACAGAGGATGAATCGCGTGGCGAACACAGTCTCAAGAGGACAGAACTTCATTAAGAAACTGAAGGATCATGGGAAAGGAAGGCGGGACTCAGTATTTTAATTCAGTCCAATGGGCAGCAGAGCTGAGTTAACCCTTGCATGGACACTCATCGCTGTGCACCTAGAAGGACCCTTCAGGTAAGACAATGGTCATTTTCAAGTAGCAAGAAAAATATGTCTCCTAAAGACCAAAAACAAATGCATGATTCTTTCCCAAAAGCATTGCTTATTTTCCGGCTAAACTTTATTTCAAACATATTGCCATTGTTTTTCCTACATAGTATTCCTTGAATGTGAGAAGACAGGAAAAAAAGAAAATAGGCTGCTTTTTATAGATGCTAGTAAAGAATCTCCAGAATTTATTCTGACTGATTGGCAACATTTTTGGTGCATGCAAGGGGCCTTTCCGACTCATTCCTGTTTAAGCAAGAACCCTGAAAAATTCTCCCATGGTTTGGTCATTATTAGTAATGCATGGTTACTGTTGGAATAAAATATTATCTCTTTCTTTTCACAAGCAAACTATAAGTAAATCCTGAGACTTTTGAATAAGCTCCCCCAGGAATTTGCATTTTTGAAGTATCATTCCAATAGGATTTCTCAGGCTCTGCACTTTATAAAATGAGTGCAAGAGTTTAATGTTTTTGATGAATGTGAATTCTTGGATAAATAAAACTAAACTTTTTAGCTAGCTGGAGGAGATTTCTGGCTTTATTCTGACTTCATGACTATTACAACTTTTTGTTTCATGAAATATGAAAGATGTCCCAAAGCCTGTTTTGCTCACAGAAATTAATACTTCTTATTTTAATGCTAATTGGAATTGTTGTAGTTTTAATGTAATCCTAATTTTGCTGGCAATATTGTATAATTTTATTCCAGAAACTCATTTACAACTATTTCAAAAATGGGTTTTATTCATCACAATTCTTGATTTAATATTTCCGCTATGCAGATCTTTCAGGCTTTTCATCTCTGTGCAAAAAATCTTATTTTCTGAATCTGTATCACACTAGCACTGTTAAAGATTTAAATCACTTCCACTTGCATATGTTTATGCAAAGCATTACTGGTTCCTCATAGGCAATGAGTTGACCTAGACAATTAAGGTTTCATTTGCAAGAAGTCTAAAGTCTAAACAGGTTTGATTGAACATTTGCCTGAATTTGTGTCCTAATGATATGGTTAAGCACATTGTTATGCTTATTCTTAGCTGTCCAACCCAGATATGTTGCAGTATCAAACGATTATAGTAGGGCTTTTGGTAGCTAAGAGTATATTCAAATATATCTACTGATTTTTTTTAATTTTATTTTAATCATATTTATATCCCGCCCTTCTCTACGAAGGACCCAGGGCGGCGCACAGGAATTTAAAACATACAAAACAATACAATAAATATAGAATTTAAAAATATATTCAATTAAGTTATAATCCTATGCTAGAATCAAATTAAAATCCCCAATTTAAAAACTCTCTAAATAGTCTCGACAGGAGGGTTAGGCTAGGCCGGCTTGCTGAAAAAGATGTGTCTTTAGACACTGGCGGAAGAGGCGGAGGTCTGTGATGGTACGCAATTCAGGGGGTAGGTCGTTCCAAAGGGTAGGGCCCGCCACAGAGAAGGCTCTTCCCCTGGGTGTCGCCAGGCAGCATTGCCCGGGTGACGGCACCCTGAGAAGGCCAACTCTGTGGGAGCGGATTGGCCGAAGGGATGTATGGGGCAGGAGACGGTCTCGCATATAACTAGGCCCCGAGCCATGGAGCGCTTTAAAGATGGTCATCAAAACCTTGAAGCGCACCCGAAAGACCACAGGAAGCCAGTGCAGCTCGTGCAGGATCGGTGTTATATGGGAGCATCTAGGGGCTCCCGTAATCACCCGCGCGGCTGCATTCTGGACTAACTGTAGCTTTTGAGTGAATAAATTATTACCAAAGAAAGGATATTATTTCTAAAGATGGTCCATGAAATTTTGGGTGTATCTCAAGCTGTAGGTGCTTGAGAAACCAACTGTACCAAGAAACAACAACAAGGGTGTAGCCAACTGCACATTTCAAAAACACTTGTTATGAAAATATAGCTGGAAGGAACTTTGTGGAAGCAGATGTATTGAAGATTTGCAACACATCTGCTTCCTATGTAAAATATATCAGGATTGACAGGAACGTGATCTCTATAGTTGTTGAACTTGGAAAAATAAATAGGAATCTGCAAAAAATAAATAATAAGGAAAAAGAGGACGGTTGCTAGTGATTGAATTCCTGCAAAGATTAAATGCATCAATCCTGAAATAATATAGAAGGATAAATTGTGCATCTTATCATGGTGATATAAGGAAAAGAAAAACATCTTGAAATATTTGATTTTGTTTTAAGAAACTGAACTGATAGCATATCAAAGAGGATAAAAAATACCAGTTAAATTTATATGTAATTACTTTTCTGCTTAGCAATAGCACTTAGACTTATATACCACTTTACAGTACTTTTACAGCCCTCTCTAAGCAGTTTACAGAGCATACTGCCCCCAACAATCTGAGTCTTATTTTACCCATCTTGGAAGGATGGAAGGCTGAGTCAACCTTGAGCCTGGTGGGATTCAATCTGCCAAACTGCTGGCAGCTGGTGATCAGCAGAAGTATCCTACAGTACTGCATTCTAACCACTGCACCACCACAGCTCTTAGTATCCCCTTTGGTAATATTGACTGGATTCATGCAACACTTATAATATGTATTAAATAACCACATTTTATTATTGCGGGATGTGGGAACTCAACCCCTATAATTCATTGAATTGTGCAATCCAGAATGTGGGATTAATTGAGCAAACCATGGTTAATTTAATCATAGGTAAACATGCCATGCTAACAAAAACTACTGAGGACTATCTTTTCCTCTTTGTGCAATGATTGCGAAATCCAAACTATAAATAAAATGAGGCTATCTCCTTGTCAGTTCCAATATTATTTTCAGTTTTGTAACATAAATAGAAGGGTGCAAAGTAGGAGAGATTCAGCAAAATTCCTAATTTGAAATGAGAAATTCTTCATATGATGTGATTAGATTGTGACATTTTCTAGATTCCTGATAAATTTGTCATTACTTTACACAGTATTGAATACAATACAATGAGAATTTCTAATAACAATTTAAAATATAACATCAGTTTAAAATATATTATATTTTAATAATGGTATAGTGGTAACCATTTCTTAAAAAGTTACATTATATTTTACATAATGTAACTTTTTAAGAAATGGTTACCACTATACTATTAGTAGTATGGTAACTATTAGTTACTATACCACTATAAATAACTAAGTTACTAATAGTTACTTATCTACAGAAAATAATATAGCATTGGTTAGGGTAGGGGTCTTTTAAGACTGGTGGACTTCAACTCCCAGAATTCCCATAGCTGGCTGGAGAATTCTGGAAGTTGAAGTCCTTCAGACTTAAAGTTGCAAAGGTTGGAGACCCCTGACTTAGAGAATGGGTTGTAAGAACTACCTGTATAGGAAGCCAGCTTTTCAGGGCTACATCTCCTGGGGATAATAGTTTAATAATAATAATAATAGTTTAATTTCTTGACCGCTCCTCTCCCCATAGGGACTCGGAGCGGTGCACAGGGAAACTAAAAACCATAAATATACAATCAAGAACATCTTAAAAACAAATTAAATAGTACCTGTGCTAAAATACCCAATCTAAACTAAAATTCCCACTATACACTAAAACCCCATAGAGAGAGACTATCCCAGACCGGCCAAGCAGAAAAAATATGTTTTTAATTTCAGACGGAAGGAGCGGAGGTCCGTGGTCGTTCTAATGTCTGGATGATACAAACAGTAACCTACTGATTCTGAAGGGCATCAGGCTGATATAGAATATGTAGGCAACCTTTTTCTTCTACATGAGCAGAAGATAAACATTAACTAAGTTATTTCACCTTCCAGAAGTTAAGTTAAACTTCTGGAAGACAATTAAGCAAATGACTGGTTTATACCGATATTTCACTCTTCTACATTTTCAATTTAAAGAATCTAATTTTACCCAGAAGATTTTAGGGATTCCTCCTGTATTTGTTAATAAAGATGCCAGTTTCTCCAAAACTTAATCCTCAGTTACAATTCTATAAATAAATACCTATTTTTGTGGGTCAGATCAGAAGAGTGTTAAATATTAACAGTGACTCAAAGTCAAACTACTTTATCTTAAACACATGTGCTTAAGAATGAGTTTATATTGTACCCATTTGCTCTATTCTCCCCAAAAGTGTAAGGGTTTGATCTATGTTGGTACTTTGAGAAAGTAAGTTAACTCTTATTCCTTTAATTATTATTATTGTGTCCTTTGCACTTTTTTCCCATCAAAAATTCCATCAAACTACTATTTTCTTTCAAAAAATATAGTTGCCTGAGAATTGTATATTTTGGGAATAAACAGCTTGTTTGAGTATAATTCCCAATAGGGAAAATAATAAAAATGAGATAATGTTCAATAAATTCTGTGCTGACGTCTAAAATTAATTAGGGAGGGTTTTTTGCACATGCTACAGCAATATGTGGTTAGTATAATATATACCCTATCCCTGAATTACATTGCAATTTGTAGAACAGATTATAATTTGACCTAATTTTTCAATTTATCCAATTCTAGATCAGAACCGAATTTAATTGGGAATCCTACAGTTATGAAAAATGAATTAAACTGAAGAGGACCTCCTTAAAAATAAAACCAAGGCAATTTTACAGATTACCAGAATGACAGGACAGAAAGAATAAAAAATGAATGTGGAGACAGTAGAGGAAAAAGTCTTGCAGTCGCCTTTAATCATCAGGGATGAAAATGGCAACAGATGTATGAGTAACACCATTGGATCTTTGAATGGAAGCACCGTTTGTCATCCTCACCAAGGAGTAGAACATGAAGGCTGTAAAATATTTAAGGATACAGCGGGGCTCAAAACCATTGCTTCAAGTCCATGCATTGAAGAGCAAGAGTTGCAGAAAGCTGCCAGTGATTATATTTGCATGGGGACTTCAGACCCGAAGGCTGCACAGTACTCTTTTTCAAAGGAACAATTGTACATGGATGCCATGAACCAGACTTTCCTGGAGTCAGAGGGCTGTGGCAAAGAAAGCCTTGCAAAGGAACCTTTTCAGAATTGTAGTACTAGGAAATCAGTGTCTTATTGCCAGACAGATCTCATGAATTTAGTGCCCTCTAAGGAAAGGAGCACTTCTGAAGCACAACATGCATTAGGAAGTTCCCAAGTAGAACAGGAAGATGCTAATACAAATGAACCTTTAATTACAATGATAAATTTGGGGGATACAATAAGTAAATGTTATGAGGTAGCAGTTGGTGCTAGGGAATTAGGTGAAACTTTCACCTGTGAATACTCTGGCTCTCCTAGCCGACAAGTTTTTATCAATTCAAATGCACCAGATATGTATCTAGGTAAGGGTATGCAATCTATTCCCCTTTCAATGGCAGCAGATGAGGTCACTAATTATATTGATTTAGTTTCACAGAATAGCGAACAGCCTGAAAAGCAAGGACAGCAGGATGCTGGTTCTTACAGTAAGCAGTTATCAGAACCAGAACAGTTTGATATGTGCAAAGTCAAACTTAAGAAATATATGCATAGCACTCCTGAACAAGATGAAAATAAATGGATGGCTGGGGCTAATAGAGATGATGACATGCATGGTGTTTGCAATTTAACCATTGAAAGCTTTGATGAGCATTCCGAACAGGAATTTTGTGAAGATGAAGTGCACATGACCAAAATCCAGAATCTTTTCAAAGAAAATGAAGCCTTGTTGAAGGGACCTAGTGAAATATCTGAGCAAATACAAAATGATACACCAAAGGCAGAAAGAGTTGCTCTGTCTGAGCACAAATGTCAAGCAACTTTTGTTGTTTATGGCTCCCCAGCCAATGCACATAGCTTGACTTCGCCTCCGGGGTCAAAAAATGCAACTTTTGCTGTAGTTTCCATGCTAGATGATCCTGGTGAGGGATCTAAACCTGGAAAGAATACTCCCTTGGTAAAATATCACCCTAGAAGCCCTTCCCTTAAAAATAATTCTGAACAAATTGCAGTAAAATCAACAAAGAGATCTCCTTTTACAGCTACTATAACCAAAGCCAGGAAAGCAGAAATTGTGAGCTTTCCAAAACCGAATTTTAAGAACATTAAGCCAAAAGTTGTATCCAGGGCTGTGTCACAATGTAAAGATAGTGCTGCTCTAAAAATAAGTCCAAGATCTCCGCAACTATCTACTGCTTCCTCTTCCTCCTTGTCTTCCTCGCCAAAGCAACCATCCTTTTTGTTTGCGGCACTGAGGAAAAAAAAGGACTTCGATAAAGGCACCAAAGCAGAAACACCAATGAATAAGACTCATAAGCAACATTTTAATAAACAGCTTCCTAGCCAAGGTGTGCATGCTACGACTCATTCTGAAAATATTTCTCAGAAGAGTCCAAAGCCAGTGTTAAAGCAGAATGTGGATCAGGTTGAGAGAGCAAAGCATCTTAGTCAATCATGCTTCCCTGTGGCTTTAATGAGCTCCCAGAACTATGGTGGATCACCAAGTGAAGGGATGGACAATGCAGAAACTTTGATTCAGCCTTGGGCTGTGAGTAGCTGCCAGAGGGCTCTGGAAAACAAGCATTCAAATGACTGTATGGGGATTCCAAGCGAGGCATCTACCCAAGAGGTTACAAACAATGGCCATGGACTAGTGCAGTTTTGTTCGGTAAGTTCATGTGTGTATTATGTACTTGTATGTATATATTCTTAATCTTCTTTAATATATACTGTATATTTATTGAATGGTGTACATCGTTAAAAGAGAAACAAGAGCAAACATGTAAAAAAGATAAAAGTACCAGAATCAGATAGAAAGAGTTTAAAAAGAAGTTTCCAATTTTGTTCATAGGAGTTGCTAAATTTTTATTATTTCTCTCTTTAAAACTGCATTATACATTTCTCAACTTCCCATATTCAGTCCATTATAGTTGACAAACCTAGGAATCACCGGTTCATTTTTACCCATTGTCAGCAAAAAGATCATACAAGCTTTCTAAATTTATAAAAAAAATATATAGAATTTCTTTTGATAAAAAATATAAATTCTGGTTTCTACTGGATATTATTTTTTTAAAATTTGAGACATTGTATCTATTGTTGTCCAGTACTTTGTCACTTTTTTCATGTTTTCCATGTAATGTTGGTTTGTAACGTAATAGCTACAAACTACATATACTGCCTGCTTCTACTTTAAACACTGAAGAGAAATGCTAACACAAAACTCAGACTAGTTGGCATGTTTTCCTTGGGACAGATCCTTTTATCTTTTTTATTGAGCCTTATGCTGCAAAATTACATCTCATTAAAGATCTGATAAGTCTAATACAAAAGAACTAGTTTGTTTACAATTTGAATCTAATCTAATCATCTGATCTTATTGTAATCTATCTGTGGTTTAACGTAGATTGTTTTAAGAATGCTATTAATACAACATAGTGCTGCAAAATATCACTTCCTAGCTTTCAGTTCAGCATTAACACCATTTCATATTTTGCAAATCCTTTTGCCCTGAAACAAAAAAAAATATGAGTAAATAATCTGGCATTATTAAACCAAACCAACAATCTGGTTAAAATGCAGCCACTTATGTTTCGCAATGAGAATTTTTAGCACGCTTCCAGCAAACATGCTGATGCTAGTTAAAAGTATGTTGATGAGTCTGTCTTAAACATTGGTATAAAAACGATTGAGTACTAGCATTGCAAACTTAATATTGGTATTTAATAACATTTTAAACATAAATATGTACCTTCACAATTTAGATTCCTAACAGGGCTTACACCAGCACCCAGTGATTGCTTCTGCTCTGAATGTTGAGTTGCAAGCTTTTTGGGTCTCCATGAATAGCTGAAATTTCATGGAAGAAACTCTTGTTTCATTCCAACAATATTTGGGGACGTTTGTGGCATGTTAGGGAAAAATCTTGATGCTTACCACAAAGAGTTAACTACAACATTAGATGATTTTGCAGCAACGGACATTTATCTTTACATACTCCAAACACACACAACTAAGTGCTAAGAAATAGTGCTGCAATCTTATGACTGTTAGTAGCCTTCTCTGCTTAATCAAGAATGTATGGATAACTATCATTAACAAAAAGTATGTAGCTACAGTATGGAAAATTTGAGGCAGACCTTACTAGCACATATAATCATTAGCAGTAGTTACTTTGTGCTCTGCATTATGAGTGTAAGAATATACATGTATCTACATTTATTCTCCCCATCTCTTTGTTTTTTCCATATGGTATTAAATCATGCAGGTTTCTTTGTCTAAAACAGACACCGCACAAGAACAAGATTTTCCTAAAGGCAGTCCTGTTCCTGTAAGGAATGTACCGCCATCTAAAATTGCATTCCCTTCTAGGAGAGGAAGTGAGAGTAAAAATACTCATACAACCAAACTTTCATCTCCTCAAAGTCACATTTTATCATCAAACTCTGGTGAGAAATATTTTTGTCTATTATCACTCTTGTGCAGAATGTATGACAACATAGTGTTTCAATTAATATAAGTTTGAAAAATATATTCACTAAAATTAATTGAATTGTCAATGTTTTTCCTAAACACCGCATCCTAAGTCAATGATCTAATTGCAATTGTGTGTAGTCTGAAATGTTTGGGTATAAATTCTATAATATTGCATTGTACTAAGACAGTATATTTTTTAATCATTGTTAGAATGAGCCATAAACTGACATATCGTGTTACAGTTGAATTTACTGTGTTGCTTCAACTGGAATATGATTCCAGATTAGGTCAGAGAACAGGAGAAAAAAAACCATGCAAGCACTCTAGACCAAAGCCCTGGCATTTATGTCAGTTATCTGTAGTTGATTTGTCTTGCCTTTAATCTTAGAATATATTGGGAGTTGGGAGTTTTAACTCTCTGTCTGTAGAATCACAGTTGCACTGATACAATTGATTACTCTAGAAGCAATAGAAATGTCTCTTTCTAGAGCCAGGTTGCTGATGTTCTGATGTATCCATGCTACCTGAGAAAGGGATTAAATTAAATCCTCTCCACTTGTACCCTGCTGGGAAAATCTAGGCCTCTATTTTTAAAGAGTTAAATTAAAATTCGTTAAAATTACATACCTATGGAGTAATTTGGTTGCTACGAAAGGGTATATTGTTCAGATTTACTGTGGGACCAAGTAATGCAAATAAATGTTACCAAAAGGCTGACAGTGGAAAATAAAGGCTATTTATTTAAGACTAGAAATTAAGCTAGACCTTTACTAAACTTATATTAAGTTATTTGGATTTTTTTTGTAAACCAGCAACTCAATTATCATGATCAATAGAATTTGGAGATCTGTAATTCTAAATTTCTCTGAAAGTAACCTAGCAGGGAAGGTTGATGTCATCGGTCCTGATAATCATGTGTATTTAATTTTTTTGTGTGTTTTCCCTCATTTGATAATAACAATAAACATTGATCAATAGGGGGTGAGATCTAGCTGGGAAGTGATGGTAAGTTCCAGCTGATGATCTCTACTGAGAAAATAGTTTGAAACTGGCTTACCTGCAGATATGAACAACAGACTCCCCCAGCATATCAAGATGGTACTTCATAATTTTGGTGGGTGTTTGAAATTTGAGCCAGGACAATCTCGGGGGAAGACTACCGTATAAGATATGCCCAAATTGAAAGCACACAGAGTAATTCTGCAGCACTTTGGGTCGTTGAAGTAGAATCAGTGATTAGCTTATCTACCAGTTCTTGATATATTCTGTAAAAATTAAAATTCTGAATATCTTAATATAAGAGTTCTGTATTAGTTCACAATATTGCTAGTTTTTACTCCATAGTTTTCTAACCATTATTAACTAGATGGTTGGCCTGGACATGAAAAGCATAACTTTGAAAACATGTCATCATTTTAAAAGCATGCTAATGACTTGTTATGTAGAAAAACCTGTTTTAATTTGTCTGGCTTTCCCACCCTCTGTAAAATGGGAAGCAGTCCAAAACAATATGCCTTTCTATGTGCCTCTCTTTCATGTTCAGACATGCTGTCTCTGTTTGTTTTCCTATCCTGAGCTTTGGTGTAAAATCTTTAAGTAGCCAATTTAATTCTCCTATTCATAAAAATAACTTAGTGGGAGGTAAGCATAGAAAGTGAAAAAAATTAACTGTAACCTTAGCTTTTTATACCCTACTGTATTTAAAAACCACAATTTATGTGCTCCATCTAATTTTATATCGCCTCTTTTTAAGAAGAAGAAAGAAATATAGTGATCTTAAAAGTAGGTGTAATATGTACTGTATGATGTTTTGTTTTGTGGCGTTTGCAGTAATGAATTTCAGAGTTTGACCTGGGAGTTTGAAAGTCTATCTTTTAGACTTTGGCTCTTTGACTTGAGACAATGGCATGTGCTTCATTCTTCATGGTATTTCAAGCTGATCATAGCTATTATATAAATTTCTCCCTTAACCTTGTAGATTTTGCTAGACACTCATTTTCAATTTGTCTAGTCATATTTGACCCTTTTGAGAGCTGCAGAATATCACTTTGGAATACAGTATAAGCAGGACGCATTTTCAGTGGCGGCTGATTGTACAAATTCATCTCTATGGATGCTTTCTAAATCTATCTTATTAAGGACTTTTTATCTGATCTACAGATAAGGGATGATTCCATTATTTCCAATTTCAAAGCCAGTTTCTATAGCCACAGGCAAATATTGTTATTGTAATAGTGCCTACACTCTTAAGACATTGCTTACATCGAGAGAAAAATCTTTGAATTGTATTAATGGATGAAGGAATTTAAACAACTCTGACATTACTATGAAGTCTCAATATTATTAAGACACAAAGGTTTTCTCCATAATTTTAGATATATCAAAAATAAATGGAATTGAATAAAATTGAGCAAATGCCTTCATTTAGCAGCAGGGATAAGTCTGAACAATTTTCCTTAACCTGCTGCACTCCTTCGGCATTCTGGGGGGGGAAAGATCTGGGCCTGGTAGATTGCAGAAAGCATCCGGTTGGCCAAGGTTTAATAGAAAACTTGTTTTTAGTAAATATGATAATTCTTGGAAAAGAGCGAGAGCTATTCACGGCTATAGATCTCTTTAATACAAAGGACTCGACATACAGACAGTCCTCAATTTACGACCATAATTGAGTCCCAAATTTCTGTTGTTAAGTGAGACATATGTTAAATCAGTTTTGCCCCATTTTACGACATTTCTTACTTCAGCTGTTAAATGAAACGCTGCAATTGATAAACAACCCAGTCTGTAAAGTGAATCCCCATTGCCTTTGCTTGTCAGAAGGTTGCAAAAGGTGATCACATGACCTTGGGAACATAGCAACAGTCATAAATATGAACCAGTTGCCAGGCATCCGAATTTTGATCATATGACCATGGGGATGCTGCAAAGGTTGTAACTGTGAAAAACGGTCACAAGTAACTTTTTCCAGTGTGGTTATAGCTTTGAACAGTCACTAAACTGGATTGCCTCTATCTCCTTTTAATACTAATAGAAGAGTGGATGAAAGTTTCAAGGTCTCAATTGTACAGCTTTGTATTCATTGGCTTCATGTTTTTAGCATAATTTAAAGCATGGGGGCTAAACAAATATTTATTTCCCCTCAGAGCAGTGCTTAGATATAGCTTGTGAACTGTTAAAGGGCCGCAAGCTTCAAGCTAAGAGGCATGAGGCAGTGTGAGCCAAAACGGTCCATTCCATTCATAGCTAAAAATTAGCATGGAAAAATGGTTGCAGATAGTGTGCCGACGGCTTGTTGTTAAAGAACGGCTGAAACCCCCAGCTTGCATATCTACTTCAAGCTAGCCTTTATATTATGGCAGATATCTAAACAGTTCACCGCCGAGAGATCTTGTTAGAGTGTTAGCTAGGAGTCTGGCTGCTCTCCACTAGCAAGCTGGCTATTTGCATTCTGAATTATCATTTGTTTTGAAATTATTATCTGGTGCATACATGGTGTGTGGTTATCATGTTCTGCCTTGCTGACAGAAAATCTGGTTTTTAGTTATGATTCATTATTTATAGAATAAACTGAGAGGAATTAAATCTAAACATATCCACTGGCATGTGATGATAGCACAGGCATCCCCTCTTCCCCACCACCCCCAACTTCATGATAGCTAAAGAGTTTGGCTCATGTTGCTGCTTAAAACTAAACATGACGTGCTCCTTTAGTTTTTCTTTTTAATGCAAAGTCTGCCTCCCTGGAGAGACACCATTTCAACCTTTCTCTTGGGCTGACTTTTCTGTTCAAAAGTAAGTTATATCCATATTAATGTGCTTTAGTAGTCCAACTAAAAGTTTTAAGCATTTGTAGACTTAGTAACTTCTCACTAGCCAAGCTAGTTAACACTCCCTAAAAGCATGTCGTGCACAGCACAGAAAGGTTATGATGTAGTAAAGCAATAAACCTAAGACATAAATTAAGGAAAAGAAAAAACAGTATTGCTAATTTAAGTTTACCCTGCATACTATATTTTTCCAACTTTCTACACTGGAAAGCACCCTACTTAACAATGCTTTAGCCTCCTGTTTTTCAAAACTAATTTTTTGACATGAATTTGTACAGAAGCATGTGGTTTTTGCATTTTCTTTTCTTTTCTGAGAAATAGCTACTGTATTTTCGGAGTATAAGACGCACCGGAGTATAAGACGCACCCAGGTTTTGAAGAGGCTTTTTTAAAAAAAAAAAGAAGGTAGGTAGATAGAAGGATAGATATGGAGAGAAAGAGAGAAAAATACAGTAGGTAGGGAGAGAGTGTGTGTAGATATGTAGGTAAGTAGGTAGGTAGGTAGAGGGATAGAGAGACACAAATAGAGAGAGAGAAATACAGTAGATAGGTAGGGAGAGAGAGAATAGGTAGGTAGGTAGGTATATAGGTAGCTAGAGTGGGGAAAGAGAGAAATACAGTAGGTAGATGGGGGAGAGAGAGTGTGTGTAGATAGGTAGGTAGGTAGGTAGAGGGTTAGAGAGAAATAGAGAGAGAGAGAGAAATACAGTAGGTAGGTAGGGAGAGAGCGATAGAGAGAGTAGGTAGGTAGGTAGGTAGATGTTTCCAGGTGTATTTACCCATGTGCTGAAGAAGGAAATTGCTGACAACCTGTAGGACTTTTTTTCTGCTGGCACAGCACTTGATCAATGTAATTATCATCAATCCCTCTAACTAAACAGTTTTCTGAAAGGAAAAAAAAAGTTTTTGCACTCTGCAAACCTCCCCAAAACGGCCCGTTTTTTTCAAATAAAAGGCATGAATAGCCTTGTGGGGGCTTGCAGAGTGTTCGGGGGGGGGGGAATGAGCAAAAAACAGGCCCATTTTTCACAAAAACGGGCCTTTTTGTCAAAATAATTGCAGACGCAGCCTTATGGAGGCTTATAGAGTGCTCCTGGGGACTGAGGGGGGGGAATTTAAGCAAAAAACGGCCCGGTTTTGCTCATCTCTGCCCTCCCCAGCCCCCAGGAGTTCTTTGAAAACCTCTATAAGGCCATGCATGGCCATTTTGGTGAAGTGGTGGGGCTTCGGGAGGCAAAAAATGCTGTATTCGGAGTATAAAACGCATCCAGATTTTCAGCCTCTTTTTAGAGGAAAAAAGGTGTGTCCGAAAAATACGGTAAAATTCCAGGCCCAGTATTCTTAACGCTTAACAGGTTAACAGGGCCAGTACTCTTCAATATCTTTATCAATGATTTAAACTAGAGGATAGAAAGGAAATTCATCAAATTTGCAGACGACAAATGGCAAGAATAGCCAACACTCCAGAAAATAAGCTTAAGATACAGAAGGATCTCAACCAACTTACTGGATCCTATTTAACAAAATGTAATTCGGTGGTGAGAAAAGAGGTTCTTTTCTCCGTTACACAATTCAGTTTGTTATATACTTTATCTAAATCAACAAATAGTATATGTAAAGTTTCTCTTGTACATTCATGTGCTTTTCTGGGAGCTGAGAAAAAGCAAAAAATATGATCTACATGTCCACTGCCCAGCACAAACAGCCATATTGAATGACCCAGAATTTGTTCATTGTACGTTTTCACACCATTTCAAGTACAGTTTTTCCCAGGAATACAAGCTAATCCCTTTGTAGCTTTTGTAATCGATCTGGTTCCCTTTCCTTTTGGATTAAGTGAACAATAACAACATTTTTCTAATTCTCAGGCATCAGTTTTTGTCTTCACACATATATTAAGCTAGTTGCACATCCACTCTATAAACAAACTGGACCCATATTTTAACATTTTTTTTTCACATTTCCACACTGTCTATTTCTCTTAGAGAGGGATTCTGGATGGTATACAATAAAATATTAAAACATAAAGCAGCATATGTAAAAAAAGTTAAAAAATTAAAATTAAGAAGTGGCAAAAGATTAAAATTATTTAAAACGTGAAGGGAGGGCTTTTAGGAGACTAAATAATCCCACAGCTGTGTGCTCCATAGCAGGGGTCTCCAACCTTTGCAACTTTAAGTCTGAAGGACTTCAGCTACCAGAATTCTCCAGCCAGCAAAGCAAAGCTGGCTGGAGAAGTCTGGGAGCTGAAGTCCTTCAGACTTAAAGTTGCAAAGGTTGGAGACCCCTGCTCCATAGGTATCCTACATGAGATTACAGGACCATGATGTCCTAAGACAGGGGTCTGCAAAGTCGGCTCTTTTAAGACTGGTGGACTTCAACTCCCAGAACTCTGGGAGTTGAAGTCCACCAGTCTTAAAAGAGCCGACTTTGCAGACCCCTGTCCTAAGAGAATGGAGACCTCTCTTACCTTCAGGGGAAAAATATTCCATAGGGCAGGGGCAATGGCAGAGGTTTTCTTCCTAGTCTCCACCAGTTGGAATTCTTTAACAGATGGGTTCTGCAACATACCTTCCCTGCCTGACACAGCCAAGGACTCCCTGTATCTTTTCACCATTCCACAATGCATTATTTCCTTACATCCCATTGGTGTAATTTTACATACTTTATTGCATTCTGTACTGTAATTCTTTTCACTACATTTAAGCTGCTTCTACATCTTCTTTCTTGCCTCAATGCATGTAAAAAGGGGACAGAGATGTGCTGACACAGTCATGGCTGTCATCTTGACTTTTTGTTAACCATACCCTGCAGACACATCTGCTTATACTGTATTAAATTGCCATTCTGTTTCTTGGAGTAGTAAGTTTATCTTCTAATACTCTTCTCATACAGGACTTCTTATTTTGCTTCCTGCAGTCATTTCTATTTTTACTTTTTTCTTATCCTTCCTTTTCTTCCATCTCCATTCATTCCCAAAGGTTCACTCCTGATACCAATATATTCAGGTTCTTTCATCACTGGTTTTCTTCACTAATTCTTTCATCATAAAAATCATGTTTTTATTTATTACTTTTCCATCTTTACATGTGAATATACTTATGCTTAAACTATGTAGTTAATCAAAATGATTTCTTAAGCAGATGTTCCCAAAGCAGTTGTAATTCTCAATTGTTCTTGAGTCTCTGACTAGCCCAATGGCTATTTCTCTTCTCTTTTCTCCATTTATCTATTCCTGGCAGCTTACCAAATATTTCTTTTTGTCCTCCCCAGTTACATTATATTGCATTAGTCCAGGATATT
The DNA here is from genome assembly GCA_039707465.1 of Rhabdophis nuchalis. Lineage (NCBI taxonomy): Eukaryota > Metazoa > Chordata > Lepidosauria > Squamata > Natricidae > Rhabdophis > Rhabdophis nuchalis. The sequence goes on along the minus strand of CM077648.1, from coordinate 44,604,669 downwards.
GTGGAATTTCCCCCCAAATTCATGTGTACTTGTTCCTTTTTCATCATTTTCATATCATACAACTGTCACTAACATGTTGGTTCCTTCTTCCATCTACACCTACAATAGCCTCAGTAGTGTCAATTCATATTTTGCCACATAACTTTTAATTCATAATTTAATGTATTCTATCACCTCCTTGGATTTACTCATCAATTCCATTTCATAAGATGAGGCCCTGCCCGGTCAAAGCCTACAGATTGGACAGTGAAACCCAGTTGAGTCCAATCATTTATTGCTTATAATGTATATAATACTGCCAAACTCAAGCTATAACCTTCTAACCTACTAGATACTGTATATCCTGAGGGATTCTAGGAGGTGGCTATCCTGAACCTCTTCCTCCCCACCTGCGTCCATCTTAGAACTATGCATTTTATTAATGTTAGGAGAAGCTCTGTGTTGTTTTCCCTTCTGCTCCTGCAAGTGCACATTTCATGTCAGGTGATATTGATTCAGATCTATTGTGTTCCTTCTCTTTTTCTTAGTTTTGCAGACATACACAACATACCGATTTTTCTTCCTTTCACTTCATCTATTGATTTGTGCTTTTTACTATTTACCTTTGCAGTCTAAGTCACATTCTGCCCCGTGTAAGGGTCATTGTCAGATGGGTGCATCATTAAGTTTAAGTTTATGTTTATTGGATTTGTATCCCGCCCTATCTCCCCGAAGGGACTCAGGGCGGCGCACAGGTAAATATTAAGAACAATACAAAAATACAATATAGCTACAATAAAAATATATTAAATTTAAACCCGTGCTAAAAACATCTTTAAAACCCATCTAAAAACCCTTACTAAAATCCCTACAATTTGTTATTAAAATCTAAGCCAGGCCAGCCAGATGAAAAAAGTGAGTTTCATCTGGTCAATTAATATTGACCAACACTTTTTGTTGATGGAATCAACTGCAAGTTTCACAAAGCACTTAAAAAAAAAAAAAGAACTATGGACCAGGTTCTCTTCCGTAATAATGAATGCAGCATTACACATTCTTTGCTCAGTGTAAGAACATAATTACTCAGCTTGAGCATGTTATGTCCAGTAGGCCAAATCCTTTCATGCTATTTTATGTATTTTGAGATTTCTAATCTAGAGATTGCTTTGCAAGCCAACATCCTGCTGTGCATATCCTATCAGCAAGAGGATACATGGAGTATACTGTCACATGCTTGCAGGCCAGAAATATGAACCATGTTTGTATCAAGTTGCAGGTGGTGTGTAGCAGGCAGGGTCTGTGTAAATTGAAGCTTAACAAGATCCTAGAAATAGGATTGTAGCCTGCCAAAGTGTATGAGAAGAAGAAACAAACCAATCCTATGCAATTTCCGGTAATATAAAACCTGCTCTTAAAGGCACAACTTTAAGTCTAAAATAGAAGGGACAGAGAATTGATGTGAAATATCATGCACGTATCTAATGATCCCAATACAATTCATGTTAGGAATACATCTAAATGTTCCCTTAGTGAGATTATTGTAAACCTTTCAATTCTGATGATTCAAAATAGATTTCCATTAGCAGATGTATACAAAAAGAGAAAGTTAGAAGCCCAATAGTTCTTTTTCTTCTTCCTTCTTTTTATTGGAATTTTAATTCTTGATAAATTTGCTTTATTTATTCCTTTTATTAATGTGCTTGTTTTTTTCTGTGTCTGTGGGCAGACAGATACCGTATTTTTCGGAGTATAAGACGCACCTTTTTTCCTCTAAAAAGAGGCTGAAGAGTGCGTCTTATACATCAAATACAGCATTTTTTGCCTCCTGAAGCCCCGCCCCCTTCACCAAACTGACTGTGCCTAGCCTTATGGAAGCTTCCAGAAAGCTCCTGGGGCCTGGGGAGGGCAGAAATTATCTTAAAATGGGCTGGTTTTTGCCCCCCCCCCCCCAGTCCCCAGCAGCACTCTATAAGCCTCCATAGGGCTATGCATGCAATTTATTTGACACAAAAACGGCCCATTTTCACGATAAATGGGCTGTTTTTTTGTTCATTTTTGCCCCCCCCCCAGCACTCTGCAAGCCCCCCCAGATGTTTGCAGAGTGCAAAGGCTCCCCCCCCTTTTTTTCAGAAGGCTCTTTAACTGTTTCTGTGCCAGCAGAAACAAAGTCTTAAGGTTTGTCAGCGATTTCCTTTTCCAGGACATGGATAAATACACCTGGAAACATCAACCTACCTACCTACTCTCTCACTCTCTGTCTCTACCTACTGTATTTCTCTCTCTCTCTCTATTTTTCTCTCTCTATTCCTTTATCTACCTACCTATCTACTTACACACACACTCTCTCTCTCTACCTACCTACTGTATTTCTCTCTCTCTCTTCCTTTACCTACCTACCCTCTCTCTCCCTATCTACTGTATTTCCCTCTCTCTCTATTCTCTCTCTATTCCTTTATCTACCTACCTACACACACACTCTCTCTCCCTACCTACTGTATTTCTCTCTCTTTCTATTTCTCTCTCTCTATCCCTCTACTACCTATCTACACACACATTCTCTCTCGATACATACCTACTGTATTTCTCTCTCTCCCCCTTTACCTACTTACGTACCCACACACACACACACTCCCTACCTACCTACTGTACTTCTCTCTGTCTCTTTCTATTTCTCTATCTATCCTTCTACCTACCTACCTACCTACCCACACACACACACTCTCCCTACATACCCACTGTATTTCTCTCTCTATTTCTCTCTCTCTATTCCTTTATCTACCTACCTACCTACTCACTCTCTCTCTCTACCTACCTACTGTATTTCTCTTTCTTTCTCTCCATCTCTATCCCTCTATCTACCTACCTACTTTTTTTTGTAATTTGCCTCTTCAAAACCTTGGTGCGTCTTATACTCCGAAAAATACGGTAGATTCAACACAATGGAGTCTTTAACACAATAATCAGCTAAACAATGTAATCTTTATCATATAATAAATACTTTTATGCAGTCTTCAGTGTACTTTTACTCCTAATGTTATATACTCCACTCATGAAATATCAGAAAGTGTTCTGCTGGTAATATTGACATTCTAAATTACAATTAATATTGATAGAATATTTTTGCCTTTAACTACATACTAAGTTATCAAAATAACAATGTCAATAGTTTTTCAATTAATATTGCATAAAGGTCATTGCATTAAAACAATCCAATACAATGTTGTAGGGTTCATAACAAGATAATAAAAAAGAAACAACAAATTTCCCAACATCTGATCCAGGCTAATAATTATATGCTATATGTTTTCCCTAGAGATCATTTCTGCTCATAAAGAATCTTCATGAAAGCATTCAGGTCTATAGAGAACCTATCTTAACCTGTGCTATAGAATCCGGATCCCATAAATGCCTTTACCATGTTTTCTCTGGCAACTTTGCTTCTGTAAGAGCATGCATGAAAAAGTGAATTTCTTTCTGATGACACATTGATTTTTGAAGCACAGGGAGAATGAAAGAGTATTTCTAAGGCTACATGATGTTCAAAGACATTTTAAAAGCTATGATGCTGCTTGCTGCTGCTGCTTTTTTCTTCTTCTGGAATTTAGTGGAATGAAATAATAAGCTTCTCACTGTTTTCAGGGTAACCTCTTCGCAACAGCATAAAAGCATCAGATCCATCCTTCTCTGCCTTGAGAAAATCTCAGATTTGTTAACCTCTGTACCCTTGTTCAGGATAAGGGTGTTTTGTTTATATATAATTTTCACTGTATGCCTGTCTATTTTTCACTGTATGCCTGTCTACTTTATAGTTATGTTTTTTCAGTCATTATTTATCAAAAAGACAAGCCATATTAGATCTGTGACTGTATGTGAGAGGATAGGCCTTTAATGCAATGCCATTCATATAATAAGTGTAGTTCCTTATGTTGTTCTAGCATTGTGAAACTAAGCTGCCTTTAGTTATGCTTCTTTTCCTGCTGTATCTGGAGAATTACTTTGATGGCTTATGGCTGCTATTTTGTAATCTAAAATATTTATATTTAATACTTTGTTCTTAAATAGGTGTTACACACAGCATTATTTTTCCAGCAAAATTTCTTGGAACATTAAATAAAATGGTTGTTATTTTTTAATGTACAAGTTTGAAAATTCATTCTTCCAATTTCTACTGAGCTCTCTGTAATCGCAATATGTGTTAAATTGCCGGAAAATTGATAAATGAATGTGACAAAATTCGGTGAAGGATAGACGTAGTCCTCAATTTACAACCATTCATTTAGTGACTGTTTGAAGTTATAACAGCTCTGGAAAAAACTGACTTACAACTAGTCCTTGGATTTATGACCCAAGCAGTATTCCCACAGTCACATGATCACAATTCTACCACTTGGCAACCAGCATGTATTTACAAAGCCTGCAGCATCCTGGAGTCAGGTGATCGCTATTTGAGACCTTTGCAACTGATTTCCAACAAGCACAGTCAATGGAGGAAGCCAAATTCACTTAACAACTGCATATTAAACATCATGGCAAAAGTCATAAAATCAGCTACGATTCACCTTGCTTATTCTGATCCAGTGGCGGGATCCTGCAGGTTTAACAACTGGTTCAGTGATCACACGCTTTATGCGCCGGTGCAATTTTAAGAAAACTTATCTTCTGCGTTACTGCTGGAGAGTAACACAGCTGAGGCATGGCAATCCTCTCTGCCAGGTGAATCAGCTGAGAAGATAAAGGTCAGTAAAGCACAGGGGCAGGTGGGCGGGCCCACCTGATTGTCAGAGCAAACTGATTCTCTCCCAGCTGATTGTCGGAGCTACCAGTTCACCCGAACCTGTCCGAACTAGTAAAATCCCACCCCTGTTCTGATCCCAATTATGGTTGTAATTCAAGGACTACCTATACTTGAAAAAGAAGTGTAACTTTTTTAAAGTAATCAATTGATACAACCTCACACTCGTTTACAATAGGCAACTTTTTACCTTGTTGAACTGAACCTGCCTGGCAGGCTTGCTCACTTAAATGATTTTTGTTTCCAGGCAAGATAAGAATTTTTTTGAAAAGAAATGTACACTGGAAAGCCAAACTTCTCCATGTGTTGAAAAATAAAACATCACATGGATTCCTAATCCTAAAATTCCTAAACCTCATACAAGGAGTACTAAGGAATCTTTTTACCCTAAATGGGTAAAAGGAGAAGCAGACATACTTGGTTCTCAAGAACAGACCAAAAAGTAGAAAGGCAAAAAATGAGACCGGTGCAGAAAAGTGCTGTGAACACTTGAATACAGTGTAGTAATCTATATATGTATATTTCTATCTATCTGGGCAACAAAACCAAGTATGTCATCATTTTCCCCCCTTCCTTTTTCTTCCAGTCTTTTTCATGATTTTGTGTATTTTAGAATATAACCTTGAAGGAAGGAAATTTTATTAAATTTTATTTATATATATAGAATTGTTGGACTGCCTGACTGACAGTTTGTGACTCTGGACATAGTACATCAATAAAAGTGAAAATTAATAAAAATGCATAGTTGAGGCTGGAAAAGTGCATAGTTGAGGCTGGGAATAATAAAACTGGGAGCTTGTTAGATTGACTGTTGAAGTAAACATGCTTTAAATAAGTAAAATAAATAATGACCATGTGGTCTGCTTTTAACGAGGCAGCCTATCTGTATTTTTTACTAATTATTCAGACAATTGGCATATTCTTCATTAAATTGATGCCAATTTATTTAGAGAAACTTTGAGTTGGGAATGGGAAAAATGTAAATGCCTGCATAGATCTTTAAGGAACATTAACTAGTGGTAGGTTAAGTAAAAGAGCAGAACTTTTTCAAGTTGCCTTCCAAGTGACTATCTTATAATACCACCTGGTGTTGAGAAGAGTAATAGCAGTTCAATATTTTCCACTTTTGTAGTAGCTGATCACATAAGTTTGAGCTGTTAAATACTCCCTTTCAGACGAGCACTTTAGCGGCTGGCTTAAATTTCTTCAGGTAGATGACATTTATTGGAAATGTTCAGTCAAAGAATGGTATAATTCCTTCTGATAATTGACTCATGGAAATAGGTGCATGTCTGCAATTAGCAACGTCTAATTGATGTTGCTTAGTGAAAGAAGAAAGCATTCCTGACCATCGCTTACCTTCAGCAAAGGAGGTTGTACAAAAGTCAATACTTCACTGAGTTTAATGTATATAACAAATGGAATAGACTATTCTTCCTGCAAAAGATGTCTTTCAAATCTGTTCGTATATGTCCCTCATAACCCTCCAGCCAGCATAGCTCTTGACCACATAGGATGACTATGGTTGTAATCCACCCCATTTGGGAGTCTTTGACAGCCTTTGTCAAGAACATTTGTACTTCACTGAGAAAAAACACGGGGGTGGGTGGGTATATCTAGATGCAGAACTGTAGCTTATAGCAGGGGTCTCCAACCTTTGCAACTTTTAAGTCTTAAGGACTTCAGCTCCCATTCTGGGAGCTGAAGTCCTTCAGACTTAAAGTTGCAAAGGTTGGAGACCCCTGGCTTATAGCATTCTTCGTTGTTGGCTATAATGATCAAGATGGAAAAGAGTTGTGTTTAGAATCATTGGGGGGGGGGGTCATCAGATCAAATAGCCTGGCCTACTAAATAGCCATGAAATCAATATTCTTGTCCATGTAGCAAGATATATTTTAAAGATAAACCTATATTCTGAGTTTCTGCAGAATTCATGGTAGGAAGTCCCAGATGACAAAAGGAATTTAGACATCACTGTCTTCAATGTAAATTTAGCTGATTTTGCCTGCTACATTATCCTTAAGATATTATTATCCTAATGCAAACAAAGACAAAAATGTGTCTGTTAGCTGTGCTGAAGTGCAAAGGCCTTGCCTAGTTCTCCTTTGCTGTAACTTGCTTCTTAGATGTCCTAATGTAGTATCACGTGGCAGGATAAAATAAAGTTGGAGTATTGTTTTTAAATGATTGAATTAGTCTGTAGATTCTCAGTCATCCAGGTGCTTTTTTCAGGAGGAAACTGGTCTCCTGTGTTTTTTCTTTGAAGACGTTTCACTTCTCATCCAAGAAGCTTCTTCAGTTCTGACAAGATAGCATAGAATGGTTTATATTCCTTGCAGATAGCTGGTAATTTGCATCCTTTTAGAGGGTTTTTGAAGCACTTGGAAGTGTATCTGTGTCCTCAGGGTTACCTGAGTAATGTAGAAAGTACTGTTGCTTTATCTAAGAAGTAGCATTATTGCTGACATCTCTCCCTATGCTGGCAGGAGTAGGAACTCCCAGAGGAAAGCTTACCACCGCAAAGGCCTTACCAGGATCTTCAGCTAGTTCTGGCCTCAGTTCAAAGGTGCCCATTAGAGGAACAGGACGTCAGAGAGCCTCTAGCATCTCTTCAGTCAGCAGCACTCAGAGTGACCAAAGCACTTTCAGCAATAATTGTAAGTCCATTTTGGAGATTATTGTTTAACAAATAATTGAAAAAACCCATCATGGTTCATTATAACTGCTTTTTTTCCTCAGCAAAAGGTGGTCATTGGTAATTCCAGAATTCCAAATTTTCGAACTCCTATGTTGCAACAGCACCCAATAGCTTTAGACAGTGTTTTGACCCAAATAATGTAGATCCCATTTATCCTTCTCATTTTGTAGACTTCCTAAAACAGGGGTCTCCAACCTTTGCAACTTTAAGTCTGAAGGACTTCAGCTCCCAGCAAAGCTGGCTGGAGAATTATGGAAGCTGAAGTCCTTCAGATTTAAAGTTGCAAAGGTTGGAGACCCCTGTCCTAAAAGATTATTGTTCACAAGCATTGATGAATGCTTAGAAATGCCTGGCTGATACACAGAAGGAATTAATGTTTCACAACCTTCTAATGAAAGTTGCTATTGGGTTTTTTTTTAATTACTTTCTTTGAAATAAGTAAATGAAGCAATGTACCAATTTGCCAACGGCAAGAGCGTTGTGCCATATTAAAGAAAATCAAACCTGCCATATAAGGAAGAGCGATCTTGGGCTAAAATGTATAAGCTAGGGAGGCAAGCAGTACTATAGCATCAGTAATGATGTCTTTTTGCTTCCCTTGCAGTTTTGAACTGCTAGCCCTCCTCCCCCTCCCTCGTGCAATGCTTTTTAAAAGAACAGCCCTGCTATTTAAGTTTTGCAGCATGCCTTTCTCCTAACCACAGTTTGGCCCTGAATTGACAGCCATGTTGGCTGCCTTGCCTGCCCACTGGTTGGTCTGTTTACTTCAGTGCCTGAATCACCTACGGAGGTTGTAAACAGTCTGTGCAATTCTATCCTAGCTGCTAACAAAGGAAAGGGTTTTGCTTCTTAACAAAGAAATGTCATGGTTTCCAGTTCCAGTTTAAAGATCCAACAACGGATGACCTTTTCTTAAGTCTGATTTGCTAGTTGGATTAAGCTGCTCTTGTTTCCTGCCTTGAAGCTTACTATTCTCTCTACCTCCCACCCACCCCCTCCCACCCTCGATTGTAATTCACTAAGAGCAAGCGTGGGGAATACGCGAGAGTGAACATGGCTGCAGTCTTTCAGGCGCTGAGCTTGCTTTGATCATTTTAAATGACTGTATCAGGAGGACATCGCAGTTGCACAGAAAGTGACTTCTCTCCTCATATTTTCATCAATTCTACTCTCACACCACCGGCAGATTCAGGAAGCCACTACGATGTTACCTTACTGACCTTGCTAGTAGTGGGATCGTACAGCTTTTGTATCATTCCTTTGTTAGCCACATTTTCTGGCAGAAGAAGTAGGTGACCGTCCTTTTATATCTATATCCCTATACTTCTATCGATGGATAGAAAAAAGCGGCAGCATGTCTTGCTTTTGTAAATGAAGGGAATGTATCAAATGAAATGCTTTTCCATTCTGTCTTTCTAGAAAGAAATCGTGATGGAGAAGAGAGGGAGGGATGTGTTTTATTTCTCATGAAATAATGCATGCTTGATGCACATTCTGCACTCTTTAAGAAAATCTGGAAAATACATTAGTCAAATTCATTTCCAGCTGTTGACTTTTGTGTTCCTGGTGATCTTATACCTGTTTTTTTATAAGTATATGCTTCCCCCCCCCCCCAAACCTCTGCTCTCATCCTCCCTCTTGTCAGCATGTGAATGGCTTTGCTCAATACATTTCGGAGTTAAATAAATTGTCTGCAATAACCACTACAGAATTCCTTCCTGTCAAGGTTTAAGCATCTTCAGTAAGACAGTAAAACCTAATGTATAATTTTGTATGATTGCAGATGTGTTTGTTTTTTGTTAAAAGACCATTTTAGAGCAGCAGTTCTTCATTTAATATAGGCTCTATGCTTTGTGTAATTTGCTTATAAATTGTGTGGGTCCTGTAATGTTTGTGAACATGTTTTTATACGAGACTGTTATCTTCTTCTCCATAACCCCCAACATTAATCAATTGTTTTGGCTTATAACGGCAGCATTTAAACTGAGGCTGTTTAACAGCTGCCATTGTCTATAGTCTGAATGGTTCCTCAGAGGTGCCAGTCTAAAGAAAATCATAGCGGAACAGTCTGGAGCAAAGGGATGAAAAGAAAAAAGAAAAGCCCTTTCTACCATTTGCATATTTTGGAATGTTGATTATTCAAAGTGGACTTTCTCCTTTCACAGGAATAGCCATGTAGCATGAACCCTGAACAGAGCAGTTGTGATTGAAATGATAAAATAATAATAAAAAACTTTAAATTACCTGCAATTGTTTAAATTATTAAATGATAGGTTACAATATTTTTGTGGTCTCGGGAGTTATAGCTCATGCTGCTAAGTGAACTTTTCAACCAAGTAGTCATTGTCCCTAAAGCTTCTAAACAAACAAGTTTTCCTTGTAATAGAGCAATAGAAGGAGCTTTAGTCCTTCAGATTGTGAAGGTAATTGTCAGAAACACTTGGCCAATTTCAGGTGAGTCTTTTCATTCTAGCTAATAAGACAGGTATTGAATAGAAAAAAATGAATATATTTACCTCATTATTGAACATTGAGAAGAAAATAGCATCTTTCAGACAAATAAAAAGACAGCAATCTGTTATTAATTGGCTAGTATATTTCACATCATAATCCAAAATATTATTCTTTTTGTTGTTGAATCAGTCTTAACGATGTGCAGTTGACTTCTGTAACTAAGCTAGAACTTAGAACTAGAACATAACTATTAACCATTAGATCAGGGGTCTCCAACCTTTGCAACTTTAAGTCTGAAGGACTTCAGCTCCCAGACTTCTCCAGCCAGCAAAGCTGGCTGGAGAATTCTGGTAGCTGAAGTCCTTCAGACTTAAAGTCGCAAAGGTTGGAGACCCCTGCATTAGACCATATTCACCCTGATACCAATATGTGTGTGTGCATGCGTACCTTTCAGTCAATTTTTCTATTTTTTTGCTTTGACTCTTGATTGCCTGGACTAATCCCTACATTTTTCTTGGCAAGGTTTTTCAGAAGTGGTGTGCCATTGCCTCTTTCCTCTAGTGACTGGGTCAAGATTAGTAAGCTGGCTTTGTACTTAAGGTGGACTGGAATTTACCGTCTTCTGGTTTCTAGTCTGAGGCCTTAACCACTACACCAAATTGTCGCTATTGCTTTCAGTAACAAGCAACCACACAGTATTGCTTTATTTGAAAGAGCATTTTTTTCTCACAGATTTAAGCAATAATGGATTTGATTTTTATCTTGCCTTATTGCCCAATGCACAATTAATCAGTTAATAGCAATTTTAGCTGCTTTTATAAGATTCTAACGAATTTAAAAAAAATAAGGCCTGTCTTCAAAAAATAGTTTTAACTTTTTCTCATAAAAGCAGAAGGATGGGAGAAAAAGCACATCTCTCAAGAAATGTATTCTCGAACATGAGTAAGTGAGAATATCTGTAAGAAGGGTCCCCTGCTGACTACAGTGGTTCAAAGATTCATGTTGAATCTTCTAGGTAAAAACCAAAGCTGGAAAATAATTGGTATATGGTGCAAATTCAGAGCAAATATAACCCAGATATAACATTCTTCTGCTTGATACACCATCCTGCTTTCACCCAATTCAGGGTGATTCTGTACTGTGCCATCTCCACCTGCACCAGACAGTCAGGGAGCCCCCCTCTGATGAGAGTATCTTCTGTTTTAAGAGAACCACAAGCTGAATAACTACATCAGAGTTTGAGTTTTCTTCTTTGTATAGGTTAGGCTTCATTTCAGCATGTTCATCCTCTTTCCTATTGTTGACCATCAGGATGATTAAGGGAATCAAGTGCTTCCATGGAATTTGATAGCAAGGAGGAACAAAACTGTGCGTTACCATATTGAGGGCACTTCAGATTGTGCTTCTAATGGGCTTTCTTCTTTGTGGGTATAGTTTAATGTGGATTTCAAATGGGTCAATTTACTTTTTAAAGTATCCACCTACTCAAATGCCGATTGAGGATAACACTTCATATGGAGTTAAATGCATAAAAAACCTGTGATTTAAAGTCTGTTACTCTTTAAGGTCACTAAGCCTTTTTTGCAGTCATTGTTGTCATACATCTTCTAAGCTAGAGTGCCCACAGAAGTACTATAGCTGTGTAATTGCTACAGAATATTTTGAATATTCTCAAAATATGGTCGTTAATAAACTTTCAGTTTATATATATATATATTTTCCCCCAATAGCTACAAGTGCTACTATTATCAAGAATGGAGAATGGACTCCCAAATCTGTATGTCAGAATGGTACTGCCGTACCCATCTCTCTAAAGCCGGTGCCCAGGCCACGATACCTTTCACTGAAAAGTACACCGAAAGGTATTTGATCTCAGCAAGTATATATGAGGCAGTGATTGGCTGATGGTAATTGCCATTTTAGTGAGAAACATACTGGGAAGATGGCAGAAGATTGTTGATTCCAGTTGTTTTCATATCCACAACCCTGATAAAAAAAGAATTTCTATTAAAAAGCTGATATTGATTGAAAACACTTAAGTTTGCAGTCATAGTGCTTATCTTTTTTTAAGTTGGAAATAACACTATTAAATTGCTTTAGTAGGCAGAAAGGCCTTACAATCTTTAAACCAAAAAGGGGATTGTAATGATTTTTCTTGTCCAGGCATTGGTTATCTTGATAATCTGAAAACAGTTTGAGATCAACTAATAAAGCTCCCGAAAGGTAACTTCCTATTTGAGAGCTTTTTTGTCTTTTGGAAATTCTATGAAATGCCTTCTCTTTATCTCCTTGGTTAATCATCTGTTACAGATACTGTCACCATGGTAGCTGATTAACTTGACTGCTTTATGTAGAGAGGAACCTTGAAGAACAGAATTGCTTAAATATAAATATGTTTAGCTACAAATTTATCAGTATAAAAAAGGAGACTTGGGCCTGCTTGGATGACAGTTGGTTGTTATTTTATCTATGTAGCTTAAGCAGGAGAACTACAAAATCCACAATTTCTCCAGATCTTGACGCACAAATCAACAGTAAAAGGAAAGATCAGAAATTGCATCCAGTGTTTCTATTTAAACAAGGAGCATTGGCTTGCTTTTTGCTAGAAGGTTGAAATGTCCTGAGGAGGATCTGCTTCTAATTTGGATCTTTTCCCAACCTTCATTCTATAGTCATAGGATTTGAAGAATACAGCCCGGATAACCATTTCGAAGATAACAGATTGGGGAAGTTTGTTTTTAGTGAACCCAGTGCATGATAGAATCATTCAATGGGAATTATCCTATGTTCATCTTCCATCATTGATTTCAAAAGAGCAATTTTACATATGTGTGATGAAAGAAGAGCAGAAACTGCAGAGCAGCTTCTGGGTTTTCCTTAGAAAGAATTGAAAAGCCTTCATCAATCTGGTGCCTTCCAGGTGTGTTGGGTATTGAACCAATCACTCCCAGCTACCATAGCCACTTTGAAAGCTGACTACTAGCATGCTTCTGCTAAAGGTGCTGATGTTTGTCTATAGTTTTGAGGTATACTTGATACTTTACGTACTGTATTCTAACATAATTGTTTTATGGAATTTTTTTTCTTAAGGAGCAAAAGGTAAATTAGCCTTAGTGAACCAATGTGTTCCCAAGTCTTCTGGAGCTATTCTTCCAGGGAAAAAAGCAAATGATCCAAGAGGGATTCAACGATTAGGTAAAATGGTCATTTCATTCTTGTGTTGAATTGATATAATTAAGATGAAAATCTACGTATTTTATGCCTTCTTTTCTGTCACTATTAATTAATTGGTATAACATTTGCTCAGTTTACAAGATCTAATTTGGGCAAATGTGATTAAATTAGATTTTGAATATTTTACCGAATACAGAAAGATTTCTATCATTTTTTTCCGGTGTCTGGGCAAAATTCTCATTTATTGAGTAAATCATTTGCAAAATCCATTAAGATGCTAGACTAGCATTGGAGAATCTGGAATGAAGTCATAGACCCAGCCATAGACACTTACTGAATAATTTAGGGTCAATCCAATCTATTTCACAGGCAGGTTGTTAGAGAAAAATGGAAGGTGAAAGAATGACATTTTTATGTATTTATCAAATTTTTACACTGTCCAATTTACTAAGCAACTCTGGGCAGTTTACAAACAATATACATTGTACTGAAGGAAAGACAACTAGTATATCTAGCAATTATACCAACTTGGGAACTCTGATCTCAGCTATAATTGCATATTCATTTATGAAAGATCATGTGAAAATATTTAATTGAGATGGTTCCACACATTCCTTGTCTCAAATGAAAGTAGGGAATAAATTAAATCTTACTGGCAGACTTCTTTTCCTATGGGTTTTCCAGGAATCAATAATTGATGATAGGCTGCTACAATTAGATTAAATCGCATAGCTGGGGAATTCCCAATCCTTCCAGCGAAGTGTTCTCTATTCTTCTCTATTCTACCCTTAGGAAAGATAGATCTTTGGATCTTTTTGCCTAAAAATGTAAATTGCAGAACATATGATTTGCCATCGTTGGGCGAATCATCCGTGGTAGCTCGGGAGTTCATGGCTTCCATGACGGCCATGGACCTGACCCAAGTAATTCAGGCCCCCACCCACGAGGGTGGACATACGCCGGACCTCATCTTTGTCTCGGGCCAATGGAAAAGTGATCTGGGTACAGGGGATATAGTCATCACACCCTTGTCATGGTCAGACCACTCACTTCTCCGGCTCGACTTTCCGACCGCTGCTCCCCTCCGCGGGGAGGCGGAACCAGAGTCACCAATCTGGTACCGCCCCAGGCGCTTGATGGACCCGGATGGGTTCCAGACAGCGCTTGGGCCATTTCCTGTATCCCTGACCCGCGCCCCGATGGAGGACCTCACGGCCGCATGGAATAGTGCGGCCGTGGGAGCCTTAGATCGGGTCGCGCCCTTGCGGCCTCTCTCGCGGCGGCGAACCACCCTGGCTCCTTGGTTCACTGAGGAGCTGCGGGTGATGAAACGCCGCAAGAGATGCCTAGAGAGAAGATGGAGGGCTAGCCGCTCTGAATCTGACCGGACACAGGTAAGAGCCCATTTACGGACTTACATTGTGGCGCTGAGGGTGGCCAAACGTCATCATTGTGCCACTCTCATAGCATCCGCAGAAAACCGCCCTGCCGCCCTGTTTAGGGTGACCTGCGCCCTCCTTCAACAGAGGGAACGGGAAGCCCCATTACAGGGTAGAGCAGAGGAATTTGTGATTTTTCTGCAGGAGAAAACCGCCCAGATACAGAGTGAGCTAACCCCCATTCATGGCCCAGTGGGATGCCACGAGAGAGATCTTGTTTGGGAGGAGTTTGACTCCGTTACTTCCGAGGATATGGACAGGCTACGTGGGCGACTGCGAGCCACCACATGTTTATTGGACCCGTGCCCCTCCTGGCTTGTACTGGCATCCTGGGAGGTGACACGAGGCTGGCTCCAAGAGGTTGTCAACGCATCCTTGAGTGAGGGTTCCTTGCCTGCCTCCCTAAAAGAGGCCATGGTGAGGCCCCTCCTCAAGAAGCCCTCTTTGGACCCAGCTCTTTTGAACAACTACCGTCCAGTCTCCAACCTTCCCTTCTTGGCGAAGGTTGTTGAGAGTGTGGTGGCACAACAGTTTCCCCGTCACCTGGAGGAAGTTGACTATCTAGATCCGCGCCAGTCCGGCTTTCGGCCCGGGCATAGCACCGAGACGGCATTGGTCGCGTTGGTAGATGATCTCTGGAGGGCCAGAGATGGGGGATGTTCCTCCATCCTGGTCCTATTAGACCTCTCGGCGGCTTTCGATACCATCGACCATGGTATCCTATTGCATCGGCTGGGGGGGTTGGGGGTGGGAGGCACCGTTTTACGGTGGTTCTCCTCCTACCTCTCTGGCCGATCGCAATTTGTGCGGGCAGGAGAGCAGAGGTCGACCCCGAGACCCCTCACATGCGGGGTGCCTCAGGGGTCGGTCCTCTCGCCTCTCCTGTTTAACGCATACATGAAGCCGCTGGGTGAGATCATCCGTGGTTTTGGGGTAGAGTACCACCTGTACGCTGATAACACCCAGCTGTACATATCTACCCCAAACCACCCCAACGATGCCGTAGCGGTGATGTGCCAGTGCCTGGAAGCCGTGCGGATCTGGATGGGAAGTAACGGACTTAGGCTCAACCCGACCAAGACCGAGTGGCTGTGGTTTCCGGCTGCCCGATTCAACCAGCTTTCTCCAACGCTGGCCATAGGGGGCGAACATCTTGCCCCTGTGGATGGGGCGCGCAACTTGGGTGTCCTCCTGGATACCCGGCTGTCCATGGAAGATCAAGTGACAGCCGTGGCCAGGAGGGCGTTTTACCAGGTTCGCCTGGTACGCCAGTTGCGCCCCCTATTGGATCGGGACGCCCTTCGCACAGTCACTCATGCCCTCGTGACATCCCGACTGGATTATTGCAACTCTCTCTACATGGGGCTCCCCTTGAGGTGTACCCGGAGGCTTCAGTTGGTCCAGAATGCAGCCGCGCGAGCAATTATGGGCACGTCTAGGTTTGCCCACGTAACACCGCTCTTGCGCGAGCTGCACTGGCTACCTGTCGTCTTCCGGGTGCGCTTCAAGGTGTTAATTACCATCTTCAAAGCGCTCCATGGCTCGGGACCTAGCTACCTGTGGGATCGGATCCTGCCCCATACATCCTCACGGCCGATTCGCTCCCACAGAGAGGGACTTCTCCGGGTGCCGTCCACTAGACTTTGTCAGCGGGCGGCGCCCAGGGGAAGGGCCTTCTCTGTGACGGGCCCAGCCCTCTGGAATGACCTTCCCCCCGATATCAGGACAACCACGGACCTCCGCTCCTTCCGCTTAAAATTAAAGACGCACTTTTTTCGTCTGGCCGGCCTTGGGTAGTCTCTTTTTAGGTTAGGGGTTTTTAGGGGTAATTTTTAGTTTAGTTTATGGGTTTTAGCGCAGGATCAATTTAATTTATTTTTAACTTTGTATTTTGTATTTGTCTGTGGTTTTATTTGTATTTTTAATTGCCTGTGCCCCGCCTCGAGTCCCCTCGGGGAGAGAGAGCGGGATATAAAATTAAATTATTATTATTATTATTATTATTATTATTATAGTAAACTTTGGATCTTGAAAATAAGATTACAATACAATCTTACATATATTAAAGATTTTTTATGGAAAATTTAATTTTAAACAAAATCAAATTTCCAGATCAGAGGAT
Organism: Rhabdophis nuchalis; assembly: GCA_039707465.1. Taxonomy (NCBI): domain Eukaryota; kingdom Metazoa; phylum Chordata; class Lepidosauria; order Squamata; family Natricidae; genus Rhabdophis; species Rhabdophis nuchalis. Next base: position 44,588,011 of record CM077648.1, on the reverse strand, counting down.
TTCTAACGTTTTCAGATGAGAGACAAAGGGATTCCGATATCTCCCCAGAAAACCTAATTAAGAGACAAAACTTGAATTATAAAAAATTGTCGACCTTTTTCACCTTACTGTGTCTCTTGATGGAATTACAATTTTTCATAGAACACAGGATTGCCAAAACCAACTTTGAAAAATCCTGCTTTAAAGATCAGAAAAAATGTAGTTTTTGCCCTCCCAAAAAATTCTTCCCACTTTTATTAAAAAGGGGAGACTGCTTGGGAGAACAAAGATTAATCCCATGTAGGTACAACTTTAGTGATGGGTCATAAGCCATAAGAATCAATGAATTCAGAAAGAGTCAATATAGAGTAGGAGGCTTTGAGTGGAAAAGCACCCAAATTCCTCCTGATTATCTTTTCACAAATATTCCAGAAATGGTGTCTGTCCTTTATTAAAAGCAGAACTTTTATTAAAAGCAGAACTTTTAATAAGTTGAATAAAACCTTATCCTTTTGATCTCTTAATGTTAATATTCAGGAGGTGATACGTGGACAAATATATTGATTTCAAGATTAATAGCGAAACATATTTAAATGTTTTTGCAGGTAAAATCTAATATAATCCATGGAAACCTCTTGTAATGTGCTCATTTTGCTGGTGGATTACATGCCAAATTAGAATTTTATCTTTTCCAGGACCTTCAGCACAAAATGGATCCAGGCATATATTGTCAGCATTCAGCTCTGGTGAGTAGTTTAATCTTTCCCTCCTCATTCACTCTTAAATGTTTTATGCCATCACAAAATATTCCTGCCCTGAAATGTATAATATAGGTGTTTTGGAAAAGTTATGTTTGTGCAAGTACATAACTTAAGATGGTAAATGCTTTGTGGGTATAATAATTTGATACTTAAATGCACAGGTCTCACATTTAGAGTTTGTGTATGTTGATGCAGCTGCATATCCCCTTTCCACATCTTCATCAAATGTTTATGCATTACTTGGCCCACCTGGATCAGTCATAGAGAAGTTTGAATGTTTTTGTCTATATCAGGGGTGTCAAACTGGTGGCCTGTGGGCCAGTTGCGTCACACGCAGGCCACACCCAACCCAGTTCCATGCATGGGAAATAACAAAATAACTATCCAGCATCCTTCTTGTTCCCACTGATCCCATCAGTTTCATATATGATTAGTTCATGCTTACATTTAAAGATATCATCACCACATTTAATTTTATCCTGATATAATAAATACATTGTTAATTCTGTGGTTTTCTAATAGAGCAGTACTGAATGGGACTTTTAGGCTCCTACCCTTGGCTGGGCCTGCTTCTCCACCAGGGTCCCGCCTCCATGCATTAACCTCTAGCTTTTCCCCTTGGCTAGCCCACCCTAGCTATTCACCCTGGCCAATGGCCAACAGCCCCTCCATCCCACACCCTTTGGCACGGCCCATTCGCTGAAACAGCTTTTGTCCTAGGCCTTTGACCACCTGGGACAGCCTCCAGCCAATTGGCTAACTGCCAATGCTGGCAGCCAGAAGGCTTGGTGCAATTGATCGCAGGGTCTGGGGGGGGGGGGGGATTTGGGGAAGGTGATGAAGCCAAACAGTTTCAGGTACTTGTTAGGACAAGGAAAGGGAGGGTCCCCTGTACCTGATCATGCCTCCCTGACACAGAATGGGCAGTGTTTGTTGCTGCGACTGCTGCCTAGGTTTGGTTGGAAAGAAAGAGCGGAGACAGAGTACAATATAACAGGACATGTTCTGTTGGTCCAATGGTCACTTGTCTACAGGGGCACCTTGTCAACTCATAATGGGGCTTTTGGAGATTGGCGCTCCAGAATTGCTATGGGAAAGCTGTTTATATAAGACTAGAATTAGTGTCCTCGACAATTTAGAAACAGTTATATAAGTATTTCACTGGCTTATGGAGGGCGGGGACTGAGTGCTAAAGAAAATATTATTAAACAGATCCTGTTGGAATTATCCTGTTGTTTATTATCTGCATTTCTAGTTGTTTTCTGGAGGTAGAACATAATTCTTATTTGATTTGAAGTTTTAAAGATGTTTTAAATATTAATAGTAAAGCCAGCCCTGGCCCAGATTTGCAACTATTATATAATGCTTCATGCAAAAAACACAAGAAGGTAAACTACTCAAAACATAGAAGTGTGAGAAAGTTGCAGATATTACTTATGTTAATGTTTTATTGGCTATTCTCAATTACTCAAATAAAGCAGAGGAGGGTTTCAGCTGGTTTGCACCAGTTCAGGCAAACTGGTTAATTTTTTGCCCAATTTGGAGAACCAGCTAATCCCCCCCTCTGGCCCGCCCCTCCCTGGAGTTCCCCCACGTTCCTTGTTTTGGCTTCCATGGTGGTGCTGGAGGCCTTCCAGACCCAAAATGGAGCACAAGGGATAGCACTCCCCCCGTGCCCCGTTTTGACTTCCAGGATGGTGCAGGAGGCACCCTTGCACTAGGGTGAGTTGGGAATGGGGATTTTGCATTATGATTGCTCATAAGTAAGTAGGAACCAGTAAAATAGGAATGGAAAAAATTCCTATCTATAGATCAGCATTTTTCAGTCTTGGCAAGTTTAAGATGGGTGAACTTCATGCTGCTTGGGGAATTCTGGGAATTAAAGACCATGCACCTTGAAGTTGCCAAAGTTGAGAAGCATGGATGTAAGCTAGAGCTTAGGATTTTCCTTTCCTGTTTTATTTAGAGTTTGGTGCAATTTAAAAAATCAGTTGTGGTTTTGTTAACAAATAGTGATTAAAGCGACAAGAACCATTACTGGACTTTTTGTGAGAAACTGAAATTAAAAGTTGATCTAGGCTTTGATGATTAAATAAGGCATATGGAAATAATGTAGACAAATGTTAATCTTAGAGTAAGAGTTTGATATATTATTTTACTTATATCTGTACCAAAGAAAGTTGGAAATCATTCTTTTTCAGTTTTCCTTCTTTTCCTCTTTCTTTCTTACACTTTCATTTTTTCCCCTTTCCTGAGCCTTTTCTTTTTTGAATACTGTTTTTTATTTGTTTATCCCTTAGCTTTGTATTTTTTTGATGTATGAAGGATCAAATATTAAACCATTATAATTCTACATTCCTTATTTTCAGAAATAATATCAAATTTTAGAATGAAATCCATTGGGAGCCTTTTCATATAAGGCAGGCTCTGAGTCCCTCTAACCAAAAAGTGTTTATCAATAGAAGAGAATATTTGTTGCTCGGGGTTGAACTGTGGAGTCCTTGGTCTTCTCTGAACTTGATAGTTTGCTTGCAGATGTTTCATTACCAAACTAGGTAACATCATCAGTGCTAGAAGGAAGTGGAGTTTGCTCTTATTTCCATATACTAGTGGCTTACCCTGCCAGTGTTGATCAGTTGCTTCACAAAAAGTGTTTTGATCGGTGCCAGGTCTCTACAGCCTCAGGCAGAGAAGGGCTATTCTGCACCCCTCCCTCAAATGTTCTTTAAAATACAGAGTTTCCCAGCATTCCTTTAGGAACCTCCAACACACAAGCTGTGGTTACTCATCCTAAAATGATCCTCTTTACCTGGAGCTTAAAATTTTGCTGTTTGCTGGGAAGATGTGTAGCTAAAAATCATTCTACATTTAGTGTACATCTGACTTTGGGGTTATTTCTTCATAACCAAACAAAAGTGTGTTTTCTGTGCAGTTCACACCCCTTGCTCGCTGGATCTGGATGTCACAAAGCAAAGTCCACAATTTGTAATTAACCCATTTTGGCTAGCAGAGGGCTGCAGGAGACTGAGTGCTGTCACGACCCCTGGCCATGCCACCCAGCCGCACCCACCTAGCTAGTCATTAGATCAGGGAACCGGTTGTTAAATTATTTGAATCCCACCACTGAAATAAGGTAGAAGCTTTCATGTTTTCACAAAAAAAGGGAAATAGGAAAAGGGGAAAAATATAGTGTCAAAATCATGGAGTCTTCATTCTATCACATACTTAACACAGAAAAGGATCGGATTTCAGTTTGCGTTAATATTCATGCTTAGAAAGAAGGCTGCTGAAATGTGTGTCTTGTGAGTTAAAATCAATCCGATGAATATAGAACTTGTCCAGGCATTAAAGAAAATAGTTGTGGACCTGGATGCAGTGGTGGGATTCAGCCGGTTCGCACCACTTTGGGACAACCAGTTGTTAACTTTCTGAGCAGTTTGGTGAACTGATTGTTGGAAGAAATCATTAGGGCAAAGAACCGGTTGTTAAATTATTTGAATCCCACCACTGCCTGGATGATCCTAAATTGTTTTCCTTTTCCCTTTAATTGGGGACAAAAGAGTCAAAAGAGAATCTGGCCTTCCTCCCTCCCGCCCCCCAGCTAAACTGCAAAGAAAAGTGGCTATAGTTTCAATAAGTAATGAAAAACCAGAAAGAAAATAAAACTGTTTGATCTAAAGGGGTATGAAGGAAAAAAATAATTCTATTGCCATGAAAATGGCATCCCAATTACCTTATTACCTAAAGCAGGAATCTCAAACTCAATTTACCTGGGGGCCGCTGGAGGCACAGGCTGGGTGAGGCTGGGCCGCATATTAATATTATATTATATATATTATTATTATTATAATATATAATATTATACTTTCATATCATGGTGGGGGCCACAAGATACCATCCTGCGGGCCGCAATTGGCCCACGGGCCGCGAGAATGAGACCTCTGACCTAAAGCATTTTCTTCTTGAACTTAATCTGCTGAACACAGACATGACACTTCATCAGCTTAGATTTCTTGCCCTGGTTGATTTCAATATTCATACTGAGATTCTTTCAGACGTACTCAGTGTCTTCAGCATGCTTTTGCTAACCTAGAGATGTTTTTCTTGCCTTTCTCCATGTCTAGTTGTTTGTATAAATCGCAATAAATTCAGCTCTGACCTGAGCAACAATTTTCCTTGTTGCTCTTCTTGCAGTGATGTAATTTTGCCAGTTTTCTTTGGTCTTATGGGTGTTCATGTTGTCCACCTTTTTTTCATTGTTCACACTGCTGGTCCCAAATTGGTTTACAGTTTCATGTAGATTAAGGCAACCAGGACCTATCATGGGTTTTCTCAAAGTACTTGCTTCAAAGACTTTCTCAGACAGCACTTCTGCTAGAACTCCTTGTCCTGACAAAAAACCCTTTTATTAATTTATTGTGAATTCTGCTCATTCACAGCCGAAAAAATCTTTCAAATGAGGATTTACAGTCACAGACCTTATCTGGGTTGGAGATCTGACAAGCCAATATCTGCAGAACTTGGCAAGGAGTCTCAGAGAATCAGGAACCAATTAGTGAATTAATTGTCTCCTGCAAACTCCGCTTCCTTTTCACTCCTCTTTTATTTCCTCGGGGAGGGACCATTCATCATCTGGCCTTACTCCCAAGTCAACTCCTGTTCTTTAGTTGTTCCTTTCGTCTGGCAACTCTGTGCATGCGCACACTGGGAACAGGCTCCAGCTGTTCATCTGACTCACTGATATCTGACTTTGAAGGCAGCTGATAGCTGGTATACTGCTCTGGCCTCCTCCCCTTCCCCAGGCTCCAGGAATGGCCCATGTTCCTCCCCAACCTCCTCACTGTCCGAATCTGTTGCCAGCTCCACTGGCCGCTAGTGGGCCACAACAATGTGAAGTAGCTGTACATGTGGACATGAGTAAACCCAATCTGAGAAAGCCATTACTTATTTATTTTATTTTATTAAATTTATATCCCGCCCTTCTCCAAAAGGACCCACGGCGGCGCACAGGAAATTAAAATACATACAAAAAACAACAGTACAAAATTTAAAAACCTATTAAATCCCCATCCTGCGCTAAAACCAATTAAAATCCCCAAATTAAAACTATCTATGGCTAGTCCCAGCGGAGGTTATGTTAGGCCGGCTTGGTGAAAGAAGTGTGTTTTTAAACACTGGCGGAAGAGGTGGAGGTCGGTGATGGTACGAAGTTCTGGGGGTAGGTCGTTAAACAGGGCAGGGCCCGCCACAGAGAAGGCCCTTCCCCTGGGTGTCGCCAGTCAGCATTGTCCGGCCGACGGCACCCTGAGAAGGCCCTCTCTGTGGGAGCGTATCGGTCTAAGGGATGTATGGGGCAGGAGACGGTCTCGCATATAACTAGGTCCCGAGCCATGGAGCGCTTTGAAGATGGTCGTCAAAACCTTGAAGCGCACCCGAAAGACCACAGGAAACCAGTGCAGCTCGCGCAGCATTGGTGTTATATGGGAGTGCCTCGAAGCTCCCGTAATCACCCGCGCGGCTGCATTCTGAACTAACTGTAGCTTTCAAGTGCACCTCAAGGGAAGCCCCATGTAGAGAGCATTGCAGTAGTCGAGCCGGGACATCACGAGTGCTTGAGTGACTGTGCGAAGGGCAGCCCGGTCCAGTAAGGGGCGCAATTGGTGCATCGGGCGTACCTGATGGAACGCCCCCCTAGCCACAGCTGCCACATGGTCCTCCACGGACAGCCGGGAATCCAGGAGGACACCCAAATTGCGCGCCCTTTCCACGGGGGCCAGTGTTTCGCCCCCAATGGCCAGAGTTGGAGTAATCTGGCTGAACCGGGGTGCCGGAAACCATAGCCACTCGGTCTTGGAGGGGTTGAGCTTGAGTTTGTTACTACCCATCCAGATCCGTACGGCCTCCAAACACCGGGACAGCGTCTCGACGGCATCGTTGGGGTGGTCTGGGGTGGAAATGTACAGCTGAGTATCATCAGCGTACAGATGATATCCCACCCCAAAACCACGGATGATCTCACCCAGCGGCTTCATATATGTGTTGAATAGGAGGGGCGAGAGGACCGACCCCTGAGGAACCCCACATAAGAGGGGTCTCGAGGCCGACCTCTGCCCCCCTGTCAACACATATTGCGACCGACCAGAGAGGTAGGACGAGAACCACCGTAAAACGGTGCCTCCCAGCCCCAACCTCCCCAGTCGGTGCAATAGGATACCATGGTCGATGGTATCAAAAGCCTCTGAGAGGTCTAATAGGACTAGGATAGAGGAATGTCCTCTATCCCGCGCTCTCCAGAGATCATCAATCAACGCGACCAATGCCGTCTCGGTGCTGTGACCGGGTCGGAAGCTGGACTGGCGCGGGTCTAGATAATCAATTTCCTCCAGGTGTCGCGGAAACTGTTGGGCCACCACACTCTCAACAACCTTCACTAGAAAGTGGAGGTTGGAGACAGGACGATAGTTCTCTAATAATGCTGGATCCAGGGACGGCTTCTTGAGGAGGGGCCTTACTACCGCCTCTTTCAAGACGGCAGGCAAGGACCCCTCACTCAAAGATGTTTCAAGAAGCAGATCGATTCATTTGCACCAATATGCTTTTGAACATGTTACATAATTCTACTAATTAATATATAGCCCCCAACATACAGCCTAATATAGGCAATATTTTAAATTCTCTTGAGTAGAACAATGTACTCTATGTAATTCTCATGTCATGAATAGGTTTGCTGTTGCTTCAGCTTTTGGCTGGTGCCATTTAGATTGACCTACCTCTGCAGGAATGAAGAACTAATTAAAACAGCCCCATGGCTGTTGGCATGAATGTTTTCCTGAATGTGCTTGAAGAATTTTCCACCTCTTACATCATGGATCTTATTAAAGCCTCGCCAGATTTTAGGCTTTTTTAAAAATTCTCTGCTGATGTACTTGTTATATAGCAAGTAATCAGAAAAACAGCAGGGTTGCACCTCTGATCAGTTGTTTTATGGGTTTAACACCCTGTTAAGCCCCAATTAAGGGAGGAAGCACACTGCTTTTCCTTTTCTGCCTTTTGGCTCATCACCAGAGACCATCTAGACAGAAAGCTATGAATTCCGTTGTGTAATTTTTTTATATATGTGTTATGTTTTTGAGCTGATCAATAAATCAGTAGTCTCCCTGATTTATTTATTGATCAGCTCAAAAACCTAACACACACACACATACACACACACACACGCACACATATATATACGCATACACATACACATACACATACAATACTTCATACAGAGAATACCAGTGTTAAATGAAACACTGTGCATATCTTGAAATTAATTCAGTCCATTTTTTATATTTTGGGCGTCTTCTTGTACTACTTTGCTGCTTTTTCATAACCAATTCAGCATTTTTGAAACATCAGTTACAACTTTTCCCATCTGGAAAAATAGAATCAGTGAATCAAAAATTTGTGGGTGCTGCCTGCCATACAAAATTGGCTTAGTGGTTTTTTCCCCACCTTCTGAAATGTACCTGGCAATTTAAAGTGACAAGTTGTGGCTAACGCGCTGAGTTTGTCAATCAGGAAGGTCGACAGTTCAGCAGTTTGAATTCCTAGTGCTGCATAACAGAATAAGCTCCCATTACTTGTCCCAGCTTCTACCAACCTAGCTATTCGAAAGCACATAAAAAATGCAAATAGAAAAATAGGGACCACCTTTGGTGGGAAGGTGACAGCATTCCATGGCCTTCAGCATTTAGTCATTCCGGCCACATGACTATGGAGACATCTTCGGACAGTGCTGGCTCTTTGGCTTTGAAACGGAAATGAGCACCGCCCCTTAGAAGTCGAGAACCACTAGCACTTATGAGAGAGGGGAACATTTACATTTACCTGAATCATTTATCTTACATTAAGATTACTGCTTACTTAATGATAGTAGCACTAAATTAAAACAAATATGCGAAATTAGCCTAGCCCTATAGGCAAAGAACTCTGTTTAGTAGTTTTATAATCAAACAAAGAATATTGATACAGCCACAAACCACACATCTACTTGTGTTTGATGAAAAAGAGCCAAAAGGTTGTTGTCATATAGCTTTCAGGATAATGAACATAGAATTTGATTTACTAAAAACTGTTAATATAAGGAATGGTCTTAATCCATCTTGTGGAACGTTAAATCTTCTCCTCTAGTGGTCCTGAAAACTGAATGACATGATCTGTGACATTACTGGTTGATGTATTCAGCTTGGGGGACCACCCACTTCTTTCTCCTCCTCCTGCTTTCTGTTGCCACTGTACCACACATTTGATTAAACCTGAGCAGTGTGATGTAATTCAGAGCTGCTTCTAAATCACAGAGCAGTTTTATTCTCAGGGTGATATTTGTTTTTGCTGGTAGGCAACGAAGCTGGCAGCAGCTTTGTGTTGTGGATGTAGTATTTTCCTTCCTGCATTCTTTTAATTTTTCACTTGTTTGTGGCATCTCACTGGAGAAACGAAGAGACGTTTGTTTATCTGGCCAGCTTCTCCATGCCTTCATAGCTGAGTTACAAAAATAGTATGTGACAGTATATGGAGAATGTTTCCTGGTTGTTTTTCTTCCAATTCCTCTAAAGACATGTTATGGTCCCCCAAATTCTCCTTATCCAACATGCATGTACGACTAACTGCAAAAGGGTTACTCCGAAATCTTCGGCTTCCCTCTGGATATAGGAGAAGCACAGTTATTATTCATGCAGGTTAGTATATTTTCCTGTATGCCTGGGGGACATCTTGTTGACTTCTATGGCTGTTAATAGCAACTATGAATTGTTCAGTGTGCATTTCTTTCTCACAATATTAGTGAGAAATATTCTTAGAAAATCCAGCAATCCATTTTTCAGTAGCTGAATGTAATGTGTGTGCCTGTGTATATGTGATTATCTATAGTGGTTGTGTGTTAAGCATGACACATGTGTAATCTGTTTAGAAATGTTTAAAAAAACATCATTTTAATGTGAATTTTTGTACATCAATGACCTGCAGTGCTTCCCATGATCCCTTAACAGATATCTATAGGTGTTAAGCGTTTTGAATTTCAATTCTATATCTTTATTAATATTTTTAGCATGTTGGTACATGGTATTCTGAAAGTCTATTTATTAATTTGGAGAAGAAATTATTCTATATTAGGAATCTTAATTCTAGGGCACATTACTTTGCAATACAAATTTCGCAGTTGCAGTGAATGAGAATGGACTTTATTTTTCTAAAATGGACAGATTCATTTTGTTCAATACTTTTCTTCATTTGATTAGTGATTAGAAAGAAAAAAGGGGAATTTTGGCATACAAATTTTAAAATAGACTACAGCAAATTTTATAAATTATTCAAAGCCTTTTATTATTGTTTTATCCATTATTCTCAAGCATGAAATTCTGGCTGTGCTTCTCATTTCTGTCCCCACATTCTGCAGGCAATTCCTTTTCAGCCTGGCTGTGGCAGCTAGTATAGTAATCTCTTCTAACATCAGAGCATTTTGAGTATTTTTCATATTCAGGATAGCACAGAAGTGCTCATGGCTATTCTAATCTTTTCTCTGTGTTCATGCACATGCAGAAAAGAGCTATTTGTATTCCCCTTCAGTAGCTTAGCACAATAGCCAGTCTAAGCACACAATAAAGCTTAATTGTTATAGTTTTGACTGCTTGCTAGGAAATAAATTGTCTAATCAATCACGGACTGCATGTAAAACACCAAAATTTGTTGTTTAGGTAGCTTTGTACACTTTCTGCTTAATAGTCTCTCAATAGTAAGTGCTGGAAAGATTAGAAAACCAAAAAAATAGAATACAGATGTAAAAATGTATACTGTATACTGTATGCAATTTGCAATGATCTCAGTAGCTTGATTTAAATAACTGGATATGTCAAGGCTGCTATGCGTATAATCATATGAACATTGACTATCATTTGTTCTCTTCTGATATGGCTTGAATATCTTTCTGAATCCAAAATGAATTTTCAAAATGTGCTTGTAACATTTTTTAACAAGATAGGCTTATCTATGGTCCCTAGAAATGAATCCATAGAAGATACAGCATGTTGCAATGTCTGCGAATACGTATGTCTTTAATATGCAGGCTAAACAGAGTTTAGCATGGTATGGAAGAGTTTACAAAATATAGAAACAGATTATTCACCTCATTGGCATTATTACTGTTTGTTAAATAGGTCGATCTAAGTATTCTGTTTTGCCTTCCTTGCAAGTAAAATATTTGGCTGGTAAGAGCTGTTGTCTAAGGAGTTGGCACCTACTAAACCTAGATTCATTAATGGATTTATGAAGAGAGGGAGAAGAGGGAGAAGGGGGAGGGAGGGAGAAAGAGAGAGAATCTGAGCATAACCATTCTTTGCAATCTTTGTCTAAATATTTGTTACTGGCTTGTATGAAAATAAGTCCCTGCTCTGGCACTGATTCCATCATGGCATAAATACTCATGAAGCTGCATTACGAGTTTGGTTTTAAGATGCTGAATTACAGTTTACAGTCATGTTTAATACAGAGATGTTGCCCATTGAAATGAATCAAAGATGGTTGTAAGTCATCAAAACATTATTGATCAATAATGTGTACCTTTACTAAATAGTGCTTTTGAAGTGACATTTCCTCCAGCATGAGGGAATAGCAATCTGTGCTATCTAGTTATTTAAAACCATCATTGATGTTATTGACAGTGGTGCTACCTCACTGAACGAGAAATAATTATAGAATAGAAGCAGCAAGTACGAAACGTCTAATTGAGGTTAAACATGTTCCATCAGCTGGGCTTCTGAGGAAATATAATCAGGTTGGAAATTTTAAAAAGGCTTTGTGCAATGTTTTTAAGACTTGTTAACTTTAAGATGTGTGAACTTCAAGTCCAGAATTCACCAACCCCCAGGTTAATCTGGGAGTTGAAATCCACGTAGCTTAAAAGTTGTCATGTTTGAATACTGGTTTAGTCGAATTACATATTGCTATGGAGTGTTGCATAAAATTATTACTTTCAATCAAAATTATTATTACAGCTTACTCCTTGACTTACAAACACAATTGAGCAAAAAAATTCCATTGATAAGCAAGATGGTTGTTAAATGAATGTCACCCCATTTTTCAACCTTTCTTGCTACAGTTCTTAAGTAAATCACTGCAGTTGTTAAGTTAGTACTAGGGTTATTAATTGAACCTGGCTTCTCCATTGACTTGTCAGAAGTTTGCAAAAGAAAACCACGAGACACTAAAACTGTCATAAATATGAACCAATTGCCAAGCATCCAAATTTGATTATGTGACCATAGAGATGCTGCAACAGTCTTAAATGTGAAAAATGGTCATAAGTTACTTTTTTCAGTGCTGTTGTAACTTCGAATGGTCACTAAAGAAATGGTTGTAAGTTGAGGACTATCTGTACCAGTTTACCTGTCAGCTTCTGATACCATTCTTTGATACTAAAATACAACTACGTTTGCTATACAGTAGAGCTCTTTCAAGAATTTGGGTACTAAATTTCACTTCATGTTTGCTGTTCTAAATGTAGAGTAGGCCTGTGGCTTGTACACAAGCTTATTTAGGGTATCAAGCTAACTAAAGATAGAAGTTCTAAAATGTAACTAGAATTACTTGAAAGCTGTGTATTTGTATGAAGTCTTCATTAGAAAATAATTGATAAGATCTTTTTTTATTAAGATATATTTTTATGATTTTTGAGCTAGTTTCTATTCTGATTTTTAGATAAATAAATATTAATATCCCCAGTTTTACATTTTACAAACTGGTTAGGAATGAGCATAGCTAATCTTTAAGTATGAGTGTATTGTCATTGTGTGATGGAAAGTTCAAAAACTGAAACACATCCTTTAGGTTGAAATTGGTTGTTTCACCATTTCTAGATGTATCTACTATTCTGATGTTACCAGAAGTGTTGCATGCCCAAAGGTTAGGGTATACTGGATTAGAGTAAGGAGATGGGTGCAGGAGATAACAGGGATTAAAGTGGATAGGAGGCCAAGCTTTTCCTCCTGGGAATCCTGTCGGACCTAATGAGTAAAAAAATTAAGTATTTGATCACGTATGTGCTAACTGTGGCAAGGATGCTCCTTGCTCAAAGGTGGAAAGACTCTAACATTCTGTCAGGAGAAATTTATTTATTTATTACTTATTTTATTGAATTTCTAGACCGCCCCCTCTCCCCGAAGGGACTCAAGGCGGTGTACAGGAAAATTAAAACTACTAAAAACATGACAATACATACAAAATTAAAATTGAATTAAATAACCCTGTACAAATTTATAAACATTAAAACTAAACCCATTAAAACCAAATAAAATAATTTACATTACAGACTGGGGTGAGAAGCAAAAATTAGGCCAAGCCGGCTTGATGGAACAGATGTGTCTTAAGTTTCTGATGGAAGGAGCGGAGGTCCATGGTGGGTCTGATATCAGGGGGTAGGTTGTTCCAAAGGGTCGGGCCCATCACAGAGAAGGCCCTCCCCCTGGGCGTCGCCCGCTGGATAAGATAACTGATTGTGCCGAATTAGATATGTTAGCTAAATTACTAAAAAAACGAACACAAAGAGGAGGGGGGGAAATTGGGAGCTGTGGTATCAATGGTTAGAAAAAAGTGGGGGGGGAAATGGTGAGGAACTGAAGTGAAAAAAAAGAACTTAAATAGAAGGTGGAAAAAGGGTTAACTCATTCAATCTCGCCCTGTACTACTGACAGAAAGGAAAGAAACCACAATGAAATGAGAATGGGGTATGATGATGGCAATATGTATTTTTATTTATTTATTTCTTAGACTTATTTAACCGCTCCCTCTCCCCAAAGGGACCCGGGGCGTTGCACAGGAAATTAAAACATATGAATATCACAAATATAAATAATTAAAACCGAATTATATAAATTATCCCTGCGCTAAAAATTTAAGAATCATTAAAACTCAACCCCATCTAAAACCCAATTAAAACAATTTAGGGTACAGACTATAGGCTAGGTAAATAGATTAGGCCAGACCGGCCTGATGGAACAAAAGAGTCTTTAATTTATAAATCAAATATAAATATATTTGATTTAAAATACCAGAACTTGTATGTATTATGAGTGACTGGGAAAGAAATGCATGAAAATTTCCTTTTTGTAATCAATTAATTCACAGTACGTAAAGAAAGAGGATTTTTTTGTGTTTTGTCTGTTTTGAAAACTAAAAAATAAAATTTATAAAAAAAGAAAAAGAAATGCTGCACACTCTTAGTGGGGCCATCTAGCTGTGAGCGAGATGGCTGTGAAATAATCCTCTTTCTAAATCAGAGCACTTTAAGATCAGAACAGCTGGTTTTAATTCAAAACAGTTTCAGTTTGAAATATTCAGTTTGATGAAACTGACATGCCAGTTGCAAGGTTGAACTGAATAATCACAAGTGGGTCTCTTTCCTGCGATAGAAAGGCAGTTTGTTTTTATGGAAACATTTGGTCACAGTTGCTGATCCAAGGTGAAAACCTCCTACACAGTTAGAAATAACTTGCCTTTAAATAACTTGACATAGCTCCAGGATACGGATTTGCTTACCTTCTATATTTAATACTAGTATGTTTTGTACCCTCCTTCTGAGTTTGATATCAAGAGTCAATATAATATACCTATGTATTAGGTTGTTGGTATCAAGTTGAAGTTCAATCTCAGTTCCAGAAATTCACTAGGTGATTTTGGGTCAATTACCTCACAGATTTATTGCTCTGAAGGTAAAAGGGAAGGGAAGTTTTTCTGTAAACTGCTTTTTAAGCACCTGAAGGAAAAGTGGGCAGTGAAATTTATTTATTTATTGGATTTATACCCCGCCCTTCTCCAAAGAGGACCCAAATCAACTGTCAATTGTTATATAAGTGATATAAGGCTGGATTAATACCATAGAGAGTTCTGAAGTAACAGACAATAATGGGAGCCCCGTTTCAGCATCCCACTCACCCATCTTTCTTTGTGTTAATTTCTATCCTCTCTGCATAAACGAAATAAATTTATGCAGACAGCAAACAAGGAAATATTCTTTTAGTCAATGTACAGGTAGTCTTCAACTTACGACCCCAGTTGAGCCCCAAAGTTTCTGTTACTATGTGAGACAATTGTTAGGTGAGTTTTTATAATCTTTTTTTTTGTCACAGTTGTTAAGTGAATCACTGTAGTTGTTACGTTAGTAACTTGAATCTGGCTTCCCCATTGTCTTTGCTTGTTAGAAGGTCGCAAAACATGATCACATGACCTCAGAACACTGCAACTGTCATAAATATGAAGTTGCCAAGCATACACATTTTTATCACGTGACCACAGGGATGCCCAATGGTTGTAAGTGTGAAAAAATGGTCATAAGTTATTTTTTCAGTGCCATTATAATTTTGAACAATTCCTGAACAAAAGATTATAAATTGAGGACTTATATTGTTTTTGTATTATTATTATTTTTAAACTGTCAAGTTGGAGGTTGCATTTGCAATTTTCCCCAAAGGAAGGCAGAAAGAAATTCAGATTGAGAGAATCAAGACCAGCTCATGAGTTCTTTCTTTGCTGATGGTGCCCCTGCCTATTTACAAAGTCCCATCAAGCTCTCAATCTTCTGTACTTCAGTCAGGAAGGTCAACCTCTGCTGCTCAAAGACAATTTTTTAAAATGTTTATGATTTTGATAGTCTTTATGTTGTTTTAATTCTTGACTGGGAATTGCTCAGAGTTTAGACAGACAACTGTACAAATGTTTTAAATAAATAAAATGAAAGCCCCCTTGGTGCCTGAGATAACTGTGGAGAGTGCTCTGTAGCAGTAGCCGTCTTGTAGGTAAGGCTGATGATGTAGCGTCTTTCCTATTGTTAAGAGGTTTGCAGCTATCTACCCTTTCATGGTACAGCTCTATCCATGTAACAGTATTAATTCAGTACATGTCTTCATTTAAGTATAGGGTTGCAATCTAAACCCTGTCCAATATCCTTTTAAAGCCTTGCTCCTGGCATGTCACCTGAGATGTTTTAGTGTTATGGTTGAAAGCTATTCTGAGTTTAGACGACTGGCACTTACAGAGAGCCCCCAACATTTGCAGCTATATTTCCATCTTGACAAATTAGCCAACTTGGGGGAAAGGGGCAAGCCTGTCAAATGAATCACTCTTCAATTTAATACCAAATTTCCTTCTTTGACATTTGTTTCTTAGTGCTTAATATCTGTAACACCTATTTAGCCCCATGTAAATTGCTGGAGGGCTCTAAGATTATCACTGCAGCTACTGTTATTTCCCCCCCCCCCCCAATAAATTTAGACTTTGTTTATTTGTGTATTTTTATGAAATTTATATCGTCGCCTATATTCGCACATGGCGATTGAAGGCAGCTTACAAGAATATTAAAACCTCATATAAAAATGATAAAACTAATAAAAGAGAGAATCGTGTAATAAATTCATAATATATAATAAAATACATTTAAGATAGGCTTATAATGTTGAGATAAACAAAGAAATGCTATTTTTGTGAATAGTTGCTAATTATTCAGCTGTTCATAACTGTAGGAAGATAGAGCTGGATGTTACCTACTTTTAAACAATCCTTATTTTAGTTCCTAGGAGGAAGAAATGCATTAAGGGGTAAAATTTTAATGCTGATTAGATGGACATTGCGGAGGGGGGGGGGGGGAGCTTTCCAACCTTTGTAACCTCTATTTTAAAACAGATGTCATGTCCTGAAATCACTGATGAAAGTCAGTTGTCATGTGCTGTATTGTTCTGCATATAAACAGATGATTATTTTTGTGTTTCTCTAAATGTAGGTGGTATTTATATTAAACCAGGGGAAGATATGCTCAGGTTAGAGTGAAAGTTGGTGGCTGCAAAATTATGTGGCTCAGTTAAACAGACTTGGTTGACTGCTTGTGGTGGCAAAGGGGATGGAGAGGCATTGTTTTTAATCTATGTGAATTGGGTTTTTATTTTTTGAAAGTGACCTACAATCACAGAAAGTGAGTAAGCGGCCATATACATTTTCTAAATGAATGAATTAATGAATGAAATTATCATTTTGAGTACTACAGAAGTTTCCTTGCTGCCTTCTTGAGTGCTAGTATGATTAAAATAACCAGGATGGTTTGACTCTGGCTACGGAAAGTTGTGTTGGAATGCTCTTCATCAGACTTCAATAGAATAAACCAGCTTTGTGCATCCAAAACATCTTTCAGAAATGTTTGCAAATCCCAGAATTCCTTTTGCCAAAGCAACAGAATTTTGGGGGGATTTTCACTCGCTTCTAAAGGATGGCACTCTTGGAAATTCTGGGATAATTCTGTGAGTCAGTAATTATCTTTTATCTTCTATTATTATACTGTATTGGAGAAACAAATGTGGCAGGCATACAAGTGTCAAAAGTGTGATGTAACATGAAGTAATCTGATAATTGCTCCTTCAGGTTCCAGACGGTATTAGAAAAGAAAAAACAAACGTATTATGCTGATTGACATTTGTTTAAAATATATTGAAACAGAAAATGAGAAAGCACTAAAATTTCTTCTGCGTATTAATTATGCTTATCATTTTACAATCTAGTTATCTGCAAGTATGTTGGGATTGTTTCTTACAGAATTCCCAGACATTTTCAGGGTTTTGAGAAGTTACAATACAATACAATAGCAGAGTTGGAAGGGACCTTGTAGTCCAACCCCCTGCGTGGGCAGGGACCTTATACCATTTCAGACAAATGGCTATCTAACATCTTCTTAAAGACTTCCAGGTTTGGGGCATTCACAACTTCTGGAGGCAAGCTGTTCCACTAGTTAATTATCCTAACTGTCAGGAAATTTCTCCTCAGTTCTAAGTTGCTTCTCTCCTTGATTAGTTTCCACCCATTGCTTCTTGTCCTGCCCCCAGGGGTCTTGGAGAATAGTTTGACTCCCTCTTCTTTGTGGCACCCTCTGAGATATCGGAACACTGCTATCATGTCTCCCCTGGTCCTTCTCTTCATCAAACAGACATACCCAGTTCCTGCAACCGTTCTTCATAAGTCGTCTGTAAGATGGGCGGTTGGAGGAAGTGGGCAGATCTGCTTAAAACCCACCCATCCCGCTTCTCCTTGTTTAAAAAAATTAAAAAATATAATACAGTAGCTGAGTCATGAAAATTTTAGTCGTTGCTAAAATTACAGGCAAACAAAATTAGTCTAGTTCTTCTGCATCATACAAAAGCTGCCTCTAGGGGGCTGCAGAAAGAACATTCATTACCCAAGCAGAATCATCTCAATCAATTTATAATTCTTGCTAGTTGATTTTTACATCAATAAAAATAAAAATATAAATAAAAATATTTCTAAAGAAAATAAATGTCCTTTCTCATTTTTGAAGAAAAAGAAACATCTTTTAAATCTCTCTGTATGGATATCTAGACATACTGTATATATAAAGTGATCAGGGAGCTAGATACATTTTAGGTACAGGTTCTCCTTTGACCTAGGACCACAATTGAGCCCCAAATTTCTGTTACTAAACAAGACAAATGTTAAGTGAATTTTGCCTCATTTTACGACTTTTCTTGCCACAATTGTTAGATGGACCTCCCTAAGAGAGGGAACTTATATCTATATAAATAAAAATGTAAAATAGTTTGTACGAATCCACTAATCTCAAAAACTACTGGGCCGATTTGCACCAAACTTTCACACAATGTAGCCAAGGACTTCTGATAATAGAATAGCTACTCATTTTGTGCCCACTGAAATGTGTTTTAACTTCCCTGTAGCCACGCCCATCAGGCTGCTTTTCAACTGTCAGTGTTGGAAGAGGCCTCATACGGCGGCCTCTTGGGGCCAAAAAGGCACTGGGATAGCAAACTCCCAGGTGGCCCATAGAGGGGGGGGGAGAAATTTTGCTCAAGGCTGTTCTCTGAAGTAAAAACATGGAGGCAGGCAGCTGCTTTAAACTGTTGAATACGAACTGAACCAAACTGTAACAAAGAATCACCCATCTGACAGCAAATACAGTTTAATAAAAGAGGGACTAGGGGAGACATGATAGCAGCCTTCCGATATCTCAGGGGTTGCCCCAAAGAAGAGGGAGTCAAGCTATTCTCCAAGGCACCTGAGGGCAGAACAAGAAGCAATGGGTGGAAACTAATCAAGGAGAGAAGCAACCTAGAACTGAGGGGAAATTTCCTGGCAGTGAGAACTATTAACCAGTGGAACATCTTGCCACCAGAAGTTATGGATGCCCAACACTGGATGTGTTTTTAAGAAGAGACTGGAAAACCATTTGTCTGACATGGTATATAGGGTCTCCTGCTTGAGCAGCGGAGTTGGACTAGATGAGCTCCAAGGTTCCTTCCAACTCTGGTATTGTATTATTGTATTACAGTAGGTAGGTAGATAGGGGAATAGAGAGACAGGGAGAAATACAGTTTAATAAAAGAGGGACTAGGGGAGACAGGATAGCAGCCTTCCAATATCTCAGAGGTTGCCACAAAGAAGAGGGATGGATGGATGGATGGATGGATGGATGGATGGATGGATGGATGGATGGATGGATGGATAGATAGATAGATAGATAGATAGATAGATAGATAGATAGATAGATAGATAGATACAAAGAAAGAAAGGAAAGAAAGAAAGAAAGAAAGAAAGAAAGAGACGGTAGGTAGGTAGGTAGGTAGGTAGGTAGGTAGGTAGGTAGGTAGGTAGGTAGGTAGAGGGAGAAAGGAAGAAATATAGTAGGTAGGTAGGTAGGTAGGTAGGTAGGTAGGTAGGTAGGTAGGTAGGTACGTACGTAGGTAGGGGGATGGATAGATAGAGAGAAATACAGTAGATAGGTAGGTAGAGGGATAGACAGAGAGGGAGAAATACAGTAGGTAGGCAGGTAAATGGATAGGGGGATAGATAGAGAGGGAGAAATACAGTAGGTATGTAGGTAGATAGAGGGAGAAAGTAAGAAATACAATAGGTAGGTAAGTAGAGGGATAGACAGGGAGAAATACCGTAGGTAGTTTAGTTTATTCAATTTATACCCCACCCTTAGGTAGGTGTATAGATAGATAGTGAGAAATACGGTAGGTAGGTAGGTAGAGGGAGAGAGGGAAGAATACAGTAGGTAGGTATGTAGGTAGGTGGATACAGAGAGAGGGGGAAATATGGTAGGTAGGTAGATAGAGGGATAGAGGGGAGAAATACAGTAGGTAGGTAGGTAGAGTGATAGATAGTGGGAGAAATACAGTAGGTAGGTAGTTAAGTACAGGGATAGATAGAGGGAGAAATACAGTAGGTAGGTAGGTAGGTAGGTAGGTAGGTAGGTAGGTAGGTAGGTAGGTAGGTAGGTAGGTAGAGGGATAGATAGAGGGAGAAATACAGTAGGTAGGTAGATAAATAAAGGGATAGATAGAGAGTAAGAAATACAGTAGGTAGATAGGTAGGCAGGTACAGGGATAGATAGGGAGAAATACAATAGGTAGATAGGGGGATAGATAGATAGATAGATAGATAGATAGATAGATAGATAGATAGATAGATAGATAGATAGATAGATAGATAGATAGATAGATAGATAGAAACACAGTAGATAGGTAGATAGAGGGATAGATAGGGAGAAATACAATAGGTAGGTAGGTAGAGGGGTAGATAGGGAGAAATACAATAGGTAGGTAGGTAGATAGAGGGATAAATAGGGAGAAATACAGTAGGTAGGTAGGTTGGGGGTTATACAGTGGTTGTGTGTATGTGTGCAGGTGTAGATATACACACAGATTGGTTGGCCATTTAACCAGACTGGGCCACAGCAACGTGTGGCCGGGTATAGCTAGTACTATATATATTTATTGGGGATACGTAATAGATTTCTTCTTTCCTGTCTTGGTTTGTAATGATTTGTTGTGAAAAATAACACCCAACACAGAGAATTATGGCCAGAATTTTGATTAAGTATTCTTTCAAGCAGAGAATTTTTGCAGAACGCAGTTGCAATTCCTTCTGGTTAACTACAAATCCTCTAAGTACTATGTATCTGCAAAATCAGTAGGGTTACGAATTCAGCAAGTAAAGAAATTGGTTTCCCCGTGAATTTTTAAAAAAAAATCTCCATTCACAGAAATATCTTGAGAGACTTTTAATTTACTGTTCCTCAAATAATGAGTTCAAATCTCATAGCCTAATTCGTGCCATATGATGAAGAACCAAGCTATTTTCATAAAGCTATTTGAAAACCAAGCTACTTTTATAAAGTCCAATATTTAGCAATCCCAGATAGTCCTCAGCTTACAACAGTTCATTTTGTGACTGAAGTTATAACGGCTGAAAAATGTGACTCGTGACCCTTTTTACACAACTGTTGCAGCCCCCTATGGTCACGTGATCAAAATTCAGATGCTTGGCAATGGGTTCGTATTTATGACTGTTGCAGTGACCTGGGGTCATGTGATCACCCCCCCCCTTTTTTTTTAACCTTCTGACAAGCAAAGTCAATGAAGAAGCCAGATTCACTTAACAACAGTGTTGCTAATGTAACAATTCATTTGGGACCAAGAAGAAAGACCTTCTCCATGTTGTTTCCGTTCCTGTGAAACACCATACCTGAGGAAATTTGTCTGAAATGGTATAGGGCAGGGGTTCCCAAACTTGGCAACTTGAAGACTTGTGGACTTCAACTCCCAGAATTCTCCAGCCAGCTCTGCTCTGCTGGCTGGAGAATTCTGGGAGTTGAAGTCCACAAGTCTTCAAGTTGCCAAGTTTGGGAACCCCTGGTATAGGGCTTCCTGCCTAGGCAGGGAGTTGGACTAGATGACCTCCAAGGTCCCTTCCAACTCTGCTATTGTATTATTGTATTAAATAAGATTGCTTCTCTCCTTGACACTCTTCCAAAAGGCCCTGAGGACGTTGTGTTGCCCGTGAGCCTGGGAACCCCAGGGTGACATCGAGCCCATCAAGTAGTTGTTTGATTGTCATTGCCAGGGGATTAGGATTGCATTTTGAACTGAGGCTTTATTTTTGTAAGCTGCCTCAAGTCTCTGTGAGTGAATTGGGTAGCCATAGCAATTTTCTTAAATAAAATATTTATGCAAAAGTTCACTGGTCAAATTATGTGTTTCAGTCAAACCCCAAGTAAACAGATGCATATACTATAGCTCCTGTATGGAGTATGAAAGTGATGACATATTTTTGACAATTTGAATGGATAGTTACTATTTATGTCCAATTTAAAGATTCAAAAACAAAACAAAAACCAGGGAATATGGGTTGTGTTGAAGGTTGGATTGATTCAGGGCTGTTTACGCTTGTTTAAAAACCATGCCTCCTCTGGTTTAGTCTAAAATGTTGTTTGTCATTTTCTTTCTGCTTACTGACTGTTGGTTGCTCATAGAATTGTATGTTTCAAATTATTTTGGGCTATAATTTTGGGTATTTTTAAACAGGGAACAATATACCGAGCATGATCATACCGTAGATTTCTGTTAGGTTTTCAACAACTGATTTCTCAGCCAGGAAAAAAAAAGGAAGAGTGATGATGGCATGCCTTCAAAGCTTATGATACGAATAAATGGAGGAAGATAGAAATAAGTAAAATGTAGACCTATCCCTGCAGCCCTAGAATCTGAAATTAAATCGTTGGAAAAAAGGGGTATAAATATAGGTTGGATGTTATAATGTATGCATCATTTGAAAGGTGAGGAAAAAAGTACCTTATCAAATGTATAATATTTTACAATGAGGAGATAGAGGGTGCAGTTCATTATATAAATTGCATTGAATAATGCATAAATGTTCAAACTGGTTGTCGTTTTACATATTGTGATTGGCCTGTGGGGCCTCACTTCTGGAATGCTATGTATATTTTAATTTATTTTCGTTCTTCTCAAACTAAAGTATGATTTACAACATAGTAATTACCATATTGCTATTTACCGGAATGCTAGCAACTCTTGCATTTATCATATACCTTCGGTTCACAGTTGTTAACAAGGGGTATTAATATATCTGCTTCAGTTACCCTAAAACCGGGGTTCCCCAACCTCTGGGCCGTGGCCCCACAAACAGGCTGTGTGCTCTTTGCAACCGGGCCGTGGAAACGGTGGGCAAGCATACCCAAGTGCGCATTCCCATTTGTGCAAGCCGTGTTCAAGCGTATGCATGCATGCTCCATTTGCGTGAGCGGCAGGCTCACATATATGCTGCTTGTTCAAATGGAGGTGTGTGCACATGTTTGCCAGCTGCATGTGCAGAACATCCCCTTCCCCCCCATCACCTCCAATCCGCAAAGCTGGAGGGGTTGGGAAACTGCCCTAAAATAATATTGTGAAGGTGATAAAGGAGTAGGTGTTAGGGTTGCATCATTCTTCATGGTGGATCCTACTGTCAAGCCTGTAGCCATCTTTACATTTGAATACTATTAGGAACCCTGACATTAGGATCCACCATGAAGCATGGTGCAATCAATTCTGGAGCAATTTCATCCAATATATAATAGTGACTTTATATGATTCCTTCTGAGATCCTGCTCTTTGTTTTATATTGATCTGCTTCACAGTTCAAACGCTTCCATGGTATTTTATGCATTATATTCATAATGATCCTTTAAAGCAGTTGTATCTATGTTTTATAAGGCTAACTGTAGCAGATGCTTTTATTTTTTGTTGTGATTGTTTGAAATTTAAAATCAGGTTTCTCAGTTCATTAGTTCCACTTATTAAACCATCTGATATTTAATCTGAGATTTAAAGCTATCTAAATGCATTCTTAATTAAATGAGTGTTCAGTCTTCCTAAGCTTTGCATTTTAGTGTTTATAAAGTATAGAACAGTATAAAAAGAAAATTAAGTTATCATTGTACTTACATGGCTCATTTTTTAACGTTAGCTTAAACTTTAACTTTGATAGTTAAGATACTGTTTCAATACTTCAAATGAAATAATTTAAGGAAATTTTTCTCTTTATTTACATGCCTAGCAACAGCCTTTATGCATAACTCCCACACATATTTTAAACTTAATGATAATTATTGTGCACACCTTGGATACATCCTGTTTGTTATGACCAAATTCTTCCTGAATCAGCTGAGATAAATAATATTTTAGGGTTATGCTGTGCATAGAAAATAAGTGAGCAAACTGTCAGCTTGTCCCATTTCAGATTATTGTCTCCACTCTAAATTGTTCTATATACTTAATCTGCTATTAAAAAAAGATTCTGCTTTCCCCATGTTTTTTATCCTAGCCATCTAGTCAAAAACATTCTTGGACTGTTATTTGAGAAATTATCATAAGATGAAAGTTCTCCACTAGAACTAGGGGCCCCTCCATGAACCTTTTGATAGCTAGACCTCAAACAAATAAGAGGAAGTACTTTTTCACCCAGAGGATCACTGGTCTATGGAACTCCCTGCCAGAAGAAGTGGTGACAGCTGTCAGCCTCGACACCTTTAAGAAAGGATTAGACAAGTTCATGGAGAACAAGGGTATCCATGGCTATCATTATGGATGCCTAAGGACACCCTCCGGGTTGGAGAGATAGGCAGGATATCTCTCAATGCCATTTGCAGGGAATCATAAGTAGGTGAAGACATCTGCTTGGGAAGACCCTGAAGCAAATGGTGAGCCACTGTGTGAGACAGAATGCTGGACTGGATGGGCTGTGGCCTGTTCCAGCAAGGCTATTCTTATGTTCTTATGAAAGTTGATAGCTTTTAAAAATTATTATTATTGTGGAACGGTAGATGGTGAGTGAAAAACATAGCAAATCTTCTTGCAAATACTAACACAAATATTAGTAAATGTTCTTTTTCTTTAATATTATAGTAGACAACCCATGACCCATTGGACTATTGTTTCAGAGATATTTCCTTACCCGAGCAGAGAAATTGAATGACTACAAATAGGCCAAAAAAACCCAAAACAGTGAGAGATGGAGCAACTTCCTAATTTCTGCCAGTTTTACCCTTGACTTTCCTTCTGTGAAGCTGACAATTATCATTGGGAATTATTATCATGTGATTACAGCAGGAGGGCAATCCTGAAGCAGCCACAACTTTGCCAAATGTCAATCCTCTGCAGTCCTATCTTTTTTAATGAGCCCATTTGTGGTTCATTAATCAAAACGTGCTTCCCTATTATGCACCATTGTCATCCAACTGTGGATTATAGCAGTGGTGGTTTTCAAATAATGTAACAACCGGTTCTCTGCCCTAATGACCAGCTGGGTAGGCGTGGCTCAGTGGTCATGTGACTGGGTGGGCGTGGCCAATGCAACATCACTCACGTCGATGGGTGCCTTGTCTTAGGTGTTACAATGTCATAAGGATTAACCAGAGAGGCAGTTTCTTTAAGCAGAGCAATAAAGATTAAGCTAGAAACAACACCAGAATGTTTCCTTCCTGCCTTCCTTACAGGATCCCCTGTAAAGAGGGGAAAAGACAAAAGGAGATTTCTTCCAATAATCGGTTCTCTGAACTGTTTAGGAAGTTAACAACCGGTTCTCCCGAATAGGTGCGAACCTGCTGAATCCCACCACTGGATTATAGGCAGACAAGAGAGTTTTAGTAATATGTAGTTTCTGATACAGCTGAAAATACAGATTTACTTTGCTCATTTTTGCTTATTATTCTGAAATTGAGATGAAATTAAGGGAAATGCTAGCAAAGACAATACAGATAGTCCTCAACTTATAACAGTTCATTTAGTGAACATTAAAAGTTGCAAAGGCATTGAAAAAGGTGATTTATGACCATTTTTCACACTTACTACCATTGGTCAAATTTCAGATGCTTGACAACTGACTCATATTTATGATGGTTGCAGTGTCACATGATCACCTTTTAAAACCTGATGAGCAAATTCCATGGGAAAAACAGATTCACTTAATAACTGTGCTACCAACTTAGCAACTGCAGTGATTCACTTAACAATTGTGGCAAGAAAGGTCATAAAGTGGACACAACTCACTTAACAAATGTCTCACTTAGCAACAGAGGGGTCATAAGTTGAGTTCAATTGTGGCCTTAAGACAAGGACAACCTGTAAAGCAAAAACAATGAAGTCATGTAGCTCAGAGGTCTCCAACCTTTGCAACTTTAAGTTTGAAGGACTTCAGCTCCTAGAATTCTGGGAGCTGAAGTCCTTCAAACTTAAAGTTGCAAAGGTTGGAGACCTCTGATGTAGCTGATGCAAAGATACATTTAAATATCTATTCAAATGAAGGAAAAAATTAGGAAGTCATATAAAACATTTACAGAAAGTTGTGGAAAGGATTTTCTTTATGGAATGTCCAGTTCTCTTGTATTGCTAAAAGAATTTGCCTTACCGTAAGATAGTGTGAAAATGACCTTGGAGAATGCAGTAGAGATGCTGCGTAGGAAACTATCATACAAGAGAGAGACTAGCTTTCAGTGGCATAACGGTCGGAGAAAATAACTTAGAAAGGACCCATCCTAATGGATGAAATAATTAAAATTTGAGGTGACAAGTTTTGTATGTTTAGACTTGCAAGATTCTATTAATGTAGCCTTACAATAAAGTAGAATTAGTTCTGTTTCCTATCTGGTTTACGTGGGAGAGCTGGCACGTACTATGTAAGACAACACCCACATATATTCTTCTTGCACACAGTAGCATTATGACTGACATTAACTTTTGAGGGACATCCTTCAGATCTGAAATAAAGGATTTGATTGGTTTGGGTGTGGCCATGTTAGGCATCCATTTATTACAGTGGCATTTTCTTGCCAAGACTTGCAGTTAAGTTGAACTTCAGGAACTGAGAAGACTGCTTCTTCCACCCAGTGTCTCTACATTCGTATTTTGGAAAAGTTCCATAGGTATGTGTCTGAATAATGAATGTTTCAATAAGTGATTATTTCGTCTTCAAGAAATAATACTATATTCTATGTACAAGATTTGGAAGGCAGCATCCAAAACATGTTTTCATAGTGATGGAAGACTTAGCTGTGACCTTTGGAGGATCTCAAGCAAATCAGGAATTATATAAAGCTGAACAAAAGGAATTTAACACCATGATAGAGTGTATAAGAGGAATGGTGACAACTTTCGATTTACAGGAGATACAGCAGTCAATTAAAGAAGAGATCAGATCTGGTCAGTTGGAAATGAAATGTGCACTTGAAGAGATTAAGAAAGCCTGGATGGAAATGGAAATACGATTAAATACGCAAGCTGATTTGGTCACATTGATGAACGATATGAGCCAGAAGCTGACTAATATTAAAGTGTTTCAAACAACAGTAAAGAGCCAGAACATTCCTGACAATTTGATTTCTGTTGCTGGAGATGATCAAGACCAGATATTCCAGTTATTGGGCAAGAAGCCTGAAAATATTAGCAGGTGTTCTAGCAGTTGGAATGAGGAAAATGAAGAAAATTTGGCTTTTGGTAAGGTAACCGGTGTAATTCCGATAATATCAAAGACTTAAATTTAAAAAATAGTTTTCATTTGGGTGCTTAGGAGGAAACTTCATTTTGGCATCCCTGTAATTTAACTGCTGTTTTTGGTTAACTATAAAAAGTACTTATATGTTTCATTTTTAAATGGCAAAATCCCAGTTTTTATCTTCCATTTATATTGGACTTCAGCTCCCATAGTATAGCCAGCAAGGCAAACATGAGATTAGGAAATTCTGGTGTAGGTAGTACTGCCATATGTAAAATGAACTCTTCAACGTCTAGATTAAGATGGACTGAAGTGTAGATATTACAGAGCTCGTAATAATTCTTAATTCAATTACAGTGCCAGATGGAAGTGTGCCTGAGAACATGAAGAATAGATGTACCATCTATGCCTAAATCATGTATAATTACGTTTGTTATGCCTGTTCCTGTATAGACTGGCTTTCTACTTGAAATATTATCAATTTCTGTAAACTGGTAGCAAGTTGAAGAACTCAATTAAATCTTCCCATACTTATGAGCAATTCTCATCATAGCATTTATTTTTGATCTTAGCTTTATGGTGGCAATCTTGATTCAGAAAGTCTGGTATGTCACAGATTTCTCCAGATTTTGATTCCTCGAATCTTTACAATACGTAAAGATATGAAGTGCATGAGGCAAAGTTGGCAAGAACAATAAGCAATTTTGGGAGTCAAATATCACATACTATATGTTAAAGTTATCAAGATTGAGAAACACTGAGGGATAACTAATCAAACATTCTCATGAAGTAAAGCCATTCTTTTTAATTCACAAAAATGTTTGGATAGCTATCCCTACATAATCTTGTTGTATTTTGTTGTCAAACACCAAATAGCTGGCAAGAAAGCAAGAATTACACCAATTTCAGTAAGGTACCTTTAATGCTAGTTATGGAATAAATACAGAATCTGTAAGGACTTCCCAATATATAAGAGGGGAGTTCCTTTGAATGATCTTATTTAGGTTTTTTGCTACCTGCTGAATTTCCATTTGTAGG
The DNA here is from genome assembly GCA_039707465.1 of Rhabdophis nuchalis. Taxonomy (NCBI): domain Eukaryota; kingdom Metazoa; phylum Chordata; class Lepidosauria; order Squamata; family Natricidae; genus Rhabdophis; species Rhabdophis nuchalis. The sequence continues at coordinate 44,559,857 of CM077648.1, read as the reverse complement.
ATAGACTGCCATGTTCTCTTCTGTTTTAGATTGTTTATATCTTATCACTGTTCCATTATTTTCCCAGGTCTCCACAACCATTCACACTTTTAGCAACAACTGAATTGGAATTTTGTACCAGAATACAAGAGTATTTTATTTATGCACACAGTTCTGGGTTCTTTCTCTGGGCTTGGATAATGAGCATACTTTAGAGCAGGGGTCTCCAACCTTTGCAACTTTAAGTCTGAAGGACTTCAGCTCCCAGAATTCTGGGAGCTTAAGTCCTTCAGACTTAAAGTTGCAAAGGTTGGAGACCCCTGCTTTAGAGGTTGAGGTTCTTAATAACTGAATACTGCGTATTACTTTTGTGAACACCAAACTCTCGAATAACTTTCTCTGCAGTCCCCGTTAGTTCTGATGTAGTGAGGGTGATGTAACAAGTTTATGACCCATTTCTGGACAGTTTCAACAAAACTAGCATTTTTAGTAAAATAGATGAATGATTCTATATAGCATCTTAGCTTCAGTGCGTTGAATAAACTTCTTCATCGTAAGTATTTGGGGCAGTGGAATTAATCACAAACATTTGGCAATATTTAGAATGAAATGTTGGCATCTGTTAGGAAGAAACACTTTACCGTACGGAAGGGAGTTCTGACAAGATGATGATGATGAAACCATTAGGAATGTAATAATTCTAGCTACAATCAACCCTAATGATGACCCTCCAACAACATAGTCTAGTTCATCTTTATATTCCCCAGTGTTTCGCTTATTTATATGCTCCCTGGGCCCTTTGATAATCCACCGTGTGATTGTCCTGATGAAAATAAGGAAGTTGATGCAACTATCAAATTAGAGATAAGGAGGATACAACTGAGTTTCTTTTCTTCCTAACCACTAGGTTTCTAATTAAAGCAGCTTTGAATGACATTGAAAGTTTACAAAGCACAATTTAATAACTCAGGCAGCAGCATTTGGAGTTTTATTAAAATTTGTGACTAGGTGTACCAACCCTCCAAATATTTTTCTTCTGTTAATTACATAGAATAAGTATTATTTATTTATATCCCGCCTTTATTATTTTTACAAATCACTCAAAGCACTTTCCTTCTATTTTTCCCACAGCAACAAGGTTTACCTAAGAGAGAGAGAGAGTAACTGACCCCAGGTCACCCTGCGGCTTTCATGGCTAAGGCAGTACTTGAACTCACAGTCTTCTCTAGACTAAACTAGCTCTATTATATTTTATTTATTTATTATAAAAACATGTTTCCCATTATTCTTTTTATTAATATTTAAGTATGACTTCAACAAATTCAAATCTGATAATTTGTACATTGTTGCAAATTACTGTAATAAATTCATAAATAAAATAAATGCATAAAGTGGATCAAAAAAGGGTCAGGTATAAATGTTACTTAATTCTTTAAAATAAATATTTCAGAGTGTGCATATTGGTTGCTGAATTGTTCTTATCCAAAGTTAGTGTAGATCAATTTTGTTGCTTTAAAAGCCTGTAATTCTTTTTCCCCCCTGAAATCTATTCATCATCAGAATATAAGGGTGACAAGCATTCTGGGTTTAGTTTTTAGCTAAATGTATTATGTTTTATTATTTATCTTTTCATTCATCATAAAATAGCCTAGAGTATATAATAAATCTTTACACGTATGTGCATATAAATTTACTTAGTAGTAAAATGTGTCTCAAAATCGGCTTCGTGCAGTTTGTTTAAGTAGAGAATCTGATGAAATAGAAATGTGCTACTGTAATACTCAGGTTTTAAGTTATGTCAATGATGCCCAAGATTAGCTTTTTACAAAAGAAAGATATTTATTTAGGGATGGGGTTATTGGCTGTTAGGCTAACGCAATGTAAGTTTGAACTTTATGAAAGCAACCATTTTGCAATAATTCTTTGACACTTTTAATTTAACATGATTTAGATACATGTAATAACTTGAAAGTTAGCTTGCTTTGAAATGCAACTTTGAAATTTATATTCTGTATTTATTGATATCCTTTGATTGCTATAGCACTTCTGCAAGCATGTGCATTTCTGTTTTAAACTCTGCTATGGTCAGTGACCAGAGACTAACTATAACAAACGAGCCTTAAATATTTTAAACCAGTCTTCACATACAAACAAAATTTCTAAAGGTAATCATTCTGTCCCTCGTCATGGGATATACTTGTTTTTAAATAGCAAAATTTTGATGTGGAATAGATGAATTCAGGGTTTTTGTCGGCCATAATATAACTTACATAAAATTGCTCACCATGACTAAGGAAATTCTTTAATAATAGATGAAGTAGTGGTCATCTCAATTCAGATTTTTAAAAACCACAAACTGAAATCGTCCTACATATATGTGGACATTCCTGGAAACTTCTGGAAAAGGTGTTAAAGGAAGGAAAAGTGTTAAAATGAGCCCTTGTAAGTCTGAAATGGAAATAAGGAATATAAATTATTTGCAGCTCCAAGCCTCTGTATTGGCCTTAGCAGTTGCAGAAACTTTCTACAGGTATTCCTGTTGTGAACTTACAACTGTTCACTTAATGACCATTTGAAGTTAGAGCAGCACTGAAAAAAAAACAAATTACAACCATTTTTTCACACTTACAACCGTTGCAGCATGCCCATGGGCATTTGAATAAATCCAGGTGCTTAACAAATGACTTATATTTATGACTGTTGCAATGCCTTGGGCCATGTGATTGGCTTCTGAAACCATCTAACAAGCAAAGTCAATTGGGAAACCACATTCACTTAACAGTTGTGATGATTCACTTAACTGTGGCAAGAAAGCTCATAAAATGGGGCAAAATTCACTTAACAAATTTTTCACTTGTAACTGTAAGTCAAGGACTACATGTAATATGGTTCATTTCATACTGTAACCTTATATTTCCAATCCATTTTCTAATTAACTTCTAGGCCAGTGATGGCTAACCTTTTTTGGCTCATGTGCCAAAAGTGGGGGGAGCTCAGGGGGGTCGTGCATGGGTGTGCCACACCCATAATGTTATGTGCGTGACCCCCTGCTTTTGGCGTGCTTTTTTCGCCCTCCCCAGGCTCCAGAGGCTTTCTAGGAGCTTCCCTGAAGCCTCCAGAGGGCGAAAAACAGCCTTAAAAGAAGGCCTAAATCAGCTGGCCAGCACACACAAGCATGCTGGAACTGACAGGGCAATGCCTCGCGTGCCCTAAGAAATGGTTCCACGTGCCACTTGTGGCACCCGTGCCATAGGTTCGCCATCACTCTTCTAGGCCTTGTCCAAGCTCCAATTTAGCAGAAACTCAGGAGACAGACTGACTAGGAACATTTTACTTAGCATCCTATATCTAGATTTAATGCATTCCCTGTAATCAGGGGAATGAAGCCAGGATGATCATTAATCATAAAAACTGAATTCACTGCCAAGACCTAGTCTCCATCCTGGAAAGCCTTGCATCTACTCTCTGTGTTGCACTGGGTGTTATAAACTTTCAGGATTTCAGAAATTAGATTGATTTTTTTAATGCAATACAAAACTGGAACCATGTATCAGCTGTCCCCATACAATAGTGGGGCATTGAACTTTGTATGGAACAATTTGATAATAGAAGTTGATAAGAATATAACAATTCAAATAATTCTGCAAATGCAATCCCAACCTTTAACTCGTGTAATAATGATATACAGCACAATAAAGCTCCTTTTCCCATCTAGACACATAAGATGAAATCTATTATTTCTCATAAGAATGTTCCTTGGGAAATAATTTGGAAGTAAATGTTCAGTAACATAGGTAACAGTAAAGTTCAAGCAATCTTCTTAATTAGATTACTTAGATTAAATTACCAAAAAAGCTGCATCTTTGATGTGAATAATGAATATTTTATAACTGTCAGAGAACAGGTTCATAAAACCACAATACAGTTTTGAAATTGTAGGAAGGGACTTAATAATGTCATCACTCCCGCAATCCATGTTTTACTTATATAAGCAATAGTGTTATATGGATTTTGTACAACATTGATGTCAGGAACTGTATTTTTCTCTACAAAATTATGAAAATATTGCAGTGGTTAAAATGTTGGACATGAGGTAGAGAGACCCAGATACAAATCTCAACCATAAAACTAACTGGATGTTTTCTTAGTCCCATTTACATAGGGTAACTTGCATTTGGGCAGGGAGGGAAACCTACATGTAAGTTGCCTTGAGCCCTCAAAAGAAAAGTAGGAGTATGTATGTATGTATGTATGTATGTATGTATGTATGTATGTAATAAGCTCAAGATAAAAAGATGAGAGGCTTATTTGGAAACATTTTTTCCACTATAAAACACTGATACTGTTAAAAAAAAAAAGGGGAGAATAACTACATTAAATGGGAAATCCGTCATCATTAAGGCAGGAATTATAAAAGTCATTAAGAGCATAAAGGCATCCATGAAAATGCTTTCTGTGCAAATTGCCCAGTATGGCTGCAGTATTGTCTAGAGCAGGGGTCCCCAACCTTTTTTTCACCAGGGACCGGTTTCATTTTAAAGAAAATTCTGCGGACCGGCTGAGGGGCTCAGCAGTCATGTGACTGGGTGGGCGTGGCCAACTTTGAAAATGTGAAACTCACTGAACAATGATCTTGGTTAGCAACCAAACTTTTGGCCTCAACTGTGGTCATAGGTTCTTTCTTTCTTTCTCTCTCTTTCTTTCTCTTACTTTGTCTCTGTCTCTCTTTTTTTCTCTCGCTATTTCTTTCTCTTTCCCTTTCTCTCTATTTCTTTCTCTTTCCCTCTTTCTGTATCTTTTCCTGTCTCTTTCCTTTCTGTCTCTTTCTCTCTGTCTGTCTTTCTCTCTCCCACGTTTTTCTTTCTTTCTCTCTTTGTGTCTCTCCTTCATCTGCCCATTTCTGTCACTCTGTGTGTGTGTGTGTGCGTGTGTCTGTCTGTCTTGCATTCATTCAATCACTCCTTCTGTGTCTCTGTCTATCTTTCTCTCCCTCCCTCCCTCTGTCTCTCTATGTGTGTCTGTCGTCGTCATCGTCGTCCCGTCCCCCCCACCCCCAGCCTCCTCATCCCGCCTGCCACGCTTGGTCGCTCGTTCGCTCGTTCAGGCTCCGTGGCTGGATAGGTGCCGGGCTGGAGAGGAGGAGGAGGGAGGGGGGCAGCCCATTGGGCAGACCGCACGGGAGAACGCAGGGGGATGGTGGGGGCTCTTCCTCCACCCTCGTCGACGGAGGGACTCCTGTGCGCCGCCGGAGCAACCCGCCAGTTCCCTCCCCAGCCCGCAGAGCCTCCGCAGTCCCTGGAAGAAAATGAGTGGCCGGCATGCCAGCAGGGGAGGGAATCGGTGGCCGGTCCGGCGGCGTCCAGGAATCCTTCCGTCGACGAGGGTGGAGGAAGAGGCACACTCCAACGGCGCGAACAGCCGCGCCTGCGTTCTCCCGCGCGCTGTGCTCAGGGGGCTGCCTCCTCCTCCTCCTCTCTAGCCCTGCGGCCCGGCTCCCATCCAGCCACGGACCGGCACCGGTCCGCGGCCCGGGGGTTGGGGACCCCTGGTCTAGAGCAGGGGTCTCCAATCTTTGCAACTTTAAGTCTGAAGGACTTCAGCTCCCAGAATTCTCCAGTCAGCTGGAGAATTCTGGGAGCTGAAGTCCTTCAGACTTAAAGTTGCAAAGGTTGGAGACCCCTGCTCAAGAGAATAAAGTGCATCCACAATCTGTCATATTTGACATTGCAGCACTATGATGCATTCGTGTGTGCCGAAAGGGTTTTTCAACACTTATTGTAAATGTCTTAAAACAGAAATGTGGGAAAACAGGATTTTAGAGATCAAGGTAATGATAGTGTTGAGTATTAATTGTAGAAGAGAGAAATGAAATATTTTAATGAGATACTTGTAAACACAGATAATGAATCTTTAGAGAATTGAATTTATAAATTATTTTCCTTGTAACTACCAAAAGAATGCTTCAGCATGCTGTGAGTGGTTTTTACTTGTCTTGCTAAATTGAACTATATTTCTGATGGAACTTTTTTCCCCTCCTCTCCAGTTGGCCAGGGTAAGCAAAAGAGTCCTAAGAATTCATGTCTACAGACCAGGACTTCTAAGGAAGTACAAGCAGAAACAAAAACACAAGACTTGACGCAATACAAAAGAAAATGTGAAAACCAAAGTGGAATTATCCAGCAGCTGAAGAAATGTTTGGCAAACAGCAATAGGAAATTAGAAGCATTAGCTCTTGTGATCCAGCACTTTCAATCTGAGGTAAGGTTTCATGTCAAATTTATACATGCTTTATTTATTGAAATCTAGATGTAAGAGAAAAACTCCAAATTAAATGAAAAGCCTAAATGAACAGTGCAATAACTCAGACTACATTTCCAGAAGTATCTGGATATTGACTTCCCATCCCATTTCATTTGATATAGGGTATATAGACAAGTTTGGAATTCTGGCATTAATTGAACTTAGGTTTTGTTTAACTATTTAAACTTAAATCTGTGATAGTAAAAGCATTTGCAGAAGGACTTCTGATCTGAGTAGCTGGGCAGATCCCTAGTTCTGCAGATACTCAGGCTCCAAGTCATTTAGGGCACCATAGAACAACAGAGAACACTTTAGTTGCGTTATATACATTATTTTGAGTTGTACAAAATAAAATTGGGATTTAAATTTTAAAAATGAACAAATAGAAAAAAACTTTGATTGTTCCTGATATGCAGCTGGCAAAGGAATCATATAATTTATGTATTTTGCTCTAAGAGCAATTTGTGGACATGTTTATGCAAGATAGAACATATTGCAATAGTCAACCAAGGTATTGACAATGTTTCACTCATTCAAGAAGGATTGTCATCATCATCATCATCATCATCATCAAATTTAATTTGTAGACCGCTCCCTCTCCCCACAGGGACTCGGGGCGGTGCACAGGGAAAGTAAAAACAATAAATATACAAATATAAATACATAATATAAAAACAAATTAAATCTATTCCTGTGCTAAAACCCGTTAAACTAAAATACCCAGTAGCTATAAATAAGTTTAAAACCCCATAGAAAGAGAGACTAGCCTAGGCCGGCCAAGCGGAAAAAGTGTGTTTTTAATTTCAGACGGAAGGAGCGGAGGTCCGTAGTCGTTCTAATATCGGGGGGAAGGTCGTTCCAGAGGGCCGGGCCCGCCACAGAGAGAGCCCTTCCCCTGGGCGTCGCCCGCTGACACAGTCTAGTGGCCGGCACCCGGAGAAGTCCCTCTCTGTGGGAGCGAATCGGCCATGAGGATGTATGAGGCAGGATCCGATCCCGCAGGTAGCTAGGTCCCGAGCCATGGAGCGCTTTAAAAATGATGACTAATACCTTGAAGCGCACCCGGAAGACGACAGGCAGCCAGTGCAGCTCGCGCAAGTGCGGTGTAACGTGGGCAAACCTAACGGTTCCCATAATTGCTCGCGCGGCTGCATTCTGGACCAACTGAAGTCTCCGGGTGCACCTCAAGGGGAGCCCCATGTAGAGAGAGTTACAATAGTCCATTCGGGATGTCACGAGAGCATGAGTGACTGTGCAAAGGGCGTCCCGATCCAATAGGGGGCGCAATTGGCGCACCAGGCGAACCTGGTGAAACGCCCTCCTGGCCACGGCTGTCACTTGGTCTTCCATGGACAGCCGGGTATCCAGGAGGACACCCAAATTGCGCACCCCATCCACAGGGGCAAGATGTTCGCCCCCTATGGCCAGCGTTGGAGTCAGCTGGTTGAATCGGGCAGCCGGAAACCACAGCCACTTGGTCTTGGTCGGGTTGAGCCTGAGTCCGTTACTTCCCATCCAGATCCGCACGGCTTCCAGGCACTGGCACATCACCGCTACAGCATCGTTGGGATGGTTTGGGGTAGATATATACAGCTGAGTATCATCAGCGTAAAGATGGTACTCTACCCCAAAACCACGGATGATCTCACCCAGCGGCTTCATGTATGTGTTGAACAGGAGAGGCGAGAGGACCGACCCCTGAGGCACCCCACATGTGAGGGGTCTCGGGGTCGACCTCTGCTCTCCTGCCAACACAAATTGCGATCGGCCAGAGAGGTAGGAGGAGAACCACTGTAAAACGGTGCCTCCCACCCCCAACCCCCCCAGCCGATGCAATAGGATACCATGGTCGATGGTATCGAAAGCCGCCGAGAGGTCTAATAGGACCAGGATGGAGGAACAACCCCCATCTCTGGCCCTCCAGAGATCATCGACCAACGCGACCAATGCCGTCTCGGTGCTATGCCCGGGCCGGAAGCCGGACTGGCGCGGGTCTAGATAATCAACTTCCTCCAGGTGACGGGGAAACTGTTGTGCCACCACACTCTCAACAACCTTCGCCAAAAAGGAAAGGTTGGAGACGGGACGATAGCTGGTTAAAAGAGCTGGGTCCAAGGAGGGCTTCTTAAGGAGGGGCCTCACCATCGCTTCTTTTAGGGAAGCAGGCAAGGAACCCTCACTTAAGGATGCGTTGACAACCTCTTGGAGCCAGCCTCGTGTCACCTCCCAGGATGCCAGTACAAGCCAGAAGGGACACGGGTCCAATAAACATGTGGTGGCTCGCAGTCGCCCACGTAGCCTGTCCATATCCTCGGAAGTAACGGAGTCAAACTCCTCCCACACAAGATCTGTCTCATGGCATCCCACTGGACCATCAATGGGGGCTAGCTCGTTCTGTATCTGAGCGATTTTCTCCTGCAGAAAAGTCACAAATTCCTCTGCTCTACCCTGTAGCGGGGCTTCCCGCACCCTCTGTTGAAGGAGGGAGCGGGTCACCCTAAACAGGGCGGCAGGGCGGTTTTCTGCGGATGCTATGAGAGTGGCACAATGATGACGTTTGGCCAATCTCAGCGCCACAATGTAAGTCCGTAAATGGGCTCTTACCTGTGTCCGGTCAGATTCAGATCGAGTAGACCTCCATCTTCTCTCTAGGCATCTCTTGTGGCATTTCATCACCCTCAGCTCCTCGGTGAACCAAGGGGCCGGGGTGGTTCGCCGCCGCAAGAGAGACCGCAAGGGCGCGACCCGATCCAAGGCTCCCGCGGTCGTAATGTTCCATGCGGCCACGAGGTCCTCCATCGGGGCGCGGGTCAGGGGTACAGGAAATGGCCCAAGCGCCGTCTGGAACTCATCCGGGTCCATCAGGCGCCTGGGGCGGACCCAGATAGGTGATTCTGGTTCTGCCTCCCCGCGGAGGGGAGCAGCGGTCGGAAAGTCGAGCCGGAGAAGTGAGTGGTCTTACCATGACAAGGGTGTGATGACTATATCCCCTATACCCAGATCACTCTTCCATTGGCCTGAGACAAAGATGAGGTCCGGTGTATGTCCACCCTCGTGGGTGGGGCCCTAAATTAGTTGGGTCAGGTCCATGGCCGTCATGGAAGCCATGAACTCCCGAGCTACCTCGGATGATTCGCCCAACGATGGCAGATTAAAGTCCCCCATGACTATAAGTCTGGTGGTCTCCACTGCCACCGTAGCGATCACCTCCAGGAGCTTGGGCAGGGCTGCTGCTACATAGCGGGGAGCCAGGTATATGACCAGCAAGCCCAACTGCCTCCCTAGGCCCCACTTCACGCAGAGGGACTCACAACCGGTAGTCTGTGGCACAATGGTCTCTCTCGGCTGAAGACCTTCCTTGATAATGACCGCTACCCCACCACCCCTACCTTGGGCCCGGGGCTGATGAAAAGCGCGGTAGCCTGGTGGGCACATTTCAACGAGGGGGAGTCCTCCCTCGTGGCCCAACCAGGTTTCCGCAATTCCTACCAGGTCCGGCTCCCCCTCTGACACAAGGTCATGAACGAGGGGGGCTTTGTTGACCACGGACCTGGCATTGCAAAACATCAGCCGCAGGCCCAGGCTCTGTATTCCCTGACCACCTAGCCTGCGGGGGTTGTGGCACCCGACCGTTCGTAACCAATGGCTGCGTGCCATCAACCGGGAGGATGGTCTCCCCTCGGCCCTGCCCCTCCCCACGACCCTCTGGATTGGCATGCCCTCTAGTGGAACAACTCGTGGTTCCCCCCTCAAATCGGATCCTTCCGTCTCCTCCCGTCGGCTGCTGGTCCGGCCCTTTCTTTCATGTAGTTCTTTTGTCTCAATCTGTCTATGCCCACCCCCCTCCCTGGTTCCCCCTAAAATAGACAAAAATTTCCTTATTAAAAATCCCCTAAGGCCGCGCTTCGCCCGTCTCTTCGGATTAATAAATCCTTCCTCAAGACGGGCCCTCGATAGTTCGGAGGGCCAAACCTGCGAGAGCGGGGACTCTCGCAGCAGTAAAAGGCTTGCTCTGGAGTACATATCAGATAGAGTTCATAGTGGGATGTGGGTTAAAATACAGAGATTTTAAAATGTCGTTAGCCATGATTTTAAAATACATTTCATTTCATTGTAGTAGGCAGATCAGCCATAATTGTATAAACACACTCCTTATTGCAACTACGGATTGCAAAAGCCAATGATAATATTCCAATGGAATAAGGAGCACTCTCAAATTGTAGAAATATACCTTGAAAGTTATAACTCTTTCGAAAACAACTTCACCCCACTCCCAGAAGTCCAGCCTTTTCTTTACAAAAAGCAAAAGTCAAATCAGATCAGATTTTCTTTATCAGCATCACCTCTGTCGTGTCTGGATTTCATTTTAATTTGTTTTCATCCACCCTAATAACATGGTTAGATAACATTGGAGATATTGATTGCTTCCTATGAGTTAGAAAGAAAGTAGAAATTGCCATACTTTCAGGGACTTATAATGTAATATACCTGGAGAATGTATTATCCTATGCTCATCTGAAGTCTCATCTGAAAATAGCATGCTCTCTATGTTACGTGGGAGCACCTGTCCTCTGGAAGCTTTGCTGGCTGGAGAATTCTGGGAGCTGAAGTCCTTCAGACTTAAAAGTTGCAAAGGTTGGAGACCCCTGCCTTACAACATACTGTTGAGAGCATGGAATATTTCAGTGTGATTGCAAGTAGTCTAGTTCACAACATATTTATGTTTAAAACAATATGAGCTTGGAGATTTTTCCATGGGTGTTATCAAATGATTAATCACAATATGGAGAATTATAATTAAATGGTTTGTTAGTTGTAATTGTAAATTAAATACTGTGTAGTTGCATGGTGGTGCAATTGAAGTGCCTGTATCTGAAGCATTAAAGCAACTGTGTCTCCTAGGAAGCTTGTCTGTATTTCAAAGACTATCACTGGTTATATGGAGATGTGGGTGTTTTTTTCACAGATGGTCCCATGTGTGGACAACTGGACTCACTTTTGGAGCAGCTTTGTATACCTTCTGGAAGACAAAGCTACTTTGGCACTTTGAAAACAGGCACTTTGCTCTTGTTATCACACACTGCGCAGATGTCTATCAAAAGAAGCCAAAAGCTCAAATTTGGGATAGGATGTACTATGCATTTCTAGTAAATCAGTTCCTACCCAGATAGTGGGTGACCTCTTGTTAGCCTTGTCTGACTTTGAAAAGCTGAGCTGAGTTAGTTAATATATCTGGTGATACTTCAGAGCTGAAGACTAAACTGGGTAATTGAAATCATAGTTGTAGGAAGTGGCAGTGTTTTGTACTGTTGTATTAAATTATACATTACTTTTAGATTTGCTAAATCTCAAATCAAATATTTTCTCTTCTATCTTCTTCAAAGAACAGCAATCCTAGGTGTTTCTGAAGTGGTAGAAACTCATTATTTCTTAGTATATAGCTGAGCATGAGCAAGCACTGGATTTCTGTAAATACCACTTTAAATACTGTATCAGTCATTCTACACCTCTAATGAAGTAAACTATAACTCAAGAAAACTTGTTTTCCTTTTAATAAAACTTGTTAGTTGGGAAAACGTGTCATTCAGACTCCTTCTGACTTAATGTTACATAGTTTCCTATTCTTTTAATTTCTCTTTGATTTGTGAAAATGAGGTGGGTAAACTGGCGGCTCATGGGCCAGATGCATCACATGCTGGCCATGACCCCGCCCAGTTTAGCGAAGGAGGGAAAAGTCCCGATACATCACATGACACTACTGTGATGACATGAGTTTGACAGCCTTGATGTAGCACATTGATTTCCTATAACCTTGAATCAGAGTGTTGCATTTTCATAAATGCAGGCGGATTTCATAAATAAAGGCGGAACCGGATTCACCTATATGGTTCCGCCCCAAGCGCCTGATGGACTCGGATAGATTCCAGACGGTGCTTGGGCCATTACCTGAGTCCCTGACCCGCGCCCCGACTGAGGACCTGGTGGTCGCGTGGAATACCGCGGCTACCGGGGCCGTGGATCGGGTCGCGCCCTTGCGGCCTCTCTTGCGGCGACGAGTCACCCTGGCTCCTTGGTTTACCGAGGAGCTGAGGGAGATGAAGCGCCTCAAGAGACGCCTAGAGAGGCGGTGGAGATCCACACGGTCTGAATCTGACCGAACACAGGTGAGAGCCCATTTACGGACTTACCTTGTGGCGTTGAGAGTGGCCAAACGTCATCATTGTGCCACTCTCATTGCATCCGCAGATAACCGCTCTGCCGCCCTGTTTAGGGTGACCCGCTCCCTCCTTCAACAGAGGGTGCGGGAAGCCCCGTTGCAGGGTAGAGCAGAGGAATTTGGGGAATATCTGCAGGATAAAATCGCTCAGATTCAGAGCGAGATGGTCCCCACCGAAAGTGGCCCAGTGGGATGCCCTGAGGCAGATCTTGAGGCAGTTTTGTGGGAAGAGTTTGACTCTGTTACTTCCGATGATATGGACAGGTTACGTGGGCGACTGCGCGCTACCACATGTTTATTGGACCCGTGTCCCTCCTGGCTTGTACTGGCATCCTGGGAGGTTACACGAGGCTGGCTCCAGGAGGTGGTCAACGCTTCCCTGAGTGAGGGGTTCTTGCCAGCCTCCCTTAAAGAGGTGATGGTGAGACCCCTCCTCAAGAAGCCCTCTCTGGACCCGGCATTATTGGTGAATTACCGTCCGGTCTCCAATCTTCGCTTTTTGGCGAAGGTTGTAGAGAGTGTGGTGGCACAACAGTTTCCCCGTCATCTGGAGGAAGTTGATTATCTAGACCCACGCCAGTCCGGCTTCCGGCCCGGGCACAGTACCGAGACGGCATTGGTTGCGTTGGTAGATGATCTCTGGAGGGCGAGAGATGGGGGTTGTTCCTCCATCCTGGTCCTATTAGACCTCTCAGTGGCTTTTGATACCATCGACCATGGTATCCTATTGCATCGGCTGGAGGGGTTGGGGGTGAGAGGCACCGTGTTGCGGTGGTTCTCCTCCTACCTCTCCGGTCGATCGCAATTTGTGTTGACAGGAGGGCAGAGGTCGACCTCTAGGCCCCACACTTGTGGGGTGCCTCAGGGGTCGGTCCTCTCGCCACTCCTGTTCAACACATATATGAAGCCGCTGGGTGAGATCATCCGTGGTTTTGGGGTAGAATACCATCTCTACGCTGATGATACACAGCTGTATATATCTACCCCAAACCACCCCAACGGTGCCGTAGTGGTGATGTGCCAGTGCCTGGAAGCCGTGTGGGCCTGGATGGGAAGTATCAGACTCAGACTCAACCCGTCCAAGACCGAGTGGCTGTGGTTTCCGGCATCCGGGTACAACCAGTTGACTCCATCATTGGCCATAGGGGACGATCATCTTACCCCTGTGGATGGGGCACGCAACTTGGGCGTCCTCCTCGATGCCCGGCTGTCCATGGAAGATCAAGTGACAGCCGTGGCCAGGAGGGCGTTTTACCAGGTTCGCCTGGTCCGCCAGTTGCGTCCCCTATTGGATCGGGGTGCCCTTTGCACAGTCACTCATGCCCTCGTGACATCCCGACTGGACTACTGCAATGCTCTCTACATGGGGCTCCCCTTGAGGTGCACCCGAAGGCTTCAGCTAGTCCAGAATGCAGCCGCGCGGGTAGTTATGGGAGCCTCTAGGTTCTCCCATGTAACACCGCTCCTGCGCGAGCTGCACTGGCTGCCTGTCGTCTTTCGGGTGCGCTTCAAGGTGCTAGTTACCATCTTTAAAGCGCTCCATGGCACGGGACCTAGCTATCTGCGGGATCGCATTCTGCCTCATACATCCCTGCGGCCGATTCGCTCCCACAGAGAGGGACTTCTCCGGGTGCCGTCCACTAGGCTGTGCCAGCAGGCGACGCCCAGGGGAAGGGCCTTCTCTGTGGCGGGCCCAGCCCTCTGGAACGACCTTCCCCCCAAAATCAGAACAACCACGGACCTTCGCTCCTTCCGACAGCTATTAAAAACCCACTTCTTCCGTTTGGCTGGCCTAGGGTAATTTTACTTTTAATTATAAATTATTAAGGGTTTTTTTAGGGATAGTTTTATTTTTATAGACGTTTTTAGCGCAGGGTAAGTTTAATTTGATTTTTAACTTTGTACTTTGTTGTAATTTGTTTTTAATTTCCCTGTGCCCCACCTCGAGTCCCTTCGGGGAGAGAGAGCGGGATATAAATAAAATTTATTATTATTCTTATTATTATTATTATAAGTCACAATTCAGTTTTGAAAGCTAGTTGTAGTTTTTTATTTAATTCAACATGCCAGTATCATATTGAACATTGTAAATCTGTTTAGTTTTCCCAAAAGACAACATGCCTGAAATATTTTTAACATGATTTTTGCCAAGGACACCATTGTTACAGTCATCATTTGACTATCAAGAAGAAAAAATGTCAGGAAAAGTTACCACTTTTTAAAAATTGTTGCTAGAAACACCTGTTTAAAAAGTTATTTCTCATGTTACCATATCTTTAAAAGAACAAGTGTTGAATCCTTCTACTGAAAAAGTTAATGAGGTCACAGTGTAGCATTAGTGACACTTCTGTTGTCATGGTAACTGATGTCATAGTCTTTTCATTACCTTGACTCAAGGGAAAGATTGAAGAAGGGCCGTTGTTGCTTAAAAATACTCTTTTAATTAAACCATGGCTATAAAACTGTCCAAATGTAAATGCTTACTTCCTTGAAAAGCCTTTTAGGAATATATAACAGCCTCTTCATCAAGAAAGAGCATGGATCTGGCTTTAATCTTGAAATTATATATGTCAGACCTCTGTGATTAATATTAAAAGCCCATGAATTTATTGAGCTATTCAGTTTTCATCGTGTGTACTTCATCAATAGTTATATTACAGTTCATGGGTTGCAGACTTGCAAAACTTTGCCATGCCTTGGGATTTGATCAATTAACCATTTTGAATGCCCTACCTAGCTACAAGAAAGAAGTGGTAAGTGTCTTCAAGTACTTGGGATTGTCTTTTTTACTACTATTATTTTAAAAGAGGTTACTGGAGCAGTCATTAAACATTAGGCCATTTGTGCACCTTTCACTATTTTTTATTCATAATATTTCAACCTAGGTTTCTTATTACTATGTAAGGGAACAAAAACATTTGGTGATTGTCATACACAGAAACAGAAAGCTAACCAAATATGATCAGTAGTTAAGGATCTTAGACAAATGCAGAAGTACTTTGTTTACATGTGATATGACAATGCCTTTTATACACGAGGAAAAAGAAAACAAATTGTCCTATCCATTTCTATCATACCTTATTGGATGATAGAATGATGTACCACTATAGCCTCCTAGTGTTGAAGTTGAATAACAACACACTGCCTATAGCAATGGAGCTGTAGGAATAATGTTGAGTGTCCTTCAAAAGCCATTACGCCCCAACATATTCCTGCTGTCAATGGTATTTTCTTCTTGACAAGATGTGAAGAGCCTTAGCTGTTTCTATCCCATTTCTTTCTAGCAAGATTTAGTAAAAAATAGGTAGAAGTAACACAGGAGTTAACAGTTTTAAGTATGGGAAGAAGGAAAGGTTGAGTGGTTTTGGATTTCATTGCTAAGGTATGATTGATTCCCTTTAACTGGAAATGAGCATCTCCTTTAGTCTGATTTGCAAAAAATGCCCTTCCACAATGTCTTTCAAACAAAATATCTTTTCTCATTTCATTGTCCAGTAGTTACACTGCAGTAGATGGTTGTATGGATTGTGAACAAGGCTAATTCCGCCTGTAAAAATGAAGCCACTAAATTAGCATTTTACTTCTTTGTACAAATTGATGCACATGGCTTTGCACAGGAATAGCTATGAGATTTCAGCTGAAATGCATACAGGTAGAGCTTAATGTACGACCATGATTGGGACCAGAATTTTCCTTGTTAAACAAGGCATTTGATAAGCAAGCGACACCCAATTTTACCATGGTTGTAAAGCAAATCACTGGTTGTTTAGTGAATCCTGCAGTCATTAAGCAAATTTGGCTTTCCCAACTGACTTGGCTCGTCAGTAGCCAACTTGTCAGAATGACCTTGGGACAAATGCCAAAATAAGACCATTCTGTTTTTATGTGAACGTCTTTATCCCATTTGTTTATTTGAAATGAATAAAGCCCTTTGCTGTGAATCTGCTAATCCATGCAAACGTAGTATAATTTGGCTGTGTTTTATTTACTATATTTCTTAATTTCACAGTAACTACAGTTCCCTGGACAGTAAACAAATAGAAAACCAAAATGATTTTTAAAACTATCACAGTAATTGAGATAAATGATCAACAATTATAATGATGTTACATCTCTAGAATATCTCCCCGCTCATTTGAATGGCCTCTATCCTTGTTGGCGTTGGGAAAGTTTTAGAAGAGCGTTTCACAATCTTGACAACTTTAAGATGTGTGGACCTCAACTCCTGGGATTCTGGGAATTGAAGTCCATACATCTTAAAGTTGCCAAAGTTGAGAAACACAAATATAGGAAGAGTTGGCTGTTTAAGCAAATTTTGAAATCTAGAATGAAGTGTTTATGCTCTTAGCAGTGGAAATGTTTTTAATTGGGGAGAGGAGGATTGCAAACTAATCTTCGGTTCTTACTTTGTTGTTTTAACTGGTCTGATTTTTTTGTAATGGTATTTTGTTTTGCTTAAATCAAATTATGGAAGGGAAGTTGTATGGCATTCAGAGTCAGTTGTGGTTAGAGCAACCTATAAAACCTGTAAAATAAATAAACTGATATTGAAACACACAATTATATGCTTCTGATCCTGGGGCATGAGGGTTCCCCTGTATTTTGCATAATGTCAGTAATGAAAGAAATAGGTGGAATAATTATCAAAAACAGAATCTTTAAGTTGTTGAGGGCACCTCCTTCCCCTCCCCGCACACTTACTTTTAAAATGGAGGAGGTGGGGGGGGGTGTTAACTCCTCTCCCAGGCCACTGTCTTGGCACGCTTCCTTGTTAAACAGCCCTCTGTTAATTTAATTTAAATTACTGTTAAATTAAATTTAAAGTTCCCAGTTATAATAGCAATCTATGAAGCATTCATTTTCATACTACTACATTCACCTCACTGTCTATGTTTTTTTTAAACCAGGGGTCCCCAACCTTTGCAACTTTAAGTCTGAAGGACTTCAGCTCCCAGACTTCTCCAGCCAGCTTTGCTGGCTGGAGAAGTCTGGGAGCTGAAGTCCTTCAGACTTAAAGTTGCAAAGGTTGGAGACCCCTGCTTTAAACAAATGGGGTTGTTTAGGGGTCCTGTAATATTTGCTGCTTTGGTTGCTGTCAGATGATCCATCCAATAGCCACTGATAGGTTTGATTCTGTGTTGGTTTCTTTGAGTCATTTGGATGAGGTTTTTTGTTCAAATATAATAGTATTTGATTCAACGATTTTGCTTATCTGACTTGTTGGCCTTCTAAACAGATGGTCCTTATTTTAACATACATTCTTTGTAGCCTAAGAGATGGAACCCTGTTCCTAAAGAATGAGAATTGTTGGTTTTATCTAGAATTTATAAGAGCCCCTGACTGACTAATCAGTTATCAGATAGTGGATTTCTTTCTTTCTGTGAGTTTAAACTAATTTGCAGTTAAATAAATATTTCAAAAATAAGGAGTGTGTTCACAAGGTGTGGCTTTCTGTTTTGTCTATTTGCAAAGTAGTTCCTGTGTCTTGAATTGAACTACCTTATTTTCTTGTACACTCACTACTTATAAATTTAGACTGTTAATAAAATTAAGATATATAGAATTTAGAACATGCATACAATCTTCCTTTGTGCATTCTAGTCCATGTAAATAAGTCATTAATATTCTTGTTTTAATATTGCCTATATATTTCTCAGGAATAAAAGCAGAGAAAACGTACTTGGTTGCCAAATAGCAGGAGGTTTTATGGAACCTCTAAGACTAATTAGTTTATATTGCATAATTTTTCATGGATTATAGTGTGATCTGAGAAAACTTATTCAAACAGTTCAGAGCCAATAAGAGACCACTATATTAATAGCCCTAATGTGATTGCGGGAGCTCCCTTGCTTTACAATGTTTAATTATTATTTAATTATTGCTTAAATATTCATAATAAATACTGATGCAATATATATCCTGATTTTGAAATAACAAAGCACTATATTAGTCCTTTAGAGAAGGAAAAAGATTCTTGGTGGCCAAATTCTCACATTAATCTAGGCAGTAAATGCAAGGCTGGATTTAACTCTTGATTAAGATACTTCATGAGATCAACTCAAGGCTGTCATCTTTTAAAAATTGTTATTATTCTGTTCCTTCGAGTCACTGTTCATTCCTGGCAACTAGCACGACAAGTCTCTTCGGTTTTCCTGGCAATATTTACAGAAGTGGTTTGTCCTGGCGTCCTTCCTAGGGCGGAGAGAGAATGACTGGTGGCTTAAGGTCATCCAGCTGGCTTCATTCCTAGGGTAGGACTAGAACTCACAGTCTTTCGTTTTCTAGTCTGATGCTTTAACCATTAAACTACACAACCTAGAGCCGAGAGTGTCTATGGAAACGAGGTTAAAATATTGAGTGAAGGCCCTGAAGGCTCTCTTCACATTGCTCTTTTCACCCCCACTGTCCCAGTGAGAAGCTCCTGGAAAGATTACATCTCTTTCATTTGCTGCTGTCTACTCTACTCAATAGAACAGCACAAGAAGCATAAAGCAAATTTTGGCAAAGTTTCTTTTTTCTCCTCCTTTCAGCTCACATAATCTCATTTCCCCACCAGCCTATCTAATAAATTAAGAGTAAAAGCCTGGAATAACTAATTCAGAAAAGCTAAAAATAAAATCCATTATCCATAGAAGTAGTCAGGAGGATGTTTTCTCTCCCTCCTTTCCTCCCCCAACACCCCCCTCCTTCCCAGGCATTATACCAACTGATATTTGAGTAAGTGGCAATCGATCTTCGTAATGTCTGGCTCTCATTTTTCAGAAACGAAAGAGCTGTAGCTTTAAGTAATCAGTAGCTGCTGGTGCCAAGTGCAGAGGCTGCATGCAGTGAGTGTGTCTCTGTATTGGGAGAGACCAGTAGAAGGACTACGGTAAACTGCAAATGAGCATGATGAAGTCGAGCTGAGGCAGTGGCCAATGGAGTGCGACCTGGTTGTGAGTTAAATGTGGCCCAACCAGTTTGCTTTGTGGTACCGCTTGCCACCTGTACACTCCTGCCTGCATATGCTGGGAACAGAAGACAAGCTGGGGACCGAAGCTGTACAATGGGCTGCTCTAGCAGCAAAGTGTGCTTGTATTTGCCATGTGCTGCAAAAAAGGTAATTGATATTTGTTCCGTAGTGTTCTTCTGGAATAATGTCAAGGAGTTTTCAGCAGTGGTTTGCTGCAAGCAAGGTGAAATGCTTCCCGCAGCAGGGAGCTTGGATGTTGGTTCTTGTCCTCCAAGGCACCTGGGGGCAGGACAAGAAGCAATGGGTGGAAACTAACCAAGGAGAGAAGCAACTTAGAATTAAGGAGAAATTTCCTGACAGTAAGAACAATTAACCTCTGGAACAGCTTGCCTCCAGCAGTTGTGAATACCCCAACCCTGGAAGTCTTTAAAAAGATGTTAGACAGCCATTTGTCTGTAATGGTATAAGGTTCCTGCCCATGCAGGGGGTTGGACTAGAAGACCTACAAGGTCCCTTCCAACTCTGCTATTGTATTGTATTGTATTGTATTGTATTGTATCTCTGCAACATTGAGCTCTCCAAGCAGTTGATTGCAAAGAGAAGGCAGAGGGTCCATTGCACCTTATAGATTTGGGGTGAGGGGGGCGGGGGCTGCTTGTTTTCTGTAACTTGTTCAGTAGTTGGAAATAGGCAGAAAAGGTCGTGGATTCTTTTGGAATGTTTAAAGTGCCCCAGCTTCAGCATTAACAAAAGTAATCCTGATTAAGAGAATGTTTTGACTGAAACCGTGACACACACTGTGCTGCTTCTAAATTTTGTATTTGGGCTTTGTAAACTATAGAAGGCTATATTTATTTACCTTTGTTATTAAAGTACTTTGCACTTTGTTTTTCACTCCTGTGTGGTCCTCAAAGTTATGAATAAAAGGTCCTACAAGTTTGTTGAATACAAGTTAGAAATCGTTAGTTTAATCCTAAATGTATTCACACTTAACCTGAAAACTAAGCTCTTGCTGACTTTAAAGTACTTAACAAGAGGTGAAAACCTTATTTAAACACATCTGCTTCCTTATCAGAACATTCTGTGTTTTTCCAGTGTTAAGAAGCTGTTATCATGGATGATTCGTACCTTGGCATCTCCCCCCGCCCCCAGCTCTTGTCATTTAGCAGATAGCCCGCAAATATAACAACTGAAAAGTATTTCCCCCCAATAACACTATATGTATCTCTGCTGTGTTTTTCCCAGAGAGAAGAAGTGTTTTCCCACCGTAAAGAGTTATCACTGGAACTTCTCAACCTACGTGGAGATCTGGGTAAGTGTTAATCAATGGTATCCTCCTTCCTTTTTAAAAATGATAAATGGAGCAACGAAGCAGAGCCATAAGAAGTCATAGAACTGACTCAGCATGTTCAGACCCCCTCCCACTCATCCCACCCATTCTGTTCAGATTTTCATGGTCTCCATTTTTCCAAATTCTTGATTGTATGTCCCTGAGGTCATCTGGTTTCCAGAGAATTTTCTCTCTGATGGTCCAAAATCCACTGTGGGGAAAGTGGATGATGAGATGGCTGTGCAAATCCATGTTTTTCTTTCTGTTGTCATAAATCAGCGGTGTCCAATCTTGACAACTTTTAAGACCCATGGACTTTAACTCCTAGAATGCCCAGGCAGTCATGCTAACTGTGGAATTCTGGAGTTGAAATCCACAAGTTTTAAAGTTGCCAAAGTTGGACACCCATAGTTTAAATCAGGGGTCTCCAACCTTTGCAACCTTTGGAGCTGAAGTCCTTCAGACTTAAAGTTGCAAAGGTTGGAGACCCCTGCTTTAAATGGTATAACAGGTATTACTTTCCCTCTTGACAGTGAGGTAAAAATAGTAATGTGCTGTATTTTATTCATAGTGGTGAATCACTCCCAGCCTGCTCACAGTAAACTAAAACTAACAAGAAACTAAGAAAACTAAACTAAACAGATTAACTGCTTCAAGACAGAGAATCATAAAATTCTTACAATGATCCAAAATTAGATCCAGCTTAAATGTGCCAGTGAAGCATTTCATCTTAACAAACAGCTTTAGTATATTTAATGTTAAGTCATAAGCAGATTGCAACTTTATGGGTAAGAGAATAAAATTGGTTTTGCTTTATATCTTACCTCTGTCCTTATTAGCTGGCCTATGAAAAGTTGCTGACAATTTCAGAATACAGAATTGAGGCTGACCTATTTTATGGATAATGGAATGGGGCAATGACATCACATATGTGAAACACTTAAGCAATTTGCTCTATAAGTTGATTGACATTCAATCTGTGAAATGTGATTATAAGTCCCTTGTAATTTCAGATATTTTATTATGAGGGTAATGACTACTACAAGTAACTTCATGGCAATTTTAAGCAGTGGTTATATTTTTTTACCATTGTTCACATGACCTTCTCTAACTTGATGTCTCATTGCACGTGGACTACAATTCCACCATTTGTGGACATATGGCTGAACCTATGTGGAGATAGCAAGACATGGTGGAGGGTGACAGATTCAAGAAATGTTACTGTACCTTAGCATTTCTAAGATGATTCATACATTATCAATTATTGGAACTGAAAGCTTATTTTTACTACTAAAAGCATACGATAGATGAGATAAAGAAGCTTTCTTCTGCCTTGGGTCATTAATATATTGAAAATATTTTTATGTAAATCATGCATAAGCATAAAATGTTAAGGGGATTATTTTTCAAGTGGTAATAATACAATTATATACATGGGAGAATTGAATGCTGGCTTTGCTAGCTAGACATGGTTTCTTACTGTTTCACTTTGTACCAGCAGAGTATTGTAGGTTTCTTTCTGTTGGATCTTGGCGATCATTCTCTCTTCTCTTATACCCTTGTCCATTGATAATATAAGGATGTTGAGCAATAAACATTGTCCAGTTTTGATCAACAGATTAAGCATTAGGCAGGGATGGCAACTTTAAAAAACAATCAAGTCTTTTCTGTCTTTTGAAAAAAACCAGATTCTTTCTAACCATTCTGAATAACAAAATGAAAAGCAAGAATGGCACAGTAAGAGTGTGTATATCATCTTTGATGATGTGTCATGTTTACATGAAGTATGGGAAATCCAGACTGATGGAAGGAAAGGAGCTTTTTTTTAACTTGTGAATCTCACCTTGAATGAACATTGAATTGTCTTCTGGTCACCTGAAAAGATCTTATTGTGGGCAACACCACAGCACCTATATCAGTGATCTCAAAGTAATTGATTGTGGCAGTCCACTTTATTTATGTATTCATTCATTCAGGCATTTATATGGCTCCCTAACTCAAGTCATGTGATTCTAAGTGGCATACAAAAATGAACCCATAGTCAATTTAAAAGCATATTTCATTAAAATATATTAAAGCTGTACGTTGACTATTAGAGTGAAATCTTCATCAATTGCAGATTCAACCTCTGACTCTCAAGGGCCAAAGAAATAGCTGGAGCTCTTCCTAAAAGCCTATAAGAACTTCCCTAAAAATAAATATAAAAATGTATATGTATTTGAAAATAAGTTTTAAAACTAGTCTACCTCTAGTTTTATATACTAGAATAGGTTCTGTTATGTGTGGGAGGTTTTTATGGTAAATGGTCTCTAATTTATATTCTGGTGTTTATTTGAAAATATGCTAAAATAATGTGTCAAAGACTTATGGGTCAACTGCTGTCAAATGGCCATAACAATCAATTTTGAAAACTGGGAAACAGTAGAATACTATGAGATTTTTAAACAGCTAATTCTAGTTTTATGAGGAATTGGTCCACCTTGCTCACCAGTTTACATGGTAGAGCTGTTTACATGGTAGAGCTATTTCTTCTCTGCTCTTATTTAGTTGGAGTATCAAGACCGAGGCAAAAGGCTTCAACTAGGGCATGATTGCATATGTGCTCTGCAACATGATGGTGGTAGAAATAGCTAAATAAGCTTTATGAGTATGAGATCTCGTTGAAGTTGTAGCATGATACAAAGATTTGAAAATGTATCTTCATGTTAAACTTTGGCAAAGACAGCTTGTTTTTCTAGCCATTCATTTGTATTAGAAATTAAAAGTTGTGTCAGTCGTGGGGAAAAATACTATTTTCAGGTAGTCCTTGAGAACCTAGGATCATGATTGAGTCCAAAATTTCTGTAGCTAAGTGAGATAGTTGTTAAGTGAATTTTGTCCCATTTTACAACCTTGCCACCGTTTTTAAGTGAATCACTGTTAGTAACACAGTCGTTAAGTGAATCTGGCTTCCCCATTGAACAGCTCATCAAAATGTCACAAAAGGGATCACATGACCCCAGGATCCTGCAACCATCATTAATATGAATGTCCGTTGTCAAGCGTCTAGATTTTGATCACAAGACCATTAGGATACTGCAGTGGTTTTAAGTATGAAAAATAGTTATGTTCCTTTTTTCAATGATGTAGCAGGGGTGGTATTGACAAGGTTCACCTGAACCAGTAGTGGAAATTGTGGGTGGCCCCACCCAGCCTTTTGGGCTGTAAGGCATCCCATTTAGGCCCTTTTTTAGGCAAAAGTGCATGTGCCTAGGTGGCTGAGCGCATGCATTCATGCTCACATTTGAGAACCGGTAGGGAAGGTAAGTGAATACCACACCTATGCTATAGTACAGCGGTCTCCAACCTTTGCAACTTTAAGTCTGAAGGACTTCAGCTCCAGCAAAGCTGGCTGGAGAATTCTGGGAGCTGAAGTCCTTCAGACTTAAAGTTGCAAAGGTTGGGGACCTCTGCTATAGTAACTTCGAACTAAATGAACTGTTATAAGTCAAGGATTATCTGTAATTTGTTGAAAGCAGATGTCTCTTCCAGACCAGGTCTGCATTAACCAATCTACCTTAGGTATAGTGAAGGGGTAAGACCAATATATTTTTTTCTTGTTGAGCTGACAGAATTAAATGAATAGAATTGGAACATTTGAAGAGGGGAACAGCATTTTCAAAATGTAACAGGAAGGTTTGGACTGAGATTTTCATTTCTTATTGCTGATAGTGCTATTTTTTTTTAAAAAAAACCTTTCAGCTAAATTAGAAGACTAAAAATACAACTATACGCTTCAAGATGGCACTGCAGTAGATTTAAACATATGACTATTTTTATTGCATGTAATACTGGCTAATTGAATGTCTGAGCGTCTGAACTAATTATGCATTTTACTGACATAGTGATCATCATTTTATTTAATAAATCCCAGGATATTATTGTAAAAGAAATACCTTTTTTTTCTGAACATGTGTGGATAGGTTTGATTTATTTCCTAAAAGAAACAAATTGCAGTGTGAAATTGCTTAAAACACATTAGATTCTTCAATGGAACTGCATCTACATGGAGGGAAGTATGCAGTGAAGTATCCCAAAGCTCTGTTTTAGGCCCAGTACTCTTCATCTTCATCAATGATTTGGATGAGGGAATAAATGGGGAACTCACCAAATTTGCAGATGACACCAAGCTGGCAGGAATAGCCATCATTCCAGAAGATAGGCTTAAGATACAGAAGGATCTTGACAAAATTGAACATTGGGCACTATCTAACAAAATGAAATTCAGTGGCGAAAAGAGTAAGGTTCTACATTTAGGCAACAAAAACGAAATGCACAGGTACAGTATAGGTGGTACCTTGCTCAATAGTAGTAACTGTGAAAGGGATCTTGGAGTCCTGGTGGACAACTATTTAAATATGAGCCAGCAGTGTGTAGCAGCTGCCAAAAAAGTCAACACAGTTCTAGGCTGCATAAACAGAGGGATAGAATCTAGATCACGTGAAGTGTTAATACCACTTTATAATGACTTGGTAAGGCCACACTTGGAATTCTGCATTCAGTTTTGGTCACCACAATGTAAAAAAGATGTTGATACTCTAGAAAGAGTGCCGAGAAGAGCAACAAAGATGATTAGGTGACTGGAGGCTAAAAAATATAAAGAATGGTTGCTGGAACTGGGTATGTCTAGTCTGATGAAAAGAAGGACTAGGGGTGACATGATAGCAGTGTTCCAATATCTCAGGGGTTGCCACAAAGAAGAGGGAGTCAAGCTATTCTCCAAAGCACCTGAGGGTAGGACAAGAAGCAATGGGTGGAAACTAGTGAAGGAGAGAAGCAACTTAGAACTGAGGAGAAATTTCCTGACAATCAGAACAATCAGTGGAACAGCTTGCCTCCAAAAGTTGTGAATGCTCCAACACTGGAAGTTTTTAAGAAGTGATTGGACAATCATTTGTCTGAAGTGGTGTAAGGTTTCCTGCCTAAGCAGGAGGTTGGCCTAGAAGACCTCTAAGGTCCCTTCCAACTCTGTAATACAATACAATACAATAGCAGAGTTGGAAGGGACCTTGGAGGTCTTCTAGTACAATCCTCTGCCCAGGCATGAAACCATATGCCATCTCAGACAAATGACTATCCAACATCTATGTTATTCTTATGCTTCACTTAATCAGCATATTAACTTAATGGTCCTTATTTTGCCTCAAGGACAATTTTGTCGAAGCATGGCATTGTGATCATGAATGTTTTGTAAATTATTTTTTTTATTAGACATTTTGAATGTTTTTCTCCCTTTTTGAGACTTTAGACTTTTTAAAAAAAATATCTACAACATATGTAGTATTTTTTGTGCTAATGAAATCTAATAACTTTGCAAAAAGTTCCCTTTTGCTTAAATGGCTTAAATTGTGGGGATTTTTGTACTGACTGAACAATACTATATGTGAGACATCAGGTCTGTGCACGCGAAGCTGAACTTCTTTCTGGTTTATTTCAAGAGGAATAGCCGCTCATTCTGTACCTTGGACAATTGTTTTAGTGAGCTGTCTTGAACCTGCTCATGCTACTTTCTTTCCCCCATTGACAAAGCAGGTTAGCTACTAGTGATCAAGCCTAGTCCTGTGGGCACCAACATTGTAGAAAAAACATCCACACTTTATATTTAGTTTCTTCCTTTCTCTAGTACAGGGGTCTCCAACCTTTGCAACTTTAAGTCTGAAGGACTTCAGCTCCCAGAATTCTCCAGCCACCAAAGCTGGCTGGAGAAGTCTGAGAGCTGAAGTCCTTCAGACTTAAAGTTCCAAAGGTTGGAGACCCCTGCTCTAGTATCAAGATTGCTTGGAGGCCTTGGAGCCATTAACAAAAGCTTAGTCATTTTTAAATGGACATTAGTAGAAAGCAATACTGAAAGAATCTGATTTTGTGTTATGATGTAGGTCAGGCTTTGGGGTTATGATATATAACCCCATGCTGCGTGAAGTTGCCTACTGCTTTGTGATACCTGGATGCAAATTTATTTTTATTTTTTATTTTATTAAATTTATACCCCGCCCTTCTCCTACAAAAGGACCGAGGGTATGCAACTCACTTTCCCCATAGAAATCCAAAGAAAATACTCACAAAAAATCTATTATTTTTTGATGTCAATAACAGATCAAGACAAAACAATCAAATGGATTTAGATAAATTGGAGGTGCTTCTGGACAATAAAGTGGGAGAATAAGAATTCAAGAAAGATTAGAGCAGGGGTCCCCAAACTTGACAACTTTTAAGACTTGTGGACGTCAACTCTTGCGGATCGCATTCTGCCCCATACATCCCTGCGGCCGATTCGCTCCCACAGAGAGGGACTTCTCCGGGTGCCGTCCACTAGGCTGTGCCAGCGGGCGACGCCCAGGGGAAGGGCCTTCTCTGTGGCGGGCCCGACCCTCTGGAACGACCTTCCCCCCGAAATCAGAACAACCACGGACCTTCGCTCCTCCCGACAGCTATTAAAAACTCACTTCTTCCGTTTGGCTGGCCTAGGGTAATTTAAATTTTAAATTATTAAGGGGTTTTTTAGGGATAGTTTTATTTTCATAGAAGTTTTTTAGCGCAGGGTAAGTTTAATTTGATTTTAACCTTGTACTTTGCTTGTTTTAATTTGTTTTTAATTTCCCTGTGCCCCGCCTCGAGTCCCTTCGGGGAGAGAGAGCGGGTTATAAATAAATTTTATTATTATTATTATTATTATTATTATTATTATTATTATTATTATTATTATTATTATTATTATTATTATTATTATTATTATTGACTCCAAGAATTCTCCAGCCAGCAAAGCTTAAAGTTGCCAAATTTGAAGACCCCTGGATTAGAGGATTGTATTCCTGCAGAAGATTCAAGTTGCTGGTTAGCTGTATTAGTGAGTTAAAGCTGTCAGTGCGGAAGGCCAGAGTTGACACTGATTTGGAGGCTTTCCTGTGAAGGAGTAATGCCAAATGCACTTTCACCTAGTGTAATGATATTGGGAATGATGTTGGAAGGCAGGAGGGGAGAGGCACAGATAGGACATCCGGCCTTCAAAAGCTATCTCAGCTCAGAGAAGAGAGGTGGGAAATGTGTGGGGAGATGCTCCTTAGTTTTTCAGAGCATAAAAGGAAAGGAGGGATAAATACTTTCAGTCTTCCAAGGTTTTATTAATGTAACCTTACAATAACAATAGATGTATCACTCCTGGTTGTGCTTCTTGTCTGGATTACTTTTGGCATTTTTTATTTGGTATCTCCTTGAAAAAGTAGTCAGTACTATTGGCTCTGCTAAGATCAGGTCCTTGACTAAGATCAGTTATAGTTAAAAGCTCTGTTGAGTCCCCGTCCCCCCCCCAGATAGTTGTCCTGTCCTGAAATTGTTTTGCCAAGCCAGATGTCCTTCCTTCTCTAGCAAAAGGTCATCCAGTTCTTCTTCCTCTCTTTTTTCCCCATTTGTTTTCTGGTTTAGGGAAACTAAAAAACAGCAAGGCTTTTGTCCAAACTGCAGGTGATCGTCATGTTTTCTTTTTCCGTTTCCATGGCAAATGAAGGGACCTTCCCTTTCCTAATCCTCCTTCATATGCCAGAGGTCTTAATGGAACAGATAACTAGGAACCATGATGACTGGTTATTAAGCCAAGTAATATTTTCTGTTTCCCTGGTGAAGAGGCAAAAGAATTTCCACAACTCAATTTTTTGGCCTGCAAACAATCTGACTTATTTACGGTTGGACTGGTGCCTTTTGAAATAAATAAGCATAGTTTAGCTTTTGGCATCAGATTTTTTTTTAAAGACCTCAACTTTTGTAATGTATTTCTTATTCTTTAATATGCATGGAATTTCATTCTGGAAAGATATGAAAGCATCCCAGGATGATGAAATTGTTTCATGTCTACTTCTTTCCTTCTTCAGGAAGTTGGACCTTTCCAGATGGTTTTGGTAATATCCAATAATCACGTGCAGGCAGTGTAGTGCCCTCCAGGTGTTTTTCAACTTCTGCTTCTATAGCACTAGACCGTTTGGTGCCGATGTGAGATTTCTTCCTGTTTAGGACATCTGGCTGATGCATGCTGATAATTTCAAGGCTGAAATCCTACACTGAAAACAAAAGTTCAAGTTTTATCCCACAGTTTAAAAAGCTAGAGATTTGGGGAAGACCAGGTATCCCCTCCTCCATATATGAAGAAAATGTGCAGGAAATGTTCATGGAAATCATGAAGACGTCAGGTTCTCAAGAATGGCTACCAAGTTGGAAACTTTCAAGACAGCTTTTAAAATGTTTATTCTTATCATTCGAAGTACAGTATGTGTGTTGGTATGTACATATTTTTGCCCAGAAAAGCATAAAAGCTAGGCAGTAAAACAGCCCACCAAAGAACTAAGGTAAAAGCAGTATAAAAATATATGATGATTTAAAAGTTTGAAGACTTTTATCCAAAAAGACACTGCCTTATCTGTCTGTGTAGCTTTTCTTAGTGGAATACAAAACAAGAGCTCTGAAGATTAATGTAGCTGATCTTCTAAGGTTCGGGACTTCTGCTAGGTCAGCAGGCCCCAACCTTTGCACCTTGATGGCCTAGCTGGGGTGGGAGAGGGGAACCAGGCTATGCAAGCAGTGGGCATAGTGCCAACCTGCTACACATGTATGTGGAGTTGCATGTGTGCGCTGGCCCACCTCTCACGTGGCCTGGTTCAGAATAGGCCACAGCCCAGTAGTGGATTGCAGCCCGGAGGTTTGGAACCCCTCTGCTTGACCAATAAAGTGAAATCTGGTCTTCGTTGGGGAAGGCTTTTCTTTTTTCCCTTTCCCTTTCTCTTTTTTTGGCTTTCCCTTCTAACTAATTACCAGTAGCAGTCTTTATTATTAATATTTCATTATCTACACTTTTACAAAATTTTCAGAATAGTTTTTCAAAATATAAACTAACTAAAAATGATTTATTTTGAAAAGATTAAACTTTTATTCAAGATTAACTCTTCTCAAACTGACTATTTTAAGTCTCTTGAGGCACATTTGGTTCCTTATAACTACATAGAAATATATTAAACTATAGGATTATATTTAGCATTACCAGAAAGAATAGTTTAAAATATAATTTTGCCAGTGTAGAACAATTACAGAGACTGAGGTTATATATCAAAAGTACATGCAATCTTCCATACAGGTTTGAATAGCAGGGCTGCATATTTTGGGGTAGGGGAGGGAGAATTCTGCTAGGTAAGGAACTTTTGCTGAAAAATCCTTATGCTTCATTACCTAGTAATTTCTCCCAGCAATTTCACAAAGGTGTAAAAGAATATGACAAAGAATTGGACACTATATGGATAGATTCCCCAACATTGGTTTCTGAATTTTAAATGGGCTGGGACCATTGTTTGTAATTAGTAAAGATCAGATCCAATAGTACTGAAAACTTCTGAGAAATTGAATGGATCCCACAAGGCAAGAATATCATTTAGATAATTTCCTGTGCGCCGCCCTGGGTCCTTTGTGGAGAAGGGCGGGATATAAATTTAAATAAATAAATAAGATAGACCGTGTGCTTTTTAGGGAGAAAGCTCAAATCCTATTTTAAGCAACTTGATAGCACTGGGAAAGATTTTGGTAGAAAAACTCTTATTATCTTGCTAAATGTGTCTTGAATCAACTGTATTGTTTTGGGTACTGATGCTATGGCTTAGGAAAGAGTGAGGGATGATTTATATGACTGTTTACATGCTAGCCCAGATTGTCAATAGCTTTTCAACTTTTTTGGAAAGGTATTTCTATTAGCTGCTATCCAACTGTCTTTTAAACCAGATATGCTTATGGTTAAATCTGGAAATAATTAACCTTCAGTAAATAAACCCCCAGTATACTGTTTCTCTCTTTACTGGAAACTTTCTTTGAAATTATTGTGTTGAGTATCTTCTCGGGGGGGGGGGGGGGGGGGGGGGGGGGGGGGGGGGGAGGGAATTGTAAAAGCCAATGATATGTTTGTGAAACTACTTGATTGTAAGAGGAAATTATTGTTATTTATCATATCAAGTCACTACTACCGCTGCCTGTGAGAAATTGGAGAAAGACCGAACTGAATTGCAAGCAGCTTATGAAGGGTTTGTGCAGAAGTTGAACCAACAGCACCAAAGCGATGTATTGGAATTGGAAGAGCGGCTGAAACAGTTCTACACAGCTGAGTGTGAAAAACTTCAGAGTATCTGCATAGAGGAAGCTGAAAAATACAAAGCACAACTTCAGGAACAGGTTAGTGGAGCTGGAGGTGGATGGAGCATTTATTTAGCATAATGTTTAATTGTTGTAATTTTTTTAAATCAAGGTTTGTTTCTACATTAATGCATTTCTCTGGAATCTTGGCAGTGAAGTTTAAAAGTGTGTAAATATGTCAATCTTCACAGTCAATTTTATTGTTCATTTTGCAGTAAAGACTTTCATTGAAATGCAGCAGCCTTCTAGGATGGCCTCGTTGCAAATCATGTTGAAATCTGTGTTAAGTCAAAGCCCTATAAAAAGCTATATTGGGTTTGCGGAACACTTGTAGATTTAGTGTGTGTGTGTGTGTGTGTGTGTGTGTGTGCGCGCGCGCACACGCGTGCACACATGCACACACATGCATATATGCATGCATCCATGCATACTTTTGAGTCCGTGTTGATTCCTGGAAACTGCCTGGAGAAGTTCTTGCAAATTTCTTGACATGTTTTTGGAAGTAGCTTGCAATTGCTTGCTTCCTAGGTCTGAGAAGGAATGACTGAACCACACTTGTCCACCAAAATAAGTATTTTTACACACACACCCTAAAATGTTGTTACTTTTTAGGTTGACAACTTGAATATAACACATGAAAATTTTAAGCTAGAACTTGAAACCAGCCATGCAGAAAAGATAGAAGAGTTAAAGAAGGAATATGAATCTTCTTGTTCAGGTAAATTGTCTCATTTCTTTCCTGTGATTGTAACTAAGGGTGTTATATTTAGAAAGAAATCTAAAATCATTCAAAAGCCTGATAGAGATTTTTTTTTACCATGGATAGAGGATTTTTCTACTTCTAAGTAAAATGTAACCTCACCTTTTGCTACTGCGACATAACTTGTAATCAAGGAATGTTAGAGAATCTTACCTCATAATAATAAACCTCTAATTTTTTTCAGAATTCAAGGCTACCCATGAATTAGAAAGAAAGTCCCTTGAAGAATCTTTCCATGAGAAGCAAGAAGAACTGGAGGTCTGATTTTTTTCCCTCAGTTTGTTAATACATAGACACTTCTATGAATTATTTCAAGATTATGTGCTTCCACTATTTGAGAAATTTACCTTTACTTTTCTCTCTTTAAGAAAAATCCATATTTATACTTAGTCCTTATTAATATAGCACAGCAGTTTAGTTTTCATTAAGCATCTTTATTGCTTATACTGATTGGTTTAACAGATTGTATCTGTTGTGCCCAGCTAATAGTATTAAGAATCTTAGCGCCTATTTTTTTTTTCTGACTTCTACCAATTTCCTTTATTCTGATAGTATTTTTTAAAATAATTCCTGGCTTTATGTTAGAGCAGGAGTGTCAAACTCGATTTTATTGAGGCCGCATCAAGTTTGTGTTTGACCTGGGAGGAGAGAGGGAGCATGGGCGACTCAACATCACTTGTATAAGGGCGCCTAAGGGGCCTCCTGCAACGCTCTGCCAGTGAAACGCTCCCGGACTCCGTTTTCACTAACAGAGGCACCACAGGCCAGTCCTTTGTGGTTCCTAGCCCCCCCCCCAAGCCAGATTTAAGCACCCCATGGGCCAGATCCAGCCTGCGGGCCGTGAGTTTGACCACCCCTGTGTTAGAGGCTCGATTGTTATATTGGACTATATTTAATGTTTCAGAAAAAAATTGCTGAGTTACAAAGTGAAAATGATTCCTTAAATGAAAAGCTCAAGTTGGAAGAACAAAAACGAATAGCCAAAGAAAAAGCAAACTCTGTAAGTAAGGTATTGGGTAGTATATATTGTAAATATTATTATAAACGTAGAAATCTTTCACAGGTATCAGGCACTTTTCAAACCCTGTGACTGAGTGCAAAAACCTGGCCCAGAAGCTGCAATTGATTTAATGCTTTTGTAGAATGCAGACTTATAAACGTACTGTATTTTGTGTTGGGTGGGGGAAATTAGGGGCTGTGTAAAGCTTGCAGAAGCTTAAGGCACCAGGTTCATCCCTTAAAACAGGTGTGGGCAACTATGACCCCTGTGTGATCTGTGAACTTCCCACTCCCAGAATTCCAGAAAAGATATCACTCAGCATAGCATAATCCTTGCGGAATTACAAAAGTAACATTTATTTGGAAATGGGCAATGGATGGATATTTGCAGCCAATACAAATACCATTTTCATAAATTTCTCCATTCAATGCAAGTACTTCTGAAGGGTTCTATGGTGGTTTGCAAGTGTCTATATTTTTCCCTATCCCGCCCCCCCCCCCCAAGTATGGCAAAGAAAATCCATAGCCAGTCAATATATCATACACCTAACTTAAAACACATGGCAGTGTTGAGGGGCCTTTCTAAACACCTTCGTATATAAATTTTCAGAAAAATCCTCAGATTATGTATCTGGAACAAGAACTGGAAAGTTTGAAAGCGGTATTAGAGATCAAGAATGAAAAATTGCACCAGCAAGATAACAAACTATTGAAGATGGAAAAACTGGTGAGTTTTGCATTGAAGTGCTGGCCTCCAGAATCTCATTTTTGTGCTGATAATGCAAAAAGACTTGAATCACTGAAGTATGAAATTGGGAACAGGCACCAAAAATGTTCTCTACTATGGGACAAATACATATAAATTAGCCTGTAACTAATTTCAGGAAGGAAGATTAATCTTGAGAGAGGATAAGCTTTTATCACAGGCTTGTGATCCCATGTAAAGCCTGCCCATTGCACTAGCTAAAATTGAAGTTGCTGGTTCAGATTTCATTATTAGCCAGGAATCTGCAATATGCCTGAAGGCCAACTATGGTGATTTTCTTTCCATTTCATCCTTTTTTTTTTTTTTTGCAATGTAAGCATTGCTGGTTAAATATTACAGAGATAAAACACAGTTCTCTGAATGTTTAAAATATGCAGTATAAATTATTTCTTGTTTTCATACAACTTGAACAAAATGATAGTTGTCTTGAGAATTCTTGTTCATTAATCAGAAAGAATTATTTTCATGAAATGACTTTTGAGCTTAAAATACCCTGTCTTGGAGCCAAAATTATTATTCAATCTATAGGAGTCATATTTTTATTTTGCATTCATGGTTTGTATTTAAAGAATCAATGCCATAAGTGTCTGTTCTAATAGACATTGTTGATGAGGTCAAAATAGTTAAGCCAAACAAGTACTCTAGCAACTTAACAATATAGAAGTTTCCAAATACCATCATATAAGAGGTTATCTAGATCAGGGGTCCCCAACCTTTGCAACTTTAAGTCTGAAGGACTTCAGCTCCCAGAATTCTCCAGCCAGCAAAGCTTGTACTAAAAACTCCTTGTACTACAAACTCTGGGTGAAAATTGGAATTAATGGATGTTTTTCCATCTTCTCTGATGGATTCTGGTGTCGTTTAGAGCTTACATC
Source organism: Rhabdophis nuchalis (assembly GCA_039707465.1). Lineage (NCBI taxonomy): Eukaryota > Metazoa > Chordata > Lepidosauria > Squamata > Natricidae > Rhabdophis > Rhabdophis nuchalis. The sequence continues at coordinate 44,525,485 of CM077648.1, read as the reverse complement.
TATGTGCTTGATGTCTTTTAAGCAGATCAGAATGTTTCTGATGATAGTTTTTCACTGCTACAATTATATTTAAATCCCAGCTATCCATTCATTCTCTTCTCCTTGCCCACTCCCTGCATACAGATCTGTGTACTTTATGCACTGCATAACTGGAGAATATATAATGAACTGGACTATCGCTGTCTTAAATAGATACCCATGATAAACTGGGAATAAACTGAATCTCTTTTCTCCTATATTTTTAGATTAAGAGCCTAGGTTTTTTAAGTTCAACTAAATCCATTTAAATAACTGTCAGTCTTTTGTGTTTTATTAAAATTTGTTTTGTAGCAAGTTAAAAACTATACGTAGTGTACTTTGTCAGGGGCAATAGACTAACAGAGTTTGTTAGGTTACACTTTATAAATAGACATTTGGGGTAACTTTTTAATTGTAATTGGCAAAAATGCTTCAGAGAATTAGCAACATTGATGCATTAGAGCAATATTCCTTTGTATTGGTCAAACAAAAAATGTGCAATTTGACTTTTTATCCAAGGTGGAGAGCAACACTGCCCTGGTAGAGAAAATGAGAAAAATTCAACAGGAGAATGAAGAATTAAAAGCTCGGATGGACAAACATATGGAACTTTCCAGGTATTTTAAAAGCTTAAACCTAGCTGGTCAATCTCTAGATACCTGTTCTGACTCCCTCCTTAACACGACTAATCACTAAACTGACTGCTTCTTGGCAGCTTGCCTGAACTGACCTTGACTAGACTGAAAGAATACACCATGACACGAACGTTCCGACTCTGTAGATTCTCTGTTGTTTCCTACAAACCTACTCTTCACAGAGGATTTCTTTTAAAGCCTCTTGGGAGGGGCCAGTCAATTAGGCAGCTGATACTCATTATCTCCTCCGGTTGCGTCTATCTGCTAATTGATGTTGCCTCTCAATCCTTTTTAGCCTGACATCAGGGACAAACTGGGTTTCCTCCTCCCCACTATACCAAGCCCCAGGTGCCTCCTGCTGCCTAGCCAGGCTCTCTGCTCTCTCACTCTCAGCCTCCTCCTCTAAAGCAGACTCATAGGACTCCACTAGAGGAATCCATCAGCAGCTCATCCAGAGCTGACTGGGCCACAACAGATACCTATCCTTCATGGGGGGAATTTAGAACAGAGTGCATGCAAACATTTTCCAGAATTGCCTTGGACTTTGAGTGGCATGTCAAGAATAATAATTAAAAAATGAAGAGGGACAGGATGAATAAAGATAGTTGCAGTAAATAAACCTGAATGCTATTTAAATTAATTAAACAGAGAAATATAATGATTCCTCTTATGCTTAATTATATTTCTCCTCTGGCCCATTTAAAATTACAATCCAGTCATGGTCACACTGCAGCCACACTAAAGTTCACTTTTACCAGATTTCTCTGGTGTAATGAAAAATTTAGTGAAAAATTTAGAATCCCACCACTGATAGATGGGCACCAATAAGAGTGAAGAAAATGAGAAATAAGTTGGTTTTATTGTGTTCAACTAAGCCTTCATTTGTCCAAGTTTGTAATTTTGAAAGATGGATAATCTACTGCTAATTCAATGGAGAGTTAACCGCCCCCACCCTCACCCCAGAGAAGTGGGGAGAATTGTCCAGCCAAACCCTTTACAGCAGGGGTCTCCAACCTTTGCAACTTTAAGTCTGAAGGACGTCAGCTCCCAGACTTCTCCAGCCAGCTTTGCTGGCTGGAGAATTCTGGGAGCTGAAGTCCTTCAGACTTAAAGTTGCAAAGGTTGGAGACCCCTGCTTTACAGGTTGTAAATGTTCTAAAAGAAGAGTAGGGCAAATATGTTTGAAGGTGAGAAGGTCTCATTTATCATTTTTCTTTTAAACCAAACAGGCAGCTTTCCACTGAGCAAGTAGTTTTGCAAGAATCTTTGGAGAAAGAATCCAAGGTAAATAAACGCCTATCAATGGAAAATGAAGAACTTTTGTGGAAGCTACACAATGGGGACCTTTGCAGTCCAAGAAAACTCTCCCCTGGTACTCCACCCCTGGCCTTTCAGTCACCAAGAAATTCCAGCTCTTTCTCCAGTCCCACAGTGTCACCCAGATGACAGCACCGTGAAGAGACACTCTCCCTTCAAGCATTTCTTTCAAACTCTGCAGAACTGAAAACGTGGTTTGAGGGAGCAAAAAGCTATAAGAATGCAGATGTGCTTCACTGTGTCTGAAATACAACTGGAAAGAACTGCATTGAGAAATTTCTATAACATGTTCAAGGTTCTTCAGGAGCAGGAAACGCAACTGTGGTCATCCTTGTCAAAGAAAAAAGACTTCTCCAAAAGTTGTTGCACAAAGCACTTAAAGAGCAAGAAATATCTTGTTCACTTTTGCCTTTTTCACCTAACTCTAGGGAAAAATTGCTCAGGGGCTTATAAATAAATAATTGCAACCTTTAATACGTTCTTCATTATAGATACGTTCTTGAGACTCTAGGTGTGCATAAATGATGCAGCATGCAACCTTTGCCATGTATATGATAGAGGATAAACACAGAAGAAATTAGGGTCATGTTATTCATGAATAAAATTTTCTCATTATGCATGTTTTATCAATGTTTTTCCCCCCTTTCTTGGGACTAAAGAAAAACTGCCACTTGTACTATACGTTCTCTCTTATCTCTGTACTTCAGTTTAGTAAACGATTGAAAGGAGATGCTATTTCTGTTTCATTGTCTTACCTGTTTCATTGTGGAATGTAATGAGTTTGATCATCTCCTTTCCAGGCATAATTACGTTGTCCAAAATATTATTTTTCATCTTCTCCAGATATATGTCTGAATTAAATTGTTTTCCTCTAGCTATATTATTTAGCCTTTACAAAAAACGCACATCAGCGTAGTAGAGAATTCAAACATGCATATAAACAATTTAGTATCAGTATCTACAGGGTCTTATCTGACTCAAAATAGCAGTGCTTCAGAGCATAGGAGGAAAACAATGCAGATGTGCTTATTTTAACAGAAGCAAGAGGCTATAGAAATGTATCATGTTGCTTTGTAATATACTGAACTGATAATTTATCAACGTGCACTTTATTCAGTAAATGCTATAAGGAGCAATCTATTCATTACATTCATCAGTAACAGATCTATTAACATTTCCCCATTGGCTGCAGAATTCATTACCCTCGATTTCATTTGATAGGTTTTCTTTGACCCCCTTGAATTAAACAAAAGCTGATTGTTTTGTAATAGAAAGATACTTATCTCTTGAGTAGCATTTAATTCTGCATTGCAAATTTAAAAACAGCATTGTGCATGTCTGCTCTTGTTAATGACCTGTTCAATTTTGATTTTTCTGAGATTTAAAATCTCTTATTTGTACAAATGAGCTCTAATACAATTAAAAATTGTCTCTGCTTTCTAATATAGGTGGGATTTTTAAATCCTAAGGTTTGGTCTGTTATTAATACAACCCAACAATGAACTGATATCTCTTTGTTATTTAGTGATTAACTGTTAGTCTAAGGTTGGCAATGATATTTCGAGATTTCCTTTGTCTCTTTCATAAAATTAAAGAAGGGGACCTTGAATAATCTTCTATAAACAGGGAGAACAAAATGTCAAATTAGATATTTGTTTAGAAAGCAAAATGTTGGCTTGAAGGGGGAAAGGTTTTAGTTATTCTTTAATTATGGAAGCATATTATACTTGGTAATATGAAAAATTCAAGGATAAAATATTTTAATTCTGCATTATGTATGGAATATTTTACTTGCCCAAACCCATTTAAGGAACAGTACATGCTGTTGTAGCTAGATATGCCATCACTTCTCAATAAATTTGTCCCGAGACTGATTTGTATAACCATGAACATTTGCTGTAGGCTGAAATTTGGCTTAGAAATATGTCTTGAAGCAATCTATTTCTTTGGTAAGGTCATATTTGATCACATGTATTGAGTGTCGAAAATTTAAATAAATTTTTCTACTGCTTTAAAACTCTCGCCTTTTTAAGTGTAAGCAAATCACTGAAGCCAAAGTAATATACAGTAAATGCTAACATAAAGTATGTTATGTATAGAAGAAGCCTTCCAAGTTGTGAGTCATTTAAACCGAATAGGTTTCTATTTAGACTGGGGTTAGAGTTGCAGACATCAAAACAGTAATTTTCAGATTTCAGAAAACCTTTGGAAAAATATGCTTTAATTTAGCAGACATTATGCATTGGATTTCTCTGGTGTAATGGAAAACTAACTCCCATACTATGATGTATGTTGATATATCTTCCAAAACTAGGAAAAGAACACCAAGCTTTAGTATAAATTTTCACTTAGTGGAGTTTCTTGCTGCATTTCAATTAACATTTCAATTAAGTTCTAGGTTAACTACCAGAGCAAACTGATGAAAACATGAAAGAATCAGATGAGTTTCAAAAGGAGTAGAATTGCAAATTCTCATTTGATCCCTTTCTATGTTTAAGAGGAAATATAAGCATACAACATTTATGATAGTGGAGGCCATCTTACAACTACCCCTCCTCCCAATTATTTGGATTTTAGCATTGATCTCATGAATCTAATCTTGTCTCTGAGAACTGGGTCTTGGTGGAGGAGGTCATACAGGTGAAACTCGAAAAATTAGAATATTGTGCAAAAGTTCATTTATTTCAGTAATGCAACTTAAAAGGTGAAACTAATATATGAGATAAGACTCATAACATGCAAAGCAAGGTAGTTCAAGCCGTGATTTGTCATAATTGTGATGATTATGGCGTACAGCTCATGAAAACCCCAAATCCACAATCTCAGAAAATTAGAATATTACATGCAATCAATAAAGCAAGGTGTCAGTCTCGCTAGTTCCTGCTTCGCTGCCATGGAAACGGGGAGGGTGGGGGGCGTTGGGATGAGTGTGTTCTGCTGGTGGACAATGTTGATGGTTCGTGTTATCTCTTGGTTAACGGACCTGCATTCCAGGATGGTGAAGACCTGCCCACCTGATGTTGGAGATGGAAGCATATTGGACAGTGCAAAGGGGGGGGGGTTGGGGATTGGGATGGGCTTAAGCTTAATACTTTCTGTTCGCGCCTAAACTATTCATTCTCAGCTTTACTTGGTCTGTACACTTTTGTTACTTAGTAAAAGGAGCCTTATTCATTTCAAAATAATGTCTAAGCGTGGTCTTTCCTAAGTCAACGAAGAAGCAGGCCTGACATTAGGATTATACATAGAACAATATCGGACCTCTGAAAAGTATAAGCATGCATATGTACTCAGTACTTGGTTTGGGCTCCTTTTGCAGCAATTACTGCATCAATGTGGCGTGGCATGGAAGCTATCATCCTGTGCCACTGTTGAGGTGTATTGGAAGACCAGGATGCTTCAATAGCGGCCTTCAGCTCTTCTGCATTGATCGGTCTCATGTCTCTCATCTTTCTCTTGGACTTAATGAAGCACAGTGGATCAACACAAGCAGATGACATGGCTCTCCAAATCAACGCAGACTGTGGAAACTTCACACTGGACCTCAAGCATCTTGCAGTATGTGCCTCTCCATTCTTCCTCCATACTCTGGGTCCTTGGTTTTCAAATGAGATGCAAAAGTTGCTCTCATCAGAAAAGAGGACTTTGGACCACTGTGCTTCATTAAGTCTAGGGTCAACGCAGCCATCTACCAGGAGATTTTGGAGCACTTCATGTTTTCTTCCGCAGACGAACTTTATGGGGATGCTGACTTCATTTCCCAGAAGGACTTGGCACCTGCTCACATTGCCAAAAGCACCAAAACCTGGTTCAATGACCGTGGGATTACTATGCTTGATTGGCCAGCAAACTCACCTGACCTGAACTCCATAGAGAATCCATAGGGCATTGCCAAGAGAAAGATGAGAGACATGAGACTGAACAATGCAGAAAGAGCTGAAGGTCGCTATTGAAGCATCCTGGTCTTCCATAACACCTCAGCAGTGCCACAGGCTGATAGCTTCCATGCTCTGCTTCATTGAGGCAGTAATTGCTGCAAAAGGGGCCCAAACCAAGTACTGAGTACATATGCATGCTTATACTTTTCAGAGGTCCGATATTGTTCTATGTACAATCCTTTTTTTATTGATTGCATGTAATATTCTAATTTTCTGAGATTGTGGATTTGGGGTTTTCATGAGCTGTACGCCATAATCATCACAATTATGACAAATCATGGCTTGAACTACCTTGTTTTGCATGTAATGAGTCTTATCTCATATATTAGTTTCACTTTCTAAGTTGCATTACTGAAATAAATGAACTTTTGCACGATATTCTAATTTTTTGAGTTTTACCTGTATATTCAATCCATCAGAATAGAACTGGAAGGGATCTTGGAGGTCTTCTAGTCCATTTATTTTAGTAATAAATGCCATCCAAGTCAAGATGAGATGGCAGCGTTGTGACATAGCTTGGGGATATATATTGGGTCATAGATCCCCAACTGTTTCTACAGATAAATATACCATATAAGATTAGAGGGTAATACGGTAACTTGTAGATATAAAATGTTTGGCTTTTATTGGTATATAGCAGGGGTTCCCAAACTTGGCAACTTTAAGACTTGTGGACTTCAACTCCCAGAATTCTCCAGCCAGCATAGCTGGGAGTTGAAGTCCACAAGTCTTAAAGTTGTCAAGTTTGGGAACCCCTGGTATATAGGCTTATATGTAGAGGTGCATATGAATGTGGAGTGTTTTAAATTGCTAATTAAAAACAAAATAATGAATGGGGTATGAAAATGACTGCAGACACCAGTGCTGAAAAGTGCAGATTCCGTAGCAGACAAAACCTGCAAGAATTTGCCAGTGGAATTTTAACCCTTTTATTAAGCCTAGATAGTGCCAAATTCATTTATTTCCCGTTGTCATTTTTCCCTCTATATACTTTCTCAGTTCAGCTTTTCCTTCTTCATGCTTCACCTTCACCTCACCCTGATTTTTTTTCTCCTGTGCTGTTTCTGTGGAGGAAAGGAGAGAAGGAAGGAAGGAGTGTATGCATATACTTATGGAAACAGATTGCAAGTAGTCCTTAACTTAGGATACCAGCTGATCACTTTGATTAGGATAAGGAGCAGCCAGTGTAGTTGTTTGCATGCCTTCATCTTGTCTATAAAGGCAACAGACACTCTTTTTTATGTCATACGGTATATACACTTTTCATGAACAACCTAAAGTTAAATGTTAATTACATTTTAAGTATGTATATAATCAACATGCCATTGTTCTTTCATGAACACGGCAGAATGGAATGCTTTTACCTTTATTATGTGCATGGTCCATTAATATGAAGAAATGCCACTGCAGTAGATTGTAGAAGATGTAGGGGGGGTGGAGGAGTTGAATGGTTCTTCTAAGCAACCTTGGTGAACAACATATGTAGATCACCCATAATATCATGTGTGATGGATTTTATGCTAAAAGGTTTTTATAAACTTTTACAAATGTTCTGTCCATTATTGTTGGAATACTGTAGTCAACATTTTGCAGGAAGGACTATTGCTTAGCTGAAGATGGTAAAATTGTTTTGCTATAGGCAAATTGTTAAATTGTTTTTCATAATAATAATAATCTTTATTGTCGTACTAAAATTACAATGAGATTGGTTTCATATTTTCCTTAGATAATAAAAGACAGAATAAAAGACAGGCTTCGACTCAACCCGTCCAAGACCGAGTGGCTGTGGTTTCCGGCGTCACGACATAGCCAGTTGGTTCCATCTCTGGCTATGGGGGGCGAGTCATTAGTCCCCGCAGAGAGGGCTCGCAACTTGGGCGTCCTCCTGGATACTCGGCTGTCCTTAGACGATCATATGACAGCCGTGGCCAAGGGGGCTTTTTATCAGGTTCGCCTGATACGCCAGTTGCGCCACTTTCTGGATCGTGATGCTCTACGCATGGTCACTCAAGCCCTCGTCATCTCCTGCCTGGACTATTGCAATGCTCTCTACATGGGGCTTCCCTTGAGGTGCACCCAGAGGCTCCAGCTAGTTCAGAATGCGGCCGCGCAGGGAATTTTGGGGGCCTCTAGATGCTCCCATGTAACACCTCTCCTGCGCGAGCTGCACTGGCTGCCTGTGGCTTTCCGGGTGCGCTTCAAGGTGTTAGTAACAACCTTTAAAGCGCTCCATGGCAAGGGACCGGGGTACCTGCAAGACCGCCTCCTACCAAATACCCACCGACCAGTCCACTCCCACAGAGAGGGCCTCCTCAGGGTGCCATCAGCCAGTCAATGTCGGCTGGCAATGCCTAGGGGGGGAGCCTTCTCTGTGGCAGCTCCTGCCCTCTGGAATGACCTACCCCCTGACCTACGTACAACCACGGACCTGCGCCTCTCCCGCCGGGCCTTGAAAACCCATCTATTTCGTGCGGCCGGCCTGGCGTAGTCTTTTAATCTGTTTTTATTAGGGGTTTCTATTGGGGATTTTAGGACAGGCTTAGTGGTTTAATTCATTTTTAGCGTATTTATTATATTTGATGTTTTTATTGTTGTTTTATTATTGCCTGTTCACCGCCCTGAGTCCCACAAGGGAGAAAGGGCGGTATACAAATCTGAATAAACTTAAACATAAACTTAATAATAAACAGCATTGTGAGCATTGGGAAGATGTTTTCCTTTGTTGAATTTCAATAATAAGCAGCCATGTGGTGGTTTGTAGGGGTGTTTGTTTGATTAGGAGTGAAGAACCCACACACTATTTTATTCTCAGCCACAAAAGCTACCTAGGAGACCGAACCAGTAATTCTTGCTCAGTCTGACCTATTTCACTGGATTGTGGATTGTTAATCAAAAAAAGAAAATGTAAGAAAGGCAAGGTACAAATGTAAACAACAAATGGTTACATAAATGTATTCATTTGCGTTTTTTCAACATTTCTTGTGAGAAGTATAATGAGACTTTATTTTTGTTCACAAAGGAAAATCAGGTTGAACAAGATGAATATAAATAGCAAGTTTTATAAGACGGGCATCTGATATGTTTGGAAGATACTGATGCATCTTCAGCTAAGCAATGGTCCTTCCTGCACCGTACTCCTAAAAATTCAGAAAGCTAACTTCTGAATTGTTGCCAAGAAAACGATATAGATGTGACAAGAGATCATAAGACTTTGGCTCAGTTTAAAGAAGCTATCTTTTTTTTTTACAAAGGCAAAGACAGACAGACACCTTGTTTTGCAACCACAGTTGGGACCAGTAACCTTTTTGTTAAGCAGAATGGTCACTAAGTAGAACCACATCTGTACTGACAATCTTTCTTCAGCTTTCCTTTGCTTTCAGACCAGTGAAGGTCATGAATGTAAGGACTGCTGTAAAGTTACTTTTTAATCACCATCATAACTGCAAATGCTTGCCATGTGAGCACTACCTGGAACTGACATGCGCCTCTCTACAGGAAGCTATAGAGCTTCCCCAAATCAACTGGGTCTTAATGGCCCCAAATACCAGAAGGATTAATTGACAAGGATTGTAAAAAGGGGCATGTCATTGACGTAATTTGGGCCGGTTCTGCCCGGTTCGCCCAAACCAGTAGCAGAAATTGCTTGTGGCCCCGCCCACTTGCCCTGGCTCTATGGCATCCCATTTAGGCCCTTTTTTTGGGGTGAAGCGCATGTGTAGAATGCAGAGTGCATGGACGTGGTTGGATGCGCGCTCACATTTGTGAACTAATAGGGAAGGTAAGTGAATACCAACCCTGAGAAGGATGCATCAATACAGATTTGGCAAAAAAAAAAGGGGGGGGCGGCGCGGGAGAAACACAGTAGAAAACTGAGCAATCTGTGATTATCAAAGCTTTGACAGTGCCTGTTCCACGAGATTGTTGAACCACAATAAAGGGTTTAAACACATTCTCTTATATTGCAGTTTATTACATACTTGACGGGGGAAAAATAAGGCTTGCTTCTTATATAGACTTCTAAAGTGGCACTATTTATATTTTATAAAGATTAGAGCAAAATTATTTGATCATAGGAACAACCACATCTGTGTGTATGATTAAATCTAATACAGTTCCAATTATTTTTAGAATTTAGGAAAAGATCTAAAAATGGCACACTATCTCCAAGGGAGGAACAGAAGAGTTAAAGCTGCCTCACTCTATTCATTATAATTTCAGCAAGAATGTCAGATTACATCATAATCTGTAAACACCAATTGCGCTGAACATTGAAAAACAGTTTATTCAATATGTAATTTTTTAAAGACACCACATCAGTTTAAATGCTACTATCTAAAGCATCAAGTCCATCCAACAAGACCTGTTAAAATTCATAGTATAAAATAGAAAAGCTATTTTAGGTAAGAACAAATTCCGCTTGGGAATGGGTGGCAATGGATACATAATAGATGTTTTGATAAGGAAACAAACTATTAAGAAACATGTTCTTGATCAATCAACCTTACAGGTGTGTATTTGCTTGCTTTTCTTGTAAGCAAACACAAGGAACATAACTAAAATATTGCATATTCATACTATATTATCATCTAAGAATTAATAACTCTCCAAATTATTGTTGGAGAAAAAGGTTTGAATATGTATCATTCATACACACAAATATGAAATTATTATCTTAGGTTCAGTGCTTTGTAGTGATATATTATTGTGTAAACCTTTACAACACGCTCTGTAAAGTAGGCCAGCATTTCTATTGTGAAAATATGCAAGAGCTTTGCAAAGGCAGAGGCCCAATGGTAACATCTCTAAAGCAACCTAGGGAGTGAACAATAGAAGCAAATTCTGAACCATACATTTCCTTCCTGCAGCAAAGTTTTGAAATGCTTGTACTATACTGGTTTCCAGCTTCTTTTATATTTATATGCTCAGTTTTAATGTATATAAAATTCAATATATTATGATTTTGGTCCCATGTATTGTATTTCCAGTTCCAGTTTTAAAGCTGATCGGAAACTAGGCAGCCTTATTTCTTGTTCCATCTGCCTGGCGTCTTCAGATCAGTTCAACCTGAGTAGCTACTGTGGTTCGTCCTCGAAGATTCTGAGCAACGCATACATAGTTTCCAGCATCAATGGTTTCCAGATCTTCAACAGTAATAATGCTCTCAGAGATTCTTGTAGTATGACCAACTCCTCTATCAATCAGCCTCCAAGAGTCTTGGATATTTACTGGTCTGTTATACTAAAAAGATGAAAACAACACATTACACGAGGTAGAATTCTGCACACATAAAAATCCCATCTCTTTTGATTTGCAAACTTTATTTTGTACTAATCTAAAACATACACTGTAATTTTAACCTGAATTACAACCGATAAAAGAGCCAAGTTAAGGCAGATGATTTGACAAATGCCTTTTATTTATTTATGTTTTATTTATTTTTTAAATAATTCATATTAGGCTTCAGATTTGGAAGAAATATATGAGACAGTTTAAGACTAATCTCCATTGCCAGATAGATTACTTAATTTAGAACGTCAGTATTCAAGTTTGCATCTCTTGATTTTACATGATTTACTGTAAATATTGTAAGTCCAACAGCAGCCTTTCTCTAAGGAGTAAGAAATTAGATTATATTAACTGTTCTATTGTTTCTTCTTTGCAGACTCCACACATTCAGGCAGGAAGTCTAAAGAGGAGCTATACTTTCTTGCTCAAACACAATGACAGGTAGGTCTCACTTAGACATCACAATTGGGACCAGCAGCTCTGTCATTAAATTGGTGGAAAATCAAATGTCCATGACTCCTCTTCTTTTCCCCCATTTTCCTGTCCTTTGGAATGCTCACATTGGTGCTGGCACAAAGGTATTCAATACAATACAATAGCAGAGTTGGAAGGGACCTTGAAGATCATCTAGTCCAACTCCCTGCCTAGGCAGGAAGCCCTATACCATTTCAGACAAATGGCTATCCAACATCTTCTTGAAGACTTGCAGTGTTGGGGCATTCACAACTTCTGGAGGCAACTTCTGTTCCACTGATTCATTGTCCTAACTGTCAGGAAATTTCTTCTCAGTTCTAAGTTGCCTTCTCTCCTTGATTAGTTTCCATCCATTGCTTCTCCTTTTACTCTCAGGTGCTTTGGAGAATAGTTTGACTCCCTCTTCTTTGTGGCACCCCCTGAGATATTGGAACACTGCTATCATGTCACCCCTAGTCCTTCTTTTCATCAGACTAGACATACCCTTTTTATTAAACTAGACATACCCAGTTCCTGCAACCGTTCTTCATATGTTTTAGTCTCCAGTCCCTTAATCATCTTTGTTGCTCTTCTCTGCACTCTTTCCAGAGTCTCCACATCTTTTCTACATCGTGGTGACCAAAACTGAATGCCGTATTCCAAGTGTGGCCTTACCAAGGCATTATAAAGTGGTATCAACACTTCACGTGATCTTGATTCTATCCCTCTGTTTATGCAGCCTAGAACTGTGTTGGCTTTTTTGGCAGCTGCTGCACACTGCTGGTTCATATTTAAATGATTGTCCACTAGGATTCCAAGATCCCTTTCACAGTTACTGCTATTGAGCAAGGTACCACCTATACTGTACCTGTGCATTTCGTTTTTGTTGCCTAAATGAAGAACCTTCCTCTTTTCCAGGCAATGGAGATAGCAGCAGCTGCCTTACGCCCCTCATGCAGCGCTCCCTTTGTCAAACAAGTCCCGACCTCCCACTTCCCAGGGCCGCTTTGGGAATCAGGCTCCAATCAAGGCAGCAGAGGCGCAGGGCAGCATGTTTATGAGATGATAGCGTCCAGGAGGACTGAAGTGCTGCGTCTCTATCGGGCCTTGCTGCAAGAAAGACAGGCTTTCAATGCCTACGGTTATAGGTAGGAAGATGGGGTTGTCTCAGGAGTGGAGCCTTCGTTGCCAAGTCCCTCTTCTGCCCCCATGAAAATCATCCCCAACACCACACCACACCCTCCAATTAAATACACGCCGGGTGTATAGGGTTTGTTTTAAATGGATAAAAAGCTTGTTATCAAAATCCGAGTGGAAGTGAGGATCCCCCCCCCCGGAACCGCCCGAAAATGCAATGTGTGGAGGCTGAAGGGTGGAGGCAGGCAGGTGGATGGGTGGGGCTACATTCAGAGTATAAGACACACCCAGATTTTCACCGGTCTTATACTCCGAAAAATATGGGAATCAAGAATAACATGCAAAAGAATTGACTTAAGCAATAAAAAATCCTTAGAAAAGAGTATATGGAACTCATATGTTGAACTGTGGGGGGCCCTTGGTGCTTTAATCCAGGGGGAGAGCCTTCTCTGTGGCAGCTCCTGCCCTCTGGAATGACCTACCCCCTGGACTAAGGACAATCTCAGTCCTACATCTCTTCTGTCGGATCCTAAAGATGCATTTATTCTGCGCTGCCGGCCTGTCGTAGTTTTTAAAGGTAGTTTTTAAAGGGATTTTATAGTGATTTTAGTATGGGGTTTAAAAATGTAGGCCATTTATTTAATATCTTTTTAACGTATTGTTTTAGATTTTGTACCGTTTATTTTATTGTGGCTGTACACTGCCCTGAGTCCCAAAAGGGAGAAGGGCGGTATATAAATCATATAAACTAAACTAACTAAACTATGTGCTTCGTTGTTGTTTTCTGCAGACATGAGAGCACCAAGGATTCCACAATAAGCATGTGTTTGCAAAGAAACCTTTTTCTGTAAGAAACTAATTGTTGGGTAACTTCAAAGATAATTTCTAGCAAGACTTCTTAATTATAAAACACTTGCATAATCTAATTTTGCATAATCTAATTTTGCATAATCTAATTTTGCATAATCTAATTTTGCATAATCTAATTTTGACTGCCAATTCTATAATGCAGTTACAATCTTGTGCCCTTTTCTAACATTTTTCACCTTCTAAGCTTGTCTAAAACAGGGGTAGCCAGTTTGTTTATCATCTTGTACTAAATAACCTATCTAAATAAGCTTAGAGTAATGGTTAATATTTAACCTTATCTGTATTTCATAAAATGGTTGAAATCTCTTGTAGCAATTGAATATATTTCTGTAGCTAATTGCTTTGTTCCATAATTATCTAAAATTCTTCCGGATAGTAAAACACATATAATGTTACAGTTTAGACGTCAAGAAATATGAAAAAAGGGAAGCAGAATTGGGATTAAGACAGTAAATGAGGCAGAAGCCTTTATTAAAAAACATTCTTCCCTTCTAGAGGATAAAGATAGCAGAGGCGGGGAAAAGGGCAGCAAGACACAAGATATGGGAACGGAGGGGACCATGCCTCCACCTGGGGACAGAGAGGAGGGAGCAATATCGAAAAGGCTCAGGTCACAAAAGTAATTGTATTTGAAATATTATTGAAATGGCAAAGAAAGAAATGATTGAACATACGATTGATATAAAGTAAAAACTCTGTTTATGCTTATCCTTTATATGTTATACTTGAAATTGTAAACCTGTGAGATTTGGGGGGATTTCTACTACCAGCATGGGAGCTACCAAAATTTTCTATGTACCTATATACCCTTTTCCCATAAATGTTTTAAAACCAATACAACTTTTACAAACAAACAAAAAAAAAGAAATATGAAAAAAAAATCCAAAACCTACATCACATACCTCTTGCCCTGGATATATCCAATTAAATTCCACTTCTACATCTGGCTGCCCCAAAACTGTACACAAAACATTAACGTCACTGCCGCCCTTTAATTTATTGGATGATGCTTTGATTGTAGTTGAAGGAGGTCCATAAGGAACTAATTCAAAGCAAAAGAAAAGACAAAATGAAAGGAAGGAAAGTAAATTGAGGTTGCTTTGAAGGTGGCCCCCTTACATTCACATACATTAAAAATTGGGTTTCACAAGATAAGAATGGAACAACCCAAATGTATTTTCAATTATTACATTCCTACATTTTGCATAAAAAGATTATTAGAATTTGAAAAGGTGGCTGTTGGTTCACCAATCTAGTAAACAGTTCTGGAATTTTAATCATCCTTCTTTCAGGACTGGTTCAACAGGTAGTCCTTGTGTTACACCCATTTGTTCAGTGACCTTTCAAAGTTGCAACAACATTGATCAAGGAGGACTTATGACCGGTGCTTTGAGTTCTGACCCTCACAGCATCCTTGCAATTATGTGATCATGATTTCTGATCTTCCCTGCTGGCTTCCCACAAAATCAGTGGGAAGGAATTTCGGAGTTGCGGTCATGTAAGTAAGGTTCTTGCTTAAAGCCAAGCGCAGTTCTTGTGATAGCAGTCAGGACTTCCAGAATTACCATTACTAAGTTATACAATTGCATGACATCATGCTTTATGACTATGTTGCTTAGTGATGGCAATTCCGGTCCCAGTTGCTGTCATAAGCAGGGGACTACCTCTACTGATCTATACTACTGGGGGTACTTAGGCAATTAACTGTGGCCTTATTGTATAAGCACATAGCAATTCTGTGCCTGACACTTTTTTAATAGTCATTATTTACTCTGACTTTCCCATTTACCATCATATCCTTTTTTCCTCCCCTAAAGCAGGGGTCTCCAACCTTTGCAACTTTAAGTCTGAAGTCCTTCAGACTTAAAGTTGCAAAGGTTGGAGACCCCTGCCCTAAAGAATACCTCTGTATATAAATGACAGACCTATAGAAAGCAAGTTCCGAAACATGGTTGCTTTAAGGACTGTTACAGCAGAAGTGTGCTGTACATAACAAATAGACGCCTAGCAAGTGGATAGACTTCAGAGTAGGCACATAACTCTTCCGAGGGTGGCTTCTCTAAATTTCAAAAATTCATTTACATGACTGTACTTTGCAAAACACCTCTACTGGAAGCTTTGCACAACCCTTGTATATCATGCTCATTTCTCAAGACCACGCCACTGGATCTAACGAGATGAACGGTGAATTACAAACGCTTATGCCGTAACAAAGCTTAACTGGCAAGAGGCCATAAAATTACTTCTTAAGGGCATAACCCAATGAGCTTAATTTCTTATCACTTTATTGACTAACAAATTTCATTCAAAGGCTTACATTTTATTAGTTAGAAAAGGTGCTATCACAGGACTCCTGATTTTTATTTGGTACCGTAATCTAACATGGTTCACTTCCTGCCATGTCTACAACAAGAGCTATTGTTAATTTAAATTAGATAGGTGTCGTGGTTTGTATTACAATACAATACAATAGCAGAGTTGGAAGGGACCTTGGAGGTCATCTAGTCCAACTCCCTGCCTAGGCAGGAAGCCCTATACCATTTCAGACAAATGGCTATCCAACATCTTCTTGAAGACTTGCAGTGTTGGGGCATTCACAACTTCTGGAGACAAGCTGTTCCACTGATTGATAGTTCTAACTGTCAGGAAATTTCTCCTCAGTTCTAAGTTGCTTCTCTCCTTGATTAGTTTCAACCCATTGCTTCTTGTTCTGCCCTCAGCTGCTTTGGAGAATAGTTTGACTCCCTCTTCTTTGTGGCAGCCCCTGAGATATTGGAAGGCTGCTATCCTGTCTCCCCTAGTTCTTCTTTTTATTAAACTAGACATACCCAGTTCCTGCAACCGTTCTTCATATTTTTTAGTCTCCAGTCCCCTAATCATCTTTATTGCTCTTCTCTGCACTCTTTCTAGAGTCTCCACATCTTTTCTACATCATGGTGACCAAAACTGAATGCAGTATTCCAAGTGTGGCCTTACCAAGGCATTATAAAGTGGTATTAACACTTCATGTGATCTTGATTCTATCCCTCTGTTTATGCAGCCTAGAACTAGTATTCCTCCTATGTAATCACCATATCTGTTTTGTACCTTGGAATCTCAACATTATGCTGTCATTTGGTGGCAGACCTACAAAACCTGGCACCTGTGATTTCCTGTGTTTTCCGCAGGAAAATTAAAATAGGAACTCAGAGAAACTATCAAAATCAGTCTACCCATTTGCATGATATACAGTAATTCCAAAATTTTAATTCCTTGTGGCCACATCAAGAAAACATAGCTAAAGTGTGACTTCTTACTACTTCAACTGAATAACATTGAAAGTATTCTACTGCACACCAAGTCTCTTGGAATTAACTTACCTTCCACGTAAAGCAATTGGTATTTAATAGAAATCTGAGGTGTTCCCCGGGATTCAGCTTTGCAGTACACCACTCCTTTCTGATCAGGGGTTGGATGTTGGTAGATAAACCCTTTCTTGGCATCATATATAATGTTGGTTCCATCCGCTTTGATCTCTTCTGCTGGAAACTCTTGGTGCAGAGTTACTTTTGCGGATGGGTTGGTGACTCGGCAGGGAATCACAGCAGGTTTATCTGGGCTGAGGTAGACCACCTCAAAATAGCTGGGAGCAGGAACAAAGAACTCTTCTTTATCTGTATAAAGAAGCAATCCGACAAATGTTTGTATGTTTGTGGGTGGCTGGGTTGGTATGTAGAAGGATGGATGGATTGATGGATGGATAGATAATAGGTAGATAGATGAGAAATGAAAGACGAGAGAGACAGATGAAAGATAGACAGATGAAAGATAGACGATAGATAGATAGATAGATAGATAGATAGATAGATAGATAGATAGATAGATAGATAGATAGATAGATACGATAGATAGATAGATAGATACGATAGATAGATAGATAGATAGATAGATAGATAGATAGATAGATAGATAGATAGATAGATCAAATTTCTCTGTAAAAAATAATTACTATACAATTCTGAATTTTATTAACAATAAACATCTAGTAATATTTAATAGTATCTTTCTTTAAAAGGAAACAGTATGAGACATTACACTGATAGAGGTGGACAGAAAGACAGATAATTTTCCATCCATCCATCCAACTATGGGGGGGGGGGTTGGCTTCTAACTTAGTTTATAAAATGTAATAAAAATACTTTATAAAAATCCTGGCACACTGGTGAGCTATCAAAAGACTAGAAAAGAGGTGATGCATTTCTAGTCTTCAAAAATGGAGGGCGTGGGCGTGGGGGGGTGGAGCTACGAAAGTACAGACCAATTAGCCTGACATCAATACATTAAAAGAACCTGGAAAAGATAATCAAGCAACAGATCTGCAAAAAACTAGAAACAAGCAAACTATTACTAGAAGCCAACTGGATTTGTCAGAAACAGATCACCCCAGGCAAACATCGCATTCTTCGACAAAGTGACTAAAATAGTGGACCCACAAAATGTTGTTCACATAGCATACCTGGACTTCAGTAAGGCATTTGACAAAGTAGTCCACAACTTGCTTCTTGGTAAGATAGAAAAATGTGGACAGACTTGTGACTAGATAGCTTACCAACTGCATTCAAGTGTAGTCTTCAATGGAACTACATTAAATGGAGGGAAGCATGCAATGGATACCTAAAGATGCTACCTTAGGCCTAGTACTCTTCAACATCTTCATAAGCATTTTAGATGAAGGGATAGAAGGGGAACTTATCAAATTTAAATATAACACCAAACTGGGAGGGTTAGCCAATACTTTAGAACAGAGGTCCCCAACTCCTAGGCTGTGGACCAGTAACTGTCTAGTGGTAAAGAGATAGAATATGTGGAAAAATCCACTTTCTTAGGATTGCAGATAGCTCAAACCGGTCAATGCAACACAGAAATAAAATGTTGGATTTCACTGGGTCGCACAACGATGAACATGAACCAAATAAGGAAAAGTAAGGACATCAGTCTGGAAACCAAATGTAGGTTAGTTTATTGTATTATGCTCCTAAAAGCTACCTATGGTGTGAAAGCTGGACAGGAAGAAAATTGACTCATCTGAGATGTGCTGGAGTATGTTGGAGAAGGCTCCTACATATTCCTTGGACAGCAAATGTGACTCACAAGCAAGTACTGGAGCACATAACACCAGACTTATCGCTATAAAGCAAAATCACGAAACTGCGTCTCACTTACTTTGGAATTCATTGGAGAAAGCAGTTTTGTTTGGAAGAGTTAGCAGTAAAAGAAAACATGGTTGTCAAAGAACATGGTTGCTGGACACTGTCAAACCTGACACCAACCAGAGCATAGTACAACTCAAATAAATAATGCAAGATCAGAAGATGTGGAGAGACCTGGCCCATAGAATCGCCAAGAGTCAGACTTTATTGAACAGAGAACATCTTCATCACACTTAGGCAAGGAAAACCACAGGTATAGAAATAGGTAGTACCTGGTTCAAAAGCAGTAACTGTAAGAGGGTTCTAGAACAATCACTTAAATGTGAGCCAGCGGTGTGCTACAGCTGCAAAAAAGGCAAATGCAGTTCTAGGCTACATCAACAGAAGGATTATATCAAGACCATATGAAGCAGTGACAGGAAATTTCTCCTTAATTTTATACTGCATTGGTAAGACTGCACTTGGAATACAGCATCCATATTTGGTCATCACAGTACAAAACAAGATGTTGAGACTCTAGAAATAGTGCATAGAAGAGCGGCAAATATGACTAGGGGACTGGAGGCAGAAACTGGGAATAGTCTAACAAAGAGGCCTGGGGTGAAATGATAGCAGTTTTCCAATATTTGAGGGTCTATCATAGAGAGAAAAGGGTCAACCTATTATCCAAAGCACTGAGAGCAAGCCAATAAGTAGCGGATGAAAATTTAACGAACAGATTTTCTATGACAATTGGAATTGTTTTTCTCTGGATGCACATCATCTTTTCTAGTTTTAAGATTGTTCTTAGCAATTTTAATGTTTAATACCACCCAGAGTCTCTATATTTCTATAAATATATCCCTGAGATATTTTATGCATTTTGCCTAGGGTTAGTTGATAAATTAGAAATGCTACTATTTCGGGTATCTTTGAAAATTTTGCTGTATCCTCAGATCTTGCGGTAAGCTAGGTGGTGACTCCTTTAAAGATTTTCTGTGTCAATTGGAATTCTTTTCTCTGGATGCACATCATCTTTTCTAGTTTTTAAGATTGTACTTAGTTATTTTAATGTTTAATACCGCCAAAAGTCTATAGACTCTGGGCGGTGTTAAACATTAAATTTGAGGATTAAATCTAAATGAAATCAACATTAAATCTGAGGATACAGCGAAATTTTCAAAGATATCCTAAACAGTAGCATTTTTAGTTTAGCGACCAACCATGGGCAAAAGGCCTAGTATATCTCAGGGACATAAATAAGTCTACTACTTTCAAATTCAAAGGCAACTTTCAGACTTGAACTGCTTGCAACAATAACCTGCCAGCTGTGCAGTCTGGTCCTTGCTAAATCCTGTTTTGTAATCTTAGACAAGAGGAAAGGTTGGTGGGTGTGTTTGTGTGGGTGTGTCCTTTTGTGTGTGTGCATGCACAAACACAGGCAAGAATATTAACCTACAATAAGATTTTTTAACCTATGGGACACCAGTTTTTCAAGTTTATTGATCTAAAAGAAAGGCAATGCAATACTGATGAAAGAAATAGGCTTTAGTTACACTCCCAACATGAGTCCTTTATTCCACATGGTTTGCTCAGAACTGCAGCTTCCCTATTAGAAGTTTTAAAAACTGCCTCATTTCAAAAATCTCCTGTAATGTATCGAGTGAAAGCAGGCCTGGTTGGAAAAAACAAACAATGAATATTTGATGAACATTTGCTGCTCTTTCTGGTTAATGTATCTGCTAAATTGAATGAAATTTCAGATTGGTTTATATCACTTCCTAGAGGTTCTTCCAGTATTATAACAAAGAAAAGATTACGTGACTGAAGATGGCCAAATCTTTTTGAGGAAAAGATATGTGGTTGGGCCAGCTCATGCCTGGCATGGACTAATCAAATTGTTGTTTAATTAGGTAGACAAGGTCTTTCTCTCTCTCCCCCTCTCTCCCTCCTTCCCTCCCTCTCCCCTTCCTCTAAAACAATGTGAGCAGGCTTTGTTTTGCTTTGTGTTTTACCAGATGGCTAAGGTCCATAACCTAATATTGTGATGGCGACCTATGGCACACATACCAGAGGTGGCATGCAGAGCCCTCTCTGTGGGCACACGTACCATCACCCCAGCTCAGCCAGCTGGTTGTCTGGTTTCCAACATATGCATGCGCAACAGCCACCTGGCTGTCGTGTTTCTGAAGTGCACATATGTGCCAGCCAGCTGTTTCTGAGGCGTGCACGTGTGCCGACCAGATGATCAGCAGGTTTCTGGCGCTCTGGCACGCTTGTGCCTTCCACTTTGGGCACTCTGTGCCTGAAAGGTTTGCCATCACTGGCCTAGTACAAAACCCAAAGCAGTAACAAAAAATGGGACTAGAAATTTATTTCAGCATAAAAAATGAAATTCAGAATCTTTCTGTCCAAAACCCCACTCCTGCCGACTCAACCTTTTTTCCCCCCAGCAGTATAATTTGGTCAAGGGAGGAAGGGAACATTTTTGTACTGTTATTGTTGGAAATCAAAAAGCATATGTTGTATATTGTAAACTGGTAAATCCAGAGTCGCATTTTCATCACTTCTATTCATGCAACACGCTAAGTTAGCGTATCCAAGAAAAAGGAAGCTGCTGTTTGTGCTATCTTCACAACCTAAAGATAGACCTAGAAGTGGACAGATGGATATTTGAGAGGGAAAAACAGAAATAATCCTGGTTTCTTTGGTAATCGTTACCCAGTTTATTACCTGCAAAAAATATGTACGTTGAACCTCTTTTTGACGCATCCTTCTTACAATTGTAGCCTTTGCATAGCAGGAGCCAGCAACTATATTTACCAGTGTCTGCTGCAGTGGCATTTTCCAGGATCAGCTGACTGTACTTTTCGTGTTGCTTGATGCTAGCACAAAACAGAGACAAAGAACTATTTCAGCTTCTGGTGCTGATCTCAGGTTCCTTTCTTGCCTTGCTTGATTATTTTATAATCAAAATTATAAAGTTACAGAAAGGGTAACTTTAATCCACTTCTATAAATGAGTTAAAAGGTGGAACAAAAATTGGTAGGAAAACCATTTGACACTGTTAGTATTTTCACACTTTTCTTTAGGTACCAGACATTCAGCATAAAGAGGAATGACATATTCCCACATTCCCATCTGTAGTGCTACAGATAGACTAAAATAGTCGTCATTGATTTTATATAGTATTGAAGAAAAATAGCCTCCAACTATCTGAATGACTGAATTGGCAGAAGCTATTAGACAATTTAGCATTTGTACATTCAAGCAAGAAAGGGTAGATGACGCCAAGCAAAGACCTTAAAAAGGATATTTTTCAAAGTGCCTATTTTACAACTTCTGGGAATCTGGAGTGAATTCTGCAAAGATGGCAAAAGGACAGATATAAAACCGTGGAACAAGCTAAGCAGTAAATAATTTAATAGAAAGTAACGGGTGCATATTTGCAGGACACATGACTGATAGTCAGTAGACAATAACTACATTATAGAGATTCAATTGTGCGTGCCTGAGGAATTTTGATTGCATGTATTAGCAAAATCTTTTAAAAATGGCTACAATGACCTTAGATCAGGGGTCTCCAACCTTTGGAACTTTAAGTCTGAAGGACTTCAGCTCCCAGACTTCTCCAGCCAGCAAAGCTGGCTGGAGAAGTCTGGGAGCTGAAGTCCTTCAGACTTAAAGTTGCAAAGGCTGGATACCCCTGCCTTAGATGATACAAGATCAGCATTAAGTGAGTTACTACAATGTCTGAACCTGCATATACGTCAAATTGCAAATATTATTAATTTCTTGGTTTAAAAAATCTAAATTTTCAGCATGTACAGTAACTCCAGTTATTCTTTTACAAACTGTAATGTAAATGTCTAATGTCTACATTAGACATTAAATTCACTTTTTGGTATCTGATTCAGATATGTTGACACCAGCATTCTCATAAATCTTCGGAAAATAAAATGTAAATACATGTACAGGAAAACATTAGCCTGAGTAGGCCTCTTTTAACTGAATTTACAATATCTTTTAAATCTATTTTGGTGAATAGATGAAATACATTGGGCAGGTATATGAAATTAAAAAATAGGTGTCTGCCAAGAGTGAAACAGTTTGTTTTACAGAACAGAGAGGATATTGATAACTCAACATATATCTACATTTTATTTATTCTTGAGCTTTAGTTACAAAGTATGATATCATAGACAGTTGAAACCAACATTCATTTGTAATGCTTTTATACAAGACTGTTCAGATATGGATGGATTTCAGTTTCCATCAGTAACATTTTAGCAAAGTAAAAATGAGAATTGTACTTCAATATTTATTTTCAGAGCCCTCTTGTAAAAATGACAAATGCAAGAAATTCAGTTTTGTTGCACCATTTGTTCCCTTTTTATATTGTCCTGACAAGTTCAAATCCTCTTTCTCTAGTACATGCCACTGATACCATGAGCCCTTTGGATAAATACAAAATCAATGTCTACTAAAACAAAACAAAAAATCAGGAACTGAGATAGGTACAGGCATTGTAACATTATAATTTCTGCTTCCTAACAGACAGGAAGCAGCAGGTGAAGCTAGGCAAAAGCACATCTGATACCTGTATAATTAGCAAAGGAGCCCCCCCAAGGCTGTGTGCTTTCTCCACTTCTCTTCTCTCTCTATACCAATGACTGCATCTCAAAAGATCCCTCTGTTAAAGTACTGAAGATGATACAACAGTGATTGGTCTCATTCGAGACAACGATGAATCTGCATACAGACGGGAGGTTGAACAACTACCCTTGTGGGGCAACCAGAACAATCTTGAACTAAATACACTCAAAACTGTAGAAATGGTGGTAGAGTTTAGGAGAACCCATCCTATACTACCACCTCTTACAATACTAGACAACACCTAACATCAAAAACATCATCAAAAAAGCACAACAAAGAATGTTCTTTCTGCATAAACTCAGAAAGCTCAAACTGCCCAAAGAGCTGCTAAATCAGTTCTACAGAGGAATTATTAAGTCTGTTATCTGCACCTCTATAACTGTCTGGTTTGGTTCTGCAATCAAACAAGACAGACACAGACTTCAATGGATAATTAGAACTGCAGAAAAAACAATTGCTATATACTGCAGGAGTCAAAAAGAGGGCTGTGAAAATATGTACAGACCGTTCACATCCTGGACATAAATTGTTTCAACTTCTGCCCTCAAAATGATGCTACAGGGCACTGCACACCAGAACAACTAGACACAAGGACAGGTTTTTCCCGAATGCCATCACTCTGCTAAACAACAAACTCCCACAACGCTGTCAAATTTACTAAGATTGCATTACTATTATTCTTCTCATCCTTCCTAGTACCTATCTCTTCCCGCTTATGACTATAACCATGTTGCTTGCATCTTTATAATGTATATTGTTTTATTTGTTTCCTAGTATTTGATTGCTTATTAGCAACCTATAACTATCACTAAATGTTGTATCTTATGATTCTTGATGAATGTATTCTATTTTTTTTTAATGTACACTATGCACCAAAGACAAATTCCTTGTGTGCCCAATCACACTTGGCCAATAAAGAATTCTACTCTATTGCCTAGAACAATACAATGTTGATAGCCACATTCCAGAAGAAATTAATTAAAACTGAATTCCTATTAAATCCATAGGACTTACACACAAGACAGACAAATGTAGTTCTATATCTTTCAATTGCCAATCATATTGGCTAATATTCACTGGATTTGTGCCCTTAGTGTTTAAATCCTTCCTAGAATAATGGTCACTTTGAGAATCACTAGACCATATGGTCCTTTGCTGGAGGTTCTGGCAGTCCCACCACCAAGTAGGCATCAAGTAGGCAAAGCTGTTTAGGTTCATTCCCTCCAGTAATGAACTAATCCGCAGATTTGATTAGTGTTATAGGTGAAATCTGCCATCTAGTGACTCATTATGCTATAGCTCTGTTAACAGCAAAATAAACCATAGATCCCTTTGGAGATCCATTCAGAAATACAGTATTAACGATTTCTTTGCCTATGGAGATTCTCAGTCCTCAAGGTCATGGTTGTCCCAAAGGTAGTTTTTCAAGAAGCAACTGAACTTTCTTGTTTTTCTTTGAAGATGTTTTGCTTCTCATCCAAGAAGCTTCTTCAGGTCATCGGTTGAAGAAACTTCTTGGATGAAAAGCGAAACGTCTTTAAAGAAAAACAAGAAAGTCCAGTTGCTTCTTGAAAAACCACCTTTGGGACAAGGATTTCTTTGGTTTTGATATGATGAATGTCTACACATTATTAGTACAACACTCGTGTTTTATGTTTTTATGAAAGAACAATAACTATCTTGACTAAAGCACATATATTTAGGACAAAGGTTTGCAAGACAGTAATTTAATTAACTTTAGATCTGCTTTCTGGCTAATTTAGCTTCAAAGAAAAGGAGAAGATGAGGACTACTATAAGGATGTCCTACTGAAAAATTTCTGTTCATGTTTTTGTCGGAGTCATCCTCAGTGACCATGGTTGTATTTTTAACTCGGCCAATATTGTTTATTATTGTTTGAATGTATTGTCTGCCTTCCAGAGCTGTATTTGTAAAACGAGCATCCATATATATTGAATAAACAAATATACAAAAGCTTTACAAAGAGATGCTGCAAAGAGTTTTACAAAGAGACCCAGTTTGGTTTAATGGTTTAAGGCACGAAGCTATAAAGAGAGGGTGCGCAATTTGGGTGTCCTCCTGGATTCCCGGCTGTCCTTGGAGGACCACATGGAGGACCATGTGGCGGCCGTGGCCAGGGGGGCGTTTCATCAGGTACGCCTGATGCGCCAATTGCGCCCCTTACTGGACCGGTCTGCCCTTCGCACAGTCACTCAAGCTCTCGTGACGTCCCGACTCGACTACTGAAATGCTCTCTACATGGGGCTTCCCTTGAGGTGCACCCGAAAGCTACAGCTAGTCCAAAACGCAGCCGCGCGGGTGATTATGGGGACCACTAGATGCTCCCACATAACACCGATCCTGCGCGAGCTGCATTGGCTTCCTGTGGCCTTTCGGGTGCGCTTCAAGGTTTTGACGACCATCTTTAAAGCGCTCCATGGCTCGGGGCCTAGTTACATGCGAGACCGCCTCCTGCCCCATACATCCCTTAGACCGATACGCTCCCACAGAGAGGGCCTTCTCAGGGTGCCGTCGGCCGGACAATGCCGACTGGCGACACCCAGGGGAAGAGCCTTCTCTGTGGCGGGCCCAGCCCTTTGGAATGACCTACCCCCTGAATTACGTACCATCACCGACCTCCGCCTCTTCCGCCAATGTCTAAAGACATATTTGTTCCAACAAGCCGGCCTAGCCTAACCTCCCGTGGGGACTTTTAGGAAGTTTTTAAATTGGGTATTTTAAATTTGGTTTTAGTACAGGATGGGAATGTTTAATATTTATTTTAAATTATATATTTATCTTTGTATTTGTGTGTTTTTAAATTTCCTGTACGCCGTCCTGGGTCCTTTGTGGAGAAGGGCGGGATATAAATTTAAATAAAATAAAAAATAAAATAAAATAAAATAAAATAAAGTGAGACCCTGTGAGTTGTAGTATGCAATACCCATTAAAACCAGATAGGCTACCTTGGGCTTGTCCCTCTCTCTCAGCCAGGGGTGGGATTGTAAAATTTTAGCAACTGGTTCTCTGTCTGTCTGGTGGGCCTCCTGCACCATGGGTGTGTGTGTGTGTGTTTTCACCCTCCCCAGGCTTTCTTTGAGTCTCTGAAAGGTCATAAATGGTGCCCCCGGGCCCTGGAGGCCCTTTGGAGGCCAGAAACGAGCCTGTTTCAGGACTTCTGGGAGACCCGTTTTTTACTTTCCCAGAGCCTCCGCACAAGGCCTGCACTTACCTGGCATCCAAAAAGGGCCATGTGGAAACTCCCGAGAGAGGCAGAGCAGGGTGGGTGAGGCCAGACAGCCCTTTCAACTACTAGTTCGGTGAACCAGATGTAAAATTAGCATCTGGTTTGCTTGAACCTGTCCGAACTAGCTGAATTCCACCCCTGCTCTCAGCCCAATTCACCATGGTTGCTCTGGTGTGATAAATAGGAGGAGGAAGGTGTGTTGTATATGTTTGCCACCTTCAGCTGTTTGTTAAAATAATAAAGGCAGGATATAAATTAAACAAACAAACAAACAAATAAATCTATTGTTGTCCCTATTTTCTAAAAATATTAATTTTAAACATACATGATGTTTGCACAGTTGCCCTTCAAAGGTTTTCATCTGCTTTAATTAGTAACAGAAATATTGTTTATTGTCTCAGACCATATTATTGCATTAAATAATTAACCATGGAACATGGAAAATGTATTATTCCAAGAACAAACAGAATCAAAAAACTTCACCTCCATTCTTCCTCCAGACCATGCTAACCTGGATGTTTGGAGAGTGGGTTTGCCATTTTCTAGAACATGATTGTATGAGCTGAAAGCAACCTGACGTGGTCAGTTTTTTCTAGAATGCTGCTTCAGAGGTTATGTTCTCCATAGAAATTATGGAGGTTCACAAGAGCCTCTTTAGAGAATCCATTCTTGCCCGAAATCCTTACCCACATTTTTTCACTCTCTCTTCTATGATACTGCTCTTTTAATACCTCTCATTAATAAAGTTAATTTCCCTTTGAGGTAAATGCTAGAAATAGAATATTAAGTTTTTATTAGCTGCTACTTCAATCATAAAGAAAATACTGGTTTTACACCGACTGTTGATATTTTTACTCCCTAGTTTTTTCTCTCTATTTCATTTTAGGCTTTTATTTTTATTTTACCTCATTTTTATTTGTATTATATTTGTACTTTTATTGCATTTTATTTCCCTTATTGTCTTGCTGGTCATTGATTATACATACTTACTACTGAGGGAAAAACCACTCAATCACCTTATAACATCTGCAGGTTCCAGAGGCACAACAGAATATTCTTGATTTGCTCAGAAATTTTCATTCCTAAAGGAGTTACCATATTTTTCTGAGTATAAGATGCACCCAGGTTTTGAAGAGGCTTAAAAAAAAAAGTAGGTAGGTAGATAGAGGGATAGAGAGGGATAGAAAGAGAGAGAAATACAGTAGGTAGGTAGGTAGAGAGAGAGAGTAGGTAGGTAGGTAGGTAGAGGGGGGGACAGAGAGAGAGAGAGAAACAGTAGGTAGGTAGGTAGGTAGGTAGGTAGGTAGGTAGGTAGGTAGGTAGGGAGACAGAGTGTGTAGTTAGGTAGGTAGGTAGATAAAGGGAGAGAGAGAGAGAGAGAGAGAGAGAGAGAGAGAGAAATACAGTAGGTATGTAAGTAGGGAGAGAGATTGTGTGTAGATAGATAAGTAGGTAGAGGGAGAGAGAGAGAAATACAGTAGATAGGGGGGAGAGAGAGTAGATAGATAGGTAGATAGAGGGATAGAGAGAGAGAAATAGAGAGAAATAGAGAGAGAGAGAGAGAGAAATACAGTAGGTAGGTAGGATGAGAGAGAGTGTAGGTAGGTAGGTAGGTAGGTAGGTAGGTAGGTAGGTAGGTAGAGGGATAGAGAGAGAGAAATAGAGAAATAGAAAGAGAGAGAGAAATACAGTAGATAGGTAGGGGGAAAGAGAGAGAGAGTAGGTAGGTAGGTAGGTAGGTAGGTAGGTAGATATTTCCAGGTTTATTTACCCATGTGCTTGAGAAGGAAATCACTGACCACCTTTGGAACAAATCTTTGTTTCTGCAGGCACAGTACTTGACCAACGTAATTCTCATCAATCACTCTAAGTAAACAGCTTTCCAAAAGGGGGAAAAACACCTTTTGGCACTGTGCAAACCTCCCCCAAATGGCCCGTTTTTTGCAAAAATGGGCCCGTTTTTTTCAAATAAAAGGCATAAACAGCCTGGGGGAGGGGGCTTGCAGAGTGCTCCCGGGGGGGGGGGGCAAAACGAGAAAAAACAACCGATTTTTTCGTGAAAACGGCCCATTTTTTGGTCAAAAATAGCATGCATAGCCTTATGGAGGCTTATAGAGTGCTGCTTGGGGCAAAAACGTCCTGTTTTTTGCTCATTTCTGCCCTCCTCAGCTCCCAGGAGCTCTCTGCAAGTCTCCATAAGGGTATGCAGTGGCCATTTTGGTGAAGGGGCGGGGTTTCAGGAGGCAAAAAATGCTGTATTCGATGTACAAGATGCACCCAGATTTTCAGCCTCTTTTTAGAGGAAAAAAGGTGCATCTTATACTCTGAAAAATACAGTAGTTTTATACCTATCACCATGTCTAAAGCAGCTTGAAAAGAATATTACTCTTTTTTTGCTCTGAACTTTCACACCTGTTAGGCAAAGTCTAGTAAGAGGATTAAAACATGTCCTGCCTAATGGTTGCATAAATAGATAGAGAGAAAATAATTTGGCTGCCTGTGGCCTTTCAGGTGGGCTTCAAGGTGCTGATTATCATCTTTAAAGCGCTCCATGGCACGGGACCTAGTTATCTACGGGATCGCATCCTACCCCATACATCCCTGCGGCCGATTCGCTCCCACAGAGAGGGACTTCTCCGGGTGCCGTCCACTAGGCAATGCCAGCGGGTGATGCCCAGGGGAAGGGCCTTCTCTGTGGCGGCCCAACCCTCTGGAACGACCTTCCCCCCGAACTTAGAATGACCACGGACCTCCGCTCCTTCCGCCAGAAACTCAAGACGTACCTTTTCCAACAGGCCGGCCTGGCCTAACTTTACCTAGCCTTTAGCCTGACATCAAATTGTTTTAATTGGTTTTTAAGGGTAATAGTTTAATTTATTGTAAATTTTAGCACAGGATTAATAATTTAATTTGATTTTAAATTTTGTATATTGTCATGTTTATATATGCTTTTTTTAATTTCCTGTGCACCGCCCCGAGTCCCTTTTTGGGAAAGGGAGTGGTATATAAGTTTAATAAATGAATGAATGAATGAATGAAATGTCTGCAAGAAAACAACCAAGCTCAGAGAAAACCAAGGACCTCTCATTTTAGGTGAAAGGCTTTGGGATCCTTTCCCAACCAGATGTCTTCCAGTTGTATTGGATTATAATTCCCACAATCCCTGGCTATCATGGCCCCTGGAAGAGGCCATGGTTGTATCTAGAGTTTAGAGTTTATTGGTTTTTTTATACCGCCCTACTCCCGAAAGACTCAGGGCGGTGTACAGCCAGAATAAAAACAAATATATAAAAGTTAAAAGAAGGCTTTTAAAAGACATAATTAAACTATTGGCCGAAACCTGGAAAAAACCCCAAACTAACCCTGATTAAAATAATAAAAATTTAAATTTAAAAATCATGTTTTATGCCAGCCCGGCTTGTTGGAAGAAAAAGATTTTGAGACCACGGCGGAAGGTGCGTAAGTCAGGGATAGTTCTTAATTCTGGGGGCAATTCGTTCCAGAGGGCAGGTGCTCCCACGGAGAAGGCTCTCCCCCTGGGTGTTGCCAGTCGACATTGTAGGGCATTGTAGGACATCTAACCCTATGTGAGAGATGCTCTCTCCTAAACCAAGCAGATTTTCTATCTGTCTCATGTGTTTTACCTGTACAAGACCATCCACATTTGTCTGCTTTGTTCAGAAAGAAGTGCAATGAAGCCTCAGGGGCCTTCCATCCTCTTTTACCTGGCAAGCCTTACCTAAGCCTGGTGTCTTTAAAGGTGTCAAGATAAGGAGGGTAGCTCCATTCAATTCTATTCCCTTTGCACCGAAGCTCTATACTTTGACCTGTTGAAAGGTTTAATGTAGCTGTGGGTTTCTGGAAGTGGCCTTTCTCCATCACTCGTGTCATTATGGAGCTGGCTTTTGGGGAAGGCTCTGTGGAGTTTCTTTCTTTTAATTTGGGAGTTCTGGTTTTGACCTTTTTGTTGCTTGGCTTAATCCGGTTCTCTCCAGGTTCCTTTGGACGTTTGCTCTTTGCAGGTTGACCAACAGCTATTACAAAGAGAGGGCAGGATGAGAAAAGAAAACAAAGCACATTATTAATAGAATAGGATAGAATAACAGAATTGGAAGGGACTTGGAGGTCTTCTAGTCCACTTCCCTAATTAGGCAGGAAACCCTACACCACTTCAGGCAAATGGTTATCCAACATCTTCTTTAGAAGATGTTAGTAGAGCCTTTAGTAGAGCCTCAGCCAAATTAGATAGGTTTTAATGGGAATTTTAGCACAGGTTTATTATTTAATTTCTTTTAACTTTTGTTTATTTGTTATTTCTTATTGTAGTTTTTAATGTCCTGTGCACCGCCCAGAGTCCGTCTCGACGGAGATTGGTGCGGTTTACAAATCGAATAAAAATAAAATAATAAAAAAATAAAAAAATAAATTTAAAACTTCCAGGATTGGAGCATTCACAACTTCTGGAAGCAAGTTGTTCCACTGATAATAATTCCACTGTCAGGAAATTACTCCTCAGTTCTAAGTTGCTTCTCTCCTTGATTAGTTTCCACCCATTGCTTCTTGCCCTGCCCTCAGGTGCTTTGGAGAATAGTTTGACTCCCTCTTCTTTGTGGCACCCTCTGAGATATTGGAACACTGCTATCATGTCTCCCCTAGTCCTTCTTTGCATTAAACTAGACATACCCAGTTCCTGCAACCGTTCCTCATATGTTTTAGCCTCCAGTCCCCTAATCATCTTTGTTGCTCTTCTCTGCACTCTTTCTAGAGTGTCCACGTCTTTTTAACATCGTGGCGACCAAAACTGAATGCAGTATTCCAAGTGAGGCCTTACCAAGGCATTATAAAGTGTTACTAACACTTCATGTGATCTAGGAAACATATAGGAATGTTTCTGTTATTATATTTTCTTGTGGGTACACTGAATGGAATTTTTAAAAATCTGATTTAAAATGTGTATGCTTTCATATGGGCCTAAACTGCAAGCAGCTTATTGTTAACCACAATTAAGACTACCACATCAGCTAGGACAGTGATGGCTAACCTTTTTTGGCTCATGTGCCAAAAGCGGGGGGGAGCGCAGGAGGGTCGTGTGTGGGTATGCCACATCCATAATGCTATGTGCGTGACCCCCTGATTTTGGCGCACTTTTTTCACCCTCCTCAGGCTCCAGAAGCTTTCTAGGAGCCTGGGGAGGGTGAAAACAGCTTCCCCCCCACCTCTACAGGTTTCAGGAGCTTCCCTGAAACCTCCAGAGGGCTAAAAATGGCCTCAAAAGAAGGCCTAAATCAGCTGGCCAGTGCACACCTGCGCGCTGGAGCTGACAGGGCAATGCCTCGCGTGCCCTCAAAAATGGTTCTGCGTGCCACCTGTGCCATAGGTTCGCCATCATGGAGCTAGGACATTTAGAGACAGGCCGTGTTTAATAGTTATAGTTTAGCTATAGTTTATTGGATTTATATACCGCTCCTGTCTCCAGATGGACTCAGGGCGGTGCACAGGGAATTAAAAATACCACGATAGCAACAATACATACAATACAATAATAAAATAAGATTAAATTAGAATAACCTGTGCTAAAAATTAAGCTAAAAATATTAAAATCTCAACCAATCCACTAAAAATCCCCAGTTCTAAAATCTAAGCTAAAATATAGGCTAAGCAAGGCCAGCTAGGTGGAACAAGTGCGTTTTTAATGATATCAATTAAACTCACACACATGAACAATTACTCCTTAGGGATAAACTGGAGTAGTAACAACATAAAAGTGTTTTCTCCCCTTGAATATGAAATTATAGCAAAACAAACTCCACTGAGATTATAGAAGTTTGGTTTAGAATCCTCTATAATTAAGACCTGTGCCTATAAAACCTGAATAATTAGAATATTTTTATTTTATTAGGAACTACCCATCAATTCCCAAGATCCCTGGAGAGGTCAGATTTTCTGAGATCTGTTATTGAACCCCGAAGGACAGTTTTCCACGCCTGGAATAACATGCTTCTTTTCTTTGAACTACTCTTCTCTCCCTATCACTTTTTCCTTTTTTTTTTTTTTTTTGTGTGTGTGTGTGACCCGAGGAGAGGGGCTCTCTTTGCTTGAGTTGATTTGGAAGCTGCCGGCTTTTCCAGCTTGTATTGAGGGGCATCCAAACGACGCAGCCATCCCTAAGAGTTATTCAAGCGAGAGAGAGGTACGGTGTTGCCGCACAGCCTGTTTTCAACGACATCAAGGAAAGGTTTCCAAGTCCTTAAATTCTTGAATGGGGCGGAGGTTGCAGTCATCCGGCTCCATTACTTAGAGGCGCTTCCAGGCAATTCCGAAAGGATTTTGGGGGGGTCCCCTCGGGGGGGGGGGATTGTGGCCAAGAGAGCCCGGGGCGCCCTTTGCTCTCTTTGCACGGTAGAAATCACCCTCTCCCTTATCCCAGGGGTCTCCAACCTTTGCAACTTTAAGTCTGAAAGACCTCAGCTCCCAGACAAGCTTTGCTGGCTGGAGAAGTTTGGGAGCTGAAGTCCTTCAGACTTAAAGTTGCAAAGGTTGGAGACCCCTGCCTTTTATATATATATATTTAAGGCAGGGGTCTCCAACCTTTGCAACTTTAAGTCTGAAGGACTTCAGCTCCCAGACTGGCTGGAGAATTCTGGGAGCTGAAGTCCTTCAGACTTAAAGTTGCAAAGGTGGAGACCCCTGATTTAAGACAATGCCGTCCGCAGGGAAGGAAGAGCCGGGGCTGCGGATCGGAGGAGGAGAGCGAGCGGGGCTCCGCGGGACTTACCACTCTGGAGCGTCTGCTGCAGGAGCAAAAGGCTGAGCAAGAGCCAGGGCTTCATGGCAGGAGAAGGAACGGGGTGGGGGAGCCTCTTCGCCGCCTGCCACGAGGGATGCAGCCGGAGCCCCCGCCTGATCCGGGACTGGGCTCCAGCGGAGAGGGGGAGCAGGGAGGGCGAGCAGCTCCTTCCTTTCCCGCCCCCCCCAAGCCTCTCCCCCCCCCCCCGGACTGTTGGGCAGGTCTCCCAGCACGGGCTGAACCTCTCTCCGACTCGGCAAGGATCCCAGGGGCGCCCCCAATTTCACGGGGGTGGCGAGCACCGTGGAAAAAGCAGGGGGGGGGCAGCCAGAGAGATGATCCGGGAATGCTGCGGCGGCGGCGCTTCAAGCCTTCCAATTCCCCAACGTTGACATTGCGTTAGATAAAATCTATCGAGTAGTTGACTATTGTAACGATAAACTTAACGTAGATTTTTGTCGTATTTTTAAACTTAATTTAAACTTCATTTGAAGCACATAGATGTTTTTGACAGTATGTGTATCAGTGGTGGGTTTCAAAATTTTTTAGAACCTACTCTAGGTGTGGCCTATTTTGTGGGCGTGGCTTGGCAGTCATGTGACAGGGCGGGAGTGGCCAACTTGTAAAATGTGGTGAAACTCATTTAACAACTCTCTTGCTTAGCAACAAAATTTTGGCCTCAATTGTGATGATAAATTCTTTTTCTTTCTTTCTTTCTTTCTTTCTTTCTTTCTTTCTTTCTTTCTTTCTTTCTTTCTTTCTTTCTTTCTTTCTTTCTTTCTTTCTTTCTTTCTTTCTTTCTTTCTTTCCTTCCTTCCTTCCTTCCTTCCTTTCTTACTTTCTGCCTTCCTTTCCTTTCCTTCCCATTGGGTTACTGGCAGCAGCAGGCCAGACTTACTTCTGGGTCCGCCGGTGAAACCCCCTCTCACCGGCTCTCTAAATTTCACCATCCGGCTCTTGTGAATAGGTGCGAGCCTGCAGAAACCCACCACTGATGTGTATCTTTGTGGCTATTTTTCCCCTTTACACTGTTCGTTATTTTAAAAGCAATAAAAATTGATATTAAAAAAATTCAGATAGGAACCAAGATGGGTGGATGGATGGATGGATGGATGGATGGATGGCACACTTGCAGGAATCCTTTAATGATGGAAGTATAAATGTAACAGGGGAGTAGCTTTGAAACTCTGCTTCCATAAGTCTTGTTTATTTACCGGGTGGCAAATTTTAAAATGATAATCATGAACTTATGGAACACTGTTTAAGTTCCTTTGCAATTATTTTTACACTATTTGAACATAATGTTTTTTTTCCTCGATTGCTGCTTTGTACCTCCACCCCACCTCAAACACAAATAAGGACCACAATGTGATGTATGCACATTTTTTTCAGTTTTATTTTAAAAAATAGAGAACAAATGCACAACCCTCTTCAAAGCAGTATTTTACAGTAAGCAGCAACAAGAACGTTTTCTTATCATTTTAAAAGTGAAAAAAACCCAAAGCACCGATTTACCTTTCACAAGTTGCAAATGATTATACAGTAATAAAAGTGGATTTTTTTTCCTTTTAGTTGTTTACATTATATCATGCCGGATTTTTACAAAAAGATTCTCCCCTTTAGTAAACAACAAACATATACACAGTAATAATGATATAGTCATCTATCTACTTATATACACATAGGCAGTGATACAGCTAATTTTGCATAAAATGTTAGACATGTGACCTGTTATGAAATTTATTCTAGTTTCCTAGATTTCCCTCTCAAGTTTTAGTTTTATGAGAGGTTGACAGGAACAGAAAGAGAGAAAAAAATACATATTTACATTGATTTACTAAAAGTTACCTTACCCAAAGCCCATTATAGTAAATTTTTCTCCAAAATACATTTGAATACCTTTTCCTTTATGGTAAAATGTCTACACTGAAACCCCACTACATAGGAGTCAGAAGTGGTATTCAGCAGGTTCTGACCAGTTCTGGAGCGGGAATTTTGAGTAGTTCAGAGAACCAGTAAATACCACAGCTGACTGCCCCCCCCTCCCCCAATCTATTCTCTGCCTCCTGAGTCCCAGTTGATCGGGAGAAAATGGGGATTTTGAAGTAACCTTCCCCTGGAGTGGGGAGGGAATGGAGATTTTACAGTATTCTTCCCCGGCCATGCCCACCAAGCCACACCACATCCAGCAAGCCACGGCCACAGAATCAGTAGTAAGGATTCTTGAATCCCACCATTGATAGGAATACATATGTACAAAACTGTTTCTAGAGAACAAATTTAAAAATCAATAGACAATATACAAACAGGTGTTCTATAATTCAGATCTTTCTAAAAATGTTTGGACCTTCTGAAAGAATGGCTTGTAACTGGGTAAGGATTCAGCCAACACAAGCCTATGCAGCAAATACAATACAAGTAGTCCTTGGCTTATGACTACAATGGAGCCCAAAATTTCCATTGCTAAACAAGGCAGTTAAGTGAGTTTTGACTTATTTTATGATCGTTCTTGCCACAGTTGTTAAGTCAGACACTGAAGTTGTTAAGTTAGGATAAAGTTATGTGAAGTTGGCTTCCTCATTGATTTTACTTTGTCAGGTTGCAAAAGGTGACCACGTAACCCCGGGACATTGAGGCCATTATAAATTTATTCCAGATGCCAAGTGTCCAAATTCTAATCATGTGAATATGAAGATGTTGCAACAGTCATAAATGTGAAAAACAGTCAAAAGTCACTTTTTTCAGTGCTGTTGTAACTTTGAATAGTCACTAAATAATTAGTTGTAAATCAAGGACTACCCATATACTCTTTTTTTCCTTCGGTGCTAAATTACATAGGACAAAAGTTATAGCATCTCCAGATTTTTATGTCTATGCATGTATTTTACTTAGGCTCCCTTATAGTGCTACTATATATTTCAAAACAAGTAAGTACAGTAACCTCAAAATAAGTACTGTAAGTGATCACATCCAACCAGACTTATGTATTTTAAGAGTGACTGCAGGAAAAATACAATTACATTTTTATGTATTAAAAACAAATATTTACTTACTATTACTATTACCATTACCATTGACTAGCTCAGCCCTAATTACATGAAAGCTATTTACTGGACTGCATGTTGATTCAGGAGTAAATACCTTCAATTTTAATAGGGCTTTTTCTCAGGGTAGTGTAACAAAGCCTGTTGGCAATACTATTAAGTAACACTAAGTCTATGTACATTTAGGGATTACTCGCAAATGTACTTAACTATGGGCCTAAAGATCTTTCTGTCTTGGAATCACCCAGCTTTTACCAATGGAGTGAATGGTAAAGCCATCCAAAGAAACCTGGATGTATCAAAAGAAGCTAAAGAACTGTATGGCTGTTTTGATCTAAGATGGTTATATGTAAGTCTTGGGTTTAACATTTTCTGTGGAGTTCTTGGTGCTTTCTGAGTTTGGCTGTTTGCTTGCAAACATATTTATTACACAAATAGGTAACATCACTAGAGCAAGTGGGGTTTGTGGTCTATATATAAAGTAGCTTTCCCTAAGACTTTTGGTGACGGTATGGTTTTCTTCTTGGTAGTTACTTGATTAGGGCATTGTTTTCTGATTGTCTGGGGTTAATCCCTGCTTATCTGAATGTTACCAAATGAATAGAATGTGTCTTTTTGTTTCCTTCCTATGTTTTTTAAAGGGCTCCTTGGAATGGTTTGTAAATATGGTTTATGTGTGCATTAATGTCTGAATGCCAAGTGTCCTGGCATTCCCTAGCGTTTTTCAATTTGGGTTAACATTTTCCATTTGCTTGGCAGAGAGGCACTTATTTGCAAGATAAAAAAAAACAATGGCACATGAAAAATAATGATGAATATCTAGAACCAATTACATTCTAATAATTATCTACCGTGTTTCCCCGAAAATAAGACAGGGTCTTATTTTCTTTTGACAACCCCCAAATGTTGCTTGGACCTTATTATGGGGGGGGGGGGGGTTTATTGGTTTGGGGTTGCCACTGGCTGCTCTCTTGCAAGCGGGCACAGCCTCAGGATCGAATGGCTGTGTCGCACTGTCACAGCAGCAACAAAGCAGCCATGAGGTGACTATGCTCGCAAGCAGTGGCCTAGCAACCCTCCTCTCCAGCTGGGCACAGCGCCGCTGACCGACCTAGTGGTACCCGGAAGTCACCAAGCAACGCGAGCGCTTTCCCCCCCCCCCCACCTTGTTCTCGTGGCTTGATGCCTTCAAGATACCACTAGGTGGGCAAGCGCTCGGTGCTCTGCCTGGCCGGAGGGGGGGGATTGTCCAGGGGGGTTATTTTGGGAGTGTGTGTTCTATTTTTGCTCACCCAAAATATGTGGCATGGCCTTAGTTTCAGGACATGTTGTATTTTTGGGGAAACACGGTAGAATTTGATAATATTTTTTTACTTCTAAAGCACTATGCTTAATTTCAATGTGGCCTTTTGCAGAAAAATATTAAAATATAAATATAAATTTAATTAGAAATATTCCTTTTCTCATTTAGAAGGATTTTGTCTTAAGAAGAAGCACTTACATTATCAGTTTTGGGCTCAGTACAAAATATGTACTGTAAATTTTGAACATTCTGTCTGAAGGTTTCTGTAAATTTTGTTCTGTCTCACAGCTTGTATAAATAATCTACAACATATTTCTATTAAAATTAAACAAGCTAAAGACATATTTGTTATGAAAAGATATCTTTAAAACAGTTTAAAACAGTTTAAAATAACTTTAGGTAACTACTTTGAAAAGCTACTGTATATGTAAAAAGAACTTCTTAGTTATTCTTTCATTTCCCATACTAAAAGATCATCCATCTAATTTTAGAATAGTTTGGGAATTGGATGAGGAGAACTATTCTGCATACTCTAAATAATGATTATAATTTACATAAAATTTCAGTCACAGTTGTTTGTTTTTCCAGAGATAGTTCCTAAAAATTTAAAAATCTAGTTCTCTATTTTATCAACTTTCCTTCAGAAAGTTATTTCCCTACATTTCACTTAAATAAAAACCCCATGTATGTTTGCCTGTTTTATAAGTAATAACACAAGTATGTATAGTTGTTTTCCACATATAGGATTTCAATATTCACATGTATTTCTGAGATGACCAAATGATGACAGCACAGTTGTTTCTTCCATTGCATGTCTTTTTGTAAATGTTTTGTTTCCATTTATATAAACTTGAGCATAGAAAGCTAAATGAAGTTTGTATGCTTACATTTTTTTAAAAATAATTGTGCTGCCACATCTGCTATTCATACTAAAGCCTGCAATGACATATTAATTTCACAAATATTTATACATAAATAAGCAGGCTGAAGTAGGAAAAAATAGTGCAAATGTAACTACAGTATATTAAAGCAACACATAATTAGATTTGGGTTTTTAAATTATTCATTACCTTTGTTAGCATTTTATTGGTTGTTTAACGAAAATGATCCTGAAAATTAAAAAAGAATCATTACATGATGAAACAGAAAGGTGGAAATAAACCCTCTTGGACTCAAGAAAAAAAATTATTTGGGACTTGCTGAAACTTATATATGATGCTTCTTAAAGTAGATTCAGTGCCTTGACTTATCCCAAATGATACATGCTTGAAACTAACTATATAAGTATTTTATATAGTATCAACCCACAATCTTGCCCAAAAGGTAAAGCCAACAATTGGTACCAGCACATTCTCTCAAAGTTTAAAAAAGATCTATCACACTTAAGTTTTGTTAAAACATTTGAGCTATGTTTTTCATTTTTCCCTCCTCTCTGCAATAGATACATACATATAGTACCTCTATTTCATAAACAGGGGAAACATCACAAAAATAAAAATTCATTCATGAGTAATTTAATCAATATTATATCACCTATGATAACAAAAGAATTGCTTCCTAGACAGGAAGAAGAATGTAATGGCTACGTTTGGGTATTGTAGAGAAACCACAATTTATGATGAGGAGAACAAGAGGTAGTAGGTCCAAAATGTGCACTGCCTGGTCCTAACTCCTGAAGTGATGGGAGAGGACAGTTCTTCATATCTAATTTAACATCATGTTTCACTTTTCTTCCTATTAACTGTGGATTATTTAAATTATTTTATAAACCACAGCTTGAAATTGACATTTTAAATTAGTTAAAATCAATCACCACCTGCTCAGGATGGGATGAAATGTGCAAACCCGCAGCCAATGACCTAAATGAAATATTCCAAATCCTTTGTAACTGCAGCAGGATAGAAGAACATGTAAGCTCAACACTTATTCTACCCATCACCACCCTCAAATCAGCCAGTTTTTGAACAGAGCCCCCCCCCCCCCATATTTAATTGAATAATCTACCAAATTAATATATGGGGGCACAATTCTGCAGCCCAGTTTCTGGCAGAGCTGATGTGCTCAGGACATTCATATATTAAGGAAGTCAACAAATCCACCAGCATTTTGCAAACTTCAGTTCCACAGAAGTGCCATTTTGCTAGTGCTTCATCATTTGTTTAAATTAATCATTCATCCATGTTTTTCATTTTCATTGGTAAGGATGAAGAGTTTGGAAATAAAATATAAACAGAATTTCAAACTAGATTTTCTATCAAACATATCGATTTCAAATATTCTTAATATTTTTCAAACGAATTGTCATGATTGTGGATAACAGCAA
Organism: Rhabdophis nuchalis; assembly: GCA_039707465.1. Taxonomy (NCBI): domain Eukaryota; kingdom Metazoa; phylum Chordata; class Lepidosauria; order Squamata; family Natricidae; genus Rhabdophis; species Rhabdophis nuchalis. The sequence continues at coordinate 44,485,303 of CM077648.1, read as the reverse complement.
AGCAGAAGTTAGGTCAGATAACTATATCCCCCCCCCCCCCAATAGCCCCCAGCAATTTCTATGAATCTGGGGCCTTTCCCCCTTTGTTGAATTGAGGTCACCTCCACTCATCCTTAAATTGGTGCAATATTATATTGTATTATATTTTCTATTATTCTTGCCCTTCCCATCCTGTGAAGACTGCTGACCTCACTATGCAAGACAAAGTATGACTGAGTTTATATATCTGAGGCTGCCTCTGATATAATGCACAGCTAAGGATAGCCTCAGCCTCTCACTCACAGGAGCAATGTGGAACAATAACACAGAAAAAGACACCACAAAAGGTGGCTGAGTTAGAAACAAGGTATGGGAAGGTACAGAAAGTGATGGAAATCAAGTACTGTAGTTGTGTGCTTATTTAGCAATGCTATTTTTAAAAGCAGTTAACAATACATCTCCAGTATTATAAACCATAATATTCAACTCTTCTTCTTTAGATACTCCTTAAGAATTAGTTATATAGTACATGCCAGTTAAAGGTGTAGGATATTATTATTATTAATCACCAACTTATTTAACGTGACAGATGAATTAGATTGGCCCCCTTGGAAAATTTATTTCCTTCCACTTTCTTGCCCAGTTTTTTTAAAGATTGCAACCCTCTGAGGTAAATCTCTGGTGGACGAGATATCTAGCAAGTAATTTAAATCATCTTTCTTGTATTCTACTAGATATTTCCATAAAGCACAAGTGGGTTACTGCTAATTTGGGGGGAGCAAGTAGTTCACCATTTCACCAGCAACTCCATTCTGCTGCCATCACTGCCTAAAAGCGCACACAACGGATTTATCAATAACCGCTAACATTCACTTGTCTTTTCATGTGGAATAAACTGAGCACTTTCACTTGCATGTTCAAGTTCACTTGAATCTCCCATATGCTTCTTTTCTAAGGTTTCACTTCTTTCTGAGCAGCTGTCATCATCTTCCTCTTCCTCTTTGGGACAGCTTTCCATACTATGCCGGATGCCATATGCAAAGTAAATCAGGAGTCCTTTCAAAACAAAACAACCAATAATTTTTGTAGACTTGCCATATGTCAGTCAACTTTCTACAACTCTACTGAAGATTACAATTAGATTTTTGAGCTTCTTTAAGTGTGATATACAGATTCTTTCCCACATACATCAAGACAACATCTAAATAGTATTTTAACATTTATAGTTGAGTCCCCATATACTGTTGAACTGTAATTCTTACTGTCTCACTATGTGACATATTAAGAGAAAACTGTTACAAAACAAATTTTATTAATACAAATTTGAGAACTGGACACAGAGAATTTTTGTATTCCTGCATAAGAAAAACAAGCATACATTTATCACACACACATAATAGATCAAAAAAAGAAAAAGCAGACTAGGGGGGAAAATCTTATGTCATGGCTGGTTTCCTTAACTTGTGGCAAATGATTGTCAATGTCAACTGAAACCAGTCCTAGAAATTTTCCTCTTCCAACAAGCCATCTGGGCAAATATTTCTGCATATGCATATATATGGACATGCCCAGAAGCTACTTACAATACAATACAATAGCAGAGTTGGAAGGGACCTTGGAGGTCATCTAATCCAACTCCCTGCCTAGGCAGGAAACCCTATACCATCCCAGACAAATGGCTATCCAACATCTTCTTGAAGACTTGCAGTGTTGGAGCATTCACAACTTCTGGAGACAAGCTGTTCCACTGATTAATTGTCCTAACTGTCAGGAAATTTCTCCTCAGTTCTAAGTTGCTTCTCTCCTTGATTAGTTTCCACCCATTGCTTCTTGTTCTGCCCTCAGCTGCTTTGGAGAATAGTTTGACTCCCTCTTCTTTGTGGCAGCCTCTGAGATATTGGAACACCGCTATCATGTCTCCCCTAATCCTTCTTTTTATTAAACTAGACATACCCAGTTCCTGCAACCGTTCTTCATATGTTTTAGTCTCCAGTCCCCTAATCATCTTTGTTGCTCTTCTCTGCACTCTTTCTAGAGTCTCCACATCTTTTCTACATTGTGGTGACCAAAACTGAATGCAGTATTCCAAGTGTGGCCTTACCAAGTCATTATAAAGTGGTATTAACACTACACGTGATCTAGATTCTATCCCTCTGTTTATGCAGCCTAGAACTGTGTTGGCTTTTTTGGCAGCTGCTGCCCACAGCTGGCTCATATTTAAATGGTTTATTTTATTTTATTAAATTTCTATCCTGCACCTTCTCCTGTATAAGGACCCAGGGCGACGCACAGGCAATTAAAAAGAAAACATATATACAAATACATCAATTACTAAAACCCATATTAAACTAGTTACCCTGTGCTAAAAATATTATAAAATCCCTCGAATTAAAATTTACAGCTAATAAAAGTTCATATCGGGTGACTATGCTAGGCCGGCTTGTTGAAATAGATGCGTTTTAAGACGCTGACGGAAAAGGCAGAGATCCGAGATAGTGCGGAGTTCGGGGGGAAGGTTGTTCCAGAGGGTGGGGCCCGCCACAGAGAAGGCACTTCCCCTGGGTGTCGCCAACCGGCATTTCCCGGCCGACGGCACCCGGAGAAGGCCCTCTCTGTGGGAGCGGATCGGTCGAAGGGAAGGGCTGTCCACTAGGACTCCAAGATCCCTCTCACAGTTGCTGCTATTGAGCAAGATACCACCTATACTGTACCTGTGCATTTCATTTTTGTTGCCTAAATGTAGAACCTTACTCTTTTCGCCATTGAATTTCATTTTATTAGATAGTGCCCAATGTTCAAGTTTGTCAAGATCCTTCTGTATCTTAAGCCTATTTTTCTGGAGTGTTGGCTATTCCTGACAGCTTGGTGTCGTCTTCAAATTTGATGAGTTCCCCATTTATCCCCTCGTCCAAATCATTGATGAAGACTTTACAAGAAAGAGGGCTGGTAATACCTACCGAGTGCCATCCAAATGCTGAACCGGATCCATGTTTCTCCACTCAGTTGTACCATCAGGTATATATTCACTAAGATACTTAAAGATGGCAAGAATGGCAAGAATGGCACCTAAGAATAAATGTTTCACAGTATTTGCTAAAATACTCAAAGCCAACACTTTAATACTTTATATTAAAATTTGCAAAATTTAATGAAACACTAGTTTCAAAATCTATGGAATTGAAGCACACCTATGTCAACATAACACAACTAGAGATGAACCAGGTTCTTCTCCGTAGAACTTGCATATGATCCCAATCTAAATTACACTTCAAGTAGAGGAGTGAAGTAATTGCCTAAATATGTAACTTGAAATAGCAAAGGAAGCACTCATGGATGGAACAAATGCTAGTGAACAAGGCCCTTCATAGGAACTGGGATGTTTCAGGATTCATAAATCACTTCTGAATGTCAGACGACCTTTCACAGTAGAATCAAAGATATGCTGCTGGAGCCAGGCTCACATGGAGATTTCAGAAATGCTTTATGTTCATAGAAAGATACCATCCTTGACTCTTGGTAAAAAAAATCATGAGTTGGCAGCTTACATGTTTAGAGAAAGTTGGTCTAGGTCAGGGGTCTGCAAAGTTGGCTCTTTTAAGACTGGTGGACTTCAACTCCCAGAATTCCCCAGCCAGCCATGGTTGGCTGGAGAATTCTGGGAGTTGAAGTCCATCAGTCTTAAAAGAGCCAACTTTGCAGACCCCTGGTCTAGGTGGAGTAACAGTCTAAGATGGTGCATAATATTACCAACTTATATTTTATACTATAAGGTGTATTTTGAGTTAGAGGCTCTACTTTGGAAAATCTTAGATTTCAACTAATGTACTTCAATAAACCAAACAGTCCCTATATGAGTTCTGCCTTTATTTCTTGAAACCAACTTTCCTGTTTAAGTGCAGGATTTTAATCCTTCTCCCTGTAAAATTCTATCCTATTCCCTTCTGGCCACTGCTTAAGTCTGTCTAGATCTTTTTGGATTTTCTTTCTCTAAATTATTAGCTTTGTGCCAGCTTTACCCTCTCATTTCCTTATCTAAGACCTTGATTCAAATGTTGAACAGCACAGAATCCTGGACAGAATTCTGTGGACTCCAGTTGAGATGTCCTTCTGAGCTGACATGAAGCCATTAGTGAATGAATCCTCTTTGGATACGGTCATTTGCCCAACTCCAAATTCATCAGTCCCATATTTTTACTATTTTATTAAGGAGAATCTGTCAAAGGCTTTGCTGAGGTCTAAGTACGTTATTGCAAATTAGCCTGATCTACAAAGCTAATAACATTTTCAGAGAAGGAGAGAAAGCTACACAGGTATGATTTTTTTCCTACAAATTGACACTGGTTCTGCTAATTGCAGCATCCTATCCAAGTGCTTAGAACAGGGGTCTCCAACCTTTGCAACTTTAAGTCTGAAGGACTTCAGCTCCCAGAATTCTCCAGCCAGCTTTGCTGGCTGGAGAATACTGGGAGCTGAAGTCCTTCAGACTTAAAGTTGCAAAGGTTGGAGACCCCTGGCTTAGAAGCATGCTGCTTGACCATCTGCTGGAGGACTGTGCCCAAGATGATTTATCTCTAGTTGCTCAAATGCACCTCTGGCTCTTTTCTGGAATTTCAAAGGTTGCCAAAAATAAATTGTCATGACATTTGTTAACAATTATGTATTGATTTTCACACCAATATTGCAGAAGTGATCACATCATTTCATGCAACTTTCCCCAAATAAATATAGCAGAATTAGCCAGACTCTTCCTCCTCCTTGCTAATAATTGAAAACTTGGTATCTACAATCACACCCTTTACCATAAATGTAACTTTCTGTTGATTTTGAGGTTGTCTCCAGATGATAAACATAATCATCCCGAACAGTATGAAAAAAGACCCAAGAAGAAAAATACTCCAAAGCTCCAAATTTGCAAGTGAATGAATTCCATGGGTTGTCAGAATGCTTAATCCACAAACCAGGACAGCTGAGTGGAGATGATCAAAGAAAATAGAAAAAAAGACAGACTATTTTAGTATTTCAAAAATCTGAACATTTGTGATATATACAAAAAGTAGAGGTTAATGTCTTTTAAAAAGGAGAACCATAGATTTATATGCAGAAGACATGTCCTCACTTATTTTGGACTTGAATCGAAGGAATCGAATTTACTACACAATATATGAATTTGGTTTTTTAACTGCATTTTGCATATAGCTAAAATTTCAAATAAGTTAAAAGCATTCCAATAGGTTTGGACTTACCGAAAAGACCCACAAGAAGGCTCACCACAGTAGCAGACTGTTCAGTCGGTAAACTTGATGGATTAGTCAGCATTTGCAGATTAAACCTCTTTGTTGGTATCATACTAATTTGAGATTCACTTTTACATTCGCCTTCTGATCCTGCAAGGGCCTCTTTTTCTGCTGAATATTTTGGTTGCTCGTAGTTTAAATTGGGTTGGTACCTGTGTGTGCAGACACAGGCTACTAATGTAAAATCAGTCTAAAAACAAAATTAGTTCTGGAATACATGCTACTCAGCACTGATTTAGTTACAATGTTTTCATTGATTAGGCATCAACCTAATTTTCAAGGAGTAAGGACCACTGTGCAGTTTTCTGGACAATTCCAAATAACACTGAAAATAATGCAATTTTAATGATAATTAGAAATGGTATCATTTTATGAATTTTATCACATAAAAGCATAAAGTTTTGGGACAATTTGTGAAGTTTATTTTTTAACCAGGAGATGCCACTTACAGATTTGAGAGGCAGCATGACACCTCAGTATCACTAGATTGTCAACACACTAATTAGATAATGCAACCCTTGCCTTAAATATGCAGATCTTCCCCAGGGTTGAATCTTCACTAATATATAGTTTTGTTCACTTTAAAATCTGCAGAAATATAGGAACCACACAGGGTCTGAAATCTTATGATGATCTCATGCACAAGGTCAGCATTTAAATATACCATACTGAAGCAGAAACAAAACTGTTCACTCCAAAAATATTTTACAGAAAAAGCACTTTGAAAATTGCTTATAAACTCAATTTCAGAACTCACCTAAGTATGAGAACACAAGCAGCTACCAATGAATATGCAAGAAGTGTACCAATAGACATCATGTCTACTAAGGCTTTTAGGTCAAAGAGAAAAGCCATTAGAGCTAGAAAAACAGGAAAAACAGCATTTGCATTAAATATCTACAGATTAGGCAAAGCATATATATTTCTTATCATCATATGTTTAAGCATTTAATATTTGTTTACAGAGTTTGCAAACTGTTTGTAGTTTTTGACAAATAGTAATCATATAAATTTTGAATATAAATCATTGCTATATGACCATTGAAGTTTATTCATTATAGCAATCTTTTATAATCTGTTTGAGATAAATAATTCATTCATGGAAGCTTTTGTTAAGTTAAAATTATTCTCAAATTATTTGCAATGTTTGGGTTTTAAAATCGACAATGCAAAAAACAACCCACACAACTTTGTGAAAGTCACAGTAATTTTAAAAAGCATGCAAATGTTTCAGGCAATTAATTGTGAATGATCCATCTGAGCAAATTAAGTAATATTTTGGATCAAACTATGTTTATTTTAATAGGGTACAGATAGATATGAAGTATTCTGATAATTATGGTCATGGTTAATTTTCTGTTTCTTGCAGAAAGCTCATGCAAAAAAAATTTGAATTCTCAGGCATCCATAAAAAATATCTCTCTTTAAGCAGTGTTAAATAAATTGCATTGGATTGTTTTACTAAAGACATGGTAGACAGACTGTTAAGAGGAAAGAAAATTAGTCACATTGTCTTCTGCAGGTACAGTACTTGTTTATAAACAAGAACTAGATTTTCAAGGAGTGATTTCTTTTCGTAAAATTTCTTGTTGTTTTGTTGATTAAAAGAAACATGGTACTACTATAGCCATCAATCTCACTTCAAACAGTCTCTATTACCCCTTACGGGCAAAAGAAGGAAATTGAGAAGAAATATAAAACAATTTGCAAGTGGAATTAGAGAATGCACAAATCGGTAAAATAAAGAAAATGTTCTTTGTAGTTCTATTATATTAATACTTCCTGATCTTTTTTTTTTTTTTTGGTTTCTAATGAGCACATCATACATATTGTGGGAGCATTTATTTCAGCCATCTAAATAACCTGAACTGGCAACTTCTATGAAAAATTCAACACGTAAAAACTTAACACTGTTTAAAATAGAGACATAAAACATGCTGAGATTGCAACTGTGCCAGATGGAGAGGGGATCAGGCACAGCTTTCATGCCACCTTCCTTTGGCAAAATATGCTGCTGAGCATTGCTTAAGAGGAGATGCAGAGATTGGTTGTAGAAAAGTATATATGGAAATTGTACAAAAAGCACAATGGGAACATTGAAAAAAAAACAGCAAATTATCAAGATAACCAACTTACTCTTTATTTCGCACACGTACCAGGCAATATCATTGTTCACACTGAAGGAAAGCTTTGGAGAAGAATTCTAAGGAGCTCATTCTTCCACCACCACCATAACCATAATTGAAATGAAATATGCCTTCTGATTAGTCAGCACTCTGTTCCCAATTTACATGCACGAATCATTAGCAAGCAAGGCCCATCATATCACAGAGCCATGCATGGGAAAATAGGCCTCAGTCAAGAAACCTCAATATACAGAGCTTACCGGATATGAGCCCTGCTGTCATTGTGGCAGCAACTGGAGACTGCCTCTTGCTCACTTTGGCAAGAAATCTAAAGAGTAAACCATCTCGTGCCATGGCAAACAGAATGCGAGGCAAAGGGAACATAGAGCCCAGAAGACTAGAACAAAAAATGTAATTGTTCAAGTGCTGCAATAACAACAGTACATGCCAAAGCTAACCCAACATACAGACATAGATAGAAATGGGTGCATTTTCTATGTCAAATGCACCTGTACCCTAGTTTTCCAACCGACAATTTTTATTCAGGGAATCACAATTTAGACGTTGAGCTGTAACAGAATACAGTGAGAACTTTCCGTGTATCACTCTGAAAGTTGTCTGTGGCTGAAGGCATCCATTGCCTTACAATACATTCACTTAGGATCTCACCTGCGACAGCCCCTGATGATAAAGTTGCAACAAGTGGAGTCTTCGTTTTGGGGTTGATTTGAGCTAGACATTTGAAAAGCAAGCCATCCGATGCCATAGCATAGATTACACGAGGCATGGGGAAAATGGATCCAAGGAGACTGAATAAAAAGCAAAAGAACATGCAACATGGCCAACACCAAGTCATGCAATTTATTATAGAAAAGCAACACAATACTAATACAGGAAGTGATTCTGGAATATGAGACTTTGCCAAGGAAGTTATATGTTATATAGTGATAACTACAGTTAAGATACAAGTTTCCTCAATCCGTTGGTTTTTAAATGGTACAAAATACCATATTGATATGCAGACCTTTATGGAAGGACTTCTAGTGTGCTTCCAACATCTGATGTAGATCATTCATTTTCATGGATTGAATATTAATTCATGCCAATATCATTCATCATACAGATTATATCATATAGATCAGGGGTCTCCAACCTTTGGAACTTTACGTCTGAAGGACTTCAGCTCCCAGACTTCTCCAGCCAGCTTTGCTGGGAGCTGAAGTCCTTCAGACTTAAAGTTCCAAAGGTTGGAGACCCCTGATATAGATCATAACCATTGTCCTCACTCTCTGGAGTAGTGCAGTAACAACATTCTCTTAAACAGCATAAAAATATTATACATTCATACTTGATTTTATTTATATATATTTTTTCCTTATTCATATTGTATTTCAATTTTGTTTGATTCTGGAATCAGGTGATGCCTAAATCAAGTAAGTTATTATTGCTGTTGTAGAATACATAACATCTACTACAGTATATTGTGCCTTATCTAATTCTAGCCTAGGAATAAAGTTTGTTTCAAAATAAAAACCCACCTAACAATACTGATAGAAGAGAATGCAGGTAGTCCTCAACTCACGATCAAAATTGAGACCAAATTTTCCATTGCTAAATGAGACATCTGTTAAGCAGGTTTGGCCCCATTTTGCAATCTTTCTTGCCACAATTGTTAAGCAAATCACTACAGTTGTTAAGTTAGTAACATGGCTGTTAAATGAATCTGGCTTCCTCATTGATTTTGCTTGTCAGAAGGTTACAAAAGGCAAATCATATCATCCTGGGACACTGCAACCATCATAAATATGAAGCAGTTGCCATGCGGCTGAACTTTGATCGTGTGACCATGGGATGCTTCAATGATCGCAAGTATGAAAAATGGTCATCAGTCACTATTTTCAGTGTTGTTGTAACTTGAATGGCCACTAATTGAGCTGCTGCTAGTTAAGGACTACCTGCATTTATAGCTTAGGGTTAATTTGTGGGGTCCTTGGTGCTCTCTGAGCTTGGTTTCCTTATAGACATTTCATTACCAAACTAGGTAACATCATCAGTGCCCTGATGATATTACCTAGTTTGGTATTGAAACTTCTGCAAGAAAACCGCCAAGCTCAGAGCTCACCAAAGAACCCAGGTAACAGTGCCAATCACCAAGCCCAAATTATTGTCTCCCCAGTCTACACAAAGTAAGTCATATCAACCAGACTTGTGATACCACAAACATCTTTAAAAGGGGGGAAAAATAAGATTAGCCTAATTAATTATTGTAAAAATGCTGTATGATACATGAGATATTTCCCACAGGTATATTTTTAAATTGGGAAGAAAAATCTTAATATAACTCTCTGAAGTTGAATAATATCTGTAATGTTTAGTGATTATGACTGGTTCCACAACTATTATGTTTGTAATAAAACACTGATAACTATATAAAACTTTAATTTTATAGATCCAATTTAGCAGGTCTTGAGGTGCATGTACAAAATAAGAATTTACACTGATCTGTCAAACAAATCAAATTTAGATAATTTACATTACAAAGGCTTGGCTTTAACTAACTTTCATTTTCAACAGACCTACCTTTCCAATTTTTCCTTAAAATGAAAACTTTATTTTAATTACTCAGGTAGCTTGTATCTTCACTGTAGTTTTTCCAGACCAATGTACCCATAAATGTATCTTGGCATAATATAATTAAGAATTACCACATCTTGAACAATTGCATCAGGCAGCAGAATTAAAAACAAGCAACAAATATCCCTGCAATAATTAAGTCCTTATATCAATAACAAATTATACATAAATAATTTGCCATTCTTTGTAAATAGAATGATCTAGTACATTACCTTAAATAAAGATTAATTCTACCAATAGCAAACTTTATGCATTTCTACTTAATATATATTATGGCTTATATGATAATAGTGCATAATTAAGAAAAGAATTATAGGTCTTAATCTGCAACTATACAAACATCTACATTATCTTAAAAGAAATGAAGTCTACGTACTATACATACTATATAATGGAATAAAGTAACAAAATTACTGTGGTTTGTGAAATATAAATAACAAAAGAACTTTAAAATAGCTATGATTAAGACTATTATCAACAAACGCATGTTTCCATTCTCTCATTTCCAAGGTATACAATGGAATTCTACAATATTTGTGTCAAGTAATCAAAATTTAAAAGGTCATTGCAATTAAAATTTAAAATTAAATTAATTAAAATTGAAAAGGACAATATAATTTAATATTAATAAATAAATGAAACACTATGGTTAGAACAATCTCAGCAAGAGAAATGGAGACCATATTAAATACATTATTACAAGTTCTAATTTTCCAATTATTGCTCATAAATTAGGAATATCTTGTCTACATTATAATGGGTGAGTTGATTAATATTAGCATGCTGAAGAAATTGCTTAGACCTATTGACATCATATGCCAATTTCAAATATATTAGCTAATAGCCTCAGCATTATTAGCAAACAGGCATATAGAAGCATTAGGAAGCAATATTGCTTATTTTAAACAAAATGCTGATATTGAAATTTATACATATCATGATTATTTAAAGTATTGGTATGGGAAACATTTTTTCTTCAAAGTTATGGGAAATTGTTTTTTTTTTAAAGAAAAATTTTCAAAATAGAATAAAAATTTGGGGAAACTATAGTGTAAATGTTATTATATTTATGCAAGTTAAAAACTAGCCAAGATGTATATTTCTGGTATTTCACTTCAGAATTGTCTCTTTAACCTATCCGATTGCCTGTTATTCAATGACATCTCAAAAAATGATTTGTTGTGTTTTGCCAGATTAAAAAGTAACAGGCAAGGAGGCTACAAAAGATTTGAAATAGGAAAAAAAACATACAATTCTACCACCAAGTTCAAAAACTTGCTTCAGAAAAATTGCAAAGTACGCTAAAGCAGGGGTCTCCAACCTTTGCAACTTTAAGTCTGAAGGACTTCAGCTCCCAGAATTCTCCAGCCAGCAAAGCTGGCTGGAGAAGTCTGGGAGCTGAAGTCCTTCAGACTTAAAGTTGCAAAGGTTGGAGACCCCTGCGCTAAAGTATATAAGGCAGTAATTAGTAATGAGATAGAAAAATGGATGTGCCTTTTATAAGGGAAATAATCTTCCAAAACAAATTCATATTTTTATGTGATATCAACTGAAACCATATTTACTTCAAACTAAAACAGAAAGACTGGTTTCAGTAAGCTGTAGAATTATTGGGTTTCTTTGAATCTTATATTTCATTCAGGACAAACTGTATTAGCAGACAATGAAGCTAGAAAACAGTTTCAGATATCCAAATCTGATGTAATTATTATAAGCATACACTTAAAAGCAAATATTTTAGGAATCTCAATTGGATAATTCTAGGGGAAAAAACCTGGACTCCTCCTGGTTTTGCTCCACTTTTTAGAAGATCTTTTCAATGTGTTATTTTTTTTTAAAAATGGGGCCGAACAAAAGGGCTGTAATGTATTGATATTATGCACCATGAATATTTTGTATAAAACCAGTATAATCCTTAGACTATATTCATCAGACTGTGCTTGGCTGAACAGTCCATTCACTGAGTTCTTCATGCTAAGTAGCACACAGATTAAAAATTTAAGTTAAACAGCAGGATTTGAAGACGACATTATGCTACTTACAACTACTCTGCTTTATATACGTAATGAACAATTTAAGAAGTTTTGTTTTGTCATTCAAATTACAGCATTTTTCGGAGTATAAGATGCATCTTTTCCCCTCAAAAATGAGGCTGAAAATTTGTGTGCATCTTATACACAGAATACAGCATTTTTTACTTCCTGAAACCCCACCCCTTCACCGAAATGGCCGTGCAGAGCCTTTAGGCTGCTTCCAGAGTGGAAGAGCAGAAATGAGCAAAAAATGGCTCAGTTTTTTCTCAGGTTTGCCCCCTCCCCCAACCCTCAGGAGCACTCTATAAGCCTGCTGAAGGCTATGCATGCCCCCCCTTTTTTTTAACAAAAAGCTGGCCCATTTTTGAGAAAAACAGACTGTTTTTGGGAGGTTTGCAGAGTGCAAAATCTTTTTTTTTAATTTGCCTCTTCAAAATCTTAGTGCGTCTTTTACTCCGGGGCGTCTTATACTCTGAAAAATATGGTATTTACTGACAATTGCTTATTTTTTCTTATTTTACCTTGTTGATAAAGCACACAGAGATCCGACTGCTACAAGGTATTTTGCTGGGCCCCATCCAACATACTCAAAGGCTACAGGGAGAGGACTTTTTTCATCAAGTAAATAGTACGGCATCATAAGAGTCAAAGCAGCTGAAACTCCAAAATAGGCCAGAAAGCAGACAAGTAGAGATGTTACAATTCCAATAGGAATGGCCCTCTGAGGATTCCTAACTTCTTCCCCTACGAGGAGACAATAAATGCAACTACAGTGAATATGAAATATGGAAGATGTTGGGATACAGTATTCAGATGACAAAAGGCCAATAAGAAACATCTAGAATGTGTACCCAGGACAAGAACAATTATCTAAATCTTGTGGTAAACCTATATCTGGTAGCAATGGCTAAAAATATTCTTGGTTAAATTTAGCACAGCAATGTGCTTATGTATTTGATTTAGAGTACATAATTCAAACATGTTTATTCAGAAGACCCACTGTAGTCATTTCTACTCTCTAAACTCAGTGGCTGACTTTGGGACAGTCAATCTCTCTCAGGATAGCCACAAACAAAAGCTGTTGTGGAGATAAAATGGAGATCTATCTAACGATTTCTATTAAAACATCACAATTTTAAACACTTACCAGTAGTCGCAATGCAATCAAATCCGATGAAAGCATAAAAGCAGGTTGCAGCGCCAGCTAGCGTTCCGGTGAAGCCATATGGCATGAAGCCACCAGCTCCAAATATACTTGTTACATTCTCAGATGATGAAAGATTTCTAAATATACAATTAACAATTTAGAACAATTTTAGATATTTGTCACTTATTGCCATTATCAAACAATCCTAAAGCAATGTAGAATGTAATTATGTGTCCATAGTTGTGGCATTACATAGATTGATGGTGTTAGTCCAGGAATATCATTAGTTTCCTGCCTTCTTCACAGACCTTAAACTCCATTTCCTAAGGTTATATAACTGACAAAGACTCATGATAAAAATTAAATGTATGAAGTAGAAAACATTATACTATTTACAACTATGCTGCTTTATACATGTAATGAACAATTTACAGTCTTATTTTGTCACTCAAATTATTTACTTACAGTTGTTTATTTTACCTTGTTGATAAAGCACCTAGAGACTTTTCCTAAATATCAATGCTCACTAAAATAATATTTTTTTCTATAATCCTGAAACTTTATACCTTTCCTACCTAGATGGATGGCCACACATTACTGTCATAAAAGGCATGGCAGACTTTCCATTACAGTTGTGATTTTAAGACTTACATATATAAAAAATTAAATTACAAAGCTTAGAATCAGGGGTGGGTTCCTGCCAGTTCTAACCTATTCTATAGAAGAGGTTTCACAAATCTACAGTGCCATTTAGAACCGGTTCCAGCTCCCTCTCCCTGCCTGTCTGTACATCATCAAGATGAAGAACGAGAGGAGGACTTCTGGGAGTTGAAATCTACAAGTCTTAAAGCTGTCAAGTTTGAACACCCCTAGGTTTTTTTTTCTAAAGGGTTAGGGGTGCAAGGGTCCTGTAACTTGACAGCTTTAAGACTTGCGTGCTTCAAATGCCAGAGTTTCTGAGCCAACATTTTGGGTGCTAAGCAAGAGTGTTGTTAAGTGAGTTTCACCACATTTTACAAGTTGGCCACTCCCACCCAGTCACATGACTGCCAAGCCACTCCCACTTGGTCACATGTTCCCTGTTCTCTGCATTATCCGTCACCAGACATCAAATATGAAAAATAGCATTTTGATAGCCTCCACCCTGTCTTCGGTGTGTATCAGGTGGGAGCCTATGTGAGCTAAATCTGGATATGGACAGAGGTTCCTAATTCTTAATTTAATGTGATCACTAAATGCTCTAAGAACAGAAAAGACGAGAGAAGGGAAGGGGCTATAGAAGAAGAAAAGTTACATTACTTTATTTCTGCAGTGTAGTTTATCAGAAATTCTTCGGTTCTCTTCCAGTTATTAATGTTGCCTTTCACAAATCCAGAAATCATAACAAAGAGCAGAACTAAGATGTTGATAGCAGTGAAGACTTTATTTACCCATGCAGATTCTTTTACTCCAAATGATAAAAGTCCTATAAAAGAGATGCTTTAGTCATCAGCAAGATCTCTTAATGTTTCTAAAATAATTATCATATTTGACCATACATACAATAACATATCTGTCTATATGTACTGCACAATACAAGCCTCTACTGGGCTATATGTATATAGTATCTGTTTCCTGTAATTCTACCACTTGACCACTGAGCCAGAAGAACTGTGGAAAACATATTAAGTAGGCCATTAATATCATCAGATGCAGATAATACATTATTCACAGTGTAGTCAACAGTGAGTTTTGAGCTGCAGTGAATACATATAGAATTTGTTTAACCACTGTCCTGTATAATACAATACAATATCAGAGTTGGAAGGGACCTTGGAGGTCATCTAGTCCAACTCCCTGCCTAGGCAGGAAACCCTATACCATCCCAGACAAATGGCTATCCAACATCTTCTTAAAGACTTGCAGTGTTGGGGCATTCACAACTTCTGGAGACAAGCTGTTCCACTGATTAATTGTCCTAACTGTCAGGAAATTTCTCCTCAGTTCTAAGTTGCTTCTCTCCTTGATTAGTTTCCACCCATTGCTTCTTGTTCTGCCCTCAGCTGCTTTGGAGAATAGTTTGACTCCCTCTTCTTTGTGGCCGCCTCTGAGATATTGGAACACTGCTATCATGTCTCCCCTAATCCTTCTTTTTATTAAACTAGACATACCCAGTTCCTGCAACCGTTCTTCATATGTTTTAGCCTCCAGTCCCCTAATCATCTTTGTTGCTCTTCTCTGCACTCTTTCCAGAGTCTCCACATATTTTCTACATCGTGGTGACCAAAACTGTATGCAGTATTCCAAGTGTGGCCTTACCAAGGCATTATAAAGTGGTATTAACACTTCACGTGATCTTGATTCTATCCCTGTTTATGCAGCCTAGAACCATGTTGGCTTTTTTGGCAGCTGCTGCACACTGCTGGCTCATATTTAAATGGTTGTCTACTAGGACTCCCTTTCACAGTTACTGCTATTGAGCAAGGTACCACCTATACTGTACCTGTGCATTTCATTTTTGTTGCCTAAATGTAGAACCTTACTCTTTTCGCCATTGAATTTCATTTTATTAGATAGTGCCCAATGTTCAAGTTTGTCAAGGTCCTCCTGTATCTTAAGCCTATCTTCTGGAGTGTTGGCTATTCCTGCCAGCTTGGTGTCGTCTGCAAATTTGATGAGTTCCCCATTTATTCCCTCATCCAAATCATTGATGAAGATGTTGAAGAGTACTGGGCCTAAAACAGAGCCTTGGGGGACTCCACTGCATACTTCCTTCCAATGATCATTCGTAATTATGATGGCGATGAAAAAAATGACTTAAAGACCAATCTTTCCATTATGAGCGTTGCACATCTGTAAAGCATCGGAAAACTGAAGTAAGATCATAAACACAATTGTGGTTTATTTAGTGACCGCTTTGCTTAACAACCAAGTTGCCAGCCCTAATGTGGCTGCTAAATGAGGAGCCTATATACAATTATTCCTGTGATGATTATATGGAGAAACCCCAAACACAATCATTGACAAATAAGGGGCCTAAAACAGCTCTTACTCTAAAAGTGCTACTAAGAACAAAATTAACCACATAACTTTTAATTCAAAAGAATAATCCAGATGTAATTATATCTTTGAAATAAGGACTGATTAGAGTTTTGACTGCAAATACCTAAATCAGACAATATTCTTGTACACCACTCTATACCTTTGTGCAAATCTAGCATTACATGTTGTAAAACACATTTTTCACTTAACCAAGATTTTTGTCAAAGAAAAATTACCATTAAAATTACTGTACCTGCTAAAAGTAATATTAGACAGACTGCAAAAAAATCTGGATATTCTGCTAAACCAGAATAATTCATTCTGAAGTAGGTTCGGAAAAAATAACCAATTTGTTTTCCAAGAAGTTCATCAAAGGTTCCACTCCATGCTCTTGCAACACTTGAAGTACCTTTGAGATAAAAAACAAACAAAAATGTGGTATATTTGTCAGATCACAATGGCAAATAGCACAAAAGTACTGTACAATTTACATCTTGCTAAACGATATCAAATAAATAATAAGAATAAGGTGTTGGTTACCATCTTCAAAGCGCTCCATGGCACGGGACCTAGTTATCTGCAGGATCGTATCCTACCCCACACATCCCTTCGGCCGATTCACTCCCACAGAGAGGGACTTCTCCGGGTGCCGTCCACTAGGCAATGCCAGCGGGTGACGCCCAGGGGAAGGGCCTTCTCTGTGGCGGGCCCTACCCTCTGGAACGACCTACCTCCTGAACTTAGATCTACCATTTTAATTTATACCTGTACACCGCCCCGAGTCCCTTCGGGGAGAGGGGGCGGTCTAGAAATCTAATTAAATTAAATTAAATTAATTAAATTACCACGGACCTCCGCTCCTTCCGCCAGCAACTAAAGACCTACCTTTTCCAACAGGCCGGCCTGGCCTAACCTACCGTACCTAGCCTTAGTTTTTAGTAGATAAATTTTTATATTGGTTTTATGGGTTTAGTTTTAATGGGGTATATTTTAGCACAGGGTGTTAATTTAATATAGTTTTAAGTATTTATGTATTTATTTTGTGATGTATTATGTTTTTTAAATTTCCTGTGCACCGCCCCGAGTCCCTTGGGGGAGAGGGAGCGGTTAATAAGTTGAAATAATAATAATAATAATAATAATAATAATAATAATAATAATAATAATAATAATAATAATAATAATAATAATAATAAATCATTCATATTTTAAAGATGCCCAACTTTTTATATGGCCAAGGTTTCATAAGTGGTCATGGGGAAAGTAAATAAATTAAAACTCAAAATTCTTGAAACAAGGTGGACGCATCATGAATTGTAGTAGAACACTCAATTCTGTTATTGTCAATTATTGAGACCAAATTACACTGTCAAATTTCATTGGTGAATAGCAGGGGCTATGAGGACTACATGCAGGTAATTCACACACACACACACACACACACACATATATAAATTTACTTCATTAAGAAAAGCTCCTTTCTAGTAGATAGGGGCATAAATATAGTCCTTGCTTGCAATTTTTTAAAAACTCAGTCTTACTTTATATTTTCAAATGAATATCAAAGCAACCTTTTTAAAGTCAAAGCATAACTCTAAACGTGAAAACAAATGCTGCTGATAAAAAATCAGTTTAAACTTGAAGTAGGCTGCTTATCTTTAGTACATACACACAAGCATAACCCATTTTAAGGGATATAAGTTTATTTATTTATTTATTTATTAAATTTATACCCCGCCCTTCTCCTTGTTAGGACCCAGGGCGGCGCACAGGGATGTTAAAATACATACAAAGTATATAAAATATATAAAATTTAAAATACTTATTCTAATAAATAAACCCTGCGCTAAAAACCGAATTAAAATCCCAAGTTTAAAAACTATCTAATAGTCAGTATGGAGGTTACGCTAGGCCGGCTAGATGAAATAGGTGTGTCTTCAGACACTTGCGGAAGAGGCGGAGGTCGGAGATGGTGCGGAGTTCAGGGGGTAAGTCGTTCCAGAGGGCTGGGCCCGTCACAGAGAAGGCTTTCCCCCTGGGTGTCGCCAGTCGGCATTGTCCAGCCGACGGCACCCTGAGGAGGCCCTCTCTGTGGGAGCGTATCGGTCTGAGGGATGTATGGGGCAGGAGGCGGTCTCGCATATAACTAGGCCCCGAGCCATGGAGCGCTTTAAAGATGGTCGTTAAAACCTTGAAGCGCACCCGAAGAGCATTGTTTCACCTTTCTGATATTTCACATTGGGTTACATAACTACGTATTTCCTAACAGATCGCAATTTATTGACCAAATATTGGGGAAGTAAAATTAATCCAAAACAGGATGTGGTATTTTTTATCAGTAGAATTATTTTATCAGAAGAGTTATCAGGTAACTAATGTGTGCTATTTAAAGTATAAAAATGTTAAATGGAAAAACATTTTAGCTTTACTTTAAACTTTATATATGTATAAAGTGAAAAAGTGAAGCTCTATCAATCTTGGAAGAGGAGAAAAAAAGGAATTAACCACACTACCTATAATGGGTGAATCTTTTCCAAGATATAAACATATTCCAGAACAAATAGCTTCAATAACTGACTGAATTAAATAATCATTAAATCTGTAATTAAAACGGATGAATGAAGGCTTGGATACTGATCAAGATAAGGAAAAATGAAATATAACAAGCAATTTGCAAAAGCTCCACAATTTTACCAATTTGTGTCATACTCTTTGTAAAAGCTTTCTTAACTCCCTTTCCAGCATGGCATGTAATACATGAATGCTGTGCCTTCAAATAATAATTAGAAAGAACAGTGGTATATTTTACAGTCTGCTACTTTCATAGTTTAAATCCTACATAACCACAATTTGTTGATTCACATTGTGGCTGAAAAATCATATACGTCAAACTTATGTGCTATATTCAAACCTATGTACTAAGAGAGTCAACCTGTTGAATGTATTTGGTTTCCAGAATTTCTACGGGAATTCAAGACCTATATTTGAGATTAAAGTATTCTCTACTTAGTTCACGTATCATTTCTATGTCATCATCCTAATACATAGTGAGTTAAAACCCTTCTCATGTTGCTGGTTGCTGCATTCCCCTATCTTCACCATTGCCAACAGATAGAGAAAGGTCAAATGCATTTTAGAACATGTCTAGAAGTTGTCTCTGCTATTTCCTCTCTCTGGCTCTCTCATCCTAGAGAAACAGCAGAGTCTTACTCAAAATAGTCAACAGCAGCCTTGATCCAAAGCCAAAAGACTATGTTGACTTTCTTTATAAACTTGATAACTTTCAGACATACCTATAACGTAGGACAAAATGAGATTCCAGCCAGTGATAAAAGCCCAGATTTCACCAACAGTTACATATGTGTATAGATAGGCTGAGCCAGTCTTTGGGACACGAGCACCAAATTCTGCATAACAAAGTCCAGCCATAACAGAAGCTAGGGCAGCTATAAGGAAAGAAAGTACAATACTGGGTCCAGAATCTGCTTTTGCAACTTCTCCAGCTAGGACATAAACACCAGCACCCAGTGTGCTTCCCACTCCTAAAGCAATAAGATCCACAGTGGATAAACAGCGGCATAGTTTGGAATCTTCAAGACTGTCCCCGGTGACGATTTTTCTCCTCAGCAGACACCGAGCAAATGACAAGGCTGGGCCACCAGTCATGTTGGATGAAAAAGCCTAAAAATGAAAAAGAGATGACTGTAAAACAAAGAACCCAAAAGATCATCTTCAGATTCATTATAACACAACCACGTGTATGCAGTGAAGCTTGTTCTAACAGACTTAATGGAGGAGAAGGGTGTCTATCAAACCAACATTTATGTTAAATTCAAACAGGGATTTTACATAAAGTACTTGACAAATTTTGTACAAGTTTGAAATGGTGAATAAGGTTTCGCTGTTCTGTACAACTATGGGCAGAACCATATAATATCAGGACAGATTTTATCCATTGTGTCCCAAGAGTGCTAAACCAAGACTCAATCAAAGGTTTCATATAATTAAGTAAAAATACAGTTTACATGCAATAACTAGCACAAAATTAAGGGATTATTCTTTCACTTACTTTCAGACCACTGAAAATGTACATAAATTATGATTATAAAATTTTACTGATTGTACTTCATAATACTAACATGTTGAAGGATAAGAAGGCAACTGATGGATCAGCATTCAGTCTAATCTCTCCTTTTGTGGTTTTTCTAATTCCCAACCTTTTCATAAACAGTAACCCACTGTACCTATCCAAACAAATGTCCCCTACAACATATATAGATGCTCCCCAAAAGCAGCAGTATGGAAAATGGCTTTAAGATCTGCTTTATTTGCAATTGCATTTGGAGATATGTCATTGACAAAGAGAAATATATCAACAAAAACGTTATAAATTAGTATGGAAAGAGGAAACATTTATAATCCATAATGCCAACGTCTTTCAAAATGGGCCAGACTAAAGCACCCAACTACAGCAATTACCAACATTTTGATTAGCCATATTCAATACAATTACAGTAATCCCTCGTTTTCCGCGGCTTCCTTTTCCGCAACTTCAGTGCTTCGCGGGTTTTTCAATAGCAAAAAAATGCATCGGTAGGAGGCAAGCGCCCCCTAGTGCTTGCTTTAAACGATGTCCACCAGCTCAAGTTTCCGGTATAGATATACAGAATCCTACTTCGCGGTTTTTCAGTTTCCGCGGAAGGGTCCGGTCCCGATTAGCCGCGAAAAACGAGGGATTACTGTATTATAATCTGCTCTTTTCATTGGGGGGGGGGGGGTCAAAGAAAAAGGTTCCCTATTAAGTCAACATAGTTCTGTTTTCATGAGAGTCTTCATGATGTTGCTCCTTTCATCAAATTGATAAAGGCAGTGCTGCACACAAATGTTTTCTGATACACACAGACACACACCCCAACCTCCTTTTCATCAGAGTGTGATTGAGAAATCACCTACAATTCTCTATGATTATAGAACAGGTGATTCCTTTATTTGAATACATTTAATTGGGTGGGTAAGTGAGATAAAGTTTATGTCACAATCATAACCTGAAAAGACTATGATTCTACTACAAAATGTATAGCTTATGTATTCCTTTCTGTGTTGTACCTTATTAAAAGCTTACTATTGTGGACTTCCTGTTCCTGTTCCCGGCGGCAACGGACGAACCTTGGGGTTCGTCCACCGTTTTGTTCTTTTTTCTGCACCTAACGGGGCGGGGCACTCCCTTTTTTTGGGGGTCCCTCCGTAAAACTGGCTTGCCTGGGCTGGTTTATCCTGGCGGCAGCTGGGAAACGGCCCTTGTCTTCGGTTTAGGCGAAGGAAGACATGCTGCGGGGGGAGTTTCCCTTCGCCAATGGAGGACGGTAACGATCAGCAAAATTTAAAAAGAACTGAGCGTCGGGTCGGAAGGCTCCCTGGGGCTTTGGCAGCGAGGTGAAGAGTGAGTGATTTACAATATTATTTATGCTGGCAGCCTGGTTTGAAAGAACGTAGAGGGGGGTGTTTGTTGGTTAAACCCCCCCTCGGATTTAAAGCGGCGTTCCGAAATGGCTCCTTGTTGCAAGGAAGCGGATACTATGTTTCCGGACTGCATTGAAATAAGCGAAAGTGATCTGCGGCTGTTTTTCTTACAATGTATCTAAGTCTAGCAGGCTTGATACAATTTTTCTTGGGTTATTTTCTCCTCCTGGCTCCCAGGCAGGGCGATGGAGGAAGGTTCCCTTTGTTCCTGAATGACTATTTTTACCTTTGGAAAATTACCAACATCTTTTCGTGAAATGGACTCTCTCTCTCTACTAATGAAGAAATATCTGGACTAATTGATTCCTTCCCTGAGTGCCTTCTCTGTTAAAGTTTTTGATTGTGAAAAGTGTTTCTCTGCTGGGTCTTGAATTCTTTTACAACTTTCACCTGAACTGTTTTGCTCCTGATTTGCCTCAACGGCCACACCCCAAAAACGCCATCTTAGTGACACTGACTTTAACAGCTTACCATGGCATCAAAATCAGAATTGGCAGGATTGGAACAAAGAATGTCATCTTTGGAATCGGTGTTACAAGTTTTGGTGCAGGAAATTAAAGCTTTGAGAGCTGATAATAAAAGTTTTAAGGAGGACCTTCTGGAAACACGGAAACAAGTGTTGGAGAATTCACAGAAGACTGAGGAGCTGGAAGGGGGGCTGGCTGGGGCAGAGGGAGAACTTAAAAATGTCAACATTGAAATTGCAGATTTGTCTGGTCATATGTCTAGGATGGATTTTGAAAGGATGTCATATTTTTTAAGATTTCAGAATGTTTCTGAAGAATCTGGTGAATACCTTCCTGATCTCATGAGCACAATTTTAGCAGAATATTTACAGAAACCCAAAGATGAGATCAGGGGGGATATTGACCTAGTCTACAGAATAAATTCAGCATATGCCAGGATAAATGAAGTACCCAGAGAGATACATATTAAATTTGTTAGAAGGTCAACCAGAGAGGGAATTTTGAAGGCGCAGAGAGGGGGGCCGTTAATTTACCAACAAAAGGAAGTCACCATCTTGAAACAGATCCCAAAAAAGATTAGGGAGGTGAGAAGGAGGTATTCCTTCTTATCCAGAAAATTGTTTGACCATGGGATCTGGTTCAAGTCGGTGATGCCGGAAGGGATGTTGGTGTTCTGGGATGAAGGAAGAGTGAGGATTAAAACAGTTGCTGAGGCGGAAGCCTTTCTTAAAAAACATTCCTCTATCCTGGGGGAAGATCCAGGGGGGACGGAGGGGACCACGGCCCCGCCCGCTGGGGGCCAAGGAGGAGAAAAAGAAGATACAATTGCCAAGAGACTTAGACCGAAAAAATAACTTTGCTTTTCTTTTATTATTATTAATATTGCTTAACCGTATGTCTGGATGTTTGTACATGACTGCTAGCATAGAATGGAGAATTTAGGAATTTTGCACTTATTTTCACCTTGTAGTGCTTTTGGAAAAATGTTTTATTTTATTTTATTATGAAGCCCTAGAAGGGCCAATGATCCCGACGCGAAAGTTCTTAATATGTTTCTGTATCCCTTACCCTACCCTTTTTGAAAATTGTAAAAACCAATAAAACTTTTTCAATATTAAAAAAAAAAAAGCTTATTATTGCAACTTTACCATCTAAGTATGACTAAAATAAATGTTATCATGCTTAGCGATTATATAATCTACACAGTTATCACAACAAGCTAAAATTAGAAAGGAACTTTGAGTCATTATTGACTTCTGGCAATTAGTCCATAAGGTTTTCTGGGCAACATTTTCCAGAGTAATTTGCCACTGTCTTTTTCCTAAGGATGAGACAGACTGAGTGGCCCAAAGTGAGCTTCCATGCCTAAATCTGGATCAGAACTCTGATTTCCATCTTTCTAGTCCAATGCCCTTAAAATGTTTAGCTACTGTTTCTTCTTTCTCCCTAGAATGGAACTCCCAAACATGTGAAATAAACAATGATGTTGCTTTCCATTTCCAAATCTCAAATAGCTGCTCTCAAAAATAGCATTTCTAGCAAGGATTTTCTAGCATCCAAAATAAATACTTTAAACTGTAATCTTTAGCATCAATTTCTTAATCTCTCTTAT
The DNA here is from genome assembly GCA_039707465.1 of Rhabdophis nuchalis. Classification (NCBI taxonomy): domain Eukaryota; kingdom Metazoa; phylum Chordata; class Lepidosauria; order Squamata; family Natricidae; genus Rhabdophis; species Rhabdophis nuchalis. Next base: position 44,461,470 of record CM077648.1, on the reverse strand, counting down.
AGGGACAGATTCTCACCCTTCCATTATCTATCCCAAATGATCCCACAATCCTGCAGTAAGAAAAGGAACATGAACTGTAAAATCTAATTGTACAAACACTCATAATTCTACATATAACTCTTTGCAAGGGAAGGAAGTTATGATAATGTGACTGTTTTATGGCTCTATGAAGCAAGGGTTTTACTATAAAATGTGTATGATTAGTAAACAACTCTCTCTTTCCCATAAACCACCGATCTATTTTTTTTTTTTAAAAAGGTAGATTGTAACCATGCCCTTTTCCCACACCTTTCAACTTCACCAATCTCAATTTTAAGTTATAGGAGAAAAGCTAGTCTGAATAATTTACTCACAAAATTCATTTATTAAGCTATTGTTTTAAAATATTTACAAATCTGTTTGTACATTATAACACATTTATTGACCTTACTAAGTGCTACTATAAAATATCCGTTGTGTAACTGTAAAAAGAAATTGTCTCCAGTTAGTCTCATAGAGGTTAGTAAAACATATTTCAAGTAAATGTTCTTGGAAGTACAGTCTCCATCACGTCAGTCTCCCAGTCACGTGAACTTAAAATGTTCCTTTACAAAATATTGAAAGTAATATTAAAAAAACTTCACATAACTTTTAAATCATTCCAATAGTATCTTTGAATAAGTTTAACTGCAGGAGATTTAGAGAACTTCCAGGATTAAAACATAAATTTTTGCTTCTTTTGAATGTTTACATTACAAAAATACTACAATATCAACATGCTATCTGTTACATTTCTAATCTACATGAATAAGAAAACATTTTTTTAAACAAAAAGTTTGTTAAAAGGGGCCAGCATTCCACATTCAGTGGGTGAGTGGAAGAGAACCTCCAGCAAAGTATTTTGTTTCAATATAGATTTATCTTGAGCCCAGCCTTTACTTACCTAACAATAATATTCAAGTTCTGTATTTCTCAGGCACAGAGAGTAAGGAAGATGTGGGCTGCAGGAAGATTTTACTTAAACACCTGCCTTTTTTAAAAATTGAAAGGTTAGGCTGTCTGAAGCTGCTTGCTTCAAGGGGTGGAGAAAAATCAGCTACAGGTGATTGGATAATACAGAGTTTACCCACCTTTTTGGCAAACAAATAAAAAAAGTTATGGTATTCATTTATACCATTTAAGAAACCACACCAACTTATTTTCCTCTTTAAAAAAGCAAGCTGGACATCTGTTAAATATATGCCCACAAATAACAGACTAATAATTTTGTAGGTTTAATATTGATTAACATAATAATTGATGGAACTAGTGAATTGATAAACACTACGCAAGTCAGTTCAGCCTAAGATTATGACCAAAAGGATGATTTATGTATACTCAGTTGTACCAAACCATGAAGATAAATTTCTCATGGGGAGCAATGCTATCCCACTATCCCCTATGAATCACCATGCTAGAACTAAGAAAAATGTTAACAATATTACTTTAGGATTCAAAAAATATAAAACAATAATGACTCTTTACAATTATCTTCCTTGGCTGATGACCTTGAACTGTCAGGCAAAACCTTGTCACTTAAACAAACATGTAAATAGATTTTGGCTTTTTCTCTCTTCTCTTTCTAAATTAATTATATATTTAAATTAATTACATTTTTATTTGGAAGCCATTTCTGTTTAGTCTTACCCAGTGTTAACTTGATATCCCTTTAAAATTTGAGGAGCTGTTCTTTTTACTATGGATTTAGATAACTGGCATTTTTACAGTACAGGTATGGATGCAATAAATATATTCTACCTATTGCTAATTTAGAGATGGAGATCTTCCCATCCAGTTTGCTAAAACTATTTCACTTCTAAATGGATAGCAAAATGGTTATATGAAGAAAACAGAAGCTAATCCATTACTCTATTGCTATATGGGTGTCACCAAGAAAGAGTCAAAGGATTTTGCTATAGAGCAGCACATCTATTAATAGAGGCAACTGAGATTGTTAGTTTGTCACTGATCATTGTTATCCATAGAGACAATGCTGTGGATGACTCTCCACTCAAAAATATTTTGGAAGAAGTATTTCTGAAATATTGATGCCATGTTAAATGTATAAGTGTAGGTATTCCCTTATATGTGGTCAAGACAAGAAGGGACTTTTTTTCTAGTCACTAATCACTTTTCAGCATCTTAAAAGTTGTTGCGCTGTGTGCCATCAGTGATCTTAGTTCTGATGAACTATGGGATCAGGGAAAAGACTTGAAGAAAAGCACTAAGGTTCAAGTGAGTGGGGAAAAACAATCTTCCATGCTAAAGAAAGCCACAACCCCGATTATTTTAATGAAACAGAATAAGAAAGAGTTGAGCAGACTTCTCCGGCACTACACATCAGGAAAGGCATGTATCTTTCAATAAGGAATGGTTGTCCACATGTTCCATTTATATTTCTGCAAATGTAATGTTCTGGCTAGGGGGCACTCAAACAGCAAAGCACAGGGCAGGAAGTCAGATCAACCAATCAACATTGGTTGGAATATGCATCTCCAAACAATGCACAGTTGGGATGTTGACAAGTCTGCAGTCATCTGCAACTTATCCAATAATCCTTTTGCAGTGTAAGTATGCGGAGATGCCTACATGCAATTGCAGACAATGTAAAATCAGCTTTAAACTTTCACACATAATACAGATATTATAGCTAATTATAGTTGTAGTTCCACAACATATCAACGATGCTACCTTAAAAGTCAAGCTCAGTTCCTGAAGATTTCATGGACACATCTTGTAGTTTTCTTAGCAGCAATGCTGAAGTGGATTCCCATTACTCCTTTGTGCATTCCCCCAGCCCACTTCCCAAAGAAGGCCATTCCTGGTGGTCTTCCATTCAATGCCAACCATGTTAACATGGCTTAGCAATTTTCAGAACAAACAAAATCAGCTAGGCCCTTTCTCCAATTGTCAGTAAGGCTATGGTTTTAACACTGGTAGGAATCCTTAAGACATCATTACAAATTGTATGAGGCTCTCAGGAGTTTTGAACAAGCAATTGCAATGACCACACAAGAATTACCATCTAATGAATAAGTACAGTGAATGAAGATAAGGATGTTTTGGTACTAAGATTTTGTGTAAAGGAACCCTAGTAGCCAACAGTCATACTGACTAAGAATATGAGAACCTAGGCCAACTCCTCTGAAGGTCATCAGATCAGGGGAAATTTTTATGGTAGCATGTAAGAGTAAGCTTGATTTCTGACTGATGCATGGACACATACATTTCATTTGCTTGGCAATAATATACATGTTACTTACCACTGTCTTCTTCCAGAGTGCTCTTCCAACTTCTGACCTACAACTGGGCATTTCCTCATGCTCTCTCACCCAATATTAAACAGACCCTGCTTACCCCTAATGCAGTTAATCTGGAAAATGTCTTCTCTTCCTAATAATCCAATATAGGTTTCTACACTATCTTTTATGGTCAGTATAATTTTACCTATTTTGTTTACATCTTGTCATTTTAACCATTTCCTTATTTAAAAAAAAAGAAAAAACAAACACATGTGATGAATGGAGATACTTTAAATGAGCAACTTATTGTATAAATGTTATATATATAGACCTAGGCCAAAAAACCACCACAATTTTCAGGAGCAGTCTCAAAAATTTCACTTGAGGACTAAAAATTCATTAAACTAAAACCCATGTCAACAGTCCCAAGTAAATATTGGAAAATATAAGATGTCCTGCCTTGAGCAGAGGGGTGGACTAGAAGACCTCAAAGGCCTCCTCCAGCCCTATGGTTCTATGTTCTGTGACTTTATTTTAACTTGTGCAGCTTTACAGAGCAATTCAATACACGGTTTCCCCTCAACAGTTCTGAAGTTTACCTAAGCAAATGATCTATTAACTAGGTATTTACTTTTAAGTACAAAGTAAACAGCCTTTCCAGTGGACAAAGTTGTTAAACGACTGTAGGTCACAAGGCAAACTCACCACTGCACATACACTATCAAAATGTTCCATTGCAGTCATGTTTATCTTGGGAGTAGCAAAATAGCATCTGTTGTTTTTGCCCCTCCATTAAGATTAAATCCTTGGACAATTATGTTCACATTTTTATCCCAGCATGCTTCCAATGTAACATAGCATTTCATTCCAGCGTGCCTTCCATTCAATACAGATTCTTTTATTATTTTATACATCTTCTATTGTAATACATTTATGTTCTGAGTTATCTTGAATATAGTTTTTGCAGGAAGGTATTACATATATTACATGTACATGATGTAAAACAGTTTAAACAAAACAGCTAACAAAACATGCACATACTTACCTGGCAGGGGAGACACCATGATTACAAAGCATGCAAAAAAAATTATGTATTATAGAAGCCATAAAGCAATACACAATTCAAAATAACTGCAGATCATCATGACGTCTCACAGCAATGAACAAAGCATACACACCAGGCTTCACTAATATTCTGGCCCCAAAGCCTGAGGGAAAAGTCAGATCTTCAAGGCATCCCAGTGGGCCAACAGGGTTAGAACTATCCAGATCTTAAGGCTGTTCCAAAGGCAGGTGTACTGACATACAAGGCATCCTTCTGGGCCACACTAGATCTGCGGCCCCCATCTTTTGGGCGCCAGTGACCGCTTCCATGGAGACATGTTTTTCTGTGGCTCCGAGGGGGCGTGGTTTGGTGAGCTGCTTGCGCCAAACATTTTCTGGCATGGCACTGACTGGTGCCGATTCACCAAACGGGGGTTGGTGACCCCTGCACTAGTTAACTGTTTTATTTTGCGTTATGTAGAGACTGAACATAAGATAAGGAAGATGTGACATTAATACTAAAACTAATTTTTATCATTTCCATATCGGAAAGTTTCAAGCCGAGTTTCCATAGCACTCCAATAGAGTTTTATTTTCATTCCTTTTCCACCCTTCACTTAGTATAAGGCAATTATGTCCACCAATGATTTGTGCTAGTTTGGGTCTGTCTGAGCTCCACTGAGACCAACAGAATTTTATTAAGTATTAACTGATTTCGACAGCTAATAAAGAGATACTGCTTTAGGGCTTATAGCCTAAAAAGTTAGAACTGAAGGGAAACATGCTGGATCATTTGAATCAATGCCAAATCTATAGCACAGAATTTGTATAGACGTCTATTTTTGATGATGATGATGATGATGATGATGATGATGATGATGATGATGATGATGATGATGTAGTATTAAACCAGGGGTTCCCAAACTTGGCAACTTGAAGACTTGTGGACTTCAACAAGTTCACAAGTCTTCAAGTTGCCAAGTTTGGGAACCCCTGTATTAAACTGATATGCCACCTAATTCTCAACAACTCTGAAATTCTGTAAACTTCCACTTTTAAAACTGTCCACTGTCTGTTCTTATAATGGTCAACCAACTACACAAGGACAGCTACTAGTCTTCCGGGAATGGCCTTCAGAGACAGTCAAAATGCCAAGGCTAAAAGGCATCATTACTTCCATGTATTGTTCCAATCCTTTTCTGAAACCAGCCACGCTGGTAGCCAGCACAACATAATGCATTACAAATTTTAATTGTTTATTCTGTTTTAAAAAAATATTTAATCTTTCCTGATTCCTCATGGACTCATTTTCATTGGATGATATGTGGTCAGCCCGTATTTCAGGAAGCAATCTTAACAAGGTTAAGAAATTTAAATAATAAATAAATAAAGGTTGCTGACTCATTCTTTCAGACCTCCAGAATACTATTTACTATCCCAAGCTGTCTTTTACCTCTTTATTTCTAGACAGACAAACAAAATAGTTCAATTTCAATTTCAATTCAATTTATTCAATTTATATACCGCCCTTCTCCCTTCCGGGACTCAGGGCGGTGCACAGCCATAGTAAAAATACGTAGTACAAAAGCTAAAATGATATATTAAAATGTATTAAATGTATTGGCCTGCAGTTAAAACCCCGTACTAAAATCAATTAAAAACTATGAGAGGCCGGCAGCACGAAATAAATGTGTCTTCAGGGCCTGACGGAAGAGACGTAGGTCTGTGATGGTACTTAGTTCAGGGGGTACAACTGTACAGCATTTTATGAATTGTGACACATTCTGAAATTGTTAGAGATCTCAAGGCATTGGTACTTTGTTTTTCAGAAAGCTATCTCTTTCTTTGGTTATTTTACATTAGTAATACTTAAATAATAGTAACCTCAGATGAGGCAAGAAGTTGTTCATAGAAACACTGATATATTGAGCAGATACTTCTTATATTTTTGTGCCTTCTGATGTGGACAAGACATGGCTAAATGGAAAGTTTCTCCAAGCAATTTCTAGATAAACTGAAGATGATAAACAATGGGCAGTATTAATAGAAGAATTCCTCACTGCAGGAAGAAGGAACGTAGTAGAAGAAGGAAGATGGAAGAAACTTGCAAAACATGTCCACATGTGCAAAAAAGTTTTAGTTGAGGTTTTAAGGCAGCTGCTTCCTTACAAGGTTCCCACAGTTGCTTCGAAAGCTTTCCTCACTTCTCTAAGCCTGGCTACAGGAAGGCTTCCCTTGGAACTGCCAGCAAAGTAGGAGTCTGGACATGCATACAAGTGTAAGTGGTGTCCAAAGTAGCTGTGTGACCCTTCCATGACTTACTATAACAGTTGAACAAGAGGTGCTTGGAAAATCATTTTTGCAAAGTACTGTACATCTTTTAAAATGCTTTGCATGACTCCAGAAACGCAAACTCTTCTGTTCATAAGCGATTCCAGATTCATCAAGAGATTCAGAAGGTACAAGAATAATCACACTTGTTGCACCAAGAGAGGCAAACCAATTTTGTATGATCTAAGAGAATAATTTCTAGCAGTAACATTTACCTTTCACAAGCAGGTATCCTTTAGTTATGGGGATTTGTAGCATCAAAAAAAAAAAAATCTGGAACAGTACCAGACTAGGAGATAAGACTACACTACATCATAATAATTATCAGAATAAATACACACCGTCACTTTGCTCTGGTTTCCTATTATTTGCATGTTATGTAATTCCAGCTGTATGTGCATACACTTTTTAAGCCAGGGATCAGCTTTTTTGAGTACAAGTTGGTTCAGAAAAAATGTATCCAAGAATTTATGTGAACTGATTTCATTACAAATCATATTGGATTGAAACCAATATAGTCTTAAAATTAGTTACATTGGAAGTAATTATGAAATTTAACACCTAACTATAAAATAAATATAAATGAACCCTTTGGAAAAACTGTTCAAGAATAGTATGCATGCTGTGAATTAATCAACACAAAGTGAATAATTTATCCCAACTCAAGATCACATTTTTGGGCTGAATCAGTAACAGCATTGCTCCTTTCTTTTGTTTAAAGATGTGAGATTATTCCACTCCTTTAGCAAAATCATACCTGCTGTACTTTGTAAAGTTTGTAAAGCAGGCCTTTGGAACAACAATGATGTCTTTCTTTCAAAATCATTATTACTGGAGAATATATACAAATAAACTTCACAATCCCTATTTTACACTCTTTATCTCATTGTACTACTGTAAGAGTAAATAGTCTCTTCAGTTAAGCTTGATTTATGAGGCTTATATGGACCCTTTTGTATAGACCAGTGGTCGGCAAACCGTGGCTCGCGAGCCGCATGCGGCTCTTTGGCCCCTCGAGTGTGGCTCTTCCTCCACCCTCGCTGACGGTGGGACTCCTGGGACCCACCGGAGAAACCCTCCCTACCGGCCGCCAATTCCCTCCCTCCCCCTGTGGAACCTCCCCAGCCCGCCCTGGAAGTGGATGAATGGGCAGCGGGTGGGAGAATATGAGTGGCTTTCCTCGACAAGGAGGACTTCCGGGGTTAAATCATCCGGAAGCGGAAGAGAAGGGCTGTCTGCTGTTCACCTGGCTCTCTGCGGGAATGGCAGCGGCGGTGGCTGCGGCGGGTGGCGGCGGTGGAGGTTCTGGGGCTGCCCCGTCTCAACTCGTGGCCCGAGCGCCGCTGGACTCCGCGTCATCTCGACCACTGTTCCCCGCTTGAGCCCGGGCGGGTCGGAGAGCGAGGGACCGTGGGCAGGGTCAGTGCCAGCGAAAGGGCGCGAAGGGAGCTGGGGGTGCGAATGGAAGTTCACTCAGGCTACTTCCATGGGTGAGAAGGCCTTCCCCACCCCACATGGAGCGGGCGGGCGGGCGAGCCGGGCTACTTCCGGCTCCCCGCCTGCGGAGCCTCTGCAGCGAATGAGTATGCGGGCGTGCCAGGCTAAGGCGAGCAAGTGAGTAAGCGCGGCGGGCTTGGTTGAGGAGGCCCTGCGGGGGGTGGGGGCAGACAGACAGACAGACAGAGAGAGGCACAGACACAGAGAGAGACAGGGAGGGGGGAATCAGAGAGTGACAGACACACACAGAGAGATAGGGAGAGACAGAGGAAGGGAGGGAGAGAAAGATAGACAGAGACACAGAAAGAAAGAAAGAGAAAGAGAGAGAGAAATGGAGAAAAAGAGAGAGAGAGAGAGAGAGAAAGAGAGACAGAAAGGAAGAGAAAAAGAGAAAGAGAGAGAGAGAGAGACAGAAAGAAAGAGAAAAAGAGAAAGAGAGAGAGAGAAAGAGAGACAAATGGAGAAAGAGAGAGAGAAAGAGAGACAGAAAGAAAGAGAGAAAGAGAGAGAGACAGAGAGAGAAATGGAGAAAGAGAGAGAGAGAAAGAGAGGAAGAAAGAGAGAAAGAGAGAGAGAGAAAGAGAGAGAAAGAGAGACAGAAAGAAAGAGAAAGAGAGAGAGAGAAAGAGAGAAAGAAAGAGAGAGAGAGAGAGAGAAAGAAAGAAAGAAAGAGAAAGAAAGAAAGAAAGAAAGAAAGAAAGAAAGAAAGAAAGAAAGAAAGAAAGAAAGAAAGAAAGGACTTATGACCACAATTGAGCCTAAAAGTTTGGTTGCTAACCAAGATCATTGTTAAGTGAGTTTCACATTTTCCAAGTTGGCCACGCCCACCCAGTCACATGACCGCTGAGCCACTCCCACAAAACAGGCCACACCTTCCGGCTCTCAAAAGAAATTTCAATCATGGTATTGTTGATATTTGGCTCTGTTGACTAATGAGTTTGCCCACCACTGGTATAGACGTTTTGGCAATACACATGATCCATTTCCACATGCAGTAATGCATATTCAGAATTCCTCTATGCTTGTAAGTGAGGATGTGTCTTTTTTCTCCCAGACTAACTTAAACATGCTGTGGAAATCAAAGAAATAGATTGTAGCCTGCTGAAAACATACAAGGCTGAAGAGAGGCTATGGGATAGAGCTGAGGTCCCCAACCTTTGCAACTTTAAGTCTGAAGGACTTCAGCTCCCAGAATTCTCCAGCTGATTTCAGCCTTTTGGGGCCATTTTTCACCCTCCGAAGCACGAAAAACCCGCCCTAAAGGCAAACCAGAAGTTCAGGAAGTGACTTCCGAGTTGCTTGTAGGGTCGGTTTTGAAAGCCTCCTGAAGTCCCCCGAGGATGCAAAGCGGCCCTATGAGCAAACCAAAAGTCTGTTCCTGAAATTCCAGTTTTCCCATAGAGCTGGCTTTTCATGCTCCAGGGGCTTCCGGGAAGCTCTTGAAGCCTCTGGAGGGCCTCCGGTGGGGGTAGGGAGGCTGTTTTCGCCCTCCCCAGGCTCCTATAAAGCCTCTGGAGCTTGGGGAGGGTGAAAAAAGCATGCAAAAAATGGAGGGGAGGGCTGGTCGTGCGTGCATGTGCACTGGAGTCATGTGTAAAGCATTACGGGTGTGGCACGCCTATGCATAACCCCCTGTGCTCCCCCCACTTTTGGCACACGAGCCAAAAAAGGTTCACCATCACTGCCTCTAGCTAATTTTGTACAACAGAAAAACTAAGCAAGATTGGAATGATTAGTACTTGGATGGGACTCCATCCATACTTTCATTGTAAAGTAGACTAGGAAAATTGACCTCTTTAAAACCTTTAAGAAATCAATCTACACCACTTCTATATCTTCCCAGACTGGTTCAAGAATGTCTTCACATTTATACTGGGCTACATTAGAAGCACTGAGCCACTTAGGTCACCTGTCAGCAACGCTTATTTCTATTTATCTTCCCAGTTACTTAGGTTTCAAAGTCAATCTCTTCCAAAAATTCATGAACCTCTAACATCATTTTTGCTGTAGCATTTGTAGTTGAGGTATAGAAGGCTGGTCCCAACCATTAAAACAGTAATGTAAAACAGCCTCCTGTTAATTTTACATTTTAGAAAATGCAAAGGTCACAACAGAAAAGCAATGAAAGACAAACTCAATGGAAGTTTTTTTGTTTTGTTTTTTGGAATAGGGGGACCTTTTGTAGGTTTCTTACTCAAAAAAAAATTCAGTATTAACCTTATGGTAGGACATGCACTAGAACAGAGGTTCCCAAACTTGGCAACTTTAAGACTTGTGGACTTCAACTCCCAGAATTCTCCAGCCAGCTATGCTCCCAGAGAATTCTGGGAGTTGAAGTCCACAAGTCTTAAAAGTTGCCAAGTTTGGGAACCTCTGCACTAGAATTTTAATCTGCTTCCTCCCTAAATGTGGTGAGGATTTGTGTCCCGGGTTTCAGCAAAGACAGTTATAAGGGAATGTAGGGTGCTGTTCAGGCAATCAGGAACTTGACATGTAGCCTTAGGCCAGTGATGGCAAACCTATGGCACGGGTGCCACAGGTGGCACGCGGAACCATTTCTTAGGGCACGCAAGGCGTTGCCCTGTCAGCTCCAGCGCGCTTGTGTGCGCTGGCCTTCTTTTGAGGCTGTTTTATTCCTTCTGGAGGCTTCAGGGAAGCTCCCGAATCCTCTGGAGGTGGGGGGGGGAGACTGTTTTCACCCTCCCCATGCTCCTAAAAAGCCTCTGGAGCCTGGGAAGGGTGAAAAAAGCATGCCAAAAGCAGGGGGTCGCGCACATAGCATTATGGGTGTGGCACACCCACAGACGACTCCCCTGCGCTCCCCCCAATTTTGGCCCGCGAGCCAAAAAAGGTTAGCCATCACTGCCTTAGGCCATTAAGTTGCCCACTCCTTCATACAGCGTTTGTAGTTACACAAAAGGAAAAATTACAAGTATTCCCTCTCACTAACAGCTTCAGCTAATCTGCTTCTGATATGCATATTTCCAGCTTTTCTCTTCTGCTCTTACAATATCTTGGGCTTTTTCCATGTCTTTCATAAATCTCTTTTATGCCATCCTGGAAAGATAAAGCTTCTTAATTATTAAACCTGCCAGCACTACCTTAAGAGTCTATAGTCTTGTGAAAGTTTTGGACTGCACACACCAGCATAGAAGGCTTCCAGAAGGACCTTCATGACTTTAAACCAGGAGTCTCCAATCTTGGCAACTTTAAGCCTGGTGGTCTTCAATTCCCAGAATTCCCCAGCCAGCTGGCAAATTATGGGAGTTGGAGTCTGCCTTAAAGTTGCCAAGGTTGGAGACCTCTGGTTTAAACCACTGTCTATTGGAGACTTCTAGGATGTTCAGGCTCACTTTAAGGAAGATTTCCAGACTCCAGTTTCCCTCACTGGCCAGTGGAATAAGTAAACTTTATTTTTCCAAGAGCCATATCACTTGATGCATCTTGCCCCACAATGTTCTCAAGGAAAAAAAATACTAGCAGAGTTATTTGTTGCTCTTTTTCATTGCCACAAATACATCAGTGGTGAAATTCAATTTTTTTTTACTACCGTTTCTTAGGGTGTGGCTTAGTGGGAGTGGCAGGGGAAGGATACTGTAAAATCTCTATTCCCTCCCCACTCTAGGGGAAAGTTACTGCAAAATCCCCATTCCCTCCTGGTCAGCTGGGACTTGGGATGCAGAGAATGAGGGCAGAGCCAGTCCGAGGTGGTATTTACCGGTTCTCCGAACTACTCAAAATTTTCGCTTACCGGTTCTCCAGAACTGATCAGAACCTGCTGAATAGATGCAACGAAACTCTTCTCTGTCCCTTTCCAAAAAGGATAATTCAAACAAAGAGTATTAATGTGATTTGTCAAATCCATAACACCCCTTACCATCTCAAAACTGTATTTTAGAATATGGTGCCAGAACCATTGTACTTCCAAATCCTTTTTGTATCTCATACAATAAAAACATGCCATTACAGTATTGAAAGTAAAGTGAATTGTTTCAAACACAATGTAATTTTTAATTCAAGTAGTCCTCAACTTACATTCACTGAAAAAAGTGATTTACGACCCTAGCAGCATTCCGATAGTCATGTGATCAAAATTTGGGCACTTGACAACTGGCATGTGTTTACAATGGCTGTACTATCACAGGATCACATAGCCATTTAGCAATTTTCCCAGTCAGCTTCTAACAGTAAAGTCAATGGAAGAAACTAAATTCACTTAACAACTGCATGATTCACTTAACTATAAAAAACAGGTCATAAAACTGCGTGCAACTCACATAACAACTGTCTTGCTTAGCAATATAAACACTGGTCCCAGTTTTGGTGGTAAGTCTAGGATTATTTGTGCCACTAAAATGTCTACAGCAGTAAATAATAGGTAAAGGTTTCCCTTGCACATACTTGCTAGTCATTCCTGACTCTAGGGGGTGGTACCCATCTCTGTTTTAAAGCCAAAGAACCAGAACCATCCAAACACATTCTCCATGGTCATGTGGCCAGCATGATTAAATGCTGAAGGTGCACGGAACACTGTTACCTTCCCACCAAAGGTGATCCCTATTTTTCTACTTGCATTTTTACATGCTTTCAAACTGCTAGGTTGGGAAGGAGACAGCAGTAAATACAGTATATCAATATGTAATTTGTATTTACAAATATGTATTTGTTGTACAACATACAGATGTATTATACAATAGAAGCAAGCTCCACCAATATAAATGAAAATTAAGTCACACTTAGGATATGCCTTCCCGCTAAGATTTAAAATAAAACCGAAAAAAACCAGAACTCTTGAATAAGAATATATCCCAATGCCCATATACATGAGGGCAACATTAAAAATGCACATTGTAAAATAGTGAATAAGCTACTGATTTCTGAAAGAGGTATATCATGCGTTATATAGAAAAAATCAATCTGATATACTAAAAATCAACCCAGAAGAAACAGCATTTACAATAGTCATGTAATCTTTTATACACCATTGTTGCTTGAACATTTAGTGCAGATCCATTATAAAACAAGCAGCATTCTTCTCGATATCTTTTATTTTTTTAAAAAACAGTAATTATTTATGCTTCATTTCCAAGGGAACCTGCATTTTGTGAGACACAGCAAGCAAAATTATAAATACCAAAACTTACCAATATTTTTCAAATTGCACTTTCAAATTCTCCTTAGTTGCAAGCAGGGCAGGCAAATGGTAGTTTGTAAGTCGTTTCCTTTTCCTTGGCTATGTTTTCAAAAATAAATCACACTGGCACATTTAACTTTGTTGACAGGTGATACTTCCAACTTAAAAGTAATCTCATAAAATTATTTCACTTGGGCAGTAGATTTTCCTCTACAGGAAAAAAAAAAGTATGTATTCCACAGACATATAAAAGCTATGAAACCATAAAAACCTGTTATTTATTCTAGATTTCCACATCAGTTATCTAGACCACTACTGTATCATCCGCCAAGTGCTGGATGTTCCTAAGCAAACTGAGGCCACTACTTATAATTTTCTTGGCAGTGCCCTATTCAGCTCCACCTCAAGCCACTTAAAAAAAAAACCAGACTAGAGGAGGAACCAGCCTTTAAAGGCACAGGCTTAAATTAAATCTTGTAGTTAACATTCAATAAATCTATTTGGGGGGGGGGGGGGAAACCAAAATGCACTATCTATACAAAAATTTGTAACAAAAAAGAAAATAAGCTGAGGAAACAGAAATGCAAATAACCCCATGACTTAAACTTGCAAGTTTGAGTGATGGGAAGGACGGAGTGGACACACACACACACACACACACCTGATAAACTACTTTAGAAACATCCTATTCAGAAAATAGAATAACATTTTAAAACCTACAAATAGTAAGTCCCTCCCTCAACCACCAAGTTGGTTGTGTTTCTTTTACTGTTTATTTAGTCAACCAAGATTTGGGAGAGACTAATGCATTCTGATTCCAAGAAGGTGACTTTAGATTATCAGAGATAATGGAGACAAATTTTACTAAATTCACATAGCAAATTAGTTAGTAACTTGTTATGTTTACCCCCTTATGCCCATAATAAGCTAAATGTAAGACTTCAATATGAGATCAGCTGCAAGATGCATGCATTTTCTACAAAAATGTGCCAATCAGAAAACATTCACAGGTCTATGATCTTGCCTTATTCTTGCCTCTTCAGAAATACACAGTAGTTGAAAATAGTCTACTAATGTCTTTCTATAAAATGGCTTTTTTATAATTGAAAAGATATTCTAGAAAAACCTCTGGGAATATCAATACATCAGGGGGGAAACCCACAAAATTCTGTGTACCTAAAATTGCACGGTCAGTATGAAATTTAAACAGTTTTTGAAATGTTTTCACAGTATTGTTTATTGACACTACAAAATAAAGTCAATGACATATCACTTCTGTCCATTCAAATTTAAGGAACTAAACCTTTCTTTTATTGCATTTTCATCATACCGCTTGTATATGCACTTATGGACCTTATCCATAAACCAGATAAGCTGATGATTTATCTGCATGGTAATTAGGTAAAATATCAACCGGTGTCTTTAATTCTTCTTTTTTTCCCATGGGTTAGCATTACTGCAATTTATGTTTATGATCAGCAGCTTTGTTTTATTCTTAGGTCCTTTTTAAAATCATTACAATTATAGAATCTCAGTACTGTATTGAGGCAGGGCATAAAGTGAGACTTAGTTGTTAAGTGTGAAATGATGTGGGGTTGGAGTAGATGACCCGGAGGGGTCTCTTTTTAGCTTTGAATTTCTTAAGTTTGCAGGAGCTTCAACAGAAAGCTTGAAAGGAAATTCAAATGTCAAACCGCAAACACTTGCTTGTAAATAGGCCGAGTTAGATGGCAAGTCAGACAACGGGCTTAACCACAAAGGCTGGTTAGCAAAAACAGGATATGTTTGTGGTTTTCTTTTTTGAATCATGTAACCAATCAGAAACTAGCCATGATGAAAGTTGCTTGTAGTAAAAGTATAAAACTCTGTATTCCCTTTTGGAAGGGATTCAGAATTCTTGGATGCTAGCCTCTAACTAGCTTTCTGAATCATAGCAGCCATAATAAACTTTTCCTGATTTTGAGAAGTCCAAATCTCGTGCTCTTTTTTCTGCAACAGTATAGCTAAGAAAACAAGATTTTAAATTGATTTGTGGGAAAAGTAATAATTGTAAATTATGCTGGATTTGGATACAGTAAGGAAAGCATTCCTTCTTACCACATGTGATTCAAAAACCATGAAAATCTAGGTAAGAACTCAAATATGCCAAAGAAGAATTTGTGGTCATCGTATTAAGGCAGCCCAGTTCCCCTGCCCGCCCGCCTCCCAACCTTTGCGGCTTGGTAGCCTGGTGGTAGTGGTGGGACAGGGAACTGCACTACATGAGCAATGGGCTGCCACACATGCACACGCTTGCACACTCAACTTGTGCAAACGATGGACCAGTGTGCATGCACATGCACACACAGCTTGACTTGCGTAAGTTGAGCTGCACATGTGCATGCACGCCAGCCTGCCGCTCACACAAGTTGAGCTGCGTTTGTGCAGCCTGGTTCCAAATAGGCCACAACCTGGGCTGCAGCTCGGTGGTTGTTCTGTATTAAGGAACAAGGTGCCATAAAAGCTAGAAAAAAGTTACTTATGATCTGTCCTTGAAGTTGCTCATTTTGGGTACTTGAAAGCAGGCTCACATTTACAACCTGTTACAGGAAACCACCATTTGCAAGCTTTTGGCTGTTTTCTGATTGAAAATGGCCAAACAAAATGCCCTTACAATATTTTGGATTTATTTAATGACCATGTGAGTCATTTAACCATGGTGACTTGTTTTACAACTGTCATAAAAATGGTCATAAAATCAACTTTGCCTTGAGTTACGACGGCAATAACGTGACTGAAATTCCAAGTTCCACTGAGATCATAAGTCAAGGGCTTTAAGGAGGTTATCTTACAGCATTTACTGATTCAAGTGAAATATTTATTTCCCTCAAATGAACCCATGTCAGTGCAATATCATTAGAAGTGTTATGAATCAACCGCATTCCAACATGAAGAAATAATAACTTATCATTATAACCAGTTAGGTCTAGGGGCTAACGCACCCAATCTGGAAAGCAGGAGACTGTGAGTTCAAGTCTTGTCATAGGTATTAAAACCAGCTAGGTCTCTCTGTCTCTCAGCCCAACTTACGTCACATGGGAAAAATCAGAGTGTACTGGATATGTTCACCACATTCAGTTATTTGTAAAATTTTAAATACATGAAACAAACAAACAATATAACATAACATGCCAATTTCCTTATTTAGTAGTTGTTACTATAGAATTAAGAATGTGTCTCAGGATAAAGTTACTGGATAACAATCTGAATCGAACTTCTCTTTACTAGAATGTGGTACACTAAACCTCTGGTCCAGGGGTGAAATCTACTTACCTTCACTACTGGTTTGCATGCCCAGAGCATCAAAAACGGACATGATGACATCCGGGCGGGTGGGCGTAGCATGCTACCGAGTATGCCTGCAAGTAGAATGGGGGGGGGGGGGAGAGAATCCGCTGTGCCACGCGATTTAGATTAGCTAGAAAGCAGGAAATTCTGCTTTCTAGCTAATATAAATTGCTCATCACAGCTGATTGTTGGAAATAATAGTTCGCCTGAACCAGTAGCATTTTTTTTACTACCAGTTCGGGCAAGCCAGTCCAAACCGGTAGCATTTCAGCCCTGCTCTGGTCCCTGTAACTCAGGGGTCCCCAACCCCCGGGCCGCAGACCGGTGCGGTTCCGTGGCTTGATAGGAACCGGGCCGCAGAGGCCGGAGAGGAGGAGGAGGGAGGAGGGGACAGCCCCCTGGGCAGAGCGCACACCGTGGATGTGAGAGTGCAGGCGCAGGCGCTCGCGCCATTGGGGGCCCTAGAGGGGTGAGTGAGCCGACTCACCCCCCTCCACGTGCACATGCGCCACCTGTTCCCCCTCTCCCCGCTCCCCCTCTATGCCAGCCGGTCCGCGGAATTTTCTTTAAAATGAAACCGGTCCCTGGTGCAAAAACGACCCCTGCTGTAACTGACCCAGACTGGATCCTGCAGTTATTACTATCTTTTTGTAAACAGGATGTTCAAAGTAGGCATTATTTTTCAGCCACTTTTGGAGGTACCACATCCTTCATTCCTTCAACATGTGGTTCATGAAGTGTTTAGTGCCACAAAACAGGAAGATTTCAAATATTGTATTTTCTCTATGCATGTGCAAACCCACAACCTTTTTTTGGCTCCAGACTGGCTTGTTCCATGGTTATTTCAGTCAGTGGAGAAAGTTGCAACATATGCTTGGGTTAGCAGAAGGTCATTTGACGCAGGCATGATGTGATCGGCTTGAAACTCTCTCATCAAGTTCCCAATGTATTTCATAAGTTTAAAATACACAGCGATATAATTGTACCTGCACAGAACAGTTAAAAATGAGTGGAATTTAATTTCCATGCTGTCCTAACTTTGTATAGGAAGCAATGTTCAAGTGATTGCTTTTATGTTTGCAAGGAAAATACTTCATGCTGTTACTGATACATTAAGTGCTATTTAAAGTAAAGCATGCACCTTGAAAAAGGAACTCTCTGGCTTTAGTTGCCTAAGATATAAATAAATGTTTCTTTTACTTCCAAGGATAATTTATATTATCTTGAAATGACGATTACAGATTAAATGTGAAGGAATGGATTGGATGTCTGCTTTTTTAATGTCAGAGGCTAACTCTGCAAAATAAATGCATCATAGGAAATTTGAGAGGTTGAAATTAAGTAATCCAAGCACAGGGACAAGAACACATTCTGAAAAATGGACTACTTCAGCTGGTCTTCCCCTTCTCCAGTCTTCTGGGAACGGGTGTGTGCCAGATACAGGTGGAAGATGCCGGCTGTATTAGGACTAGGAGATAATGATTTGAATGCAAGATCTTACAAATTATTGTTAATTGTGATGATTTCAGAGTGAAGTATCCAGGGTGTGTATTCTGCAAAAGTTTATTTTAGCAATCTCCCATTGAATTAGTGACCTGCAGATCTCAATTCTGTGTTTCTAAATATATTTAAATTTCAATTAAGAACTTGTTTTTCAAAATACGCTTAAAATTCAATTTATCTTAAATAATTGTAATCCAAAAGTGATTGCATTTGTATTGCAATTATATACATACATACATACACACACACACAAACACACACATATACATGCATACATACATATGTATATGTGAATTGTCCTAAAAATGTGAGTTCCAGGTGTAGTTATAAAAGAAACCAACATAATGATCTACGGAACTTTAAATATATTTAAAACTAGCCATTCCTGGCCACGCGTTGCTGTGGGCCAGTCTGGTTAAATGGCCAACCAATCTGTGTGTAGATCTACACCTGCACACACAAACACATACACACAACCACCGTATAATTCCCTACCTACCTACTGTATTTCTCCCTCTCTCTATCCCTCTACCTACCTACTGTATTTCTCCCTCTCTCTATCCCTCTACCTACCTACCTACCTACCTACCTACCTACCTACCTACCTACCTACCTACTGCATGTCTCCCTCCCTCTCTCTATCCCTATAGCTGCCTTCCTACCTACCTACCTACTGTATTTCTCCTTGAATCTTATGGACAGAGTATTTTATGTCATAAAGGATGACATAATACCTGTGGCCCACTGTATCCTTTTTTACAATTTTCTACATTTCCATTGCATGTACCTGGCACAGGTGTGACATCTACGCAATCTATATATATCATTGGTGCCGTACTTGAAAGGAACGTTATGTGAAAATTTGGAAGCAATCGATGTAGTACTTTCGGACATTAGCGGTTTTGAACAAACTCTTTGTTACATTTTTATTTACGTAGAAGATATATTGCTCCCTGAGCTTTCATTAGCAGCTGCTAACATTGTCGGTGTACATGTATATGTATATGGTGTAGTGCTTTGTAGAATATAAACACATCTAAATGTATTATAAATTTATTATTATATAAGGTTGTTACATAAAAGAACCTGTGGAAATTCTCAAAAGCCAATACGGTGAAAATGCTCTGTGACAAAGCCCAATGCAACAGATAAGTCAGTAGTAGATGACATAAGCAAACTAATGATATGATTCAGCAAAGAATTATTTTAGAAATCTGTCAAGAACTCTTTTGTATTCCATTGTACGTAAGTAGCACACAAATTTTGTAGAGTAATGTTATAGAGGAAAGTTTAAAGGTTATTTGTTCAATCTGTATATCAAATCTTCCAGATGTTTAGCTAGTGTTTTAGAAAGCAGAGTTTTTCTATTCAACGTATACTAAAAAAAGAAGGGTATATTTTATTAAATTCAATACAATACAAGATTCCTAAGGGGAAATCATGACAAGTTGTAAGTGTTAGGAAAACCTTCAAGTTGCAAAAGAGCCTATTAAAATCAATGACATAGTTTCCTTTTTTTTTAAACCATCATTACCTTTAATCTGAGATAGATGACGACTTGGTACATACGTTTATTTAAATATAACTTATTTTTAAGAATTCAATTAACTGGACTCACATAATATACTACCAATCATAAACTATGGTGTACAAATTACATTGTTTGAGATCACAAAGCATGTTCACTGTATTATGATTCAGCTTAATGTGCAAAACCAGTCTTTAACATGATGGCCATAAAAATTCTAAATAGTAACAGAAAAATAAATATAAATATCACATTTGTTTGCTAGTATTTCCAATGTGCTAAAAATATAACTTCAAGTATTTCTTGATGGTTTTATTCATTTATTAAATTTATGTGCAGATAGACCAAGGGTGTCAAACTCGATTTCAATGAGGACCACATCAGGGTTGTAATTGGGGGCCAAGGTGGGTGTGGCCAGCTCCATGTCACTCGTGTCGGGGGCGCCTGTGGTGGGCCAAGCACTCCGCCAGCAAAAATAGGCTCCTGAGCTCCATTTTCACCTGTGACAGCCTCCTGCAACCCTCTGCCGGTGAAAATGGACCTTGGGAGGGCTTCCGAGATCCATTTTCACTGGCAGAGGCACCACAGGCCAGTCCTTTGCTGTTTCCAGGGCGGCCCCATGGACCAGATCTAAGCACACACCCTGGGCCAGATCCAGCCCCCAGGCCTGGGGTTTGACACCCCTGAGATAGACCTTGACTTACAACCAGTTGTTTAATGGCTGTTTGATGTTACAATGTACCACTCCAGAGTTATGATCCAGATTCAAAATTCTGATGGCTGCACCAGCCCATAGTCATGGGATTGCATTCTGTGTTCTCAGCAACCAGCCTACATTCATGGCCATCTGCAGTGTCCTGCAATCACATATAAACAATTTACATTTTTTTACTGGAAACTGCCATGTATTTCCAGTTTCCAGAAAAAAAAATGTATTAAAAACAATTGTTTTTGTTTAAGGGCTACAATGTTGCTTCACAATTGTCGCATTAAATTAATGGATTACCGCAAAAAAGATAATTGGCTCCAGTCATGTAATTAATGACTGGCATGACTTACAACTGTAATTCTGGGTTCAATTATAGCCATAAGTCAAGGACTATTTGTATGTAGTTATTATTATTTATACGAAGTACAGGTCCTTTCCTCCTCTTTTGGGCTTTTTAGAATAAATGGATAGGATGGAATGAAATCCACTAGGACTGTATAACCTACTACACTCTCATCAGTTGGTAGCTTCTTCCAACTTGTCCAACTATAGCACTGTACCATAATTTAACAAGAGAAAAATGTAATCATCCTTTAATGAAGTTGTAGCTTTTAAACAATAGCTTTTTATAAAAAACAACAATGGCTGTACAGGAAAAAACATTTGAGGAGGTTGACAACATTTAAGTGAAGCCTTGATAGGATCTGTCAGGGCTGAACCTAATACTATTGTGTGAACACAATACTGAACCCAATACTATTGTGATAACAAGTTAAGATCAAATCCAGCAAAAAGTCAGGTATGCGTCTTCCATCATCACAATAAGCAGACCCCTGTGTATTGTTTGAAAAGGGATGTTATTGTAGCATTATAACTGTAACCCTAACCTTAGATAGGGCCCTAACATAAAAGTAGCACTGCACCAACACTAAATTGAAAGTCAGTGGACAAAACAACATTCCTATTAATGAGCTCTAAGAGTCCCTAAGACAGGCATGTCCAAAGTCAGGCCCGGGGGCCATTTGCGGCCCGGGGGTCGGTTTAATACGGCCCTCCAACAGCCCTCCCTGCTCTGTGTAAATGTGGCTCTCCCTTCCTCCCTGTGTCTCTGGGGCTGTGTGGCTGGGAGGGAGGTGGACGGAGGTTACGGACGCCTCCTCCCGCAGTGGGCGAGGGAGCAGGCGGGGTGAGCACCCAAGGCTACCGTCATCTTAAGCACCACCGAGGCTGTCGCCCGGCAGGGGCGTCAGTCAGGGAAGCCGGTTGCGCCTCCATCGCTGCACGTTCTGGGGCTGCGAAGCTGGGAGGGAGGTGAAGGCGCGGCCCCAGAACGTCCGCTTGGTGCGTTCACCTCCCTCCCAGCCACGCAGCCCCAGAACGTGCAGCTCCCACCGCACAAGGTCGCCCGGCAGGCAGGGAAGACGGACATGCGGCCTCAGAACGTAAGCCGTGGTGCCTGCCGGAGGGAGCCGCGATGGAGACGCGACCGGCTTCCCTGCCTGACGCCCCTGCCGGGCGACAGCCTCGGTGGTGCTTAAGATGACGGTAGCCTTGGGTGCTCACCCCGCCTGCTCCCTCGCCCGCCGCGAGTGGCGAGGGAGTGACTGACAGACACAGAGAGAGACAGAAGGGGAGGGAGGGAAAGACAGAGAGACAGAGAGAAAGAGAGGGAGGGAGAGAGACGGAGAGAGACACAGATAGATAATGAATCGGAATCGAATTGAATCCGAGACAGACGAGGAAAGAGAGAGAGACAGACATACAGAGAGAGGGAGGGAGGGAGAGAATCAGAGAGAGTGACACACACAGAGACAGGGAGAGACAGAGAGAGGGAGGGAGAGACAGATAGATAGAGACTGATTAAGTGAGTGAGAGACAGACAGACAGACAGACAGACACACACACAGAGTGACAGAGAGAAAGAGAGAAAGAGAAAGAGAGAAAGAAAGAGAAAGAGAAGGAAAGAGAAAGAAAGAGAGAGAGAGAAAGAGACAGAAAGAAAGAGAAAGAGAGAGAGAAATGGAGAGAGAGAGACAGGAAGAAAGAGAGAGAAAGAGAGAGAGAGAGTGAGAGAGAAAGGGAGACAGAAAGAAAGAGAAAGAGAGAGAGAGAAAGAAAGAGAGAAAGAGCGAGAGAAATGGAGAGAGAGCGAGAGAGGAAGAAAGAGAGAGAGAGAAAGAAAGAGAGACAGAAAGAAAGAGAAAAAGAGAGAGAGAGAAAGAAAGAGAGAAAGAGCGAGAGAAATGGAGAGAGAGAGAGGAAGAAAGAGAGAAAGAGGTAGGTAAGTTTTTTTTTAATTTATTTTCAATACATTGTGAAAACTCAACTGTCAGTTGATCTTAATGTTATGAAATGAAAAGTATGTCATTTGCAATTAACTTGGCATAAAATAATTTATTTGCATTTAATTGTAATGGTTCAAAGAATGTTCGGAAAAATGTTCGGCCCTCCACCATGTTCACTTCATCCAATCTGGCCCTCTTTGAAAAAAGTTTGGACACCACTGCCCTAAGACCACGGCTCTGGCTCTTTACTACTTGACAGGTGAATATGCCTGCCTAGTCTGGTATAAATCAGCACATGCTGGGGGAAAAGATGTTGCTTTGAATGAAGCTAGCAGAATTGTTATTGGATATGCCTTAAATCAGGGCTGTCAAACTCTTAGCCTGCGGGACAGATGCACCACGCGCTAGCCATGACTACTCCCGGTTTAACCAAGAGGGAAAAACTCCAGATACGTCACATGACACCACCGTGACAACGTAAGTTTGAAACCCCTGCCTTATATCTATCCCTCTAGATAGTTCACTGCCCCACCTACTGTTTGCAAAGAATTAGCAGCATACAGAGAGATGCTTAAATCATATCTATCTAGACAGCACCTTCCCTATGGCATATAACCAGCTCATCAGAGATTAAAATCCAGGAAAACTTCCTTAGGCTGAAGAATTTGAAAGCAGAGTGAACCTATGGAAAGCAACAAAGAACCAATACTGGATGAACCAATGGAGGAGCTGGCAACTGGTCCTGACGAAATCTGGAAAGTATGGAAATATCATTGAATAGATTGCACAAGAAGATCTAGAGACACCCTCAGCAAATGGGGCTCTCTGGTGTCTTCTGCTCTTTACAATTCTGGTGGCAGGCAGACAACAACATATATGTAGAGTGTAGACATGTCCTTTGTGTCCTGATCAGGGAACACTTGAGGACCTCATGGCAGCGTGACAGAACGCAATTAATGTTGCTAGCTTCTGAGCAAGATTTGTTTAACTTGTACATATTTTAATCTTGTACTTTTAACTCTTGTACAGTATGTCTTGTTTTAAGTGTGATTCTTACGACACAAATAAACAAACATCCAAAACAACAGAAACTGTAGATTACCAAATTCACTAAGTTAGTTTTAGCCTAAAAAATTAACTAAAATGTAGTTATCCTATGGTTCAATATATCTGCATTTAAAACGTTAGCCAATATCCAAAAATATTTTGTTTCCTATGTCCAAAAGGGCTTATGAAACTGTCACTTATATAGCAGATAGTAGACTGCTACAGAACCATACAAAATGCATAGAAATGTCCCTAGAAGAACAGAGCAAATAAATAGAGAGAAGTGAAATAATTCTCAATGGGAAAAGGGATCCCTCATTATGAGATAGAGAAAGTACTGCTGTCAAAGCAAGAATGTTTTAAAAGCTACCAGTTCAACATCACATTTTCTACTAAAGTTTGAAGGTACAATACAAAACATAAGATGGGTTGATTTGAAATACTAATTCCAACTATCCCAGTGAAAAATAAAGATTATCTATTTTAAAAAATGCTGTCCTCAGTTATTTGCAAGAAGACCATAAAAAAACAATAGTAAAATTACTGCTGTCAGTGGGTTTGTAAATCTAAAAAAGAACCACAGACATCATAGACATCAGATTTCACATCCTGATTTCTTACCAAGCCACAGATTCTACCCCCTCCAGCTCTAGCATCTAATATTAGGTTGAAAGGCCACCAAGGAAAAGCAAATACTGCATAAACATTCACTTTAAGCAGATTAGTTCTGCACCATCTTTGTGTGCAGACACAAAGTGCAACATCAACAGTAAATTAATGCAGGTTCTGCTCATTAATTTGGTTCACTGGGCTAAGTGTAACCCCCATCTGTCAGTATACAAAGGGTAAAAAATAAAATAACCAAAGTGTTAGAAATCCCACTGAAATCATGTTTTTTTTAACCAGTCAACTGAACAACCAAACCATGTATCAATAAAGACTATGTTATAACATGGATTTGGCTTTCCATAAAGCAAAATAAATGTTGGTATATCTCACAATCACATAACTTGATTTTGTGAGAAATAAAACTTGTAATAATATATTAAATATGATAATTTGAGCCTAAAAACGATTCCAACCACATGAGCTGTTCAAGAAATGCTTTTGGTAAATCCCAACAAAACCAAGGAAGTCATTACATTCTGAATTAAGCATTTTTTTCCCAATTTTAAGAATTGGGTTTATAATTGTTTGAGAAATGCTCCTAGACTCAAATGTGTGCTAGCTTTGTTTTTGCACCTTTACATAGAATCGGCTTTGCCGTAATGGTTTAAGGTGGCTATACTTTCAGAAGAACAAAACAAACAAATAAATGCATATTCCTAGTAGAATATTTGCCAGCAAAATATATTTGAAAAGGACAGTCTTGAGGCCAGTAATTATATCAAACTATATTGAACATGCAATGGTTTATTTAGGCCACCAAACAAGCCAATTCTTTTCTCAGTGTCAGAAGCCAAATTAAAACATCAAAGACAAATAGCTGTCCGCTATCTAACATAAACAAATCCAATGAAAGGGAACAGAACACCTCTCTGATGTTACATTCCAGTGTTATATTGTTCTTCATGTCAGTAAGTAATATGTCCTACATTGTCCTACATTGGGTTGTCAATGCAACTGGGAGGAGGAGAAACGGAACATACACTGTGTAAAAGTAGTGTAGTATAGTACAACCTTGGCAGGGAAATTACATAACATCTGTATTTTCTGTTCTGAGAGTTTAAGGGAAGATAGTCGCTATATATCGTTCTGCAAGATTACTGTTAAGATGTCCCTGTCAGGGTTCCAAGTAACACTCCCCAATGAAAGAAGACTCTGAGCCTTGAGTTTCCTCAAAGTTCCATTTTATTAGGGATGTCATATTGGCATATCTGGGAAAACCCAAATCTGGTGTGTGTGTGTGTGTGTTCACCCATACACCATATAATCCCCCCTCCCATTTTCCCACAGTAGAAAATGTGGCAGGCCTAAACACAAAAACACCCACACACACACAAACTTAAATCAATCTGAGGTCTGCACTCTGGAATAGAGAGAACCGTCTTGAACAAGGTGTTCAAGAAAACTGGCTATTCAGTTTTGTGATTTACAGCAAATTTAACGGGATTTTAGATTTTACTCTGAGTTCCTTGTTCAGACCAAGCAATGCCAACGTAAGTAATGCAATCCTTAACAAAGGAGCATTGTACTGCCATATGACTTGAAATGCCACTCAGTATGATTGGCCAACATAACTTCAATGACGTGACTTGAAACACTACTTGGAAGTAAAAAAAATTACACATCTACAAAGAAGGTGAATATAAGTTGTGTGCGTGTTGAAGGCACTGCACTATTTGCTCAATTGTTCTGAATAAGGAATATCTATATATTGAAAGCACTTTTTGTTTAGCTAGTTTTGATAAAGTGTGCTATGTGAAGCCAGACACTTTTATAAACCATGCATGAACTAAGACATGAAGGCTTTTAAAAATAATCTATGTTCTAGCACAGGGGTGTCAAACTGAAGGCCTGGGGCCCAGATCCGGCCCATGAAGTGCTTAGATCTGGCCCATGGGGTCACCCTGGAAACAGCAAAGGACCGGCCCATGGTGCCTCTGCCAATGAAAACGTGGGGCCCTCCCAAGTTACGTTTTTGCTGGCAGAGGGTTGCAGGAGGCCACTGCATCTGGAAATGGAGCTCATGAGCCCGTTTTCATTGGCAGATCGTTTGGGATGCCACAGGCGCCCCCAACAAAAGTGACGTCCAGCTAGCCATGCTCCCTGGCCACGTACTCCCCCCCCCCCAGGTCAAACGCAACCCTGATGCAGCCCTCAATAAAATCGAGTTTGACACCCCTGGTCTAACAGAAAGTGTGATCCTCCAAAAAGTTTTAAACAGCAAAAACCCAAAGTTATAGGCTGTGATGGTAAACACAGATTATATATTTTTGTTACAGGAAGAATGGAAGATGTCCAATGTATAGTCACTGATCCACTTATTATTGTAAAACAGACCTAGACCAGTTTACTGGAATTTCCCATCTGATCCTTAAAAAGGATACCATCTGTCTTCACTGATTTCTTTCTTATTTAAAGCATGTATGAAAGATTGTGCTTGAAGAGAGAAAAAAAACTGGTTTGGGCTGGTCTTATGCTTCCCAAAGACCAAGTGACCTCCTACCGCAGAGAGAGAATGAGGGGAATTCATCTCCTCCAGCAAAGCCAGTTCTAACAAGGAAAAGGGTTTATCTGCATCCTATTCTTGCTCTGAGGAAGAGAGAGCCCAGAGAAAGCCAGAGGCTTTCCCCAGATCAGATATACTCCTTAGCAATGTATACAATCACTCAGCCCTAGTTAAAGCAGTTCAAATGACCTTTCAGGATGAAATAAGTTTGACAGGCAATTTTGAACTTTGTTTAGAATATTTCTGGCCTCTTTTTTCTCCCACTCACACTTAGCCATTGAGAAGTGAAATGCCCTGGTGTTTTATTTCATTCTTACAGGAAACATCACAGCTTTCATTCTGAATCAGACAACCCAATGATTTCCTGTCTTTGCGTAAACACCACACACTGTCATGAAGTTTTAACTATAAATACACCTTGCAACCAGCTTGAACCAACTCAGCTCTGGAACAGGACAAAATCACCCCAAGCTGTCCTTTACCTCACCCACAGTATCACAGATCAGGCAAAGCAGAAGTAAACAAGGGGTGGTGGTTGAGTTGCTAACATTCCTTCCATCTTATGCCCTTCATGGGGACTAGTGTGCCTGCCTCATAAATTTTACTTCTCTGAACTGACTTTGGAACAAGTACCTGGCAGACAGAATCCCTTCAGAGCAGGGGTTTCCAACCTTTGCAACTTTAAGTCTGAAGGACTTCAGCTCCCAGACTTCTCCAGCCAGCTGGAGAAGTCTGGGAGCTGAAGTCCTTCAGACTTAAAGTTGCAAAGGTTGGCGACCCCTGCTTCAGAGGACTCTGGAACAGCGCGGCAGAACAGCAAGTGCAATCAAAGGGATTTTTGCCCAGGATCCTAAGCCAGCTAGCCAGCCTTTCCTAGGGGGGTGGGCTTCCGATTTGCTTTTACATCCGCCACATCAGAAGCGCCCAGATTCCACAGCGCTATTTCCCTGGCGGAAAGAGTCGCTGACAGGAGAAATTGCATCAGCTCTACATCTGCCAGCCACGCGGGTATTCGCTGGCACCAAGGCGAAGCTGGGGTGGCAATCCAAGGATCGCGACAAAGGAGAACGTTCAGAGACCCGCAAGCAATTCACACCCATCCACGCTTTCCAGCCTTTGGGTCAGCAACGCCCGGGCTTTTTCGCCCTCCCCTCCCCTGCCACGCAATCTGCTTTTCCCCCCAAGAGCGCCCTCTTTCTTTTTTTATTATTATTGTTTTTCCCATTTCAAAAACATTCATTGATCTACATTCTTATAAATACTATTTAACATTTATCTATTCATCATTAATCTCTATACACATTCTTACCTATATACTATATGATACAGTTTGGATCGCTTTCTTGCCACCCCGCGTCTCCATCTTATTTTGCAATAGCCTCACTCCTACTTTCTCAAGCTCCCTTCTCTTGCCTTGTTTTCTCCTCTCATTTTTCCTCTCTTCTCCCTTTCCCCCCTCTCTTTCTCTCCTCTCTTCTTTCTTATCCTCTCTCCTGCTCTTCATTCCCCACCCTTACTTTCTCTACTTTACCCTTTCTTCCTTTCCCTCCTCGTCTCTCCTCTTTCCGTTGTTGCCTTTGCTTTGTTCAATGTTTATGTGAATTATTGTTTAATAGAAATTTATTTTAAGGGAAAATATATTAAGTTTGGAACGTTGAAACGCCACCCCCAGAACCCATCAAAGAGCGCCCTCTTTCCACTGCCTGGCTCTCCTCCTCGCCACCTCCCGCGCCTAAATAAACTGTCCCCACGTGCTCATGGAAAGAAAAACACTTTCCACACGGAATGCTGCTGCTGCTGCTTCTTCTTTTTAAATCCCTGCCCAGCTCTCAGCGGGAAGCCTTTATTAAGTGGAGGGGAGGGAAAGTTCGCTTCGCCCGGCAGTTCTAGGCAAGGCGCCCGCTGAGAGGAGTCTGTGCGCGCGCGTGCAGGGGAAAGTAGGGGTGGGGGGAAGGAACGAGGGCGGGGGGGGGGAGAGATGCTTCCACTCACTGGAGCCGTCTGAAGTGCTGGCGGGCGGAGACGCGGACTTTTGCGGCAAGCGGGAGGCGCGGAGCTGCGGGTGCTTCGAGAGGGGAGAGAGCCCGTGCCGCGCTTGCTGCTCACTCGACAGCGAGCCGGGCCAAAGGAAGAACTTCGGGATCCGTAATTCTTGGCGCCTGGTCCCGCCCCCACATTCCACTCGGGGCCGGCCCCCCTCACCGGCCCCCTTTGCCTTCCCACGCCCGCAGAGCCGATGAACGCGGGGAGCCCGCCCAGCCCTTCTAGCCAATGGCGAGGCGAGGCGAGGCAGTGGCTGGCAGGTCCTCGCGCGCTCTTGGCGTTCCTGCCTTGCAGGACTTGGATGGGTTCCCAAGTTGTCTTGGAAAGGGGAATTGGGATGGTTTGAACTCATGGAAAGGAGCGCCCTCCAAAATTGCCACTTTCATATTGCGGCCCTTCCTGTTTATTGGCAAGCCTATGGGCTCCAACTCCGCCCCCCCCATTTAATTTAATTTATTTCGATTTATAGAACAGCCCTTCTCCATCGAAATGGACCCAGGGCGGTGCACAGGGAGTTAAAATCGATAATTAACAATAAATACAGAATAACTAAAAATATAACTAAAAATAGATTAAACTAAAAACCTGTGCTAAAACATCCCAATTAAAATTCTAAAATACATTTACTCATTAACAGCCTATTAACTAATTCATTGGAAAGTAACGACACATTGAAACTGTACGGTAGTATGGTACTAAATGATTACCTCGGGCTGTGAACGCACCTGGACGTATGTTGTGTTGGCGTGACAACACGTTTGCATTCCCGAGTTCTGTTCGAAGGCATGCTTAATTTAAGAAGCGTCTCTGTGTCATCAGGGTGGTGGGTTCCCCCCCCCCTCCCGAGAAATAAATGTCGGTGTTAATGGAGGAGTAAGTTTTTGTCTTGTAAATAAAGGTAGATGGTCGGAGGATCAAGTTTTGAAAGATCTTCCCCTCTTTATTGCAAAATATGTTTTGAAACAACAACTCGTGAGAAGTGCAGTTCCGAGCAAAAAAAAAAAAAATCCTGCAGAATTCTGTTTTGCAAAACATTATCTCTTCGCCAAGCACTTTTATTAATTGATGTGTTAAATGCTATTAGTTTGTTTTTTTTACCAGACATCTTTACTCACCAGATTTTGAATTTTGGTCATTTGCAGATGAAGGGACTTCATCTCTGGTACTGGGGAACTCTGGGAATTGAAGTCCACTCATTTGGAAGTTGTCAAGGCTGGGAATTAATAATTTAATAATTAATAGTGAAGCGCTCTGAATTTCAAATACAGTATATGGTCGTTCAAATTGGTGACCATTCCAGGGGGCAAAAAAGCCAGAAATGTTTCCTTCCTTTGGTTCTATTTTAGCCATCTTATCATGAAGTCGAAAATTGTACACTATGGAAATCTTAAATTGGTTCAATACAAATACTGTGATAGTAGAAAAGCATACTTGCATATTTATTAGTGAACTGTCATTTCAGTTCATTTAGCAACTCCATTTGCTTCCAATCTAATTGAATTCTGTGTCCAAAGGATTGAAACAGCATGTCATCTGATTTATGCAATGGGAAAGAGACGCTTTGTCTGACTACCTTAGCTACTACAAAACATTCTGAAACAGCATTCCCTTCCTTCTGGTACCCAGCATTATCCAAATTTCTTTTCAGCATGCAATTCTGAGAATTAGAACTGGCACTTCTAAACGATAGTTCAGAAATAATTCTTACTGAAGCATGCAAAAACTCCACTAACTCATTTAGGAAGATCATTTTAGGGCTACCACATTTGGAAAGCAGAAACCTATATGAGCTCCAGCTGTTAATTTTACATATTTCTTTATTACTAACAAATGGCCACTAGTAACTGTGCAAGCCTACATTGCGGAGCCTTATTTAAATTCACAAGGTGGCACCTTGTGTTTAAAGGTACCGAACAGCAATAATGTTAGTTATGTTGCTATTGCAGTGCAGACTAGAATAGTCCATTAAACGAGATCGCCTATCAATACTCCGTGGAACAATCAGCTGAAGAGCAGTATACAACACAATCATATAATTATCTTCTGAGAAATATGCCCCGTTTAGTTCAGTTATAAGAGAATATTAGAATATTGTGTCTTAAAAATGCTTCATATTCACAGCCTGGATTTATCCATTTATACCAAGTCATGATTTCTTTAATTGTGATCTACTGAATAAACTGCCAGAGTTCACTAAGCAAGCCAAGTCTGGACCCAAATTTTACCAGTGTCTGCATACACATAATAAAAACCAGCTAATTAATATTAAAACTTAGCGCAATAGGTATACTCATTGATAACCTTTTTAAAATAAAGTCTTTTCTTTAGCCTCTTTCCTGGTGGCAGCTGCTGCTGCTCCTTCTCTCCCTTTTCCTCCTCCCTCTTTCTCCTCCTCCTTCCAATATAAAACTGGTTTGCTGTTGCTACTTTTATGGATATTTTCTCAGCTTCTCAGACTAAATCCAGGGATTCCCTTGAATGGAAATTCACCAAGTATTAGCGCTGTCTGTCCCCCCTTCCTCTTTTCAATATAGAGTCTGGTAGCTCCTTTACTAGACAGGCCTAGGCTGTAAAGCTAGAAACCAAATTTGTACTGAGATATAACTAAATAACAAACCATTTAAGAATTTCTGGTACTTCCTCTCACATTATGCAGCTGATTCTTATCTGTACACATCTCTGCAGCTAATCTGTACAAATTATGAGTTGAAGGATCTGGGAGGAATAAATATAACATACAAGATCTCTTGAAAAATTTCTGCTTTACAAACAAAATATATTTCTACTCAGTGGTGGGCTGCAATTTTTTTAACAACCAGTTCTCTGCCCTAATGACACGCTGGGTGGGCATGGCTGGGCAAGCGAGGCCAGGGTGATTGACAGCACTCAGCCTCCTACAGGACTCTGCCAGCCAAAATGGGCCATGGGGATTAATTACAAAATGTGGGCTTGGCTTTGCGACATCCAAATCTCAGCGAGCAAAGGGTGTGAACTGCACAGAAAATACACTTTTGTTTGGTTATGAAGAAATATCCCCAAAGTCAGATGCATACTAAATGTAGACTGGCTTTTAGCTATACATCTTCTCGGCAAACAGCAAAATTTGAAGCTCCAGGAAAAGAGGATTCATTGTAGGATGAGTAGCCACAGTTTGCATGTTGGAGGTTCCTAAAGGAATGCTGGGAAACTCTGTATTTTAAAGCAGGGGTCTCCAAAGCTGGCTGGAGAAGTCTGGGAGCTGAAGTCCTTCAGACTTAAAGTTGCAAAGGTTGGGGACCCGTGTTTTAAAGAACATTTGAGGGAGGGGTGCAGAATAGCCCTTCTCTGCCTGAGGCTGTAGAGACCTGGCATCAATCAATTTACTTTTGGATGCTATTTGGAACCCTGACACACTTTTTGTAAAGCAACTGATCAACACTCACAGGTAAGCCACTAGTATATGAAAATAAGAGCAAACTCCACTGCCTTCTAGTACTGATGATGTTACCTAGTTTGGTAATGAAACATCTGCAAGAAAAGCATCAAGTTCAGAGGGCACTAAGGACCCACAATTCAACCCTGAGCTACAAATATTCTCTTCTATCGATAAACACTTTTTGGTTAGAGAGACTCTGGAGGGCCAGAGACGGGGGTTGTTCCTCTGTCCTGGTCCTTTTAGATCTCTCGGCGGCTTTTGATACCATCGACCATGGTATCCTATTGCACCGGCTGGAGGGGTTGGGGGTGAGGGGCACCTACATTATTTCCATAATCCCATATCTAATCATCAAAACCCAGATCAACTTTTAATTTAAGTTTCTCACAAAAGTCATGGTTATTTATTAGGGAAATCACAACTGATTTATTTAATTTCACCAAACTATAAATAAAACAGGAATTGAAAATCCTAAACTGTAGTCCTACACTTCTCAACTTTGGCAATTTTAAGGTGTATGGACCAGTGCAAAGTGGCTGCAGTGCACCACTTGCTTCTACATTTTTCCCCTTCCCTCGAGTGGTTTTTGATTCTGAATCTATCATCTTTGAAAGAGGAAAATAATGTCAATATATCTTTTTAGGCGACACATTGCCCTTTGGGGTATGTAACACATTTATTTGGCAGGACAACATGTGCAATGTTTTACAGGGTTGTTTGAAAAATAAACTGTTAGTTAAATATGAGATTCTTTCCACGCACAGTATGTCCTTTTTGGAATATCATATATACTGGAGGAGTGTTGAATTTATGTTTTACAAACAAAGAAACAAATGGAGACTAGTATAGATCTATTTCAAAATACTTAGCTCTCATCAGCTAGCCATATCCTTCTGAGATTCAAACACAGGCTTCTTACATATTAGGTAGATGTATTAACCTCTAAGCCAGTGATGACTATCCTTTTAAGCACCGAGTGCCGAAACTGGAACATGTGCACAATCATGCATGCACCAGAGTGCCGGAAACTGAAGATCAGCTGGCTGGTGCACATGTGTGCACTGGAAACCCAAAGACCAGGTTCCGGTGTGTACATGCGCACCAGCCAGCTGGTCTTAAGTTTTCTGGCGCTCTGGCATCAGCTAGCCATATTTGGGTAGACCAGGTTGTCCTGATAAAAAAAAACAACTTAATCTCTCCCCTAGTATAGCCGACAAGCGAGTAAAGCCCTTGGTTTAGAGGTTAATAGGTAAAGGTAAAGGTTCTTCTCGCACATATGTGCTAGTCGTTCTCGACTCTAGTGGGCGGTTCTCATTTCAATTTCAAAGCCAAAGAGCCAGTGCTATCTGAAAACATCTCTGTGATCATGTGGCCAGCATGACTGAACACCAAAGGCGCACGGAATGCTGTTACCTTCCCACCAAAGTGGTCCCTATTTTTCTATTTGCATTTTTACATGCTTTCAAACTGCTAGGTTGGCAGAAGCTGGGACAAGTAACTGGAGCTCACTCCATTACACGGCACTAGGGATTCAAATCGCCAAACTGCTGATCTTTCTGATCAACAAACTTAGCATCTTAGCTACTGAGCCATTGCGTCTCACTAGAGGTTAATACATCTACCTAATATGTAAGTCGCCAGGGTTCAAATCCAGAAGGGTATGGCTAGCTGACAAGAGCTAAATAGCTTGAAATAGATCTATATTAGTTTCCCTTTATTCTTTGTCAGTAAATATAAATTCAACACAAAAAATAGTTTGTTGCAAAAGCGACTGCCAGCGAAGGCTTCTGGTTTGGGGCTGAAAGGCGAAAGTGGAAGCCATATGCTCCATTCCATATTTGGGTAGACCAGGTTGCCCTGATTTTAAAAAAAAAACTTATACACTGGGGGGAGGGGGGATTAACAAGAAGCATTTTTTAAAGATAATTTTATGTCTGATTGCAATTTAACTGATTGCAATTTAAGACTTGTGGAGTTGAAGTCCACAAGTCTTAGAGTTGCCAAGTTTGGGAACCTCTGCTCTAAGCCAAGGGCTTTACTCACTTTGTCGGCTATACTAGGGGAGAGATTAAGTTTTTTTTTTATATCAGGACAACCTGGTCCACCCAAATATGGCTAGCTGATGCGCTAGCAGATTAGAGGACACAGGTTTTCAAATGGCAGGCAGTGAAAAAAAAATTCAAACGTCCTCAGGCTGTTTTTTTGCACAGTTTAGGACCAGATTTGAGTTAAAATTTAATGGTTATGTATATTTATACTTCATATTATTTTCCAATTTGAAAATACAAACATTGTAAATTGGTTGGTTTCCCCCCCCCCCCTCTTTATTGTATAAAAAAAGTAAGTGAACAAAATATTTTGAGATAACCATCTATTCTGTTGATACAAATTAGGGATGACAATAATTAGTCAATAAGATATCAACTGTTTCATCTTGCTGACTCCCTTTGACCTTTTTGTTCATGAATGAATCCATTTAGGCCAGTAATGAAGCATCTGGGAAGTTAAAAATGCTTTGAAACCAATATTTTTATTCTTGCCATTTGTGATGTCAAATGCTTGTCTTGTTATTCTATGGTAACATTTGCCTGTTCTTTGTGGACAGACAAATGGGTACTGTGGGCTGACAGACACATATATAACATTGTAAGATGAGCAGGTGAATGACCCCCTGATGTGATGGCTGACATTCTGAGATCCTGGAACTCTAAATCTATTTCTAGTTGTTGTGTTGCAAATGTGCAAGAAATTCAAGCTACTTAGCAGTTAATTTACAGCGGAGCTATGCTTTTAGAATCTGTGCCTAGATGGTTCTTAACCAATAGGATTAAAATATCATACAGGAGTAGAAGTCTGTGTTGGAAGTCAGACCAGGCTGCAACAACATCTTTTAGGAATGGTGACAAAAGCTTAGCATGAATGTTTTCATGCCATCATCCCATTTGACATTAAAAACTAGGAGCTTCAGGCCATAAATATAAATTGTGGGGATGGTCTATATGTGTGTGGGGCCAGGTAGCTTATCTCATCAGAATGTGCTGGTTAAGAACGTTGATTCAAAGTCTCCACTTGTCCATATAGTGCTCCCTCCCTTGACTAAGGGCAGGAGAAGGAGAATGGAGAATGGGGCTGACTCTGCACAGTATGCCAAACTATGATCTGTTTACTGCTAATATACTAAATAAACCACAATGGATTAGGTTTGCACAACATACCTCAAAACAACATTTTTAAGCCATAGTCACTGGATTTAAATCCAAGAAAATAATGATTTAGTGTAATATATGAACTCGGTTATAGAGGAACCCACTGATCTACCTGGCATAATCATAACTTAGTCCCTACTATGAAATCTGTCCTTTTTTGTTAGTAGTTACAACGTGTATGTGTGTGTTTGTGTGTCTGTATGCATATACGCCTATACACACATATACATATACATAAAATGAAATTGTGAGTTTATTCTGTCTAAAAAAATCCAGAGTGGAACAAGAGGTTAAAAACAACATGACATATTTTTTAAAACTTCTTTTCCAACTAGAAGAAAATTGATGATAAATCAGGAATAATTAGTAGTATTTAAAACAATCTTAAGGATCCAGAGAACAATAAGTGTTAGGTACATCTGCTGAAATACTGCAAAAAATACCATTCTACAGATGTAATACCACTTTCCTGTTGACTAGTAAGATTTCTGTAATGATCTAGTCCATTTTTAAACAAAAATTAAGAATGCCCAAGGGGGAAAAATAGCTTCACTTTAAAAAAGCTTTTTGTCACAAAAGTTGGCAAGCCAAATAGAACATCAAAGGGAGAAAAATGCGCCATGTCATAAAATCTGGTTAAGAGTACATGGGAAAACCCTTCCTAAAAAGTCAAGATATAAATAGCAAATCCCTAGTGTTACAGAACGTGCTTGTCTTATTTTAACTCATAGTCAACTCCCAATTTGGATTTGCCCTCTTTCCCTTGGAATACTTCTGGAAAAAGAATTTCAGAGGAGTTACACAAATGTTAGATCTCTGCTTGCTTATGCTGACCAAAAATAAATTCATTTAGACAGCGCAGAATTGTGGTTTTTAAAAAAATTGTTTTGGGTTGTTATCACTAAGTATTTGATAAGCACTTATAAAATGTCTATAATGTATTATCCACTGCCTAGGGCAGTGATGGTGAACCTTTTTTGGCTCCCGTGCCAAAAGCAAGGGGAGAGCTGGGGCGGGGTCGTGCGCGGGTGTGCCACACCCATAATGCTTTGCGCGCGCCCCTGCTTTTACCATGGTTTTTTTGCCCTCCCCAGGCTCCAGAGGCTTTCTAGGAGCTTGGGGATGGGAAAAACAACCCCACCTTGCTCCCCCGGAGGCCCTCTGGAGCCTTCAGGGAAGCCTCCGGAAGGCTCTGAAAGGCGGGAAATGGACCTACGAGGAACCTGGAAGTTTGTTCCTGAACTTCTGGTTTGCCTGCAGGACCATTTTTTTTTGTGCTCTGGAGGCTTCAAGGAATTCTCCAGAGGGCGAAAAACAGCCTCAAAAGAAGGCCGAAGTCAGTTGGCCAGCATGCGCATGCACGCTGGAGCTGACAGGGCAACGCCTCGCCTGCCCTAACAAATGGCTCTGTGTGCCGCCTGTGGCACGTGTGCCAAAGGTTCACCATCACGGGCCTAGGGAATGATTGGGTAAGATGGCTTTTCTCTTATGATGATGTTCATTCTGAGAGGTTGAGAGTGCAGGTTCTT
Organism: Rhabdophis nuchalis; assembly: GCA_039707465.1. Taxonomy (NCBI): domain Eukaryota; kingdom Metazoa; phylum Chordata; class Lepidosauria; order Squamata; family Natricidae; genus Rhabdophis; species Rhabdophis nuchalis. The sequence goes on along the minus strand of CM077648.1, from coordinate 44,424,440 downwards.
GGCTCTGAATGACTACTGTAATCCTCATAATGATAGCTCCAACATTACTGATGCTCATAATATTGATGTGGGAAAACTTGGCACTTTCTTCAAAACTGCACAATTCAGTTTCCCCCAACTGCTGATTTGGCAATCCAGCACATCCATCCACATTACAATAGATTCTTGTATGAGAGAATATACTATAATCCCTGCTCAAGCCACCCCACAGTTGCAATGTCGTGTCCTAATTGCATAGCCTAATAATCTCATTGTCTAGGAAATAAAATGTCTTGATGACTTTATGACGTTAATTTGCCATTTTCTTCCCTTTCTGGTTTTTTTTCTTTTACTGCAACAGGGTTACCCATGTGGCAATTCATTGCACACTTCCTAACCAAAAATCATCTCTTTTTCTCAAAAAGTGAGGACTTACAGAAGCCATATGGCTGTGTAAATATTTGGTTTGGAGCTCCATTTGAAGCTGTTTCTAAACTCCTTCAATCAAATTAATTTCCTTCCTCTGATTACTAAATTGGATGTCTTTGCTCTGAATTTTTCCAATGGTTATGAAAACTGAACCAAATCAATCCATTCTGATGTTTTGATGTTTTTGTCTAGTAAAAAAAAAAAAAGTCTAGTCAGATCATATAGATGATGCTATTCAAATCAATCATTTAAATTGGATCAGGGCCAATCTATGCTCCTCTAATTTATACTTGTGATAGTGCTGCTGTTTCACATTCCTATTTTAAAAAATAGGAAAAAAAACATTTTGTAGTCTGAAAATAACAACATGGTAAACATTTGAACACTAAAATATTTTACCATTAATAACAGTAATTTATAGTAAATAGAGTTAGCCTTTAAGGTGAAAAAAGGAATACTGTATATAACCCCTATGACACATTTGGATTGACAAGGAAGGTCTAAAATGCAACTTTAATGATGCTAATTTAGCACAATGACAATCAGAAATTTTTATTTCTGAAATCTAGTCCATCAAAGGAGGTAATAGGGGCTGAGACTGAACCATTGCTGTTGTATCTATTCTCTATGCTCTCTTTTTTCTTAATATCTGATTGAAGTTAGGGGCATGATGGGAAACCTATGGCACACAGAGCCCTCTCTGTTGGGATGCACACCGTTGCCCCAGGTCGGATCTCTGTGGCATTTCTTTTGTGAGTTTCTGTTCCCCTGCAAACGATGAAACAGAAGCTCATGAAAGAAAAAGAGCTGCCTATGTTGGGATGCTCTGCCTCCCACCAGTCAACTGGTGTTTGGGTCTCTGCTGTCCATGCATGCACACATGTCCATCCATGCACGCATTTGCATGGGCATGCACCTTTCAGTTTGGTCACTCAGTGGATAAAAGGTTTGCCATCAGGTATTCGAACATCTGACATCTAATCAAAAGTTCTTGATTTTTTTTTTTGCCATAGTTGTACTACTTCTATATACTTTTCAACAAGTGGTGTTTTCCTACCGATTTGGACCGGTTCGGCTGAACCGGTAGTGGTTTGGCAGCCTGAGTTGCTGGAACCCACAGCGACCCAGGCCTGCCATGCCCCCGAACTGGTTCTCCCGGTGCCGCCATAAGCGCCACCATCTTGCTTTTTTGCTTCTGCGCATGCACACATCAAGCACATGCATGGCACGGCCACAAACAAAGCGACAGTAGTGACTGCCGGAACCCACCCTTCTTTGCATTTATAACATTACTCCTGCTTACCTGAATATGTTAGTACAGGGGTCTCCAACCTTTGCAACTTTAAGTCTGAAGGACTTCAGCTCCCAGACTTCTCCAGCCAACAAAGCTGAAATGACACTCAGAATTCTAGGAGCTGAAGTCCTTCAGACTTAAAGTTGCAAAGGTTGGAGACCCCTGTGTTAGTAGGCAGACTCAGCTAGCCTGAGCTGTAGGGTACTGGAACTGAAACCTGAAATAATCCTGGTTAGCAGCTGAATGTAATTCCTGGAGAGAGATTTACAAGCAGGGCTAAGCAAACTGACACATTTGGCATTACTTATTCTTCTCTCTTTATTTTTCCAAGACTTGAAAGGGTAACTTGAAACAAAATAACAAGTTTTGAGACAATCAAGGATAGCAATATTGTATGCTTATGCTCTTTCTAAATGGAGGGTTTTTTCATCGTATTCTCTTCCCTTAATCCAGTGCTTCTCAATTATTTTCTGTCATGCCCCCCTAGGAAGAAGAAAACATTTCGCGCCCCCCGCGCGACTGTAAATAGTATCATTTGTCTATAAAATTGTTATAAGTACACCTTTGCCGAGGTCAAACGCGCCCCCCTTTACGGAGCCTCGCGCCCCCCCTGGGGGCCCCGCCCCACTATTTGAGAAGCACTGCCTTAATCCAATGCTTTCTTTCTTAGAACTGCTTCAAGCCAAGCAATACTAGAGGTTGCCCTGTTCATCTGGCAAGCAACTTATCTCTGTTAATTTTGGACCGCGGAGGGATCTTTGCCTTGAAAGCCTCAACAAGGGGAACAGAACTGACTGAGTGCAATTAGTGAACCTTAATTCTCTGCTTTGCAGTTACACATGTTCAGGCAGAATAGGTGTGGTCCAGTTCTTAATTAAATGTAGTCATCTTGTGAAACCAAGGAACCATGCCCTCTGGGTTACTGCTCCTGTCCTTTGGAATAGCATCCCACCCAGGCTGGCACTCCAAAAGTTTAAACATTTCATATTATTATTATGGTTGATTGCACAGTCAGCAAGATGTTTAGACTGGATTTGGCATTTGGGTCCATCTTTCAAGACCTTTTCTATACCTGAGATAAGCAGATGTTACTGTTTGATATTGTTAAAGGTATCATCTTTAAGGTGCTCCATGGCACGGGGCCTAGTTACCTGCGAGACCGCCTGCTGCCCCACACGTCCTTTCGACCGATACACTCACATAGAGAGGGCCTTCTCCGGGTGCCATCGACCGGGCAATGCCGGCTGGCGACGCCCAGGGGAAGGACCTTCTCTGTGATGGGCCCTACCCTCTGGAACGACTTGCCTCCCGAATTCCGTGTTATCTCGGACCTCCACCTGTTCTGCCAGCGCTTAAAAACGCATTTGTTCCAGCTAGCCGGCCTGGCATGAATTACCCGATTCCTAACTGTGTATTAATTTACCAAAGTTTTAATTTGCGGGTTTTAAGTATGTTTTTAGCACAGGGATGGATTTAATACTGTTTTTAGGATTGTTTATGTGTATTTGTATCTGTTTTTAAATTTGCCTGTGCGCTGCCCCGGGTCCCTTGGTTGTGAGATGGGTGCGGGATATAAATATGAAAAATAAATAAATAAATAGATTGGTTAGTTGTTCCAAGTAAAGCTGCCTTTTTAACTCTGGTGATTTTGTCAATGCTGATTGTGTTCAAGTGGTGCTCCAGATGTTTTGGAATTGCACCCAATGCACCTATTAACTATTGGTGTTTTTGCCATTGTTGTTCTACTTCTGTTTGCTACCCTTTTATATTTTGTGATTTTTACATTATTACACAATACAGAATAGACAAGACTACTTAATACAAAAACGCATACAAAACAACACAACCATAATCTACCATTACCTTGATCTAAGGCTGAAGAATGTATATTTATCTTTCCCCCCTTCCCCCAAGCCCCATAAAATCCTGGTTCTTGGAAAACTCTTCAATTTTGATGGATTCAGCCTTGACCACCACCCCCTCCACCACATAAATAATCTTCCTGTTTTACAACTGGCCCAGTATTATGTTGTTTTTGTTTAACATTAATGTATGGACTTAGCTTTCATAGTTTGGGAAGTAGACTTTATGATTTAGTGGGTTGCTTTAAGCAGCATATCCTGCTAACTGGGGAATTTAGGGTGCTGAAATCCACACATCTTAAAGAGGCCAAGTGGGAACAACATAGATCTAAAGGAACCACAATGTGTCTTGTTGTAGTCTTTTGGTTAAGCTAAAGTAAAGTTTTCTTTTTTATGTGGTCTATACATTCTATATTTCAGTTGTGCACTGTTTTCTCTATTTAAGTCTCTCCAAACATGATTTATGCATGCTCCCTTTACTAAATACATGTATGTCATACCTTGAGTAATTGACTTGGCTTGCTTCTTAGAGTTTTCAGTTATAGAATCTTACCAGAGGTAGCTGGTACAGATTCATGTAACAAATCAATTACATTTCCACTGTCACTATTTTTTCAATGTTGTCTCCAGATGCGTAATTAGACACCATTTACACACAAAAACATTATCATTATAGGCAATTCTGATTACAGCCATGTTGACTTTTTGACATACGCAGCTTTTGACAGATGCTCCTAGCATAGATGGCCTTCCTTTTATTATCTAATGGGAAGATTGAAGGTGATATTGTCAGCAGAGAAGTTTTGATCTAATTCCAGACAGCTCAATATATAAATCCTCTTCCAATCATCACAGCATAGATATTTGCCACCAATTTCCATATTCACTGGAAATAATTTTGAGAAAGAACTTTTTGAAATGTAAAATTCTATCAGATGCTTTGTGTATTACAAATTGATTATTTAATACTGAACATTATTGCTGTCAGCCATTTACTTGCCAAATCATATGATCAGTGACAATGGTTGCTTTCATCAATAATTACCATAACATCTTACTTGATCCAGAATGACTGATTGGATTTATATTAACTTGGAGAAAGCTGTTGCAGATCGTTTCATTTCTGTTTGAAAGTATTTCCTTTAATTTTGCTTTTTGACCTACAGTGAAATCATCAATAAATAATTCTTAAAATGTGTTAAAAGTTAAGCTAAACAAGAGTGAATAGTGTTAAAGGTTAGCTGTTCCTAAAACTGAATCACGGGATTAACATCTCATTGTTTTCTTAGATGGACCCAACTAGGGAAAAGTTCACATGAAGTACATCCCATAATAACAAAAATGTGACCTACAAGATTTTCTACAAGAAAAAAAATCTAGTATTTATTCAAGTAGCAAAGGTGCCAAGAAAATTAATAGCAAAATGAATAAAATGAATGGCTGACACTGAAATTCAAGCAAATTAATCACCATTTATAAAAGTATGTTGTATGAATTTGTTCCATATAATGCATTTATGATTTAATTTGTTTGGTTAATTGTGTGAACCATCTTTAAGAACTACAGATAAATGTGATAGAGAAGACTCTACAGGTGACTCTTCTATAGCTAAATCGAAGGGAATGCATAGCAACCATCATTTTAGATTAACATAGTTAGCTTAACCTGGCACTGGAAGTTATTCTGTATTTGTATAACATGGTAAACTGTACATGAAGCACTACCTGTGGTTAAGAACAAATGTTAAGCAATGGTGTGTATTCATTTTAACCAACTAGAGTGGGTTGTCCTATAGGCCAGTTATTAAATCTGTTATAAGCCAGACTTTAAGCTATGGTTTGCTCAAACATGATTTACGCATCTTACCATGTTTTTGTCCTCTTTTTCCTCTCTTTTGTGCAGTTTGCACATTTACTTCTATCCCACTCCCCTCCTTGTAATCTGGCTGAAATGTAACCACGTCTGGTAAAGCAGGGGTCTCCAACCTTTGCAACTTTAAGTCTGGCTGGAGAAGTCTGGGAGCTGAAGTCCTTCAGACTTAAAGTTGCAAAGGTTGGAGACCCTTGTGGTAAAGGATTTTGATTTGATGATTTTGTAGACCCTAAAGTCCAGACTACAATGTTTTCTGACAATGCGCTAAACCCTCCCCCCATCATTTGCCTTAATGTGTTGTACCAACACACTTTGTAGGGCAGTGTGTCATGGGAACGCTGTCACTTGATGCAGACTTGCTTATGTTCAGGAGGTTTATTACATCAGAAAAATCAAGTCCGCACACTGCCCATTTTGAAGTTTTAGTAATAGTTTTACAGCTAATCTTAACGAGGAAAGCAAAGTGGCAAACCATGTTACACAATGTCCTTCTGAACCTTTGACATATTGCTTTGCAATTCTCTGGAACACTTGGAAGGTTTACAAGGTATTGCAAAAGACAGTCAAATGAGTAGTTGGGAAATAACCAGCTCCTTGGACCCCTTGTGCTAGTAAGACTGCTCTATAGAAGGAAAAAAGAGACACCTGTAAACAGTTGTAAAAAGCTAAGGAAGCTTTCTTTTGGCTCTCACTAGTACCATCAAGGGAACATCTTTTTGCTTTGCTGATGTTTGCTATAGCAGCTCTTAAACCTTTGAAAAAAAAACCTGGCTAATCTAGCCAACTCTCTATACAGTACTAATGAATGGAGAGACAAATCCTTATTGCAAGCCAAAATCATCTTTATTTCAATACATTTCAATACACATTTGAGCTCATTGGAGCCTTGTGTACATTTATGTAAGGAAGTTATATTCCTTCCAACTCTCCTTTTCTTCTAGAGGAAAAAGGTCATTTGTCTTTTTAAAGAAAAGAGAGATGTTGAGAATTGAGGCTGAGAAGAGGAGAAAAATTTGTTTCACTCCCAAAAAGCCAAACTGTCTGGAATCCTCAGGGATTTGGGAAGGGACCCAAGAATAATTGGAACAGAAGGAAATCTGGTTCAGAAACAACAGCTGCATTTGGACTACTAAATAAAATATTCACTAGAAATATTGTATATAATTATTTTCTCTTTTGTCTTTCTGTGTTTCATCCTGGAAAGGAGAAGGGCGGTATAGAAATTTAATAAATTACAATTACAATTACAATTACAATCCCAATGTGTTTTCTCTAGTATTTTGGTGCATGCATGGTGTATTTTAGGCAATGGGGAAGTTTTCTGCAACAGGAGTTGCCTTTAAAATAGGGATAGATAGCATCAACTTTTAATAGATTGAGGTCCTCATATTTACATTTTTGATTGGACATCTGTTTCAAATTGCTACCAAGATTTGAACAATTTGTCTCTCTCACTAATGAATGTTAACTTAGGACAACTTCAAACCAGAGTGAAAGATTTAGATGGTTCCCTTCCCTTAAAAAAAAGTTTGATTTTATTTATTTCTTGTTAAATAGGTCCAATTCCCAAATGTAGCTGTGGGAAGGCTGATTTCTCTAGCTACACACCAAACACTACAAAATGATTTATTTCACATTGAATTTTCCAGGATATATTTTTGGGGTTTTGAAAAGAACCAAAACCTAATATTGTCCCAAAGGGGATTTTTCAAGAGGCAACTTTCTGGTTTTTCTTTGAAGACGTTTTGCTTCTCATCCAAGAAGCTTCTTCAGCTCTTGGATGAGAAGTGAAACATTTCCAAAGAAAAACCAGACAGTCCAGTTGCCTCTTGAAAAAGCACTTTTGGGACAACCATGACCTGGATGACTGAGAATCTCCATAGACAAAATCTAATATCTTTCACATTGTGTCATCCTCTGAAGGTTCCTCATTCTATTACTTGTTTAACACCATGGATCTCTTTGGGAACTATTAAATGATAGCTTTGAAATTCTGGCAATTTCTAGGTATAGTAGCAATCTGGTTACATGGAAAGCAGATATATTTGAATGATATTGTATAAGAAATTAAAAATGATTCTGTTGCCATAAGAAATCAAACCTTTAAAATAATTTTTATTTTAAAATGGCAAATAAAATCTTTTCTTGGAAATTATGGGTTGAAAATGAGATAGTTACTCTTAATCAGCGAATCTCTAGTGATTTATAAACTTTTGAAAGGTTACAAAAAGAATATAATTTGCCAAAAACAACTGCATGGCAATACATTCAGCTGAAACATTTGTCCTTTGTTTGGGATGAACCAGATACATTGGCTGCCTTGCAAACTCCTATGGTTTTGAATGTTGATTTTAGAGGCTAAAGCAACAATTAAATTTTAATGACAATTGAAAAAGTTACTAAAATAAATATGGATAATATACAAGAATTTGTAATGGAGAACTAGAGTTTCCTACATTAAAATATTAGTGTTCTCACATTTTAAAAGTTTTATATTTCTTGTGATTTTAAAAAAATGGTCCTTTTTAAAAATTAAATTTTCTACCTTTATGTTACAGATGCAATAAATGTATTTTAACTATCCTTTTTATAGTTTCTTATTATTTAAATAGTCTCATTGTGGTGAACCAAATTCTTGGAAAGAAGTTCAGATTTAAGAATGTTAATGTGTTGTTAAATTATATTGTATACATTTGGAACCAGTGTATTTCTGAAGAATGTTGGATTTATCATGAGGTTTGCCCCAAAAGCTTTATGTGTTCCCATAAACACTCTAAGTACCAGACAGCAAAGGACAACTATGGCATTTTTTAGCATAGGCAATAGGATAAAAGAAAAATCCAGAGGATGGCCACAAATATATAGGATTCTGAGTCTTTTTACATGCATCGTGGCTCATATAAAAAGGGGTAGTGCTTCAGTCATGCAGACCCTATTTTTACTTCTTTTGACAGTAAAGTCTGGTGGACTTTGTGGATGCTTAGCCTGGACAATATGATTCCATGTATCAAATTCCAAACTATTATTTAAAAATGGCCTTGTAGCAATTTTTATAGAGACAAATCTATTGCTGCACTGCTATTGTTCTATTTGGTTTTTTTTTTTAAATTCTTTTGTACTTGTTTCAGATACATTATGTGAAGGCAGTTTTTCAGAGAAGGCTGAAATGCCGGTGAAAGAAAAGAGAAGAGGACAACCAGCAGCAAGGTGGATGGAGTCAGTTATGGTGGTGATGGGTCCCCCATTCGGAGACCAGGCTAAGGACCTCATCATAGAGAAAATTGTCTCTATATGGTCCCCAGGAGTCAACACTAATCAATCAATTGCACTTGAATTATTATATTTTGTATATTATATCACAAACAATGGTATATTTTGCCTATTATGTTAGCTTGCTTTTAAGATATCCCACTGTCTTCTATTGTTAGAAGACGTCTTTTGTTTTATTTGAACTATAAAAACACAGAGTTAGGTAGTTTGGCATGCAGTGCACAGCTTGGTTCACCTAATGATTCTTTATTAATTAGGTCCATTTTCCCCATTCATTCCACTTGCTGAATAACCCTCTAAAAGTCTGGCTTCTCACAACGTGCTAGCCTGAAATGCAGGCCAGGTAAAGTTCAAGCAGGTAAATTGATGGTTGCATTTCTCCACGAGAGAGAGAGAGACAGAAAAAGGAATTGGTAAGGCCACACTTGGAATACTGCATTCAGTTTTGGTCACCACGATGTAGAAAAGATGTGGAGACTCCAGAAAGAGTGCAGAGAAGAGCAACAAAGAGGATTAGAGGACTGGAGGCTAAAACATATGAAGAACAGTTGCAGGAATTGGATATGTCTAGTTTAATAAAAAGAAGGATTAGGTGAGACATGATAGCAGTGTTCCAATATCTCAGAGGCTGCCACAAAGAAGAGGGAGTCAAACTATTCTCCAAAGCAGCTGAGGGCAGAACAAGAAGCAATGGGTGGAAACTAATCAAGGAGAGAAGCAACTTAGAACTGAGGAGAAATTTCTCCTCAGTTAGGACAATTAATCAGTGGAACAGCTTGTCTCCAGAAGTTGTGAATGCCCCAACACTGCAAGTCTTCAAGAAGATGTTGGATAGCCATTTGTCTGAAATGGTATAGGGTTTCCTGCCTAGGCAGGGAGTTGGAGTAGATCAGGGATGTCCAAACTTGGGAACTTTAAGACTTGTGGACTTCAACTCCCAGAATTCCCCAGCCTTCTGGGAGTTGAAGTCCACAAGTCTTAAAGTTCCCAAGTTTGGACATCCCTGGAGTAGATCAAGGGTCTCCAACGGTTGCAACTTTAAGTCTGAAGGACTTCAGCTCCCAGACTTCTCCAGCCAGCAAAGCCTGGGAGCTGAAGTCTGGGAGCTGAAGTCCTTCAGACTTAAAGTTGCAAACGACTAGATGACCTCCAAGGCCCCTTCCAACTCTGCTATTGTATTGTATTGTATTGAATATAATAGATCTGGCTGCCTGAGGCAATGAGGAATGAGCAACTTGGGAAACCAAGATGGCAAAGGATGCTGGCATAAAAAAAAAAAAGTAGCTCCTGCGCAGCATTTGAAACACGTCAGTCTTTAGGGCCTGGAGGTCTGTCAAACCGGGCGGCCGGCGGCTCTGACTGATGCCCGAACCTGAAAAGAGCAGCATGGCAGCCGCTGCAGAAGGCGGAGCCCGGCCCTGACCTGCGAGCATCACAACATTCCCCCCCCCCCCTTCATCCGATCTGAGAGTTGAAGATTTTCCAACTCCTCTTTACTTTCCCCCCACCCGATTCTCCAACCCTCCCCGCCTCTGCCCCTCTTGGCTTCTGCCTTCTGGTGCACCGGTATTTGATGGTGCATCTCTCTCCTCCCGTGGTTGTGTAAGGTACGCGAGGATCCCACGCACTGAGATCTGGTCGCCATGGAGTACATCAGAATGCCCAAGGTTAGTACAGCGCCGGAAAGACGGAGCGGAAGGGATATAGAGGAAGATGCTGTAGGATCTGGGGAGGGAAACGGGGAAAAGGATCGATTACCCCTCCCCCTGCGCGTGGGATCCCAGGATTGGAGACGGGTGGTGGTGGTGGTGAATTAATCTTAGCCTATGAATCGCAGAATGGTGGAAAGTTGCATGTTTAAAGAATCCATTTTTTCCCTACTCAGGTGAGGCTGCTGCCCAGGAGAAGGGCCTTTTAACTCGGAGGTGCATTCCAATCCGATCCTATTCTTCACCCGGTTGGAAACAGAATTGTGCTTACTCATCCCTTGCCTATAATAATGCAGCATCAGCCTGCAAGCTGGGAAGTGATTTCCCCTCCTTTGAGCTCAATCTTATTTGAAATTCAGATAGAAACAGCCCCCCCACCCCTTCCCTTCTCCCCTGCTTTCCAGGGAGAAATGATAGATGAACATGGGATTTACATTATTAAGAGATTTCAAAGTGGGCCCTGATTTTAGGTCAATAGAATAAAAATGGATCCCTGGAAGAGTATCCCTGAATCTGATGAGCGATATGATTTTATTTTCCTGACATTTGATTAAATTGGACTTTGCAGCGATAAAGTGTTTTAAAGTCTAGGATTTTAAAAAAACTTATTTTTACAACTGATTGCATATGATAAGTCCTAGTAGAACATAGGCTTGAATAATGGTTTCTTGTCTCTGGAGTTACGACACTAGGCCTCTGGTTTCTACACATGAAATATGATTTGAACATAGAAGAATATAGTGCTTTTGCATTTAAAGGCATCATCTTGACATTTTTAATCTCTTTTTGTAGCTTATGCCAAAAAGGCATACTTTTAAACTGATTCTTTTCTATGATTATGTTCCATTTGAATAAACTCAATAACAAATAGACGACAATCTCACCCCTATCCCAGGAAGTAGCAGAGAAAATATTTTGGTTTAATAAACATCAAGCATTTGTTAAAATTGGAACATTAATTTAGGAATGCTTACTCTACTTAGGATCTTTCTGAGACCTACTGTTTTATATTGTTTTATTGGTTGTAAGCCAATAAAAGGGTTCTTTTTCAGATGGGTAGATATATCAATGTTTTAAATGAATAAGTGAACTGAAAGTACAAGATTTTAAAAGCAAAGCATCCATCTTCCACTGACTACTATCATTTTTGCTATGGCTTGCCCTGCTCCCATGCTATAGGTATATGTTATTTATGAGATTTAATGCAATGTAAAGAAACATACAGATTTAAATGATTTTGAATCACTAAAATAATTTAGAAGGTAAAAGCCCTTGGAACAACAGCAAAATGCTAAAACAACTATTGATAGATGTAATCCACCACTAGCAGTAGGGCTCATACTTGGACTGCAAAAATGCAAATGATCATGGCCTTTTTTGTTTTTTAGTTGCAAACTTTTTAAAAATAAAATATAGACCCAATAATGAAAAGACAAATCTCTAGTGATGGAAAATTGGCTGTATTTGAATGATTTTTGTTGTCCTTAGTCGTTCATGGAACTTCATCAAGTTCCTGCAGAGATTTTGTGATACATAATTTGAAAACCTCAGCACTAAATAACAGCAAAGGGGCACAGGAAACCAACTCACTCATTCATTCTGGTAGTCCCATGATAGCTTAACTTTAAATGACAGCAAAATTGAGGAACAAATAACAAATTGTATACAATATCTGCCCTATGGCTGTGCCTGAGCTGCAGGCTATAATTTGTTTCGAACTGAAGAATACTGTGGCTCTGAGGTTCAACGGAACTTTTGAGGGCAGGTCCTGACTTGGTGAATCTTCCCAGCACCTCAGTCATTATGAAATCTGGCATGGCATAGCTATCTCTCCTGCCCTCTCATCTCTACCCACCTCCTTTCTACCTGTTAACATTCCTTTTCTTCTCCTTAGTTGCCATCAGCACACATTGCCACCAATAGTGTTGCCTTTTATTCTGTTCTGCACATTCCTAATCACTTACGGTTGGCATATTTGACTGGACCAAACATGTGGTCTACATATTTTGTTCTGGAGAAAGCCACCTAAAATGGCTGTTCCATGCAGTTTTTTTTTTAAATTCAATTTTTATCCCGCCCTTCTCCCAAAGGACCCAGGGCGGCACACAGGAATTTAAAAACAACATACAGAAATAGTACAAAACATATAAATTTAAAAATCTATTAAATAGCAAAACCTGCGCTAAAACCAATTAAAATCCCCCATTTAAAACTATCTAAAATTAGTCACAGCGGAGGCTATGTTAGGCCGGCTTGATGAAATAAGTGTGTTTTTAAACACTGGCGGAAGAGGCGGAGGTCGGTGATAGTGCGGAGTTCAGGGGGTAGGTCATTCCACAGGGTAGGGCCCACCACAGAGAAGGCCCTTCTCCTGGGAGTCGCCAGCCGGCATTGTCCGGCCGATGGCACCCAGAGAAGGCCCTCTCTGTGGGAGCGTATCGGTCTAAGGGATGTATGGGGCAGAAGACGGTCTCGCATATAACTAGGTCCCGAGCCATGGAGCGCTTTGAAGATGGTCGTCAAAACCTTGAAGCGCACCCGAAAGACCACAGGAAGCCAGTGCAGCTCACGCAGGATCTGTGTTATGTGGGAGCATCTAGAGGCTCCCATAATCACCCGCGCGGCTGCATTCTGCACTAACTGTAGCTTTCGAGTGCACCTCAAGGGAAGCCCCATGTAGAGAGCATTGCAGTAGTCCAGTCGGGATGTCACGAGGGCCTGAGTGACTGTGCGAAGGGCAGCCCGGTCCAGTAAGGGGCGCAATTGGCGCATCAGGCGTACCTGATGAAACGCCCCCCTGGCCACGGCCGCCACATGGTCCTCCATGGACAACCGGGAATCCAGGAGGACACCCAAATTGTGCGCCCTCTCCACGGGGGCCGGTGTTTCGCCCCCAACGGCCAGAGTTGGAGTAATCTGGCTGAACCGGGGTGCCGGAAACCACAGCCACTCAGTCTTGGAAGGGTTGAGCTTGAGTTTGTTACAACCCATCCAGATCCGTACGGCTTCCAAACACCGGGACATCACCTCAACGGCATCGTTGGGGTGGTCTGGGGTGGAGATGTACAGCTGAGTATCATCAGCGTACAGATGATATCCCACCCCAAAACCACGGATGATCTCACCCAGCGGCTTCATATATGTGTTGAATAGGAGGGGCGAGAGGACCGACCCCTGAGGGACCCCACAGGGACGACCTCTGCCCCCCTGCCAACACATATTGCGACCGACCAGAGAGGTAGAATGAGAACCACCACAAAACGGTGCCTCCCAGCCCCAAACCCCCCAGTCGATGCAATAGGATACCATGGTCGATGATATCAAAAGCCGCTGAGAGGTCTAACAGGACTAGGATAGAGGAATGTCCTCTATCCCGCGCCCTCCACCAACGCGACCAATGCCGTCTCGGTACTGTGACCGGGTCGGAAGCCGGACTGGCGCGGGTCTAGATAATCAACTTCCTCCAGGTGTCGCGGAAACTGTTGGGCCACCACACTCTCAACAACCTTCGCTAGAAAGTGAAGGTTGGAGACGGGACGAAAGTTCTCTAATAATGCTGGGTCCAGGGACGGCTTCTTGAGGAGGGGCCTTACCACCGCCTCTTTCAAGATGGCAGGCAGGGACCCCTCACTCAAAGATGCGTTGACAATGCCCTGGAGCCAGCCTCGTGTCGTCTCCCAGGATGCCAGTACAAGCCAGGAGGGACACGGGTCCAATAAACATGTGGTAGCCTTAAGTCTCTTTGACAACCTGTCCATATCCTCGGTAGTAACAAAGTCAAATTCCTCCCAGAATGGAGCCTCAAGACCAACCTCGGACAATGTCGCTGGACCACTCTCGATGGAGGGTAACTCATTCCGAATCAGAGTGATTTTGTCCTGCAGATAAATCCCAAATTCCTCTGCTCGTCCCTGCAGAGGGGCTTCCCGCGGCCTCTGGTGAAGGAGGGAGCGGGTCACCCCAAACAGGGCGGCAGGGCGGTTATCTGCGGATGCAATAAGGGTGGCACAATACTCACGTTTGGCCACTCTTATCGCCACTAAGTAAGTCCTAATATGGATTCTCACTAGTGTTCGGTCGACTTCAGAGCGAGAGGATCTCCATCTGCTCTCTAGGCGTCTCTTGTGGCGTTTCATCTCCCTCAGCTCCTCAGTAAACCAAGGAGCCTGGGTGACTCGTCGCCACAAGAGAGGCCGCAAGGGCGCGACTCGGTCCAAGGCCCCCGTGGCTGCACTTAACCATGCGGCCACCAGGTCCTCAGTCGAGTCGCGGGGCAAGTCCACAGGTATTGGCCCAAGCTCCCTCTGGAACCTTACCGGGTCCATCAGGAGCCTTGGGCGGAACCACATAGGAATAGTCGGCTATAGTTTGGACATTTCTGATCACTCTGTGTTGAAAATACTTTGTTTGGACCAAACAGGTAGATGATACCATTGCTGACACAGCTATTTAACATGATTTCTACAAAGGAGTCTAAATATCTCTCTAGTGTGTTGTAGAGTGTAGAAATAATAACATTAAGAGTTTACCGTATTTTTCGGAGTATAAGACGCAACTTTTTTCCTCTAAAGAGAGGCTGAAAATCTGGGCGCATCTTATACATCGAATACAGCATTTTTGCCTCCTGAAACCTCATCCCTTCAACAAAATGGCCATGCGCATACCCTTATGGAGGCTTGCAGAGTGCTCCTGGGGGCTGGGGAGGGCAGAAATGAGCAAAAAACAGGGTGCTTTGCCCCCCCCATCCCCCAGCAGCACTCTATAAGCCTCCATTAGGCTAACGCATGCTACTTTTTTGACAAAAACGGCCCGTTTTCACGAAAAAAAGGGCCGTTTTTCTTCGTTTTGCCCCCACCCCAAAGGAGCATTCTGCAAGCCCCCCCAAGGCTATTCATGTCTTTTATTTGGAAAAAAAGGCCCATTTTCGCAAAAACGGGCCGTTTGGGGGAGGTTTGCACAGTGCAAAAAGGGTTTTTTCCCCCTTTCGGAAAGCTGTTTAATTAGAGTGATTGATGAGAATTATGTTGGTCAAGTGCTGTGCCTGCAGAAACAAAGATTTGTTCCAAAGGTGGTCAGTGATTTCCTTCTCCAGCACATGGGTAAATACACCTGGAAACATCTACCTACCTACCTACCTACCTACCTACTCTCTCTCCCTACCTATCTACTGTATTTCTCTCTCTCTCTCTCTCTCTCTCTTTTTCTCTCTCTATCCCTCCACCTACCTACCTACCTACCTACCTACCTACCTACCTACCTACCTACCTACCTACCTACACTCTTTCTCTCCCTACCTACCTACTGTATTTCTCTCTCTCCCCTCTATCTACCTATCTACCTACTCTCTCTCTCCCCCCTACCTGTCTACTGTATTTTTCTCTCTCTCTCTCTATTTCTCTCTCTCTATCCCTCTACCTACTTATCTATCTACACACACTCTCTCTCCCTACCTACTGTATTTCTCTCTTTCTCTCCCTCTCTATCCCTCTATCTACCTACCTACTTTAAAAAAAATGCCTCTTCAAAACCTGGGTGCATCTTATACTCCGGTGCGTCTTATACTCTGAAAAATACGGTATTTGTTGTATCTGTTTATTTAATATTCCATCCTGTGTGGTCAAGTTCATGCAGTTCCAAGTTTTCTCCCTACCCCTTCCTGTTTCTTACTAGATATTTAGGTCAGTACATATCTTCCTTATCTTAGATATTTCTAGACACTGGGGATAATTTAGACTGTACATGGAATCCACAATGGGAAGACTTTGGGAAAAGTATATAGAACATCATAAATATTTACAAATATAGTGGCGAAGAAAATTGGAGTGCCTTTCTCAAACTAAGCCTTTAGGTCAGCCAATCTAATCCACTTTATGAAATATGATTTTAGGGCATTTAGAATTGACCAAGTTGCTTTTTAAAAATATTTGTGGGAAACTATAATGGGGAAGTTCATAGTTGTAATGTTTCTGAAGATCATCTTTCAGGCACAATCTTGGAGAATGAAAGGGTGGCATAAAAATGATGCTTCTTGCTCTTGTAGAGAAAAATCATAGGAAGTCAAAAGTTATGGCAGTCTCTGACAGCTCATAGTTTGCTCCAAAGAGAAAGTAAAGAGAGAAGCATCAGTGTTTTGTTGCTACGCTTTGTTTGTGCATTCTGACCAGCACCGTGATAGGTTCCATGAACTTACCAATTTATTATGTTTGAAGGGAACTTTATATCTAGGGAAAGTCGTTGAATTCTGCTTTAGATGACTGTGAGGCTTCGTTCACTCGAAAGCCTTGCACACAAAGTTTCAAGGACCCAGCTCTTGATAAGAGAGCAATGAGAGATACTAGAGAAACTACTAACAATAAAGTAAAACAGCTGTTACAAACTGGAAACCTCAAGCCGTATAAATGCAGCAGTTCTAAGTTTAAAATCTTGTGATTTTTTTTGGTCTTTGTTGTATACATTGCAATAGGCTGAAAATGGATAGATGGCTGGACATTCTTATTTTTTAAAATTGTATTAGAAATTACAATACAAAAGAATAGAAACTACAAAAATGAAAAAGAAAAGACAAAAATAGTGTGAAAAGAAAAAAGGGACTTCTCCCTTCATTCCAACAAATACACACATTTATGTAAGTTTACTGCCATAGCTTAAGCTACTGTACAATATATATTCTTTTCACCCCATATCTCTTAGCTAAACAGTAAAAATGGAAAATTCTTATTATTCATTCCTTATCAGCAAAAGTCCAATTAGAGTTGTCAGATATAACTGCAGATAGTTCTCAATTTGTGACAATGGAACCCAAAATTTCTGCTGTTAAGCAAGACAGTTGTTAAGTGATTTCCCCCCCCCCATTGTACACTTTCTTGCAACAATTATTGCATGAATCACTCAGTTGTTAAGTCAGTAACCAGTTCTTAAATGAATCCTGCTTTCCCATTGACTTTGCTTATCAGAAGGTCATAAAAGATGATTGTATGACCCCAGGACACTGCAACCCTAATATAAATATGAGTCAATTGCCAAGCATCGGAATTTTGATCATGTGACCGTGGGATGCTACAATGGTTGTAACTGTGGAAGTTGGTCATAAATCACTTTTTTCAATTGTATTTTTGAACGGTCACTAAATTAACTGTTGTAAGTTGAGGACTACGTATCATTCTGTGTCTTACCCTTGGTTGAATAAGCTTATGTTGCATTCCTTCCTTATACTTTTAATTCTTGATTCCTTCACAAAGAGCCTTCTTCAAAATCTTAATAAAACTCTTTTGTATATCCAGTAAAAATGTATATCTCTTTTCTGGTATGATAGTTATAGCAGTCCTTGACTTATGACTACAAATGAATCCAAAATTTCACGCGCCTTCCACACATGTGCCCAGCCTCAAAAATGTGCTTAAATAGGACGGCATAGAGCTGGGGCAGGTGGGCAGGACCACCCACGATTTCCGTTACTGGTTCGGATCTGAACTGGCTGAATACCACCTCTGGTTATAAGGGAAAAAAGATCCTAGTGAACAGAAGTGGTTTTGAAAGAAATATTTCAATTCCAAATAATTTATGTGGGCAAGCGATCAGCCCACAGGACTGGACATTCATTTCTATGTTATTTTATAGCTGCTACCAACAATCAGACAAAATAAAGTTTTCTTTTAATACATCTATATTGTTCAAATGTAGTATAAGATCAGAGTTTTTGTTTCTAAACAAATTATAACAAATTGAGTTACCAAATAACAATTTTTTTGGCTCTTATATAAAATGTTTCTAATTCTTATTGCTTTTTATTGAAGCTCTGCTGTAGGTTCCCGAGCCTACAATTTTTGACTGGGTTTGAATGAGATCATCATTTGTTTCTTAAACATCTTCCACGTTTTAGGAGACAGGATTTAAAGCTCTGAGGCACCATCAATATGCTGATGTTACCCAGTTTTTACCTCACTAGTTTAAATCAAACAAATGTTGCTGTCAAAGTCCTGTCGAGATGCTCAGAGACTTTGAAAGTTTGAGTGGGAGAGAACAAGCTTAAAACTGAGTCCTAGTAAAACAGTGTTTCTCAACCTTGGCAATTTGAAGATGTCTGGACTTCAACTCCCAGAATTCCCCAGCCAGCGAATGTTGGCTGGAGAATTCTGGGAGTTGAAGTCCAGACATCTTCAAGTTGATAAGGTTGAGAAACACTCTACTAAAAGGACATACATACATACAAACATATGAAGGACCTTAATTATCTGGCTCAAACATCATGCGGGCATAATCTCTGCAATTGCGTCATGATACTTCATCACTGATGTTATCATGATAGGAAAGTGCCATCCCATTAAGAGAGACCCTTGGAACAGACAAAACAACCAGATGGAAAAATAGTGAGGTAGTAAGTGGCTTGTTCCTTGGCAGGCTTAATCAGATTACTGTAATTAATAAGTACAGTATTTTTTTAATGAGAAAGAACACAGTTTCATTACTTGAGTTGCATGCTTGCCTGATGAATTTAATTTACAGAGTATTAAACAGCACCTAAACAGCTTCTTCTCCCCTTTTCTTTCTTTTCTGACCAATTTTCTCTTCTTACTTCATTGCCATCCAGTTTTGTTCTCTGCTTTCTCTTGCCTTTTGTTTTCCTTCCCAGTGCAGGGATCCCTTCTCCGTCTCTGTCACTTTTTTCTTCCTTCTTCTGTTGGAAAGAGAGGCAGGGTATGTGCATTCTTGTCTGTACTTGTGTGTTCTCCATGAACAAGGGAACTCTTTATATGGTATGTATAGATAGGGGATCAATGTCATAAACGGGACACCTTGTATTATCAACAATGACATTTAATAATGATACTGTACATTTTATGTTAACTTTGATTTCTTTTTGGCCCAGTTCTTCTTTTTGGGAGGGTGGAAGAATGTGGCTTCTAGCAGGTATATTGCCAAATTTTGCACCTGGCCTCACAATAAATTATAACACTCCTTATTCAGCACTAGGTGTATCTTGGCAGAAGATTTGCAGACATATCTAGACAGGAATCTTTAATGCAGATAGGAATGAAGCCTTGTGATGATATGGCCCACTGCAGTGCAAGAAAGTTGTTTATGTGTATATGTGTGTACGGACACACAGAGTTGGCCATTTCCTTGATGGGATCGAGAAGCAGATCTTTACATAATGGGTATTGTCTAGACTGGGGGTTGGTCTTGCTTTACCAGTTTCAGCTGCAGATGTTCATGTATGCACAGAAGTCCAACTCATGCATACATTTATCAGAGTGACGAATGGGAAACTTTCAGGGGTTGGCATCTATAGGGTTTTCCTTGCATCCTATATTTATTTTACCAAAAGAGGATTGTATCAATTGCAGGGTTACCTTCCATTCTCAGAAAAACGGCATGTTCTACAAACTGACCCATCTTTTTACTGAAGTTTTTTTTAATGGGCCTAAGTACTTTGATCTGGCTATAAACTGCCTAAATTTAGATTTAATATAACAAAGTTCACTTATCCACTGGGAAAAATGTGAGATGCACAAAAATAGTTCCCAGTGGATCTATTTTCTAAAAGAATGTGCCATGAAAGTGGTTTGGCTTTCGGCTGCTGTGACCAGCTTTTGACATAGGTCATTTAAAAACTAGCCAAGATACAGTCATGTAAGATCCAGCCAAGAAATTAGTGACTCATAATTCATTTTTTTTCAACTAATGTTTTAAGTTCTGGGATTTTAGTCTTAAATTTCTTTTACCAAACTAAATTCTCAGAGGACGTAAGGGAAAGTAGCCATGAATATAAATATAGACCATGAGAATTTGGTTTAGCCATGTCCCAGATCACACGGAAATGCTAATTCTGGTTAAGGTAATAAAGGTTGCCATCATTAGTACCTTTAACCATAGGAAAAAATGTTTAAACTTGGTAATTCAACTGTCATTATGGACAAGAGATGAGTAGATTTCGACTTCTCAGTTGATTTATTGTTTTTTTTTTATAGCAATGGATTTGAATCGGGTGGGTGCTGGCAGTAATACTGCCAGTTCTCTCGTGAGGGTGCTGCGCGTGCATGCACGGTACAATAAAAATAGTTCTGCGCAGAAGCAAAAAACAAGATGGCACTGCCAATGGTGCCGCCTGGAGAACCAGTTTGGGGACATGGCAGGCCTGGGTCTGAACCAGTCTGAACTGGTAGGAACCCAACACTGATTTGAATGCAATATATTTCTAAGTGTTCTACATTATTCCGGGTTTTTTTCCTCTTCTGTCTAACCCAGGGGTGGGCAAACCTTGCAACTTTAAGTCTGAAGGACTTCAGCTCCCAGACTTATTCTGGGAGCTGAAGTCCTTCAGACTTAAAGTTGTAAAGTTTGCCCACCCCTGGTCTAACCCCAATCTTCAGATGTCTCAGATAAGATAGGGAGGTTTGCTAGCAATAGATTTATTGGATTCAGAAAGCATATTTATTTTAAAAAGAAATTGCCTGTGAGCAGTGCTATGAGCAGTATTTATTATTGTCAGATTGATTCACAGCATTTGCTGAATTAGAATCATAGCTTTTACATAATCAGATGGCAACTCATCACTTTGAAATGTAAACACTGAAGAGGGGTGACATTGGTAAAGTAGTGTTGCATTTTTTAGCACAATATCAAAGTGTTACACAATATAACACATTTTTAAAAGAAAAAATAGGACTCTAAAACGCTTTCTAAGAAGTTTTGTGTTGGTGATTTTGTGCCTTTCTCTGTTTGTAGGTGGAAAATGTGCGCTTCATTGATGGAATATCTTCCAAAAGAACTGCATTAGGGACTCTGTATCTAACAGCTACTCATGTCATCTTTGTAGAAAATGAACCAGACAATCGTAAGGAGACATGGGTATGACAAGTTACTATTATATCTTGCTAAATTCAGTGACCTGCACAGGCTGTGACGTACATTTAGAACCATAAAATGTTCTACAAACACAAAGGCAATTAAGTCTATTAAAACACTGTGTGGATGTTTGGGGACTATTCACTTCTATCTGTATCTGTAGTCATAAAAATTCCTAGCCCTCAAGGACCCTCTGAATCCTTGACTCACAGGGTGGAGAGGCCATTTACGCCACCAGTCAGCTCCAGCATCTACACAGTAGCAGTTCATGGTATTCAGAGGTCTAATTTCTGCTTGAACATGTTCTAAATAAGCGAAAGAGTTTAAATCATTGAAAGAGCAAGTATGTATGAAAGAACTTCAGTAATTCTTAAGTCTTTGAAGCACAGTAACCAGCAGTTCTTAATCTGCGGAATTACTGATGCTATCAGTCTTGAGCATTGTCCAGAATGCAATTAGAAATCAAAAATATCTGGAGGGCAAAATATTTTTTTTTTCTGTAACAACAAGTCATGAACTATCGTAGTCAGAAGAATAGTCTCTTCACCTTGAAAGAATAGACTTCCTATCCAAGGAGCCCGTGCATCTCATTGAATGGAAAACCTGCCTGCTCTTGAAATTCTAAAAAAAGCATTACTTAGGTTTAGTTTAGTTTAGTTTATTGGTTTTTTTATACCGCCCTACTCCCGAAGGATTCAGGGCGGTGTACAGCCAGAATAAAAACAAATATACCAAAGTTTAAAAAAGCTTTTAAAAAACATATTAAACCTTGGCCGAATCGTGGAAAAAACCCAAACTAACCCTGATTAAAATTAATAAAAATTTGAGTTAAAAAATCATGTTTTATGCCAGCCTGGCTTGTTGGAAGAAAAAAGTTTTGAGACCACAGCGGAAGGTGCATAAGTCAGGGATAGTTCTTAATTCCAGGGGCAATTCGTTCCAGAGGACAGGTGCTCCCACGGAGAAGGCTCTCCCCCTGGGTGTCGCCAGTTGACACTGTCTAGCCGACGGCACCATGAGGAGACCCTCTCTATGGGAGCGTACTGGCCGGTGGGAGGCTCTCGGTGGCAGAAGGCGATCTCAGAAGTACCCAGGTCCTAAGCCATGGAGCGCTTTAAAGATAGTAACCAACACCTTGAATCGCACCCGGAAAACCACCGGAAGCCAGTGCAGCTCACGCAGGAGAGGTTCTTCAAGGGCAGGGCCAGCTCAAAATATTTTGCTTCCAGAGATCACAAAACAAATGGCATTCTCTCACTTTCCTCACAAAGATGCATAGCAAGTTCTTGTCAGGCAGAAAATAAGGTGAAGAAGATGAGCTGGAAATTAGACCTGTGAAGTGAATTCCAGGAATTTCACTGGGCCTGGGACAGCATTCTCCAACTGATGTTCATCATTGAGCGCATCATTCCCAAAACCAAAAAGCCAGTAAAAACAGAATACTGGAACTCTTGGTTATGGAAGGGACAAATCTCTTTCTTTTTCTTCCCATTGATTATCCCCACTTTTTGAATGCTCCTCACATTTAGATTCTCTGCATATGTCAGTTTTGAAATAATTGCTCTAGGGGTCCCCAAACCTGGCAACTTTAAGACTTGTGGACTTCAACTCCAAGAGTTCTCCAGCCAGCTAGAGAAGTCCACAAATCTTAAAGTTGCCAAATTTGGGGACCCCTGCTCCAATCTCTTCCTTGTAGCATTATACCATGCTGAAAGCTCTTTTTTCACCCTGGAATTTCTAAGTTGGTAGTGTCAAGTGACTACAGTTAACATTTCAAAACCCTGTAAAGTTCTGGATTTACAATTTTTTCTCTTTGAAAGTCTCCTTGACTTTTAAACAAAGGCAAAATTCACAACCTTTAATAATATTTGCATTTCAAGGTTTCAGGCATATGTGAAACACATTCTGTGATTGTTCTAATTAAAAACAGATATTGAAAGTAAATGGTTTTTAAAAAAACCACATTCAAACAATTTCATAAAATGAAACATTAAAACCTAGACCTTTTTGTTAATTAACTTGGCGCTATTTTTCTCCTCAGCCTGTCATACCTTGCAAAGTTGTTTTTGTGGGGAAATTCCCATTTATATTGTCTCAAGCTGTTAGGAGAATACAAACTATAAAATACACCAAATGCTTATTTTTGGATCTCAGTTAACAAGTTAATGATAGCTTCTTCACTCTATGAGAACAGGGTTTGTATGCTTTCCTTCCAGCAGATGTATCTAAGTGATGCCCCTCTACTGAGTGATCTTCTGCTCCACTTACTGATTTAAGACTCAGTTGTTTTTGCTCTTTGTGATCTTGTATAGTGCTGAAACTTTGTTCAGCTTGCTACACTGAACATTATGTTGTTTAAGGCACATCCTACAGTTTTGATTGTGTTGATTTATAATGGAATATATTTAGCTTCTCTTTAGATTGACTTATTTTTCTTTATCAGATTCTTCACAGCCAGATCTCTTCAATTGAGAAACTTGCTACATCAGCTTCTGGTTGCCCAATGCTGATTCGCTGTAAGAACTTCCAGAACATTCAATTCATCATGTCTCAGGAAAGAGACTGCCATGATGTTTACATTTCTCTGATACGTCTGGCACGCCCAGGTATAGCATGGAAGTTCAGGAGGTACCCATGTGTCTGGCTGGCAGTTGGCCTGAATAAAATTACTTTCTTGTAGTCATGGGTGACTTCTCTGTTTTGTTTATAAATCTCATTCTTAGGATTCTATTTCAACAAAAGGACCCATTGAACTGAATGTATAGTCATGAAAGGGCAATTCATAAATCTGTTTCCTGTATTTGATATGGTTGATTGTTATATTCAGTTGTATTTTCTTTAAATACTCATGCTCATGTTCTTCTTATTCCTTTTGCTAGTTCTTTGATTGCTTTCTTGGTCTTTTCCTTTAAGGCTGTTCTTTTCTGCTCTGGTACCAAACAATTCAGAATCTCCATTTATTTTTTCAGCTAATTCCATCCAGATTTATCAATCTTCTATGTTTGGAATTTTATTTTTTCTTTGTCATTTTATTAATCTCTGACATGGGACAAGAATGTTTTATGGAAATATCCTTTCATTGTGGAAACTGTGTCTCCAATATAATTACATGGATGATATATTTGTTGGCACTGCCACACTAAGTTCCCAAGCCTTCCTAATTTATTTAATTCATTTATTTATAAAAATGATTAGGAAAATAGTTTGTTTTGAAGCAAAGGGCCAACCTCATGTATAATTTATATTTCTAACTATCTTTTGGGCCTATGGAGTCCATGGAAGCGTTCTTTAAAAATAAACTATGACACAAACCATTTCTTTGCCTTCAACTGTATGCTTTGCCAATGGCCGTGATCAACATGGCATCCATTTCTGTGCCATCAATTGCTCTTCATTGCCTCCAAGTATTTCTAATTGTTTAAAGCAGAGGTTCCCAAACCTGGCAACTTTAAGACTTGTGGACTTCAACTCCCAGAATTCTCCAGCCAGCATAGTTGAAGTCCACAAGTCTTAAAGTTGCCAGGTTTGGGAACCTCTGCTTTAAATGTTCAATCCATGTTATGTCAGAATGCGAAAAATAATTTCAACTACATTAACATGGCTGTTTCCAGCATTGATTACACTAGATAATGAATCAAATCCCACCTAATATAGAAAAGTTTAAAAAACGCAGACAGGAAAATAATGTTTCTGCTTTGTTCATCTGCTTTGTCTAACTGGTATAAATTAAATTACCAAATAATCTCAAGGAGAATACTGTATTGGCTGTCTCCCAAATGTTATCTTAAAAATGTCCAGACAAAGCAAATGCAGAACTGACCTGAAATCCACTCTGTAATTGTTGTTTGGCATTTCTGCAATGATAACTTTCTAAAGAAGTTGGCTTTATCCCCTGGATTTCAAAAAATGAACAGTTGGAACAATTAAGCAAATAAATCAAGCAAATAAATGTTGGCGTTTGCCATTTTGCATTAATAATAACAACAGTAATTCTAGTGAAGAAATAGCAGCTGTCTTATTTTCTTGTTTTCAGTGAAATACGAAGAACTGTACTGTTTTTCTTTCAATCCGAAATTAAACAAAGAAGAACGAGAGCAAGGCTGGAATCTTACAAACCTAATGGAAGAATACAATCGTATGGGAATTCCAAATAATTACTGGCAGATTAGTGACATCAATAGAGATTATCGTGTGAGTTGCTCCTCATGAAAACAAATTATCTGAGGTCTAAATATTGTGATTCAAAATACTAGTGGGTGAATGACTTCTGTTTCCATCACCTTCCAAATAACACAGTGGCTCAATTCATTATGAAATATTTGAACCAGTAAATATTAAGATGTGTATACCTTTGTAGTCTTCTGTATAAAACTTACTTCTTTGTTTATTTTAGATTTATAAAATTGGTGTTTCCCTGCCATCCTACCTGAGAAATTGTGATTTTAAACACAATCAGCTTCTGAAGCTAGCTTCAGAAACTGCCTTGCATTCATAAATACAATTTTCCGGCACATAAATGATGGATAATTAAATAAATTTCTGGAAAGGAGTGCAAAGGAAGACACTTTTATATTTTATGTATTCCTCGATTGATAAAGCAGAGTTCCCAACTTGGTATCTTCTAGAACAGGGGTCTCCAACCTTTGCAACTTTAAGTCTGAAGGACTTCAGCTCCTAGACTTCTCCAGCCAGCAAAGCTGGCTGGAGAATTCTGGGAGCTGAAGTCCTTCAGACTTAAAGTTGCAAAGGTTGGAGACCCCTGTTCTAGAAGTATCAGAATAGAGCTGGAAGGGACCTTGGAACTCTTCTAGTCCAGTCAGGGTTGGGATCCTACCAGTTTAACCTGCAGTTCGCTGAGCATGCACTTCGATCTCTCACTTATGCAAATATGTCTCCCAATTGATATCAGGGTAGTTAAAGTCTCCCATTACTACTCTGGCATTTTTCCTACAAACATTTGTTAATTGATTAGCAAAGAGTTCATCTATTTCTTCTGCTTGGTTGGGTGTCCTGTAGTATATGCCTATAGCAATGTCATTGTTTTTCCTTTTATATTGATCCATATGGATGCTAGGAAGTTTTCATCCTTGGTTTTGTATATTTCTGTAGAGATGTAGTGATCTTTTATATATAATGCAGCTTCACCTCCTCTTTTATTAGGTCTGTTTCTTTTGAATAGTTTGTAACCTTCTATCAGTACATTCCAGTCATGAGTTTTATCCTACCAGCAATGGCAACTATGTCACATCTGCCTTCAACTACTAATAGTTCATCCCGTTTGTTCCCTAAGCTTTGAGTGTTAATGTACAGGCATTTGAGTCCTTTTATGGGTCTTGAGTACATTTCTTATATCTCCTACTTGATAACTGGGATTTCCATCCTTTCTATTACTCTCTACTTCATTACGTTTTTCTTTTTTTTATTTATTCTTTCTCTTTACTCCATTATGTGATTGGTTATCTCGTGGTTTTATCACGTGTTGGACTGTAGATTCCAGAAATTACATCCAACATCTGAACTCCTTTTGAGGAATACAGTGTTGATTGATATCATGCTTCATGACATTATGTTTCATCTTTAAACACAATATTGCTCAGAGGTAATCTGGTCATTTTTGCAAAAATAAAACTCGAAATACGCTTTTGCAGTGTTTCTGTTGGTAAACTTCAGATTGACAACGTCTAAACCTGTCAGAATTTCCCAATAGGCCTCCAGTTATAAAAGGTGTGTCATACTGTTTAGATTATTTGAATATTGATTATGGTAATATATAGGAGTGCAAGAAAGTTTGCGCTTTTTAACATTTTCTCAGAATTATCATTCATTCTTCTTGTTCACTGCAAGTGTATAAAATAATTATTTGTGAAGCAGTTTGAAATCATTGAGTACGGAGTATTTGAAAAAATAAATATATACAACAGTATTTCTCAACTTTGTCAGCTACCAGAATTGTCCAGACAGTAATGCTGGCTGGAGAATTCTGGGAACGAAAATCCACACATCTTAAAATTGGCAGGGTTGACAACATTGCTACACAGCAGGGGTGTCAAACTCACAGCCTGGGTGTGTCACACGCAGCCCATGCCCATCCTTGGTTTAGCGAATGGGGAAAAATCATGATATATCACGTGACGACAATGTGTATACAGTATAGACTGCTTGAACAAACCAGTAAAAAATCTTCAGTTTTGTTTTGTTCTATTCTGGGACAGGTCTGTGATTCATATCCTACTGACATCTATGTACCCAAATCAGCCACTGCCCATATCATTGTAGGAAGCTCTAAATTTCGCAGCAGGAGGCGTTTTCCAGCACTTTCCTACTACTACAAGCAGAATAATGTAAGCATGAAATTAAAATGTTAAATAATTTATTCAATATATCCTGATCTTTGGCATTGAAATAATTTTGAAAGAATTTGTGTCAAGCAAGATAACAAAAATGTCTCCAAGTCGAAGCATGAGACATACCTTATCTGGATTAACTTCTTTTTAAAGATGGCGATTACTACAGTCCTATTATAGATAAGAAACATTCATAAATTTGCTGGCCAAATTATCAGAGATTTTTACATTGATCAAATTTTAATTACATTAATCTTATTTTAACATTTTCTAGGTGATTCAGGAAACTCATTTGATTGGCATCCTGTCACCTGGAAAATTCAAAATGGCAGCTTGTGATAAATAAATCATAAAAATCAACAAAAGGAACTAACCCAGGGGTGGGCAAACTTTGCAACTTTAAGTCTGAAGGACTTCAGCTCCCAGATTTCTCCAGCCAGCAAAGCTGGCTGGAGAATTCTAGGAGCTGAAGTCCTTCAGACTTAAAGTTGCAAAGTTTGCCCACCCCTAAACTAACCCCAACCAGAGTGTTATAACCAAACTTGAGTGTACTAAATATTTTCACAATAAAGCATATGGTTTCTCTTATCTCTCTCTCTTGTTATCTCCTAGGCTTCCATATGTCGCAGTAGTCAACCTCTAGCAGGTTTTAGCGCTCGATGCCTGGAAGATGAACAAATGCTACAGTTGATCCGAAAGGCAAATCCCGGAAGTAATTTTATCTATGTTGTTGATACACGCCCCAAAGTAAGAGGCTTCAAATTCTTTATTTTTTTTTAATGCTGAGTGTTGGCTGAAATATCCCAGAAGTTCTAGAATTGCCAAAAATAAGTTGAAGCTCATTAAAGTGAACCAAACTGTTTTTAATTGCACTGAAGGGAAGCTCTGTTTGTAAATCTCAGCAAATAGAAATATTATTTTATTAGGTCACTAGCAACCTATGCTTTGATCTGCAGGATTGAATAGAAATGGAAATTGTGTGACATTGTCTAGCTGGTGTCACATTTTATTAAGAGTTAGAAAAAAGAGGTAGAAAGTGAAAACTGGGAAAATAATATTATGTATACTGATATATATTAGAACACATAATTACCATGTATACACAAATGTTAGAAGTTGAAAGACTATAATTATGTATATCTAAATAATATTAGTAGTAGTAGTAGTACTGTGTTTAAAATATATTGACCCAGACAACGCACTGTTCACGAAGCATTTATGGATGTTAAAGAAAAAACCATAAATAAACTATAAAAATAAAAAAGAAAGCAAAAAAGAAAGAAATGAAATGGAAATTGTGTTTACAATCCTAACATTAGTTTTCTCAGTAGGCAAATGTATTACTGAATGTGGAGGGGCTTGAACTGAAAGAGTTGAAGTTACTGATTACTCACTTGAAAAGATAGAGAGAAGGCAGAGGTGGTATTCAGCAGGTTCTGGAGAACCGGTAGTGGAAATTTTGAGTAATTTGGAGAACTGGTAAATACTACCTCTGACTGTCCCCGCCCCCATCTATTCTCTGCCTCCCCAATCCCAGCTGATCAGGAGGAAATGGGGATTTTGCAGTAACCTTCCCCTGGAGTGGGGTGGGAATGGAGGTTTTAAAGTATCCTTCCCCTGATACACCAACTAAGCCATGCCCATCAAGCCATGCCACATCCACCAAGCCATGCCCACAGAATCGGTAGTAAAAAATTTTGAATCCCACCACTGAGAGAAGGTATTTCTTTATCAACTATTTGAAAAACATGTGAGACCGAACTTCAAGGCTGAACTTAGTTTTGTTTTATTTTTCATTTTATCCAAATAACAACTACCCTTTAAAGTAGGTTGGTTTGAGAGTATAACTTCCATCAAACAACAGATCTCCTCTGCTAATGAAGAGTAGAAATTTGCAGAATTCCACTATTAACCATAGTTTAAATAAGCACCTTTTCTTGAAATTGCAGAACAGTTAACAAAGATTCTGATTTAAGTACGGGACACTGTGCAGACAATTGCTATAGTAGCCTCACTATAAATAACGTAAGATTTGGAAGCATCTTGTAGGTCATAGTGCTCTCTCTAATGCCAAAATCAATTACTCTATCATGCCTAACAGATAGCCACCTTGTATTTACCTAAATGCCTCCAAAAAAGGAGAGTCTGCTTCTCTCCAAGGCTGCCGCCTCCATTGTGGAATAACTTTTATTATTAGAATATTTTTCTTCTCCGTCATAAAGTAATAATAAATATAACTTTATTTGCATTTTGTGACAAGCAGTAGAGGGCTCTCCAGCTTTACAAGATTAGAGCATATGTCTCAAGGCCTACTTGTAATCTGGACAACATTCCCTATTGGGCAGATGGCCTTTGTGCAAGCACAGTGTGGCTTGTCAAGGAAACTTTCCAGAGCGTTAACCGGATTTGCTAGATTCTAGGAAATGCATATTCAAGCCAGGGTCTTTATGCTTCAACATATATTTGATTACATTTTCAGTAGGTAAGATGAGAGAGATAGACTGGTGTAGTGGTTAAAGCCATAGGCTAGAAATTGGGAGATCTTGAGAGCCCAGGTCCTGCCTTAGACACAAAGCTGGGTGACTTTGGCCCAGTCACTTTCTTTCAACTGGCGGAAGCAGACAATCTTCTGCTTCTGAAACCACTTCTGAAATGTTGCCAAAAAACTGCAGGGACTAATCTCGACACTGACTCAAAGGTATACACACACACACACACACACACACACACACACACACACACACACACACGTAAACATGCATGCATGCATGCATACATGCACATAGGTAAAGTGAGTTCTGTGTCTAGAGCATAATAGCATTTCCTATTCCCCCCTCCTTTAAAAAGCACTCATTGTTAACTCAATGGTTATTCTAGCAAGTCAGCTAAGGTCAACAATAATTTGGCATCTGAGAACAGATCGAGTCAGTTCTGCATTCTGTGGCTCTGAAGAGAGGTTGCCATCTTCTGGATGAATTGCACAATTGAAGTCACTGTTGAAACTAAAAGCTCCAAAGACAAAGATGACAGCAGATCTTATTTTTATTTCATGGCTTAAAAAAAAAGTGTTCAGTATTTTCACTCAAAACTCGCAATCCTCTATTGTGGAGGGCTCTTTCCTTCCTTTCGTTCTTTTGGCAAATGGTAATGTTTTTATTTCTTCTTTATTATAAAGGAAGTAACATTATGTCAGAGGTCTGAAAGGTATTCTTTTTTCCTTGATCTTTGCAGCTCAATGCAATGGCAAACCGAGCAGTTGGGAAAGGCTACGAAAATGAAGACAATTATTCCAATATTAAGTTTCAATTCATAGGTATTGAGAACATCCATGTTATGCGAAGCAGTCTCCAAAAAATGCTTGAAGGTAACATCTTATCTTTGTAGATACTGGGGGCAGCTTGAGATTCATCTGCCTTTTCTTAAGGAGCTGAATGGATATTTATTAGCAGGGGTGGGCTTCAAAAATTTCACCAATAGGTTCTCTGTTCGGTTGCTGAAGGGCATGGCCATGGGGAGGCGTGGCCTAGTTGGCCTCCTGTACTACGGCTCTGTATGTGTGTGTGTGTGTGTGTGTGTGTGTGTGTGTGTGTGTGTGTTTGCCTTCCCTAGGCTCCTGAAGCTTTCCTCGAGCCTCTGGGAGGGTGAAAATTGTTTTCCCCAGGCTCCGGAGGCCTTATGGGAGGCCCGCTTTTCTCCTTCCTCAAGCCTCCATGCAGGCCCTGAACTTACCTCACATCCAAAATGGGCCATGTGGAGACTCCTGGGAGGGGCATGGTGGGGTGGCAATGGCGGGGCATGATGGGTGGGGCCAGCCAGATGTGGGATTTGGAGGTTCTCCAAACTGGCAGTAACATTAGCTATGGGTTCTCCTGAACCCGGGCAAACCCGTAGTAGTCCACCCTCGTTATTAGTACCAAAGTTGAAATGAGGGATTTTGCTTCATTAATGCAGCAAAGAACATTGCAGTTTTAACATTTAAGCCCATTCATATGAAACAAATTTTCTAAAGTCAAGACGTGCCTTAAACTGACCCTCTGCTTCAGTGACTATTAGAGCTTTGCCTGTAGTCATTTTTCAGCCTTGCTGCATGATATTGTTGAGTTGGAGAGTTTAGCAACTTAATAGGGGATCTCTTGAATAGACAATTTATCTTATGAATCCTTCCTCTTGTGACATTAGAGAAATGTCTATATAATCGGCTCTGTATGTTTTGAAAACGCTTCAGAAGAAATTTTTGTGTTAAATTTATATTTTACCAACAAAGAAATAAAGGGAGGCTAGTGTAGATCTATTTCAAGATATTCGCTCTCATCAGCTAGCCATACCCTTCTGGGATTCAAATCTGGGCTACTTGCATATTAGGTAGATATGAGGGATTTATTAATCCGGAGAGGTGGAAGAAACGTGGTCTCAGGGTTTTTTTAAGTAGTAGGCTTTTGTTTATTTTAGGGGGTACCAGGGAGGGGGGTGGGTATTATAGACAGGTAGAGGCGGAGGGAGAAAGAGAGGGCCAGGCCAGCAGGCGACGGAGGGAGGCGGAAGGTACCGCTAGGGGGGGGGAACTAAGAGTCGTCCCTGTGGAGGGCATATCCATCAATAGGGTCGTGGGGAGAGGCAGGTCCGAGGGGAAAGTTCCATTCACCCGGTTGGGGGCACGCGGCCGTTGGTTGCAAACGGTCAGGTGCCACAACCCCTGCAGGCTAGGTGGTCAGGGAATACAGAGCCAGGGCCTGCGGCTGATGTTTTGCAATGCCAGGTCCGTTGTCAACAAAGCCCCCCTCATTCATGACCTTGTGTCAGAGGGGGAGCCGGACCTGGTAGGAATTGCGGAGACCTGGTTGGGCCACGAGGGAGGACTCCCCCTCGTTGAAATGTGCCCACCAGGTTACCGCGCTTTTCATCAGCCTCGGGCCCTAGGCAGGGGCGGTGGGGTAGCGGTTATTATCAAGGAAGGTCTTGAGCCGAGAGAGACCATTGTGCCGCAGACCACCGGTTGCGAGTCCCTCTGCGTGAAGTGGGGCCTAGGGAGGCAGTTGGGCTTGCTGGTTGTATACCTGGCTCCCCGCTATGTAGCAGCAGCCCTGCCCGAGCTCCTCGAGGTGATCGCTACGATGGCAATGGAGACCCCCAGGCTGTTAGTCATGGGGGACTTCAATTTGCCATCGGTGGGCGAATCATCCGAGGTAGCTCGGGAGTTCATGGCTTCCATGACGGCCATGGACCTGACCCAACTAATTCAAGGCCCCACCCACGAGGGTGGACACACACCGGACCTCATCTTTGTCTCTGGCCAATGGAAGAGTGATCTGGGTACAGGGGATATAGTCATCACACCCTTGTCATGGTCAGACCACTCACTTCTCCGGCTCGACTTTCCAACCGCCACCCCCCACCGCAGGGAGGCGGAGCCTGAGTTACCTATCTGGTTCCGCCCCAGGCGCCTGATGGACCCTGATGGGTTCCAGGCGGCGCTTGGGCCACTTCCTGTACCCCTGACCCGCGCCCCGACCGAGGACCTCGTGGCCGCTTGGAATACTGCGACCACGGGGGCCTTGGATCGGGTAGCGCCCTTGCGGCCTCTCTTGCGGCGGCAAGCCACCCTGGCTCCTTGGTTTACCTTCCGTCTTAAACTAAAAACACATCTGTTCTGCTTGGCCGGCCTAGGGTAGTCTCCCGTCTATAGGACTGTTAATTTTAGTTAGGAATTTTAGTAGTTTTAACTGGGATTTTAGCGCAGGGATGTATTTAATTCGTTTTTATTGTATGTATGTTGTTTTTTATTGTTTTATTTGCCCTGTACACCGCTCTGAGTCCCCCCAGGGAGATGGAGCGGTCAATAAATTCAAGATTTATTATTATTATTATTTATTATTAACCTCTAAGCCACGGGCTCTCCTAGCTTTGTTGGCTATACCAGGGGAGAGATTAAGTGTTTAAGTGGAAGCAGTATGCTCTGTCCCACATTTGGGTAGACAAGGTTGCCTTGATAGACCGGCCTCACTGAAAAAAACACTTCAGAAGAAATGTTTCTCATGAACTTGAAAAATTAGTAGATTTAAAGATCTGATTCATTGAACCAGGTGTGACGATCTGACTTATTAAAGCAGATGTGACTTTAATGCAACTCTAATGAGTCTGCATCTGTTTTCATATATGCTTGGAATCCTGAAGAAAGACATAACTGCATTTAAGCAGTTCTGGGCTTGCATCTGGAAAACAACTCTTCCATAATTTTAAAAGTATGTATACCTTAATGCAGAATATTTACATACCATTCTAATAATTACTATGATGGTCAGTTTCTGCTAGCCTATTATATGTGCAATATATGCATTACCCTTCTCATCCTACTTTGGAAAAAGAAATAAAATTATATGGTATGTAGCTTAGCTTATAGAAAGTTTGGTTTATTTCCTCACCTTCTGACATATTGTTTACTGTGCTTGTTGTCTAATCAGCCCACATTCTCATTTCTGCCAATCCTTTTTATACAATTAATAGTGAAAGACAGATCTAAAATGGCAGTATGTCAAATCAAATGTATTTTTTCCAATTTATTTAATTACCAGGGTTAAAAACACAAGGACAATGACCAACTACAACAAAGACAATGAAATAATCATATAAAACCCAAAAATGAAGACTTAGAAACCACATGAAAATTAACTAAAGATACAGTAAAACAATATGAAACTAAAATAGAAATTGAATAAGATAAAAAAGCAATTCAATATAAGAGGAAAGAAAGACGTTATATTATCATTTCAAGCCTAGGACATCTTATGGCTCCTTATTGAAATTTCTGCAAATAAGAATTGCAAGACCAATGGCTTTTAATGGAGACATTGCTTAGTAACTGAATTCCTCACTAAATTAGTTCACTTTTGAACTCCAGGTCAGCTACTGCTATCAGACTTGGATGATTTAGATCTGACGTTTAGGACTGCAGTTTAGGACTTTGTGGTCTTTGCTCAGTCAAGTGGAAAACAAATATTAACTCTGATATGGGAACGAACCTCTATTTTGACTCTATTTAGGCTTTGCAAACAGGAGGTAAGCAGTCTTAGAGTAAATCCAGCTGCTAATGGCTTGTGTTCCCATCTGCGTAGATGCATTAATCATTTGAGAGGCTTCTTGCTGTCAGCAGTCCACTATCATGAGGGCTCTCTGAGATGCTGTTTTGAACATACCTTTTGTTATCAAGTGCAAAGAATCACTCTTTTCACTGAATGATAAGATTGACCCTCCTAGGCTGATGTCCTCCAGATGTGTTGGAGCTCCAACACTCCTAATTTTCCAACCCCCAGGGCATAAGTACAACTTGGCATACATGTAGGACATCAGGTTTGGCATATCTGGATTGGCTTAATCTAAGGTTACCAAATCTGGATATAAATGGTTGGGTATTGGAACCCTTCTGCAGCCTATAGGAAAGGGATCTGTCATACCTTCAGATTTGTGTGTAGGAAATTTCTCACCAATTTGAATGGATCAGCATCCTGTTCAACGTGAAAGAGCGTTTGATGGTTATATTCCTCCTATATGCCAAGAAATATTTTTTACATTCATGTCAGCAAGATGGGAAATGGCCAAGCTTACACAACTGTACAATTCCATTTTGTCTTTCATTTTTAAGATGAAATGCCTGTTTAAGAGACTGTAATTTTTGAAGAAGGAAGTGGCAGAGAGGGAAAATTTAATTGAACCTTTTCTTCCAACATTGGACTTTTAGTTGCTTTCTTAAAAAAAGATATGAGTGAACTGAAGCCCCACAGAAGATAAACTTAGTCCTGCTATTTTGAGGACAAAAACACCTACTGGATTAAAATATGAAGAGACCATGATTCAGTATCTGTTGACATAGCCTTTTCATTTTGGGGACATTTTAATGCATGTTTCTACCAGAATTTAAAAGCGTATGGATTGCAGCAATGCAAGAAGTCAAACTAGTATATAATGGCTGGTCATATTTGCAAATCAGTCATGAAGTGAACAAGTGACCAATGTGTATGTGAAAATAAATCCCCCCTTTTAAAGCTAGACTTACCATGTAAAATTAGCAACTTAAAACATTCTAGTTTGCTGAAATGTGCTTATTTTGCAGTCTGTGAGCTGACATCTCCTTCAATGAGTGATTTCCTGTGGGGGCTAGAGAATTCAGGCTGGTTGAAGCACATCAAAGCCATTATGGATGCAGGCATCTTTATCACAAAGGTACAATATGTGCTTTGTAAATGAAAATGGGGATGTGCCATTTCAGGTAATGCAAAATCTTTGATTTTCCTCCACTTGCAGGGATGTGCTATGGAATAAAATTAATATGGTCCAGATCTATGCTTCTCTGGGCTAGAGAATTACACAGTGCTGGATGTGATGCTAGATACTGCACAGAGAAGTGTTGCCCAAATTGTGGCATAAGCCCATGAATCTATTTTTGCCTAGTGTAACTGATGATGCCAATTTCCTGATATTTGTGATTCTTTCTTAAATGTCACATGTATGCTTGGATAAGTGTGTATTGTACTGTCAGAATGAAATGCTGCAACTGGAAATGAAGCACATTCATAATTAAAAGAAGCTCAAGGCCAAGGTGCCGAGAAATAGTAGAGAATATCAGTGAGATAAAAGGCAAGTCATAGTGACACATTGGCGGCTTCTTCAAGGACAGAGATGGTGAATGGAAAAGGTTTCATGGTATATTTCCACCCAGCAAAATATGGTTATTCACTATGTACAAAAGCCTTTCACTGTGTATTACATTGGCTGCAACATAGGGAATAGGGCTTCCTACTGACTCATACCATTGATCCATCCAGTTGTGTCTTGTTTATATTTTACAGACAATGGCTACCCAAGGTTTCTAGCAGAGATATTTCCAGTTCTACCTTGAGATGCTAAGAGTTGACATTCCTCATTCTTAAGATTATGCCTTCTTCTCAATCATTTTCCTTTCTAAAGGAATCAAAAATACATTCCTCTTTTCTTTCTTTCTGTTTTAGGCTGTTGCAGAAGAGGGAGTCAGTGTTCTTGTTCACTGTTCAGATGGATGGGACCGAACTGCTCAGGTTTGCTCTGTAGCAAGCCTTCTATTAGATCCATATTACAGAACTATAAAAGGATTTATGGTAAGTGAGGCAGCTTTAATTAGTAGAAAAAGGAATAAGTTGTGAGTTCATTTTTAATGGAATTAAAGTGAAATAAATTTTTAATAACATCAAACTAGTTAGTGAATTTCCAGAGGTTTTCTTTTCCACATTTTGGGAGACGATGAGCCACATTTTTGGAAGTCCATATTTGAGGACCATTTTCAACTGTAGACTCAGTTCAGCAATCATGAATTACTGTGTAGCTAGCAGTTGTGCCTCTTATTGCTGTCCCTACATAAAATCACTTCTGGCACTTTTGCTTAAGTTCTGGTGGAAGGCAAGGAAGTGGAACCAGTTCACTGTCTTGGAACACACAAATTTATGGTGAACAGATCAAAAGCAAGAGCAGCTTTGTGGACTACAAGAAAAAAAAATCTGGTCCAAGAATGGATGCAGGTTTAGCTTCAATAGATGGGATACATATTTTTCAAAAATGAGAGACTGACACTTGTGCATTTGGCCTAACTTACTATCACCCCAAGTACTTGGATGGGCTATCATCTCCCCCCCCCCCCAATTTCTATCATATTTCTTATAATATTATATTGTAGTGTAGTAAATGCATCTTAAGTAGTAATCAGACTTCCCCCCCCCCCTTCCATTATCTTGTTTATGAAGAGATCTTGGAGTTTAAAAACATTCTGCATTCTTTTATAAATCTTGAATGCTAGCCTTTCTATGAAATAGATAGGAAGGAACTGCATTGAAGAGACAGAGAGTAAGTTAATTGCTAGTCAGAGTTGCTAGAGACAACGACTAGTTGTTAGTAGCTCTGAAGCTTGCAAATTTTAATTTAATCTGCAATCTAATGTTAACTTTGAATTTTCTATGTAAGGCCAAAGTGGATGCAAAAGGCCAGGCATGTATTTAGAGTATTAGAATTATAGAGCTAGGGGGAGACCTTGAAGGTCTTCTAGTCCATCCCCCCTGCCCAAAGCAGAAACCTTTATACAATCCTTGACAAATAGATGTCCAATATTTTCTTGAAAACCTCCAGCAATGAAGCATCTACAAATCTGGGAGGCAAGCTGTCATGTTACCCCAATCCTTTTTTCATTAGGTTAGACATACCTCGTTCCCTCATCATATGGTATAGCCTCTTATCATCTTTGTTGGTATTTTCTACACACCAGAACTCACCAGAACTGGAGTATTCTAAGTGTGGTCTCACATGTGCAAGCTAGAGCGGTACTATCACTTCTCATGATTTTGATGCTAACCATCTGTTGATGCAGCGCAGGTCTGCATTGGCTTTTTTGGCAACTGCAGCACACTGCTGACTCATATTAAGTGGTGGTACATTAAAACTTCTAGATCTCTCTCACAGTTACCTGTGAGACACGTACTGCTGTTCTATACCTGTACATTTGGTTTTTCCTGACTAAGTTCAGGACCTTATTTTTCTCACCACTGAACTATATCTTATTGGATGGGAGTCATTGCTCTAATCCAGTGATGGCTAACCTCTTTCTAAAGGTGTGCCAAAACTGTGTGTGTGCACGCTATCATGTGCGTGTGCCCCCCCCGCACATGCGTGAGCAACTCCCCCATGCATGTCTGCACGACTCCCCCGCGGGGGTGGGGAATTTTTGCTCTCTCCAGGCTTTCCTGAAGCCTGGGGAGGGCAAAAAACAGCCCAATGGCCCAACCGGAAGCTGGAGAATGGTTTGGGAAATTGGTTCTGCCCAACTGGAAGTTTGGGAATGGGAACAAACTTTCGGTTTGCCTGTTGGGCTGTTTTTTGGCCTCCCCAGAGTCTGGAGGCTTTCTTGAAGCCTAAAGAGGGCGAAAACGGCATCTCCCAGCCCTCCAGAAGGCTGAAATTCAGCTGCCAGAGTTGAAGGCGCTGCCAAGGGTTGCTATGCCAACAAATATGATTTTATGTGCCACCTGTGGCATGTATGCCATAGGTTCGCCATCATGGTTCTAGTCTGACAAAATCCTTCTGAATCTTGAGTCTATCTTTCAGAGTGTTATTCCCCCCCCCCCCAGCTGGGTGTCATCTGCAAATTGGATAAGCTCCACTTCTATACCTTCATTTAGATAATTTATGAAGATGTTAAAGAGCACTGTGCTGAAGTGCTTGAGATACCCCACTTCATGCACCTCTCCATGTAGATGTAGATCCATTTATTTTGAACATTGAGTGCAGTTGGTCAGTCAATTGCATCTGGTGGTCTGTCTCACATCTTATCAAGAAGTAGGCTGGGGATTTCAGAAGTGCCTTCTGAAATCTATATGCACAGCTTTTTCCTGATCCACTAATTTAGTCACTTGGTCAATGAAGGTTTTTAATAAACCCATGCTGACTTTTATTAACCATCTTGTTCATTTCTAGGTGCTCTTCAACCCACTGTAATTATCTTTTCTAGGATTTACCAAGTATTGATGTCAGGCTAATTGGTCTGTAGTTTCCTGGTTTCGCTTTTTTTCATTTTTTGAACATTGGAACCAGATAAGCTCTTTTCCAGTGCGCTGGCACTTCCCCCTTGTTCCAAGCGCTCTGAAAGATTTGTTTAGTGGTTCTAAGGGCACATATGCCAGTTCCTTTAGAACCCTGGAATGTAAACCATCTGGCCCTGTCACTCTGAACTCATCCAAAGGAGATTAGCATTATCTTACTAAATTTCTTGCCTATTTTGACGTGTTTTCCTATTTTATTTGTTTGTTTGTTTATTGAATTTATATTGCCACCTATTCACCCATGGTGACACAAGGCAGCTTACAGAATATAAAACCACATTTACAACAATAAAACTATTTAAAATTAATTAATTAATTAATTAATTAATATAGTATAATATAATAAAATCACACACACACACCGCCCCAGCAGAACACACAATTTAATATGCTCCATCCCACCCTAGTTCACCAGGCCCTCTGGCAGAATCAGATCTTTTCTCTACCCCCACGGTAGTCAACCTGATCCTTACCGCCTAGTTCAGGGGTCTGCAAAGTCGGCTCTTTTAAGACTGGTGGACTTCAACTCCCAGAATTCCCCAGCCAGCTATGCTGGCTGGGGAACTCTGGGAGTTGAAGTCCACCAGTCTTTAAAGAGCCGACTTTGCAGACCCCTGGCCTAGTTGGTATTCCAGCTTTCATGGTGGGTGGTAGGGGTTTTGTCCGATACTGAAGCACTTTCCTTTTTTAAAATTTAATTGACTTCCCTACTTTATAAACCACCATTACTGTGGAACCAGTGGGCGGTTAGAAAATTTTACTACTAACAGAGATACAAAACTGGGCGGTAGGTATAAAAAGGTTGACTACCCCTGCTCTAACCTAACCCATAATTGTTTTTTCCAATAAAAGTGGGAAGAATCTTTTCTCTTTTTCTAATATGAAACATAAATTATCACTTTCCTCTGAGAACCTGGTTTGAGAATATGGGTATATATTTCCCTGATATATTCCCATGCAGCTCTGGCTTCCCTAAAAGGCTATGATGACTCAAATCCATCAAACTTAGATTCTCTGTCATTGTTCATATGTTCTGTGTTCTGTCAGTGTGGCACACGGAGATAGCATTAAGAAATATTATAAATTGATTTATAGTTATAATGTGAACCTTGTAGCATTGATTGATTTATGGTTATAATATTAACCTTGTAGCATTAAGCATAGAGCAAAAACCATATAACATTGAAATGTGAACCTCAGGGTGTTAAGAATTATTCTATAAATGGATATCAAATTTCCAGCATAACAAAATTGTGTGTTGCCATATAAGTAGGCTGACAATCAGTTTCTAAAATTCATAACAGTATGATTACTGTCCCTGATAAAACATAACCTTTTTCTGGGGTCTAGGGTAGCTCAGTGTGGCCAACTCACCATGGTCAGCTCAAGTTGGCCAACTCACCACGGTCAGTTCAACTCATGTGGAGCTGTCCTGTAGTGACTTGGAGGTGGCGAGTTGGCCATGATGAACCGACTGCGGCAAGCTTGCCCCAATATGTTGTCCCATTCTGCTTTTTCTGATTGTGAAATTTCAGGATTATTTATAATAATCCAATTAATTAGCATAAGAAAAATAATTTTCTGCTTCTCTATAAAACCTCAATAATCTCCTTTGATGCTACTTTTTTTGTTTCAGGTATTAATTGATAAAGATTGGGTTTCATTTGGTCATAAATTTAATCACAGGTAAGCATGGTTCTTTAGTGTGGGTTCTGTGAAGTGGCAACCAGGTACTTTGCTGCCAGAGAACATCAGATGAACATCTGAATATTGAATATTGACCATGAAACATTTCTGATGGCATCATATTCTTGTTGCGGTCACTTGAGTCATTCTTGACTCTTCATAACTACATGGACAGGCTTATGCAGTTTTCTTAGTGACATTTTGGAAGTGGTTGGCCAGTACCATTTATCTAAGGCTGAGAGATAATGAATGACCAGAGTTACCAATATTTTTTTGGTGTTGGGTGTAAGGGAGGATTAGAACTTGGGCATTCCCACCCCATTCCTGTGCCTTAATCATTAGACCAACCTAACTACCGTATGTCATCATGAGTATAGTGAAATATAATTTGAAATGATATGAAATGTAAAGGCTCATTTTTAAGCCTTTGAGTATAACTGGCCCTTTTCTAAATGACATTTCCTTTGATTACTTAACTTTTGAAAAGTCTTTCTAGCCTTATTTACTGTTTGTTTAAAAAGCCATATCAGTCTAGTTCACACATAACTCTAAGCATAAACTGTGGCTTATAAAGTACAGTGGCCAGGTTCATACATTAGCCTACGTGAAAAATCACACAAATAATATTATGCCACTTGTGGTGATGTATGAGCCCAATCTTCTTTCTTATTGGACTAATCAATATACGAGTAAAATCCATTTAGTTATTCAGGCTTTAGCTGGCTATGGGGATCTCTGGGGAGGAGGGGGCAGGCAAAGGAGGGAAATGACATATAGTATCACGTAAGGGCCAAGCTTTGGTACTTTCATCACTCATCAGGGCACAGGTATGCTGTTGTAGCAGTTGCATGATGATATCATATAGCATATGTCATTTTGACATACCATATTTTTTGGACTATAAGATGCACCGGTATATAAGACGCACCAAGACTTCAAAGAGGTAAGTAAGAAAAAAGATTTTGTCCTCCCCGGCCCCCAGAAGCACGCTGCAGGCTTTAGCAGGGCTGGGGGAAGGCAAAAACGCTCCTGTTTGTGTGAAAAACTGGCAAAAAATGGGAGTTTTTTTGCAAAAACAGAGCCGTTTTTGCCTTCCCCCAGCCCTGCTGAAGCCTGCAGAGTGCTGCTGGGGGCTGAGGGAAGGCAAAACGCCTCAGTTTTTGCGAAAAATGGAGTGTTTTTTGCAAAAATGGGATGCAGGGGCAGGGCTTTGGGAGGTCAAAAATGGCTGTATTTGGTGTATAAAACACCATTTCCACACACTTTTAGGCGAGGAAAGGTGTGTTTTATACTGTGAAAAATATGATATCTGTGGTTACCTTCTAACTGACATGGATATTTTATTTTATTCTGCAAATGAAGCAAATAATAAACTGACAATTGAGATGGAAGATGTTGTGCCAACATCCAGAATTTCAGAAAGGTAACAGTGAATTAATGTTTTCCCCTGGCATTGATGTAGATATGGCAATTTAGATGGAGACCCAAAGGAGATATCACCAGTTATCGATCAATTTATTGAGTGTGTTTGGCAACTTATGGAACAGTTTCCTTGTGCCTTTGAATTCAACGAAAGATTCTTGATCCACATACAACATCATATATATTCCTGCCAGTTTGGAAACTTCTTGTGTAACAATCAGAAGGAAAGACAGGAGCTCAAGTAAGAAACTTTTTAAAATATGTGTGCCGGGTACACCAGAATGACCCTTTATTTTGACGATGCTTCAATGTAGAATCTTAACTGATACATAAGAGAAAATTGTTCAATCCTTTCAAACTGGTTATATATGAAAAGTCCAATATAATAATAAAATAAAATAAATAAAGACATATTACTAAAGAATAAAAGATCCATCTCCTTGAATTCTTATTGCAACCAAAAGAATCCAAAAACTGCTTTGCTTGAAAGGAAGATGTCTGAAACATAATCCATCTCCTCAATTCTACGAATATAAGATGATAATCTCATTTTAAAAGTAAATCGAAAGATTGGAGAACTGACCCTTCCTTTTAGATAAATATAAAACGTAACTGTAGAGAGCCCAAGAAAACAGTCTCAGTTGGATAGCTATGATTGTCTGATAATAGGCTCAGAATTTTTCCATGAGGGTTTCTAATTTTTCCATCTTAGTTGTCTTTTAAATTAATTAAATGAAGTCCCAGTTGCTATTGTCAGAAATTTATCATCAAAAATTACACTTCCCAGGATATTACAAGGATAAAAGCCAAGAAAGCTGGAATTAAATAAAGCCTGGTTAGTTCCTTAGCAAGTCTGCTGACCATGGCTCCCCTGCTCTTGCCCAGAATAATCCAACACTACCACCTATTGATTTACAAAGAACAGTAGACTATGGTTCTTTGGCTATTTAATTCACAGAACCAGTTACAGAATGAGATGTATTAATGTTACACCTACCTAGATCCGAGCACAAGCACTCTGACCAGCATCATATCTTATATCTTTTGTATAATATCAGCAGCCAGGATGCCCACATAAGCATTCCGCGACCCATTTTATATTTATTGTATATATTTTACACCTATTTCATATATATTTATGTACTCTAGAGCAGACCTGATTCGACTGCGAGAATCCCCTTACTCGCAGGTATGGCCCTCCGCTCTAACGAGGGCCCACCTTGATGAGGGATTATGTAATCAAGAGAGGTGGGCGAAATGCAGGTGTAGGGTTTTTTTAGTTAGGAGTCTGATTCGGGTTTTAGGGGGTCTTAGGGTGGAGGGTGGGGTGAGTCAGGCTGGGGGTGGGAATGTTATTAGGTCAGCAAACGGAGTCGGGAAGGAAGCAGAAAGGTCTATTAAGACCCACAAGTCGTTTCCATCGAGGGTTTTTCTATCAAGACGGTCGTAGGGAGGGGCAGGTGCGATGGGAGACAGGTTTTTTCTTCCCGTTTGGGGGCACGAGACCGTTGTTTACAAGCGGTCAGATGCCACAACCCCCGCAGGCTAGGTGGTCAGGGATTACAGAGCCAGGGCTCGAGGCTGATGTTTTGTAATGCCAGGTCCGTGGTCAACAAAGCCCCCCTCATCTACGACCTTGTGTCGGAGGGGGAGCCGGACCTGGTAGGAATAGCGGAGATCTGGTTGGGCCACGAGGGAGGACTTCCCCTCGTAGAAATGTGCCCACCAGGTTACCGCGCTTTTCATCAGCCCCGGGCCCTAGGCAGGGGTGTAGGTGTAGCGGTCATTGTCAGGGAAGGTCTTGAGCCGAGAGAGACCACTGAACCACAGACTACCGGCTGTGAGTCCCTCTGCGTGAAGTGGGGCCTAGGGAGGCAGTTGGGCGTGCTGATTGTATACCTGGCTCCCCGCTATGTAACAGCAGCTATGTATCCCCGCTATGTAACACCTGCCCGAGCTCCTCGAGGTGATCGCTACGATGGCAGTTGAGACCCCCAGACTTGTTGTCATGGGGGACTTCAATCTGCCATCGGTTGGTGAATCATCCGAGGTAGCTCGGGAGTTCATGGCCTCCATGGCGGCCATGGACCTGACCCAAGTAATTCAGGGCCCCACGCACGAGGGGGGGCACACGCTGAATTTGATCTTTGTCTCTGGTCAGTGGAAGAGTGATCTGGGTATAGGGGATATAGCCATTACACCCCTGTCATGGTCAGATCACTCACTTCTCCGGCTCGACTTTCCAATCGCTACGCCCCACCGCGGGGAGGCGGAACCAGATT
Source organism: Rhabdophis nuchalis (assembly GCA_039707465.1). NCBI lineage: Eukaryota > Metazoa > Chordata > Lepidosauria > Squamata > Natricidae > Rhabdophis > Rhabdophis nuchalis. Next base: position 44,379,837 of record CM077648.1, on the reverse strand, counting down.
CACCTATATGGTTCCGCCCCAAGCACCTGATGGACTCGGATAGATTCCAGATGGTGCTTGGGCCATTACCTGAGTCCCTGACCTGCGCCCTGACTGAGGACCTGGTGGTCGTGTGGAATACCGCGGCTACCGGGGCCCTGGACCGGGTCGCGCCCTTGCGGCCTCTCTTGCGGCGACGAGTCACCCTGGCTCCTTGGTTTACCGAGGAGCTGAGGGAGATGAAGCGCCTCAAGAGACGCCTAGAGAGGCGGTGGAGATCCACTCGGTCTGAATCTGACCGAACACAGGTGACAGCCCATTTACGGACTTACCTTGTGGCGTTGAGAGTGGCCAAACGTCATCATTGTGCCACTCTCATTGCATCCGCAGATAACCGCCCTGCCGCCCTGTTTAGGGTGACCCACTCCCTCCTTCAACAGAGGGTGCGGGAAGCCCCGCTGCAGGGTAGAGCAGAGGAATTTGGGATTTATCTGCAGGATAAAATCGCTCAGATTCAGAGCGAGATGGTCCCCACCGAGAGTGGCCCAGTGGGATGCCCCGAGGCAGATCTTGAGACAGTTTTGTGGGAAGAGTTTGACTCTGTTACTTCTGATGATATGGACAGGTTACGTGGGCGACTGCGAGCTACCACATGTTTATTGGACCCGTGTCCCTCCTGGCTTGTACTGGCATCCTGGGAGGTTACACGAGGCTGGCTCCAGGAGGTGGTCAACGCTTCCCTGAGTGAGGGGTTCTTGCCGGCCTCCCTTAAAGAGGCGATGGTGAGACCCCTCCTGAAGAAGCCCTCTCTGGACCCGGCATTATTGGTGAATTACCGTCCGGTCTCCAATCTTCGCTTTTTGGCGAAGGTTGTAGAGAGTGTGGTGGCACAACAGTTTCCCCGTCATCTGGAGGAAGTTGATTATCTAGACCCGCGCCAGTCCGGCTTCCGGCCCGGGCACAGCACCGAGACGGCATTGGTCGCGTTGGTAGATGATCTCTGGAGGGCCAGAGATGGGGGTTGTTCCTCCATCCTGGTCCTATTAGACCTCTCAGCGGCTTTTGATACCATCGACCATGGTATCCTATTGCATCGGCTGGAGGGGTTGGGGGTGAGAGGCACCGTGTTGCGGTGGTTCTCCTCCTACCTCTCCGGTCGATCGCAATTTGTGTTGACAGGAGGGCAGAGGTCGACCTCTAGGCCCCTCACTTGTGGGGTGCCTCAGGGGTCGGTCCTCTCGCCACTCCTGTTCAACACATATATGAAGCCGCTGGGTGAGATCATCTGTGGTTTTGGGGTAGAGTACATCTCTACGCTGATGATACACAGCTGTATATATCTACCCCAAACCACCCCAACGATGCCGTAGTGGTGATGTGCCAGTGCCTGGAAGCCGTGCGGGCCTGGATGGGAAGGAACAGACTCAGACTCAACCCGTCCAAGACCGAGTGGCTGTGGTTTCCGGCATCCCGGTACAACCAGTTGACTCCATCACTGGCCATAGGGGACGATCACCTTACCCCTGTGGATGGGGCTCGCAACTTGGGCGTCCTCCTTGATGCCCGGCTGTCCATGGAAGATCAAGTGACAGCCGTGGCCAGGAGGGCGTTTTACCAGGTTCGCCTGGTCCGCCAGTTGCGTCCCCTATTGGATCGGGACGCCCTTCGCACAGTCACTCATGCCCTCGTGACATCCCGACTGGACTACTGCAATGCTCTCTACATGGGGCTTCCCTTGAGGTGCACCCGAAGGCTTCAGCTAGTCCAGAATGCAGCCGCGCGGGCAGTAATGGGAGCCTCCAGGTTCTCCCATGTAACACCGCTCCTGCGCGAGCTGCACTGGCTGCCTGTCGTCTTTCGGTTGCGCTTCAAGGTGTTAGTTACCATCTTTAAAGCGCTCTATGGCACGGGACCTAGCTATCTGCGGGATCGCATTCTGCCTCATACATCCCTTCGGCCGATTCGCTCCCACAGAGAGGGACTTCTCCGGGTGCCGTCCACTAGGCTGTGCCAGCGGGCGACGCCCAGGGGAAGGGCCTTCTCTGTGGCGGGCCCGACCCTCTGGAACGACCTTCCCCCCGAAATCAGAATAACCACGGACCTTCGCTCCTTCCGACAGCTATTAAAAACTCACTTCTTCCGTTTGGCTGGCCTAGGGTAATTTTAATTTAAATTTTAAATTATTAAGGGGTTTTAGGGATAGTTATATTTTTATAGAAGTTTTTAGCGCAGGGTCAGTTTAATTTGATTTTAGCTTTGTATTCTATTTTGTTGTCATTTGTTTTTAAATTTCCCTGTGCCCCGCTCGAGTCCCTTCGGGGAGAGAGAGCGGGATATAAAATTTATTATTATTATCATTATCATTATCATTATTATTATTATGGTAGTAAAAGAATCCCCATTCCTTACCTTACAAAATGCTTCTTTTTATCAATTCTGAATCTCTTAACAATTATTCTTCCAGATGACCCCAAATATTGTAAGATAGATTAAAACAAAACAAAACAAAAAATTACTCAGGCCACATGTGTGCCTAGAATGCCATGGTTTCTAAGCAGTATTAGGAAATTTGGTTCTGTAGGCCGAGATTGTCCCTAAATTCTTTAGCCACTGGCCATATCCACTGGGGTTGTGGTTCTAAAACATCTGGAGAGCTTAGCCTTTTTTATTATTTAATTTCAAATAGTTGAATTCTACCCTTCCTAAATGTGTATCTACCCTTTTGATATGTTCCTGAAGTCTTTCAATATAAGGATGAGGGAAATAGCACATGTAGTTCATAGAATTTTATTACAAATTGTCCCTCAGAATTCAGGAACGAACATATTCACTTTGGGCTCACTTATGGAAGAATCGTGCGGATTATCTGAACCCTCTGTATCGGGAAGAGCACAACAGGACCCTTCATCCACAATCAGCACCCTCCCATTTTATCTACAAGTAAGTTGCATCCGAATTGTTTTATAAAATATTTGACTAAATGAGCTAACAATTGTCCCTGTCTTCAAGAATGTGCAAATGTATTGCAAATAGCTGCGAGACTGATGTTAACTTCACGAACCTTCCCCAATTTCTCTTCCTTTGCTGTAAAAGGGTAACACATTGCTGTGTAGAATAAAATATAAATTAAATTAATATATAAGATAGATACTTTTAATTGGGATAGGGTTTTGTAAAATTGTTTCATTTGCTCACTTTCTGTCACATTTGCTGTGGAATTTTGTAAACATCCATCTTTGAAAAGTGATTTATAAATTTCAAATAATTCCCAGGCTAAAGCATTAGACCATCAAGATTGGTATATATACAGTATATATATGTCTGTTTTCTTTCTTAGCTTAGAATTAGTGATGTATATTATCATTAATGTGGAATGTGGGATCTCGCTAAATAAAAAAAAAGAGATTAAAAATATGTTTGCAAGATAGTGTGATTTTTATTTCTTTGTAACTCATGGAAAGAAATCTGCTTTTTAAAATTAACACCAAGCCATCCATATCTTTTTAAGAATGAAACTGGAGTACGATAGGTTTGGCATTATCATTAGACCTTACAGAGCCTCTTAAAATAGTTCTTCACTCTTTTCCAGACAGCTCTGCTCTTTATCCAAGTGTGACTTCTAGTTAACCCTGCCACTGATCTACTTATAATGATGTAGTCTAAGAATATTCAGAGGAATTAGGTAACGTGATAGCTCAGCCTCACTTAGGTTGCCCATAACATGTCTGTTGTAACATAGCTTCTTTTCCAAGACTTTCAAAAGACTTTTGAAAATATAATTTTATGAAAAAACTAAAAGGAAGATTAAAGCTAATATAAACTAGTACAAAGTAAGAAAAAGAAAAGAAGAAAAAAAATCAAAGAGCAAGTTAAAAGTTCAAGAAATAAATAAAAATACTCTAAAAAAAGAAGGAAGAAAAAAAATAGAAAATTCACATTTCCAACTTAAACTTGACGTATATATTCCCATTCTAGACAATTTCTCTGGTGATGTATACCAATCTTATAAAAATCCCTGTTAAGGTTATAATAATTGTAAATTTCAGTCTTTTGAAGCACATATTTTCCTGTTGTTCCATCTGTATATTATAACCAATTTTAGCCTCTTTATCATACATTCCTTCACTTGTTCTTCTGTTTCAAATTGTCCTATAAGCATTTCAAGAACCACAAACAAACAAACAAACAAACAAACAAACCCAGAAGTGGGAAGTATAAATCAATCTTCCCCATATTACAAAATTTTCTAAAATTGTCAGGGTAATGATGATTTAAAGTTGACCAGCCAATGTAAGGCTGGTCAACTTAAGATGATGAAATGAGGATGAGTCAGCAGAAGTATTGCTGCTTTAAGAAACTGTCTATATAAGAGAGGCCATGTGAGGGTGCCTCTCTCTCTCATGTATCTCTCTCGTGTATTATCTTCATAGTAGTTCTCTGCTTGCCTAGCTGTGCCTAGAACATGTATGTATAGTTGTGTGTGCGTGTGTATGTCCTATATGCCTTGTATATAAGTCTTATATATAAACCACTGTTTGTAAGATAAACCTCTGTGTCCTGTATTTGTGCTCCTAGGTTGCTTCAAAATACTAGGCATACTACAAACACTCTGACAAAAACTTGAATAAGAAAGCCGAGTTCAAATTGTTTGCTTCTTAGGAAATCAGTGTGGCTTGTTTTTATTGTGTTTGTTGAAAATATTCTGAAATGTCCAACACATTTCTAACATTGTCTTTTGACTCTTTTAGGTAAAATCTACATTGATGTGAATAAATTCTTGCAAATTTATTTGCATATGTTTGCTATGGTGTAAGCATTATCTGAAGTTCATCAGCCAAGGACTGTTGATGACTTGCTTGCATTTTGAAATGAATGTATGGTCTATAGAGTGTCTGTTAGAAATGACATATATGACACAAACATAAAAAACATTTGGCAGTTTCACATCCTGAACAATGGAATGAGAATTTGCTTCCTAAAGTTGATTACAGCAATAAAGCTGCACTTAAAATATTCAGCAAGCTGGATTGCTTAATGCTGGAAGTTCAGGAAGAAAGGCTTCATATGTGTATTTCTTGGAAATATTTAATCCTTCAACCAAATATTTGTATAAGAAAACAAATAAGATAGGTGCTGGCTATTTTATTAATTTTGATGCAGGATTTCTATTGAACCCTCACAAGGACTCAAAGTTATTCTGAGTACAAGCGTTACATCAGTTATGGGGAAATGCCAATCCACTGGGCTTTTTCATTTCAATAATTGGTGTAACTCTTGCATTCAGAGTGACTTTCTGTTTATCAGAGTTCTGATGCTCATCAGACTTCTGTAAAGTGAGATATTATATTTAATGTTATTTAAGCTTACACAGATAGCATTGGGAACTTTAATCCTACAAAATTGTACTGTCCTCATTTTTCAAAATCTGAACACAATTCACTTTGCCAAAGTGAAAAATCTCTTTTACAGTCAGAATATTCTGAAAAATGAAGATCTGTGTTTTCACACTTTCGTGCTGTAAAATGGTCTATATGAGAATCAGAGCAATTGTTCTGTGATAATTTTAAAAGCTGAGAAAACCTCTTTCCTATTAAATGCTCCCTGGCACAGAAGCTTGTGTTAATTTGTTTTATACTGTGCAGTGCAATTATGTTAACTTCTCTAGGAGCAAGTTCTGAAGATTGAATGAAATGAGACTAACTTTTGTATAGATTTCTATAGAGTTTTGAATCTTGTTTTATTTTCCAGATTTTGGAGTGGAATGTACAACCGTTTTGAAAGGGGACTCCATCCAAGGCAGTCTGTTACAGAATATCTGATGGCTGTGAAAGAAGAAACACAACAGTTGGAGGAGGAGTTGGTGGTATTAGAAGAAGTATGTATAATTGGTTTTCTAGAACTATAAATTATATATTACTCTGTTTCACCCTATCTTTTGAGCATGTCGTTGGCCATTGCCATATATATCAATTCAATTATATTTCAACATCAGTGCAGTTGATTAGGGTATTATTCATAGTTAGATGTAATTTTTGAAGGTTTTCTAGCTGGAGCATTGAGTAGAGGATTATATTTCTTCCACCCCAATATTTGGCAATAAGAGTGTTTCTCGACCTTGGCAATTTTAAGATATGTGTACTTCAACTCCCAGAATTCCCCAGTGAGGCTTTCTGGCTGAGGAAATTCTAGACATTGAAGTCCTCACATTTTGAAATTGCCAAGGTTGAGAAACACTGCTCTACAGTATAGTTTTGAATCAGGTATTTATTTCTTTTATCATGATTTGTTGTTAGTTGTGAAGTCATGTCTGACCCATCGCGATCCCATGGACAACGTTGTTCCAGGCCTTCCTTTACCATGATAATAGCTGCTAATGAGTGAACTTCCTACTTCCGCTACAATTTCACAATCAATTTTCTTGTGGATCCTGTATTTTCCAGTCTGTGGTTTACAATCTATGGAAGACTTCCTTAGTTAAACTGAGCAACAGAAATTCCAGAATTACCCCCCATTTCCAATTAATTATTGATTTCTGCACGTTGCTAGTCTTTCATATTGCAGTAAAATTTTGCCAGTCTTTGGGTTGCTAAAATGTCCTTATCTATTCCCTGAATATTCCTTCTTAACTCAGAAGGATAGAGCTGACTGCCACATGCTTCTCTGTCAGGTATCTATGCTAGATGTAGCGAATGATGTACTGAATGAGAACCAGTCCCATCTTTTCTGTACATGCATACTTAGGGAGAATTATTTTCTAGTGTTTTTTTTACAAAACCTTCCAGTTGTCTTTAATTTCCTACTAGCCCCCAGGACTACATTCTGGTTCATCTTTTGTCTTTCCCGTTCCTCCTCCTTCTCTTCATTGTGTGATTTTGTTGACTAGTCAAGTGGTAAATGGCACAAATGCTCCATGAACATGGAAAAATGCCTAGAAACTTGCTTTGTTCCTGTTCTATAATTTCCCACCTACAATTTCTCCCAGAAATCAAGAATTCCATGTCAAAGAGAGACTTTAGAAAACGGCAAGTATATAAATCTGCAGTTTCCTACTTGCTTGCTTGATTCACTCACTTATCACATCATTGACTAGTGCACCACCCATCTCTCCTAGAGATAATGGAGTCCCAAGTAAGTCTAGCCTTGCTGCTTTTTCACTTATCAGTCCTAGCCAATCCATACTAGATTTTGTAATTCTTCTATTCCCTCACTATTGGTAGGTAGGCTGGGATTGATGGAGCTCTTTCAGAAATACCTGGAAGGCCCCAGCTTCACATTGATAGTTTGGATATATTTTAACAGGCCAATGGATTTTCTTGTTTCTTGTCTTGCAGAGACTGGCAAAACTTACAAACGAGCAATTAAATAATGAGGCAAAGATAAAAAATGAAAATGGAAGCTCCAGTGACTGCATGGCCAAATCACTCCAAGATTACACCTCCAATCTGAAATCATTCCCTTCTAGGAGTCCTTCACAGGGAGATGAAGACTCAGCACTCATCCTTACACAGGACAACCTGAAAAGCTCTGATCCCGATCTGTCAGCCAACAGTGATCAGGAATCTGGTGTGGAGGATATGAGTTGTCGGTCCCCAGGTGTAGGAGGCTTACCCAGTGAAGATAGCATTAGAGACCATGATTCAGATGAAGCTGTTTTTCTCACTCTCTAAGTGATAATTTAGTAGATTATGAAAGACTGCTTATCAAAAGTTCCAAAGAAAGGGATTTATGCACTTAAAAGAGTCAGTATGTGACAAAGTAATAAGCTAGAATGTTTTTGCATTTATTATTTTCCGTTATCCATTTACAGAGCCATATAGAACGAACATTTTGTTTTATATAACTATTATCAATAGGGTAACTGTACAGTAAGATCGCTCCAAAGAATTGACAAGAAATGTTTAAGCAATGCCAAAGTCAATCCAATCCAATTCAGAACAAACCAATTCATAATGTTATCTTACCTTGACACCAAAACATACTCAAGTGAAAAAAGTAAATAGATCTCTTCTGTTTTGTTTCTTTTTTACAATCTTGAAAAAAATTATGTTGAAGAAGATGGCCATATATGGACTCAAAATATTGTCAGAGATGTCTGCTTCTTAAAGGCCATTGCTGAAGAAATTTGGAAAATTAAGATTGAAATAACTAGATAAGTTTTCCTAGATTAGTTCTATGACTTTATTAGTAGTGACACTGCTTCTGTTGGGGCCTCTGCAAATTCTGTTTTTGCCATTTTTCTCTTCAAGTAATCTGTTTTCAATTGAACACAGTTCCTGGTGACTAGATGGACACATTCACATTTTCCTGACAGAGGGGTATACCAGGGTTATCCCAGGATTTCATCCCTCTTCCCCAATCCTGGATTATTTATGGGGATCCCTCCCCCAAATTAATCAGATCTGACTACATTGCCTGTTTCACATTTGGCTGTTAAATTATAGAGCATAAGGTGAGTCAGTAAGAGATTAGCTTTACCCATACTTAAATTATGCCCTTTGTTCCCTTCGTACATTCAGGTAAATATAGTGGGGACTTTTCATCTTCTGAATTGTGGAATAGGATAGGGATCATGACAAAGAAAGGTGGACAGGGGCACACTTATTCCCATGTACATTTTTTGGAGTGGACTATTGGAAGATGTGAATAGGGCATTTAGTAGCTTAAAATACTTTAATCCAGGGGTCTCCAACCTTTGCAACTTTAAGTCTGAAGGACTTCAGCTCCCAGACTTCAGCTTCCAGGCTTTGCTGGCTGGAGAAGTCTGGGAGCTGAAGTCCTTCAGACTTAAAGTTGCAAAGGTTGGAGACCCCTGCTTTAATCTATATGCCTTCCAAGGAAAGCTAGGAAATTCTAAAAAAAAAAAATCTTTCCAAATTCTTTTATATTCATCTTCATCACCTTGCAATAAATCAGTGGTCCTTTCACAAATATAGTCCTTGTTTATTAACCACAATTGAGATGGGCAGCCTAGTAGATAAGTGAAACACTCATTAAATGAAAATCACACAACCACAAATAACGCTTACAATTTTACATCAGTTTTCCTTTGCTTCGGCTACTTTCTTCAACTGACCTGGGTTTTTCCCCCTTTCTCGTTGAGGTTATCCTGGTATGAGGTAAATAAGCAAGTGAGAATAAGAGCAGAGAGAGGCTGGGAAACAGAGGTGGGTTCCTACCAGTTTGGCCGAACTAGTAGTGGTATGGCGGCCTGTATTGCTGGAACCAGCAGTGACCCAGGCCTGCCATGCCTCCGAACCAGTTCCCTGGTTGCTGCCATGTTGTTTTTTAGTTCTGCGCATATGCAGAACAATTTTAATTGAATTATGCATGCGCGTGCATCCAGTGCACATGCGCACGAGTGAATCAGCAGTAAAACCAGCCAGAACCCACCCCTGCCATGAAGGTCATAAATATGGGTATTGATCACTACTAAGGTGTTGGTTTTTTAGCACTTTTGCAACTTATACTACCTGCAGGGTTTTTTAAACATTGAACAGCTTTTTCCAACCAAAATTAAATGTAATCGATTTACTCGCCAGTTACATATTTAATGCTCTTCCTCCTCACCCCTCCGCTAAAAGTTCCTATTTGTAATTTAATTTTTGAGCTCAAGCAGGTTTGATGTGAGAGTTTCAAGGGTCGCAACCAAGCTGGCCAGTAAAAAGAAGTGTTCTTTGTAGAAGACATACTGAAAATGTTGAGATTTGTAGTATTAGACAATAGTAATGGACATTAATAGTTTAAAAAGGCAACTAGATATATCTAGGGAAGATAAAGCTATCGTGTCTACCTGGTTTTCTCACCCCTGCAAAATTTGCTAAACGGAGCAAAGAGCGATTCAATTGCATCTCACCACTGTCAAAATCAGGCAAATGTAAGAACAACTGTTTGCTTTTTTGGTGAAATAAAGTGAGATCAATTGAGGCAGAGCATTTCTCCAGTGGCCCAAATCCTAGGAAACTTGGTGCAATGCAATACCAAGTCCTACCATGAGATAGCCGTTTTGCATGTAATGTGGTTAATTTTTTAAAAAAATTACGTTATATGTTCATAACCAGATTTTAGTATCCATCTTACTTTGAACACAATCTGTGATGTACTCAACAGGTAGTGCTGAACTTCAATGCAGAAGAAGTATTCTACTGTAAAATGGCTACTCTATAAAGTATGAATTGATGATCAAAACTGCCATAAAAATCTGCATTATGGAAATACTGTAGAATGAGCCGCGGTGGCTAGAGTGTAGTACTGCAGGCTACTTCTTCTGACTGCCTGCAATTTGGCAGTACAAATCTCACCAGGCTCAAGGTTGACTCAGTCTTCCATCCTTCCGAGGTGGGCAAAATGAGGACCCAGATTGTTGGGGGCAATATGCCCACTCTGTAAACTGCTCAGAGAGGGCTATAAAGCATTGTGAAGTGATATGTAAGTGTTAAGTGCTATTACTATTGCTATTCAATTGAGTCTTTTTCTATTGTTACACTCTAGAATCTTAATTCAAAGTGGTATTTACAATATGGTAAAAATATCCATAATAAGCTTGTGAAAACTACTATTGTACAAGTTTTATCTTCTCAATTGAAAACAAAATGACTGAATATTATAACTTCTGTTTGTGGCTGAAGTGGTGTATCACAATAAGCTTTAGATGATAAAATGAGAGTGCTGTAATAAATAGTATTTGCAGTCTCAATGTCAGCCAAAAGCAAAGTATCTATCTCATGAATAAGCATGATGTGAGAATCCAACGTGTATGTTGCAAAAAGGAATGGCAAAATGTTCAGATTTTTATCCTTAGAATGAAAGTTTTTGGTCATTGGTTTCAGCCAGCTACTTTAGATTTCTAGTTTATTTTTCAAATTATGCACATGTCCACATCTGCTATTGGTTAGAAATTAAATCCACATTGAGCTATATTTTTGTTTTCAGGAAGAAAGGTGACTTGCAGTCCTTACCCTTTAAAAAACGTAACCCCACAGTTCATGCATGCATGTTGATAACTTCCCATTGGCTTTTAGTACCATTTGCCTTGGTATTCGTTATATAAATACACTGTTACAGGGAATGGAATGATTTCTCAGGACTGAGCATCTATTGTTTTCACATAATGAATTGTCTCCCTTTTCTCTTTGGGATCGCCACTGTACAGAGGCCTCCAAATAATAGCTTAGCATAAGTCTCCCTTTGATTATATTTTTGTTACCATTGATAAACAAAATCAAATTGAACCTGAAGATCTATTCAAATAGTGAGTTTGTGTTTGCTTCCCTGATTTTCTCTTTGTTGATTCCATCATTACCTGTGTTGGAGTGTTGTCAATACTGCGATATGATACAGAATTTTTATAACTATATAATCAGCAATTAATATAAGAGAAAGAGAATTTTTAATTCCCCGTTAAAAGCATTTCAGGATAAAGAGTCAATAGCACACAGCAAGGCACTATTCCTGTATGGAAAGAAGGAACAGGTTTGAAATGTAGGAAGTCCTACAGACAATGCAGCTTTTTCCACTATTCATATAAACTCATGCTAATTCATGAAGATCTTGACAGCAACAAAGCAAGAGTGTACAAGTCACAACCCATTGATGAGCACACTTCATTTTGAAGAAGAATTGATGCATTTGAAACTCTACCTCTTGGTTGATTTCAAGTACTAGATTAAGATCAGTGTCTTTATAAATCATACTTGGTTGGGTTCATGTAATGCAGCTATCATAAACTCTGATTCATTAGCCAAAATAGCTAAATTCACATTGAATATTACCGTTTCCCCGAAACTATGACATGTCTTCCTAATAAGCCCAATCAGGCTTTTCAGAGCATGCGCCATAATAAGCCCCCCTTCCGAAAATAAGCCCGGCCCAACTATTTAAGCGCATGCACAACCTGTCCATTATCACTGGTTACTTTAAATGCAAACAACCAAGGTGAGGAGGTGAGGCCGGAGTGGGGGAAGTGGGACATGCCCCACGCGCCGCAAAAAGAGCGGCAGGAAATCCGTTCCCTCCTGTGCAAAGAAAAAAGAGCGGCAAGGCAAGCAATGCGACCACACACACACACACACATGCCTTTTCCCTCTCATGCAAAAACACCGCTCATCTCGCCCCAATGATAAAGGCAGCCTGCCTGGTTCTCTTCCTCAACGTCCCTTTAGCTAGGGATGAGAGGTGGGGGTGGAGAAGCGAGGCCCGCCTCTTACCTGTTTAGCCCGGCTGCATTCCTCGCCCTTTCGTCCAGTGAATCCCCTTGTAAAAATAACCTTGCGAGTTGAACTCGAGGTTTTTTCCCCACGGGCTTCCCTGGACACAATAGCGAGGAAGGCAGCAGGACTGGACAGATAAGACAGGTGTCTCATTCTTCCCCCCTGACCCCAATCTGTCACTCCTCGGTAAAGGGGCGGCAGGGAAGAGAATTGGGGTGGGATTGGCGTCGTTGGGATGTGAAGCGCACCTCTTACCTTTCCAGCTCCACCGCACCGGTCCTCGCCATTGTGTCTAGGGAAGCTCCTGGAAAAAAAACCCTTTCTCGCGAGTTCAAGAAGTTTTTTTGAAAATTATTTTTCAAAAAAAAAAAAAAAGTTTGATTGAACTCCTGAGGTTTTTTTTTGCCAATGTGCTTCCCTGGACACAATGGTGACGAACGCTGCGGCACTGGACAGATAAGAGGGGCACCTTGCTTCCCCCCCCCCCCAATCTGTCACTCCTCGGTAAAGGGACGGCGGGGAAGAGAATTAGGGTGGGATTAGGACGCGAGGTATGCCTCTTACCTTTCTAGGTCCGCCGCACCGGTCCTCGCCATTGTGTCCAGGGAAGCCGCTGGTTTTAAAAAAAAAGAGAAACCCTTCTTGTGAGTTCAAGAAGTTTGATAGAACTCATGAGGTTTTTTTTTTAACCTGCGGCTTCCCTGGACACAGGGTGAGTAACGCGATGGAGCTGGAAAGTTAAAAGGCGCGCCTCGCTTCTCCCCTGCCCCAGAAACTAATAAGCCCTCCCCCTCTAATAAGCCCAAGGGCATAATTCATGTGTTAAAAATATATATAAGACCTGTCTTATTTTCGAGCAAACACGGTAAAAAACACATTGTGCCTTAACTTGAATTACATTTTAAATTACATTTCTAACCAGTAATTTTCCTCAACATTTCTAAGTGAAGGAGAAATGGTTCAAGCTTGATATTTATAACAAAAGAAAAGTATGACTATAAAGTCATAACTAGACTGTTTCCATTTACATAAAAAGACTAGGCAGCAACAGTAAGAGATATGTACAATTAAATAACTTTCAAACACATTGTTAATTTAAATCTAAAGATTTCCACAGGGAGAGAAGTCGAGATCAGGAAATAAGAATTCCTGAAGAGAACGGTAAGCAGCAGAACTGATAAAATAACCTAAATGACACATAGCAATAGTATTTGTTCCACCAAACTTATTTATTTCCAGTTTAAGTCTCAAAAGTTATCAGTACGTCCCAAAGTATATAAAGCTGAACTCTACAGTTACTTTTCCACATGCAGAATTAAATATTCTGCTTTAAAAATGCAAATATCAATACTGAACCTTTTTGGAGAAAAGCCCTATAAATCGTTGAAGAAAATGAAATTTATTCCTTAACAAAGCAATAAAAGGAAAAAAAAAACAAGTCATGAATGTATGCTCCTAGACTTAATTTTCTACAATATTATAGATTTTTGCCAATTATCAAAAGAAAAGAGTCCGAGATTTAATTATCTGAAAAACACTTTGAGTTCTTATAATCATGCTCTGTAGACGAGTGATTTAGGACTGCAGTTATTTCACTACATTTTGCCAACATAATACTGAACAGGTGAATAAACTTGCTTTTTTTATGTCTGATGCAGGGGACTGAGATGAGGGTTTGAGTCAATTCTACTGGATCTAAATAATACAGTTGTTGATTATGTATGTATGTATGTATGTATGTATGAATGTATGTATGTGAGATAAAGTTCTTCTTTCTTTCTTGGTTTCAAAAGTGCTTATACAAACACATGGACACACTAGGGCAAAAGAGAACAGCGATGAGGAAATAAAGCAAATGTGGGAATTTATACAATCTACACACTCATTTGCTTCAACACAAATAAGAAAGTAAGATGCAAGAATTGGAGAGAATTATCCCTATCTCCATTTGAGACTTGAGGTAGGATACTTCCCAAAGCAATGAGTGGCAAAATTAAAAGAAAGGATTCTACACAAAATTATACTGATTTCCTCTAAACGTTTGAAGGGTTACTTAAAAGTTTTAGCTCTTCAGTTTCTTAGCTACTCAAGTCTGATTGCAGTAGTGTATACTTAAGTACTTGAACTCTCTGTAGTGACATGATAAAAAAATAGGTGAAAACCTGATTTCAAGAAATTAAATTCTGGTGCATTCTGGTAAAGTCGGATGAAAAATCTACCTTATTTTACTTGTAACTTACTTCAACCAACCAACATTTCTATGCCTCTCAAACAAATACCAGCCAGTATTTAATAAGAAAGTTATGGATTATGCTGTATAAAATTTAAAAATCTAGTCAAAATTACATGTTTAAATATTTAATCTACAAAGGTGGTATAGACAGCAGCATGAAATTAAATATGATAAGGGTAATCAATAACAAGAAATATTAGTGCAAAAATTGCAGTAGAAGTACATTTTGAATAAAATAAGAATAGAAAGACACTCTAATTTGTACAAAAAATCACCCCCAGCTCTATATACAGTGTTTTTTCTATAAATACAGCCATAGTGAAATGCTTATTTGCAAAATAATAGATCTATGAAAATGTGCTTTGCTGGATTTGTTGCCTTAAAATTCTAATTAGCTGGGGAAAAAAATCTGTGAATAGAAAAAAGTATCTACTATTAGTCAAAGTTCTCAATGCACACATACAAAACTTTACGTTTTCTTAAATTCATATTAATTTAAGGCAAAAAAAAAAACATATCTTTTAATCCATGATTGCACTGATTTGTTTTCACAAAAGGCTAAACTCAAAAGACAAAGTAAAACTGCATATATTATTGAAAGTTGGCATGTTGTTTGTATCATAGCCATAAAGTAATTATCTTCTCCCTGCCCTTTCCCATCCCATTGCATGACATAATCCACAATGTCCAGGACTCTCCATGTCCATGTCCCAAATGGTCAGAAAAGCCTTTTTGGATGATTGTGGAACTACTGGGGAATGAAATATGAGCATGTAAGCTTCGGCTAATTCCTTTTTGGGGGGGTGGGGAGGGCATTTCTTCACAAGTAGATGACATTGTTTCTAATTGTAATGTTTTTACATGAAGCAATGTAAAACTTTCCCAATTACATAATCAAAAGCTTACATTCATGTGTGTGTGGTTTTTGTTGTGGTATTATGTAACACTTATCTCTGGACATACATAATTTATATGAGTACATACTTGCATAATACACATAATAGGAACGCGTCCTACCAGACATTCAGAACTGGTGGACATTATTTATATGAATGTATCCTGATAATGTGTAACAGGCAGGACAATTAGCAACTGCCACATTTGTAACGTACCTATAATGGAGCATGAAATTGACCACGCATTGCTATTGCCTGTTGTAGTTTTTCTTCTTTGGCTCTTCTACAGTGGCAAATCTAAGGAAGAACAATTTGACACCATATATTCCAAATTTATTTTGGTGGAAAACAATGCTTCTAAAACAATCAAAATAAAGAAGTCAAACTTTGTCTAAATTTCTGTTCATCTCAGCTAGCAAGCTTCATGTGCAGACATATGAATTACAATAGCTGAAGGTGATTCGTATCCTTAGAACACAATTCTAAAGACACTTAAGCTAGGACTCACTGATTTAACACTGAGCAAATGTTCCTCTAACAGTTTAAATAATTAGTTAATAGCCGACATTACAATATTCATTACTCAAAAGCTATCAAATTTTATTTTATTTTATTCATATTTGTATCCCGCCCTTCTCCAAAAAAGACCCAGGACGGCGCACAGGAATTTAAAAGCATACAAAACAATACAAGAAATACAAAATTTAAAAATATATTAAATTAAATTATAAACCTATGCTAAAATCAAATTAAAACCCCCAATTTAAAACTATCTAAATAGTCTCGACGGGAGGGTTAGGCTAAGCCGGCTTGCTGAAAAAGATGTGTCTTTAGACACTGGCAGAAGAGGCGGAGGTCCGTGATGGTACGCAATTCAGGGGGTAGGTCATTCCAAAGGGCAGGGCCCGCCACAGAGAAGGCTCTTCCCCTGGGTGTCGCCAGACGGCATTGCCCGGCTGACGGCACCCTAAAAAGGCCAACTCTGTGGGAGCGGATTGGCCGAAGGGATGTATGGGGCAGGAGACGGTCTCGCATATAACTAGGCCCCGAGCCATGGAGCGCTTTAAAGATGGTCGTCAAAACCTTGAAGCGCACCCGAAAGACCACAGGAAGCCAGTGCAGCTCGTGCAGGATCGGTGTTATATGGGAGCATCTAGGGGCTCCCGTAATCACCTGCGCGGCTGCATTCTGGACTAACTCTGTGGCGGGTCCAGCCCTCTGGAATGACCTACCCCCTGAATTACGTACCATCACCGACCTCCGCCTCTTCCGCCAATGTCTTAAGACATATTTGTTCCAACAAGCCGGCCTAGCCTAACCTCCCATGGGGACTTTTAGGTAGTTTTAAATTGGGTCTTTTAAAATTTGGTTTTAGCACAGGATAGGATTATTTAATAGTTTTTAAATTATATTTATTGTATTTTGTATGTTTTTAAATTTCCTGTGCGCCGCCCTGGGTCCTCTGTGGAGAAGGGCGGGATATAAATTCAATAAATAAATAAATATAAATATAAAATATAAATAACATAAATACTATAGCTTTCGAGTGCACCTCAAGGGAAGCCCCATGTAGAGAGCATTACAGTAGTCGAGTCGGGATGTCACGAGAGCTTGAGTGACTGTGCGAAGGGCAGCCCGGTCCAGTAAGGCGCATCAGGCGAACCTGATGAAACGCCCCCCTGGCCACGGCCGCCACATGGTCCTCCATGGACAGCCGGGAATCCAGGAGGACACCCAAGTTGCGCGCCCTCTCCACGGGGGCCAGTGTTTCGCCCCCAATGGCCAGAGTTGGAGTAATCTGGCTGAACCGGGGTGCCGGAAACCACAGCCACTCAGCCAATAACAATATCAAGGTACATTCTTTCTTGGGTACATTCTCCTTGGAGTTTTCCAATAACAATGAAGTTATTAAATAAAAAATACATAATCAAATTATTCCAATGGAACAAAATTCAAAAGGATTCTGTGCCCTAATGGAAGAAAAAACCTGACCAGTTATGGTGTTATTTCATACAGAAGTGGGGAACGGGCCTCTTACTCTTTGGCTCTTTAGCCCAATACCATAAGGGTGGATGGGGTAATATTGATGCTTGTTTTTAATCCTACTTACTTAAACAACATACTATACTACTGTTATTATTTCTCTATCCTTGCATAACACTGTGCATTGCAGATAGCAGGAAAGTGATGGGAAAGTTGTATTCCTATAATTAGTGCATGCGTCACAAAGCAATAATTTTAATGCATACTTAGCTTGCCAGAAATGTTAGGCAATTTGGCAAACAAAAGCCATTCTGAAGTAGGAAGGCTAAAGTACTGGTTTCTTTCTGCTAAATACAAGAATTTGCCTCCAATTGTGTCAATTTTTAAAACAGCAAAATAAACCTGAATTTTACTCATTTGATAGCTTTCAATTGGATTAATTATAATTTTATTTAAGGTTTCAAATATTTTAAACAATTAGGTTCTGAAATCTACATACTGTTCTTTTCTCCATGAAACTACTAACAAAATCGTCTATTTCTGTTTTCCCTTCCAGAAAGTCTTCTGCAATAGTGTCAGACTCCTCTTCAGCTTCATGGGCAGCCACTTTCAATCTTGCCTGCAGAGCACTTGCACTGCAACTCTGTGAAAAGAACAGTGTGTAACTTGGAAATGTTCAGTTCATTTCCCCAGGAGGTCCACAGGGATCCCCCACCCCTTGGCATTTTGCAAAGTAGCTATAACAACTTGTACTATGCCATTAACCTTAATTAACTACTATGGGTATCATTGGATGGGTTGATCAGTTACTGTATTTTTCGGAGTATAAGATGCACCTTTGTTTTGGGGGAGGAAAATAAGAAAAAAAATCTTTCTCTGCCTACCAGCATCTATCGGTATTCATCTGGCTACCGTCCTTAGCAAACAGCCTGGCTAGCTTCAGCATATTAGCCTGATTAAGCAAAGCACTTTTAGAGGCTGCCTTTGTAAAGAGAAGCTCCTTTACAAACGGAGCTTTTGGAGGCTGTTTGAGAGGCTTTCCGTTTGAGAGGACATGTGGAGGCTGAAGGGTGTATAAGACACACCCAAATTTTCACCCTCTTTTAGGGGGGCAGAAGTGTATCTTATACTCTGGAAAATACTGTACATATTTGCTTTGTTGTATGCCACTTAGAACCGGCAGACTGAGGCAGTTCAAAAAGGATAAATAAATTATACTTTTAACTCCAAAGGAAAATAAAATAAGAGAGGTTAGTCTCCAAAACAGGGTGGGATGGGAACTACAATCTTGTCTTAACAACCTCTGTACAAGTGAATAATACTTTGTTTTCTCTTGCAAAAAGGAAAAGCTCACCTCACTGAGTTCATGCTGTCTTTGTACTTTCTTTTCAAATGTGGTTTTCAAATGAATCAGTTGTTCATACTAGAATAAAAATATGGTTTTATTAAAGAAAGTCAGAATCGATTCCCAAATTGCAGAAAATATTTTTCCTCGTACTTACTTTATCTAGTATTGTTTGCCTTTTTGTCTCCAAGCTTGGTTCCAATAATAAATTTTTTTCTGCAAGGTAAACCCACTGTTGAATTTTAGAAGAATATCACTTTTTTGATGAAATGTTATTCTAATTAGAAATATTTGGAAGACTTACTTGCTAGTTCTTCAATACTTTTCACTAAATCATCTTTATCATTAATTATATGCTTCAACTGGGGTAGATTAACAAATTGTTCTAGCAGTATATCTTCTTGTTCATTCATGTCTGTCAGCTGTGATATGCTGAATTGCAAAGAAAATAAACACAGGATTTAGCAATCAGGCAAAATATATACTGTATTATTTTGACAACTGTTTCTTGATAATGTGCCATTTCATTCCGGTGCATATAATATAATGCTAATCCATATCTCATTAAAAAAAATGAACACATAAGGAAGATCAATGATTAATTATTTCCAAAACCTGACCTTAGTCACTGCTACTTTCCTGAGAATGCCATAACTTTTAGAGAGCGCACCCTGAGAATTGCCAATGCTCAGGCAAAAAGAGTTCATGGCAATTACTACACTAAACACATGAACAAAGAAGGAACATAGTCAAATACAGTGTGCGCACAATTATTAGGCAAGTTGTATTTCGGAGCATTAATTTTATTATTGAATAGCAACTGTGCTCTCGATTAATCCAAAATGTTAATAAACCTCAAACTTGAATATTTAAGAAAATAAAAGTGAGGTTTGGCTTTCTTAGGAGAATACCTATATGTCCACAATTATTGGACAACTATTAATATGCAGATTTATTATGTAACTAAATGAAAAATGAAAATTTGCCCATCTCACTCATTTATTTGCATTTGTTAAAGTGACAATAATAAACAACTCAAAATGTAGAAATAAACATTTCTGACATTTCAAACAACAACAAAGCAGGAACTAATATAGCCACCCTTCTTTTCAGTAACAGTCATAAGCCTTCCATTCATGGAGTCTGTCAATTTCTTGATTTGCTGATGATCAACTTTTTGTGCAGCAACCAGTCTCCCAGACACTGTTCAGAGAGGTGTGCTGTTTTCCTTCACCGTAAATCTCCCATTTAAGAAGGGTCCACAAGTTCTCAATAGGGTTTAGATCAGGTGAGGAAGGAGGCCATGTCATTATCCTTTCATCTTTAAGGCCTTTACTGGCTATCCATGCAATGGAGTACTTTGATGCATGGGATGGAGTATTGACATGCACAAAAATCAGGGTCTTCTTGAAAGACCAAGAAAGTTTGTTTCTTCTCAAATCTTTGGCAATTAATGTGTGTCTTTTTTCTCTCGACATGTTTCTTATGACCCTGTTGACTATTTGCAACAAAATATTTGATAATTCTGTGATCACGCCCTAATATCTTAGAAATTTCAAGAGTGCCTCACCCCTGGGCCCCATTTTCAGCCGCTACATCCTCCTGCAGCCCTCTGCCAGTGAAAGGAGGGCTGAGTGCTGCCCCCAGAACTCCATTTTTGCTGGCAGAGGGCTGCAGGGTTACTCCAACTCTGGCCATTGGGGGCGAAACACTGGCCCCCGTGGAGAGGGCGCGCAATTTGGGTGTCCTCCTGGATTCCCGGCTGTCCTTGGAGGACCATGTGACGGCCGTGGCCAGGGGGGCGTTTCATCAGGTACGCCTGATGCGCCAATTGCGCCCCTTACTGGACCGGGCTGCCCTTTGCACAGTCACTCAAGCTCTTGTGACGTCCCGTCTCGACTACTGTAATGCTCTCTACATGGGGCTTCCCTTGAGGTGCACTCGAAAGCTACAGCTAGTCCAAAACGCAGCCGCGCGGGTAATTACGGGAGCCACCAGAAGCTCCCATATAACACCAATCCTGCGCGAGCTGCATTGGCTTCCTGTGGTCTTTCGGGTGCGCTTCAAGGTTCTGACGACCATCTTTAAAGCGCTCCATGGCTCGGGGCCTAGTTATATGCGAGACCGTCTCCTGCCCCATACATCCCTTAGACCGATCCGCTCCCACAGAGAGGGCCTTCTCAGGGTGCCGTCGGCCGGACAATGCCGACTGGCGACACCCAGGGGAAGAGCCTTCTCTGTGGCGGGCCCTGCCCTTTGGAACGACCTACCCCCTGAACTCCGTACCATCACCGACCTCCGCCTCTTCCGCAAATGTTTAAAGACATATTTTTTCCATCAAGCCGGCCTAGCCTAACCTCCCATGGGGACTTTTAGAAAAGTTTTAAATTGGGTTTTTAATAATTGGTTTTTAGCACAGGATTGGGGATTATTTAATATATATTTTAAATTATTTGTCTATCTTCTATTGTGTATGTTTTCTAAATTTCCTGTGCGCCGCCCTGGGTCCTCTGTGGAGAAGGGCGGGATATAAATGTAATAAAATGAAAATGAAATGAAATGAGTCATGTCCGAAAACAGAGCCTAGAGGTGCGGCCTTCCCAAGCGCCATTTTCACTGGCAAAGCCACACTGAGCTGGTCGTTTGTTGTTTCCAGAGCAGCCCTGTGGGCCATATCTAGGCATCCTATGGGCCAGATCCAGCTCTACCCCGGACCACCCCAATGATGCCATGGGACGTATGGGGCAGGAGACGGTCTCGCATGTAGCTAGGTCCCGAGCCATGGAGCGCTTTGAAGATGGTCGTCAGGACCTTGAAGCGCACCCGAAATACCCCCAAACCCTACTCCAGTTTTTAGAAGACACTTTCTTCAAGTAGTGGTACAGGAAAAAGTTTGCATCTTTCAAGAATGCCATGGAAGTGATGTCCCAGTGTCTGGAGGCCGTGCGAGTCTGGATGGGGAGAAACAGGCTCCGACTCAACCCCTCCAAGACCGAGTGGCTGTGGCTTCCGGTGTCACAATATAGCCAGTTGGTGGCATCTCTTGGGGGCGAGTCATTGGCCCCTACAGAGAGGGCTCGCAACTTGGGCGTCCTCCTGGACTCGTGGCTGTCTTTAGAAGATCATATGACAGCCGTGGCCAGGGGGGCTTTTTATCAGATTTGCCTGATACGCCAGGTGCGCCCCTTTCTGGATTGTGACGCTCTACACACGGTCACTCAAGCCCTCATCAACTCCCGTCTGGACTATTGCAACGCTCTCTACATGGGGCTTCCCTTGAGGTGCACCCGGAGGCTCCAGTTAGTTCAGAATGCGGCCATCTGGGGGATTTTGGGAGCTTCTAGATGCTCCCACGTGACACCTCTCCTGCGCGAGCTGCACTGGCTGCCTGTGGTTTTCTGGGTGCGCTTCAAGGTACTAGTAACCGCCTTCAAAGCGCTCCATGGCAAGGGACCTGGTTATCTTCAAGACCGCCTCCTGCTACCAAATACCTCCCACCGACCAGTTCGCTCCCACAGAGAGGGCCTCCTCAGGGTGTTGTCAGCTAAACAATGTCGGCTGGCGACCCCCAGGGGGAGAGCCTTCTCTGTGGCATCCCCTGCCCTCTGGAATGCCCTACTCCCTGACCTACGGACGATCACCGACCTACGCCTTTTCTGTCGGGCCTTGAAGAACTATTTATTTCGTGCGGCCGGCCTGGCGTAGTTTTTAATTTGTTTTAGCAGGGGTTTTAACAGGGGTTTTAGGACAGGCCAACTATTTAATGTATTTTTAATTGTATTCTATGTTTTATATTATCGATTTTACCTGCCTGTACACCGCCCTGAATCCCAGTAGGGAGAAGGTGCGGTATATAAATTTAATAAATTCTAAATTCTAATTCATGGTCTTGAGTTTGATACCCCTGCACTAAGCATTCACATTTATACAGCTTGGAGATGGAAAATATCCATCAAAATGATGATATAGTAAAAATACCCAATTGCCGAATAATTGTACATACATTGTATTTGCAAAAATAAAAGTGAATCTGGTACAGTACTGAAGTTTTCACCTTCTACTCAGATCTAGCTAAAGATCTTGCTGATGACTTATTTTATACTACTACATTATGGTCTTACTGAGAAATAGATACAAGGTAAGTCTATGGTTATCAATATTGAGGAACAACGTTTATCCATATTTAGCGTGCGTATGCACACACACACTTTAAAATATTTTTACCTTAGTTCTGATAATTCTGGAAATACATCTGGAACCTCAGGCATTTTGTACCCAAATCCATTTTGGTTTCCCTAAAAATATTTTAAAAAATATGTCTTTAAATAAAACTCCAGCTTGCATATCGTCTATATCAGGGGTCCCCAACCTTTTTTGCACCAGGGACCGGTTTCATTTTCAAGAAAGTTTTGCGGACCGGCTGAGTGGCTCAGCAGTCATGTGACTGGGTGGGCGTGGCCAACTTGGAAAATGTGAAACTCACTTAACAATGGTCTTGGTTAACAACCAAACTTTTGGGCTCAATTGTGGTCATAAGTTCTTTCTTTCTTTCTTTTTCTTTCTTTCTCTTTCTTTCTTTCTCTGTCTCTTTCTCTCTTTTTCTTTCTCTCTTTTTCTTTCTTTCTCCCTCTCTCTTTCTCTTTCTTTCCCTTTCTCTCTCTCTCTTTATTTCTCTTTCTCTCTCTTTCTTTCTCTTTCTGTCTCTTTTTCTTTCTCTCTTTTTCTTTTTTCTTTCTTTCCTTTCTGTCTCTTTTTCTTTCTCTCTTTCCTCTTTCTTTCCTTTCTGTCTCTTTCTTTCTCTCTTTCTGTCTTTCTTTGTCTTTCTCTTTCTTTCTCTCTCCCACTTTTTTTTCCTTTCTTTTTCTTTCTCTCTATCTGTCTCTCTCCGTCTGCCCATCTGTCACTCTATGTGTGCGTGTCTCGCATTCACGCACTTAATCACTCATTCTGTGTCTCTCTCTTTCCCTCCCTCCTTCCCTCTGTCTCTGTGTGTGTGTCTGTCACTCTCTGATTCCCCCCTCCCTCCGTTTCTCTCTGTGTCTGTGCCTCTCTCTGTCTGTCTGTCGTCCCCCCGCCGCAGCAGCCCTCCCTACCAGCCGCTGATGCCCTTCCTCCTTCCCCCCGCGGAGTGTCCTCAGCCCGCCCCGCCGCGGTCACTCGCCTTAGCCTGCCCCGCCCGCCCGCGGTGCTTGGTCGCTCGCTCGCTCGCTGAGGCTCCTTCCAGGAGCTGAGAAGCCTCCGTGTGTGTGTGGGGGGGGGGGGGGGGAGAAGGAACGGCAGCCCCTGGAAGACGACGAGTGGCCGGCATGCCGGCTTTGGAGGACGAAGGGAATCGGCTGCCGGTAGGGAGGGTTGCTGCGGCGGGGCCCAGGAGTCCCACCGTCGACGGGGGTGGAGGAAGAGCCGCACTCCAACGGCGCGAACAGCCACGCCTGCGTTCTCCCGCACGCTCTGCCCAGGGGGCTACCCCCTCCTCCTCCTCTCCAGTCCTGCGGCCTGGTTCCTACCAAGCCACGGACGGGCACCGGTCCGCGGACCGGGGGTTGAGGACCCCTGGTCTGTATGACAGAATACTAAGCTAAACGACATTAGTTTTTACTGTATTCAAGTTCTATAAAATCTCTAAAGATTTTAGAGCTCAAAATATCATGTTTTTAAAAGAACTTTTAAGTATTGCTGGCAAATTAAAGTTCTCTAAATGTTAATATTTGATATCTGAATGGTATCTTTTGGGAAATGAATAGCTTGTTTTGTAAGGTACATTCCCAATACATACCTGTGATAATGTTTCTGTTGTTGGAACAGGTAACGGCAAGTCAGCTATCATGCCAAAGGAAGGAGCTGCAGATCTATCTGTACTATAACCTGAAGAAAGTGATTCTGCAAGGGGCACAGATGCTATAGACCTATTTGTTTCTTGTGGCAGATATGCAGAAAGAAATGCAAAATTCTGAGCATACGTAGGAATTCCAGTTGGCTTGCTGTAAAGGCTAAGGGGAAAAACAATCTGTTATCAGAACATTATTTTATAGCATTTTCAGTTTTTTTCTTCTCAAAAGGCATTAAATAGCATTAAATAGTTTTCTGGTTAAACACAATTGACAATAGTTGTAATTCATTCTAACTGAACACATGACAAGACACCCTGTTAATCTTATCAATGCCAGAGTGATTACATAGCAATGATTCACCATTTCCTGAAGCATCTATACATGAAGATTTTTTAATCCAAGTAATTAAAACTGAGGGGCTAACTAAAACTTCAGCAATGTTTTATTATGAACCAGAACCAATGGGTCTTTTCAGTGCTAATATAATCCAAAATATAAGACATGCATAATATCTAGATGCTAAAATTTAGAAAAACTTTGGTTTTTATGAAAACAAACCTGTAAGTCAGGGGTCTCAAATTCAATTTACCTGGGGGCCGCTGGAGGCAGAGGCTGGGTGAGGCTGGGCCGCATAAGGGATTCCTTATATTAATATTAATACTAATATTATACTTTCATATCACGGTGGGGGCCACAAGATACCGTCCTGCGGGCCACAATTGGCCACGAGAATGAGACCTCTGCTATAAGTGATTGAATGATGCATTGGATACTACTACACGTAGGCCAATGGATCCTTGTACTTCAATATTGTAACATTGTAATATAAAATACGCTATTTTTATCTATGTGCCTTATACCCAGCACAGAACAGCTCAACCCCAAATAAAAAATAGTTTACAATTTTATTCAAATCTGACTTTTTAATGCAACAACTGAATGCATAAAATGAAGGAAACCAAATTGCTATATAAGGTTGGCAGCTACATCCTGATTTAATTATGTTTGATCTGAGTTTGCATCATAAGTATACACATAGTGATGCTTGAAATTATTACCCATATTTTAATGTGCTTACTTACTATGGGAATGTTGTTGTGCTGGGAGCCAAAACCGGAGGATTTTTCCAAAATTCATCAAGTATAGTTTGAACAATTTTGCCAAGGTCAGAGTGCATTGTAAACTGTTAAATGATTTAAAAAATTAGCATGGTTAAAAATTGTGCCAAACAACAAAGTCCATTTATTATTGATTTAAATGAAAAAAGGCAGCTGGGTGCAGTGGGTAAGGTACTGGGCTAGAAATCAGAATGTGATTTCTATGCTCTCTTAAAACATGAAATCCAGTTGGGTCAGCCCACCCTATCTCACAGGATTGTTGTTGTGGAGGGACAGGAGTATTACTTATGTTTACTGCCTTGAGATAGATTAGACAGATACACAGATGAAAAGGCATGATAATCTATAACAATCATGTGGCCTCTCTTAGATGATGGATGCAAGTGATAGTGGTATATGCAATGTGGCCCAGTTTTCTTATCTGTGTGCAGAAACTGAACTGACAAATAACCTTGTAAGAACTTAAAACAAATCAGGAGCTCTGTAAAATAGTTTTTTTTTACAATTAGTTTGGAAAAACCACTCTAAAAATGTGGATTTTTGTTCAAGAAAGTTCATGGGAAAACTATCTACCAGAACCAAGAGGTCAGTAGGTATAAACATTAACAATTATACAATAAAATATAACTGTTGTCAGTTACACATCTTGAGACACACATTTTACCATTTATTATTCTAGAAAATGATTCATCTATACATACACTATTAATTAATGGAGAGGTCACATATGCTCCTTGTTTGTCCATTATATGGTGTCGTATTGGAGGGAAAACACTGATGACTGGCTTTTCTTGAGGAAACTGAGGAGGAAGCAAGCTGCAAACACCAAGATATTTGATTATTATCATAACTTTCATGTATGATTTAGCTCTCTATTACACTGTATTTCAAAATTTAAAATTCACCTTTCTAAAGAATGTGAACAACTGGGAGTGAAAGTACAGTTCTAATGCTTTCTGTACAATCACAATCTAGCCAAAAACAAAGTTATCCCATTTGAATTCTAGCATTTATAACACAAACAAACAGCTGATGTACTTTCACTCTGTCAGACAAAGACTGAAATAAGTGCCCTACTCAATCTGTTTAGGTAATTTTCTGAACCAGATGTTTGAAGATAATGAACAAAGGCCTTTTTATTGGAATCTCCTAGAAGAAATGTGAATTTTTATATTAAAGTAACTTATTTTGATGAAGCAAAATTTCATAAAACTGAATGACTATCATTTAAGTGTGTAACAAAAATGCTGATAAATACAGCTGACAATTTTGCCACAGGCAATGTGCTCCTTGAGAATCACAGAGAAAAAACATTCTCTCCTTAACATTTATCCAGATTGAAACAGAAAAACAAGAGAAAGCCCTAATGTGGTGTGATAGAAAATTAACAGAAGACTTTCTAGTCCACATTGATTCACTAAGCATGATTTTAGTTTTCAACAGTCAAATCAAAAGATACTCACATATTTATATTTATTGTCAGGTTATTTACAGTGAAGGGCAACCGATATTCCACATCTTTTTGAATTTCAGCTATGCTAAAAAGAGAAATATATTTATTGTTTCCTGTAATAGTGAAATCGGGTACAAATGACCCAATTAAGCATCTTAAAAAGCCCTAATTTCAAAGGCCAGATCAAACTATAATTCCTTCTCTTAGAAACTCTAAATTATAACTAAACTAGAATGGGTTCCTTTAATAGATTGATTCCCTCCTTCTTATTTTAATCAGTTTAATTTTGAATAAAAGCTCCGAGGACCCCAGAAAATATAAAGAACCGGCCTTTGAAGGCAGAGTGATCTCTGTAGTTGAAACACAAAACAGTAACGTGTTCACATGAAAGCTGATAGGAGCATGTGTGGGCAACAACTTGTTTTGCTGAAGGAAGCTGAGGGCTATTGGTGAACCAGCATTTTACTCACTTCCTGTTTTCTAACACAGGGAAGGCCAAATTCCCTTCACTTGTACATGGACATAGTTTTTGGATTGCAACCAAACTATTTTCACTTTTAAAGAGTGGTAGGCATTGCCCTCTGTATGTCAGCTGCTCTTTTCAACCAGGATTTGGTGACTGCTCCTCCTTGCACTTTTTGTCTCCCCTCTGGCTTCTGCTTCAGCCTTACCAACCCGTTGAAGTTGCATTATCAAGGCACACCTTAAATATGCCACTACTACTATTAATTTAAAAATTATTGGCGGCCCAGCTCTGTGCATTACGCATGCCTTTAAAGCAGGGGTCTCCAACCTTTGTAACTTTTAAGTCTGAAGGACTTCAGCTCCCAGAATTCTCCAGCCAGCAAAGCTGGCTGGAGAATTCTGGGAGCTGAAGTCCTTCAGACTTAAAGTTGCAAAGGTTGGAGACCCCTGCTCTAAAGAAGTTAAGCGGCCCCTCCTCATTTGATGGCTGGGTTTTCAGCTGAGGAGCGAGTCATTCCCTCGCTCTACTGAAGATAAAAGCCATGTTTGCCAACAGCAACGGAGAGATCATCCAGGGAGCTCCTCATATAATCCCCCAACCAACCGTTTTATGAAAAAGAGCCGGCCGGAGATTCCCTCCTCCCTTAAGGGGGTGTCACTCACGCGGCATGGGCGCTGCGCAGGGACTCGATCTGCCGCTGCCGCTGCTGCTGGAGGCTGGTGAGAGTCGAAGGCAACGCTATTCCGCCGGCGGAAGAGGAGGAGGAAGAAGAGGAGGAGGAGGTGGCGGCGGCGGCGGCCCCGCCACCGCTACCCCCTTTGGAGTAGTGAAAGAGCCAGCTCATCCTCTTCTAGCCCGCTGCTTGCTAACCGAGAGAAACCAGACGAGGCGCGGCCTTCCCTTGGCTTCTCCGTCAGCGCCGCCTCCGCCGCCGCCTCGGGTCTCTCCTGTCCCAGCAGAACGTGATGAAGCCCCGAGACAACGAACACAAGCGACACAGCCGTTCCGCCTGCCGGACCCGGGCGAACCCAACACGCCTGCGCTCGATCCGCTGGGCGGGTCATCCCCGCCCGTTGCCTTTCCATTGGTGGGAAGGTCGCCGGGTGGGGCCAGCTCTCGGGAGCCCGATTGGCCAAGCTCTGCCGGGTCTCCGCGGCCGGGGGAAAAGGAGCGTGAAGGGGGGCGAAGCGGGGGGGGGGTGGAGGGGGGAGAAAGCGAGCGAGAGAATCGCGGGTTGAAAGGTGAAGAGCGCGGCGCGCGCTGATGATGTAATGGCTTTGTGCGCTGGGAGGCTGTGGGGAAGCCGCGCGGGTGGTTTTCCGCGCTTTCTGGCTCTCCCTCGCCGCGTCGGGGCTGCCTCCGCCGCCGGGTCCCTGCTCGACCCTTTCTCCTCCCCTCGCGTGAGTAACCGCTGCTTCTTTCATTAGGAAAGCCCGTGAGGAGCGGTGGCGACTGCGTGTCTCGTAGGTGTGTGGGTATGGGGGTGGGTGGGGGTGGAGACGCAGGTGGTTGGGAGAGTAAAGGGGAAGCGCGCGCAGTCCGAACTTTTCTTTCCGTAACAGGAGGGGCGGGTGGGGAGAGGAGTCCGAAGCGAACGAACCGAGGCTGGCGCTTGGGAGTCTCCTGTGTCTCACCTTTGCTTTACCTCAATCCTGTGCGATCCAAGCCTTCCCGCCTTCCTGAGGGAGTAAACCTAGAGGTGTCTCTTTGCCTCACATTGAACAGATCTGCCTGTATGGCAACGTCTGCTGCTCCCTTTTGCGAAGTTCCCTCCTATCCCCCCCCCCTATATATATATATATATAGAGAGAGAGAGAGAGAGAGAGCTTATAGCTTCCCGCACCACTTTTTAAAATATATATATATATATATATTATATATATATATATATATATATATAAAATATATATATTTTATATATATATATAAAATATATATATAAGCTTTCCTATATATATAGGAAGCTATAAGAGTTCGGTGCCATTGAGTTGCCTTTTGTTTCTGGACATTGCAACGACGTATCTTTATTATCCTTCAGCAATAGCCAAGGGATGCGTTCTGGTATACAGAGCTGAGTGCATAACTATACATGCTTCTTTAAGTCAGGATGAAGGGGTCCTTGGTGCTCTCTGAGCTTGGTTGTTTTCTCACAGAGGCCTCATTACCCAAATGAGGTAGCATCGTCAGGGCTGATAGAGAGTGGGGTTTGTTCTTAAGTCAGGATCTCCCAAAGCGGATGGTTGGTAGGACTATCCAAGGTTCAAGTTATTGTTACTCCTATTATGGGGAGCAATGACTATCTGAAACATGCAAGCATCAATTAGCCTTGGGGAACCCTGACCTAAGCTGTGCTATGGCACTTTGGGGCAGAAGCATAAATAGCAAAGTGAGGATGCTGGATTTTTATCTTTTCAGTGAAAGGCTGAGAATATAAAGGAAGGTATTGAAAACCGTCATCTTTATTTTTCACTGTTGGATTTGGGCGAGAAATGTTGCGTCAAGCTTTTCCCAACCATAAGTCTTCCAGATGATTTATTCTATTCTAATAAATAACAACAGTTTACATACTGTGCCAGTATCTGTAACACCATCAAGCATCCACATCTGCCTATCTCAGGTCTTTGGAAAGGACTTGATAGGTAGAAAAATGTCAAATCCAGTCTGAACATCTCGCTGACTGCAACAAGTCATTTTATGTTCTATGTTTGTTGCTGACTTTAACATGATTTTTTGTTATCGGCAACCATTAGTTGTGAAATAGCCTTATCTGCAGGCTACAAGGTTAGGAATGGATTATAATTAAACTTAAAAACTCTTTATAACTACAATGAATAATCTACGTTACTTCTGTGACATATGGACATTGATGACATATCAATCGGTCCGTTTGGAGAAGGGGCGGGTCCGTTTGGAGAAGGGCGGGATACAAATCGAATACATCTAAATGTATCTGATCAGATTATTATACAGGTAGTCCTCAATTTACGGCAGCCTCCCCCCAAGTTCCAAAGTTATGGCCACTGCAGCACTCCCACAGTTGCAGAGTGGATTTGATTTTAATCAAATCAACTTAAATCACGATTTAAATCACTAGTAACAAGGCTTGATTTAAAGCAACTCGATTTAAATCATAATTTTTAAAGAGCAACTGTCATCTCTGTCCCACAGCGGCTCCTCTTCTGACCCACTTTGATTCATCGACAATCCCATTCACTTTAATGGGACAGCTGGTGATGTGGCAGTGACACAAGGTGAGGGACGTGGCAGGCAGCAGAGTGGATGCCTGCTTACAGGCGCTGCCATGATGGATCTGAAATGACAGATGCTCTTTAATATCATATAAGCTGCTTAGAAGGTTTCACTTTCATTTTTACTGCTTGCCCTTCCTCCTCATACTTAGAGCCTGGGGCCACCAATGCATTTCTCTTCAAACAATCATAGTTTGTAGTGTACATAGATTTGCAAAACAATGGGATAAAGTTATATTCCTGAACTTTGTTTTATGATTTATCTCATGGTTACTGTGAAAATTGTGCGAATGCATTAATGTAGTTCATGTTATCTCAGCTTGCAGAGATATTTATTATAATATTTGCAATGTAAATATTGCAAAATATGAAGCTTCATGCTACATAACTAAGCCCCATTTCATGCTGAATAAACTAAATTATTAA
Organism: Rhabdophis nuchalis; assembly: GCA_039707465.1. NCBI lineage: Eukaryota > Metazoa > Chordata > Lepidosauria > Squamata > Natricidae > Rhabdophis > Rhabdophis nuchalis. Next base: position 44,348,653 of record CM077648.1, on the reverse strand, counting down.
TGTATCTTAAATACAAAACTATCTTTAGGTAGATTTTGACTTCAAAAGCATTTTATTAAAATAAATTTGATTAAAAAAAATAAAAAATCAATTTAAATTAAAAAAAATCCAATTTAAATAAAAATCTGATTTAAAAAAAATCCAATTTTTATCCACCCTGCACAGTTGTTTGCCCTTATGACAGACCATAGGAAGTTGTCCCCAATGCCTGGTCCCCACAGGCCTGAAGAAAAGTGTGAGGGATTCCTGGGGCAGGAACTTGTGTTAGGCATCCCAGGGCCTTCTCCATCACCCTGACACAACCCGTGCTCCGCTTAAAGGGGAAGGGCTCTCTCTGTGGCGGGCCCGGCCCTCTGGAACGACCTTCCCCCCGATATTAGGACGACCACGGACCTCCGCTCCTTCCGTCTTAAATTAAAAACTTACTTTTTCCGTCTGGCCGGCTTGGGATAGTCCCCCTGTCTAGGGGTTTTACTGGGTAAATTTTAGTTTAGTTAGTTAAATGGGATTTTAGCACAGGCTGAGTTTAATTTGGCTTTTAAATTGTTTGTATATTTTATTGATGTTTGTATGTTTTTTACTGTTTTTATTCTACCTGTGCACCGCCCCGAGTCCCCATGGGGAGAGGGAGCAGTTTATAAGTATTAAATGATTTGATTTTGATTTGATTTGATTTTAACAACCATAACAGGAAGAGCAGGAATGGGTGGTCTTAAGTGAGGTGATCATGTGGGCACTTCACATCAATCATGGTGTTTGACTATAATGGGCAGGCTCCATTGTGGTTGTTGATCAAGGGCTATTTATATCAGGGGTGTCAAACTCAATTTCATTGAGGACCGCATCAGAGTTGCATTTGACTTTGGGGGGCCAGGGTGGGTGTGGCCAACTTATTACTTGTGGTGGGGTCATAAGCTCTCTGCCAGTAAAAATGGGTTCCCAAGCTCTGTTTTCAGCTACAACAGCCTCCTGCAACCTCTGCCAGTTAAAATACAGCTTAGGAGGGTTGCCCATGGCCCACCCATGCTCCGTTTTTGCTGGCAGAGGCATTGCAAGCTGGTCCTGTGTTGTTTCCAAGGTGCCCCCCCTCCAGGCCAGATCTGTCTCCCGGGCCTTGAGTTTGATATCCCTGATCTATAGACTTACATAACTAACATGAATAGATATTTATCAAATTTTCTTAATGTTTTCTGTGGCTAAACTCTAAACCAGACTAAGAAAATTCAGTTTGCCTAGGAATGGGTTAGCTCTACATATTTGTTTAATGCTTTGATTATTATAGTAATTTGTTCTATGCCTTAAAACAGGACATAGCAGTCTGATACTCTCCAGATGATTTGGATTAGAGCTTCCATATTTCCTAGCAAATTGTGTCAGAGCAAGAATTTTAAGATCCAAATCAATTGGTGAATTACCAACTGCTATAAACATAGGATATTACAGTCTAGAACGGTAGTGTTTCATGTCAGATTGCTTTCTGCTTCAAATGGAGGACAGTGTTTAAATATATAAAAATAAATAATCTTTAGCAATTAAAAAAACCACTCCTAGATTGTCGGAGAAGAGAGTATATGGAACAATATAATTTTATAATTTTATAATTTTCTTTAGGAACACCCAGGAAATGAGCATGTATTTGGCAGCAGGATATAGAGAACTTATTTTTACATTAATTGCTTACTTGTTCCTGCTAAATTGGCTTTTTTTTTCATTATTAGGCAGTATAAATATTAAACTTTATTACTGCTGTATACAAAAATGTGGCTAAACTAAAATTCCTTAGATAGATTGCAAACAATGGTTGTTATTTTATTGAATTAAATTGAAGTTATTCAAAGTTGCCATTCAAAATATGCTAAACAAATCCCATAGAAATGAACAACAGTTGAAAGTAAATTTATATTTATATATTACCATGACTATTAATTGAAATAGAAAGATTTACTTCAAAATTAATATGAATAAATGGTGTGTATCAATATATTAATATACTGTTGTTTCATTATGGAGTTTCTGAAGAATTGTAATATATATTTATATCCTATTAGGTTTTATTGAGCTCAATGGAAGCTATTTCTTGAAAAAGTTTCTACTGTATAGGATTGCGAGCTGAATATCCGTCTAACAAATAACAGTTAATTAGTTCTTCATCTAATTTTGTTTTAATCTCTGAAGATTTGCAAATGAGGTAATCTTAGTTGATGGAGTTGTGTAAACTAATTTATGTGTAGTTTTTCTTCTCCCTTTCTCTTTATATATTTCTCATAGTCCAAATAGTTGAATTTTGTGGAGCCTTTGAAACTGTCTGAACTTAGTTGTTTGCTTGTGATTGTTTTGTTACCAGATTAAGTAATATCTTAAGTGTTTATAAGGGTTTGCTCTTTGTTTATATACAGTGGCTGGCTGTATGTTTTGGTAGAGATTTTTCTTCTTAGTAGTTCCTTGATTAGGCTTTTGTTCACTGCCTGCTTTTTGAATCCTGACAGCTTGATTGTTTATCTGAGATGGTAGTTTCTTGATTAGGATATTGCTTACATCTTGCTTTGGTGTTAATTCTGGTATTAATGCCTGCTTATCTGGGTGTGAATTGCTGGTAAAGAGGTTAGAGTTTTTTTGTTATTTGTTTGCTTTTTAGTTTTTTTATTGTGTCTTTTGAACTACAGGCGAACCAATAGTTCTGACCAGCAGTTGGGCCTATCCATCCTCCCGGCCCTATCCCGTCCTATATAATCACCGTGTTTTTGATGCCACATGCATGCGTGGAAGGCGTGCACAATAATATTTTCGGTTCTGGATGAACCGGTTGTTACATGATGTGACGCCCACCTCTGGCTGGTCTAAATACTCAAACTGTGGTTAAGTCTGCCAATGTGTTGTAAAATTAAGGAGTTCTTCAGATGTTTTTGAGTTGTGGCTTGGGCTGGTTGTGCTATAGGGTACTGAGTTTTCATGTAGTTTTTGATAATTTTGTTTATGTTTATAAATTCATTACAATTATTTATTTCTTGTCTTGCTCTTTTAGGTATAAAATTTAAACTTGTTTTATGAAATCGACTTTTCATCAAGTATATCTTTTTGATGCCTGGTATCTGAAACCTCCTAATTATGCCAGCAGCCACAGTAGATCACAGCCAAAGAATCTGTGAAGTGTGGGCTTGTAACCTGGATGAAGAGATGAAGAAAATTCGTCAGGTTATACGGAAGTTTAACTATGTTGCCATGGTAAGATATTAGGAATATCTGTATTCTTCTTTGGTACCAGAGGCAGTGTAAATGATTTGTAAAAGAAAAACGTAAAGGATCTAATGAATTTCTTCCAAAATAACAAAAGATTTCCATTTTATTTATTTATATACAGTATATCCTGCCTTTATTATTTTTACAAATAACTCAAGGCGGTGAACATGTCCTACACACCTTCCTCCTATTTTCCCCACAACAAGAACCTTGTAAGGTGAGTTGGGCTGAGAGTGAGTGATTGACCCAAGTCACCCAGCTAAGTTAGTAGACTAGAATTTACAGTCTCCCACTTTCTAGCTGGGTGCCTTAACCACTAGACCAAACTGTCTCCCATTACTGATTTCATTGGAAAAAAGTTCAAAGTAATTAATAATAGGGTCATACGTGTATATTGTCTTTACAGTTCCTACTTCTATTTGGTATGTTAATAAAATAAACTAACATTGAATAATTAGATTAATAAATAAGCTTCTTTGCACAGCTCCTGGGTTTACCCATAATGCCTGAGTTAACTGCAATGCAGTAATTGGGTTCCATGTTTATCAAGTGGACAGAACATTTAGAGCATCTAACTATAAAAAGTGGGGAATTGTATTACTTCCCTAATAGTTCCGTTTTGTTTTTCACATTTATGCTTTTCAGGACACAGAATTTCCTGGTGTAGTTGCACGACCTATTGGAGAATTCAGAAGCAATGCGGACTATCAGTACCAGCTACTCCGCTGTAATGTAGATTTACTTAAAATAATCCAGTTAGGGTTGACATTCATGAATGAGCAAGGTGAATACCCTCCAGGAACTTCAACATGGCAATTTAATTTTAAATTTAATTTAACGTAAGTTCCGGAACTTGGTTGTGTGTCTTTAAGTGTGTAGAGTATTTTAAAATCAAATAATTTAGCTAGGGTTTTTTTCTGCTGTTTTTCCATTAAGTGCAGGAAGTGTGATAAATTATGCCTATGTAAAATTGTTCAAATTCTTAAAACTCATATAATGTTCAATCTGAGATTTATTAATATTATTTTAAAAACCTCTGTTGGAAGACTAGTTAGGGTTAAATCCTTTGTGCTTGAATTTTAAATTGATGTCATTCACTGGTTTATATCAAGCAATGAATGTAAGAATGCCCACATATGGAAGCCTTGTCATCCAGTAGCCTTATTGTCAGGTATTGGCTGAAATTGGCTGAGGCCAGAAGAAAATCAACCAAAATTGGAGCCTTTGCCCAAGATTAGCTGATTTCCTCCACATGTTGTCAAAGTTTGTATTCTCCAGGTTTTTTTGTTCTTTATAAGATTCTCTGGATCATCTTTTTTGGTTTCTTAAGGGTGTTAGGATTTCCAGGAAGGAGGAAGCATTAAGAAATGTTCGCTTCATAAGTTGATTTGTGCATCCCTGAATGAAAGTTATTGATATTAGCTAAAGTTAGCTTACATTTAGTTTATTCATTTACAATGTATGTAGATCTTCCTAACTGTGTGAATCTGGATAATGCACAAGACAGGGAAACAAAACCTGCACAAATTAAGACACAGCAAAATATCTATCCCAAGGTAAATATCTATAGTCAGTTACAGCCCACACATGATAGAATTACCCAATATATCTTCTCCTCTCAGCAAACAACATGGTATATGATGTATGTCATGAAAGGCTTAGTAGCAGAGGTGGGATCTTACTGGTTTTCTGAGTGCGCGGGAATTCTGATGATTTACTTGAAGTTTAAAAGCTAAAGCTAATTACAGACAATATCTCAAGTCCTTGCTTCATTCATTACTCTGGATCTTATCTATCTGGGAACCTACTTAGAGTGGACGTGAGTGACTTTCTTTGCCACATTTATCCACTTTGTCCCACTCATCTTTTTCCAGAAGCTTCAAAATTACTCTTAGGAGGACTACAGGTAGTCCTCAACTTACAACAGTTCATTTAGTTAACATTAAAAGTTATAACAGCATTGAAAACAGTGACTTACGATCATTTTTTACATTTATAATCATTGTAGCATCCCTGAGATCAGGTGATCAAAATTCGACCACTTAGCTTCTGGTTCTTATTAATGATAGTTACACTGTCCTGGGGTCATGTTCTTTTTTTGTAACCGTCTGATAAGTAAAGTCAATGGAGAAACCAGATTCACTTAACAACTGTTCCACTAATTTAACAACTGCAATGATTCACTTAACAACTGGGGCAAGAAATGTCATAAAATGGGGCAAAATTAACTTAACAAATGTCTCACTTAACAGAAAGTTTGGGCTCAATTGTGGTTGTAAGTCTAGACTATCTGTTCTCTAAGATGCTTTGGCGAGGTGGGTGGCATAGAAATTATAAATAAAATTAATTAGGGTTCTGGGAGAGCAATTTGTGTAGAAAATAGATTTTGTGTTGGTTTGAATGTGAACTCTTATAGTGCTCACATTCTCTTCTGGCTTTTCACCAGTAGCATTCTATCAATAGCTTCATTTCCCTCGGCTCTTTAAACAGTCAGGAAGCTGCTTGTGATTTGCAGTTAGGCAAAAGCCTCACAGAAATAAATTCACACTACACTTCAGCTGTCTCCATGTTCTGGTGATCAGCCAGGATGTCATGAAATCTGCCTACCAAAAGAGTCCTGCTGCTCTTTACAGAAACTGGGACATCTATGATGTGCAGTTTGACATGGGAGTGGTCTGACAAGAGTAACAACAAATATCAGTATTCTCCATATTCATATCTCATCTGCTTCAAAGTAAAGATCAGGCCAAATATGTACTCACCTGCATGATTATTTGCAACAAGTCCATAGTCTCCAGGAAGGCCATAAATTACTAATGAACCAATGGTGGGTTGCTCCCGGTTTGGCCTGGATTGGGTGAACTGGTAGTGGTGGTGGCAGGAGGCTCTGCCCACCCAGCCGAATGCTTCTGTGCATGTGTAGAAGTGTTACGAGCGCGCATGTGTGCATGCGTGCATGAGGGGACCGGTGGTAAACAAAATTGAAACCCACCACTAATGAACAGAGATCACTATTATTGGTTAAAGAATCACATTTCATGATTACATAAATTCAGGTCAAAGCAATTTTTTACTCAAAGCCGAAATTTGTTTCCTGCTGACATTAGGAATAAATAGTTTGTAGGAAGTGAATGGACATTTGCAGTCAAATTAAGAGTGTTGCGTACAAAGGAATTTTCTTTAATGAAAAGCATGTATTTAGTATCACAATATGTCTTGTTTAACAGTTTTTTTTACCTGTGAGCAAAACTTGGTTGAACTCTTGCTTCTGTGTGTGTGTATGTGTATGCGCGCGCACTACATGCGTGCATGCATATATCTAATTAGCAAAATTATTTTACAAGGATTTATTAGCAGTAATATAGGCTTTCTGCTGGTAATTCACTTAGTATTCTTTTGACAACTATATTAACAATAGTGATTATTTTTTTAATAATACTTCTTCTAGAGAGGACATGTATGCCCAGGATTCTATAGAGCTATTAACAACATCTGGAATCCAGTTCAAAAAACATGAGGAGGAAGGAATTGAAACTCAGTACTTCGCTGAACTTCTTATGACTTCGGGTGTTGTGCTCTGTGAAGGAGTCAAGTGGCTTTCATTTCATAGGTAACCAAAATATATAGAACTATCGCTTGCCTACTTGTTTTCTTTTTCTTTTAATGAAACCTTAAGACAAAATAATTATCTCTGCTTATTAACCTGAAGTATTAGGCTGGATGAGTTCTAGATCATTTTGTAAAGAATTTGCTGCTTTAAACTTACCTCTTCAGTTTACGCTTTGGCTCCAGTGGAAACAAATAATCTGTATCTTAACTTGAGGTACTAAAGTGTCAGTCATGTAGAGAGGGAGCACTGTATTTTTCTATTTTGCTTTGACAGTTTCCCAGGTCAGAGGAAGGAACAGCCACATATATCTGCCCTTTGTGTACGGTTAGCAGGTAAATGGAAACTGGAATTAGTTGATTAACATCGTTGGAAAGTCCAAATTCAGTACAGCTCTGAAGACTCTTTGATAATGCTGGTAGGGAAAATATGAAACTTTTATCTTAATTGTAATGCCAAATATTGGAAAATTAAACTTTGCTGCATGAACCTATTTTCTTACCTGGTTCCAATATTCTAGTTCTTTTGTTTTTTTCAATCCCCTAGGGCCCCCTTCCCCACCAATAGAGGCATGGCCCCCCTTAAAGAAAATGGTTGAGACTGATGTTTGAATTCTTTGATTTGAAGCTTGGACAGTGTAAGTGTACACTCAAGATCTGAGTCATTCAGAACAATCTTGTGGTGTATATTGTAAGGCCCACTTCACAATTCTTAACTAGGAAAAAAGGAATATTCAGTTGATTAATTTATAAATATTTTAATTATTAGGTTAGTTGGGTTGCTGAGTGTAAAGCTGCTTACTGAAGGTTGGTTTTGGCAGGGATAAATATTGGAACGTTTTCTGGAACAGATTACTAGCAGAGATATTTACCTTAAAATGAATCATGTTGTTCAAGATGGGTGTAGCCTTTCAGGCCATTCTGATACACAGATTTGAACAATTCAGGAATCCAGGTGCTTTGAAATGAAAAGTGCTTATAGCAAATATTCTTAGCTTGGAGTGCCCAAAACATGTATTGTCCATCTATTTGTCTTTAATACAGTATGCCAGTGAGGGAAGGGTGCTTCAATACCATTAGTTGAGTTTAAATTCTGTTTTGAACAATTAGAAGGAATTAAATAAGCTTTTAAAATGTTGATGGGGAATTGTTGTTGTATGGGATTCAAAATACTGCTAGAGAAATGATAGAAAATTTATCTCAAAGATGCTTTTTCCTTCAAAAGGCAATTAGACTTTTCTTCTTCTTTTTTTCTTATTCCTCAAGGAAAAAACAGTCCAGTTGCCTTTTGAAGAAAAAAAATCACTTTTGAGGCATCTATGACCTGGACGACTGAGAATCTGCACAGATAGAAAACATACATTGTACAGGAGATCTGTGCTTTAGCAATGTTGCCATTTGACTGGTTTTCAATACGTTTTATGAAGATGTCTTCTAAGGTCTCCACTTTGATTTTAACTGTACAACTCAAAAATGGAATTTTTAATTCTGTTAGCAAGCTTTGTATGGTTAGGAAGTCAATTATCTTTTTCGTCTTTAGGTTTATCAGATTAGTTAATACTTACACCCTTATCCTGGAATAACTCTGTAGCTGCTGAGCAGATCACAGCAGTATGATTGGAGCTGGGAGAGTCCTCTTGCATAAAAAGGGAGAGATCTGTAAGCTAATGGTTTTCAATCTCTGCTTGTTAATTCTACTCTGAAGCATCATTTCCATTGGAAGGGTTTTGTAGAATAGATTTACTTATAGGAGTTGGTTCCCTGCTTGTTAGATAATTCAACTTTCAGCTTTTTTGTGGGCTTGGCTATAGCTTTGTTGCAGAAAGTGTACAATGTCTCTTCCTTCTTTTTCCCCTGATGATTACTAAAGTCTCAGAGTTTTCTCTGTTCTTTCTATATGTTGAGGGTTGCAATAAGGCAGCACAAGGTTAGTATTTAAAACAATGGATTCAGGATAAGGTGATTAAAAAGCCTCTTTTGAAGGAGTTTATCCCAGTAGTTTCTGCCTCTTTTACTATCCTAGCTCCTCCCTGTATGACAATTTTAAAGCACATTAAAATTATAGTACTTTTTGTAGTTTGTTTCATTTTCAGTCTTGCTGAAAAATGGATGTGCTTTATTGCTTTTAAATAAAACCTAGATGGAAGGTAGCAGGTAATACATCTGTTGCTACCGCTGTTAGTATATGTGACTAATTGTTTATCTAAATGGAGATTTAGTAATACAGAGACAGGACCACAGCCTTGAAGCAAATATTTAAAAACTGTTATGTAAACAAAGATAAGTACTCTTTATGTCCTGAGAAGGAATCTAAGAAGAAACTCAGGAAAAGTACAATCATACTTGAAAAATTCTGTTACTACAACCTATCTTAATAAAATAATGGGATTTTTTTTCTGTTAAATATTTCCCAATCTGATTTACCTTGAAGGGATGACAATAAGAATTACACATGAATGTGCAAATATAAGTGACTCCCAACAGGCCATCGATAGATACTTTCACTACAAAAATAAGGAGCATCCAACAGGGCTGAGTTTTACCTCCATTTTTATTCAATACTTTTAAAAATAATGGTTTAGGTCTTGAAAGATGATAATGTTTTTGAGATAAAATTGGTGACAGAAACCTGACTATCCTTCCTACTCAGAGCTGATTACCCTGATATTTGGTGTCCAGCACACAAACTAGTTGACATAGGCTGTTGTCTTCTTTAGAGCAATATTCTCCCCCCTCCCCCCAAGAAATCCCAACACCGCACTTTGACCATTAACTATTATTGGCAATTAATTATAACTTTTGGAAAAATCAAAATTTATAGTCTTTGGACATAACTTTCTTACACAATAATGAAGTGCAAGTGTCCTTCACACTGACCAAGTAACTTTTAATCAAGTTTTGCCTAATTAGGTTTGCCTAATATTGTGAAAATTTAAACAGTTAAACTACAGAATGGAGTATATTATTCAAGTAAATCTTATGTTATAGTATTGTTGAGAGGATGGCATGAAATTAACCTCAAAGAACCCTAGAAAAATATCTGGTTTCCTTTACTATCAGAATTCAGGCCTAGGTATTAAAGCTGATGACTCTGGGAATAATGTACTTCTTCTGGTCTTCTTAGACCTCTCAGCAAATCTTTGATACCATCAAACACGGTATCTTATTGGATCATCTGAGAAGTTCAGAAATTGAAGGCATGATTTACAGTGGACCTATTTCTTCCTGAATGGGTAGTTCTAGCCAGTGGTTTCAAAGCTCAGTTGCTGTACATTTGTGTGTTTTGGAGTTCCCTCTTATTATTTCACATTCACATGAATACTTTCAGAGAGGTCCCTGACTCTATGTGATATCACCTCCAGCCTGGATTGTGTATAGTAATGCGGTGGAAATCTTGTACTGATATTTGGAAGTTATTAGGAACTAGGGCAACTCTGAGGATGCAACAAGCTAAAACTAACACATACTTCCTAGTCATTCATTGTTTCTCAAGTATTATCCATTAGGAGGTAGATCTGTGGTCTGGGTGCCTTCTAGACTTGCAGCTACTCCTAAATAGGTTAACAGAGGCTACAGACAGAAGGTCTAATTTTGACCGATGCCCAAGTAGTAATTCAACTGAAACAACCTTTAAAAAACTTGTAGCAATAACAACATGTGTCCTCATTACTACTGCAACAAGCTCTACATGGAGTTGCCTTGGAGACCACTTGAAAACTTCAGAATGTTGAATACCAATTACTTAATCCACCTGGTTCACTAAGAGCACATAACTTTGATGTATAGCTCTGCACTGGTATCCAGTACATTTCCAATTCAAAAACTTTGGTTTTTATCTATAAAGCTCCGGATGACTTGGACCCAGAGTGCATTCAGTATTACCTTATCTAACTAGCATCAATCCGTCTATTACGTGCATCCTGGGAGAACCTATTAGTTTTCCTCTATTTTTGTGAAGTGAGATGAATCCGTTTTTTAATCACTTCCTCCGTCTTTTGATTCATTTGAGTTTAGTAACTGCTGAAGTTATCAAAATCAAAGCTTTACATAGTTTTACATCAAAGGAAACAAGTATTGGATTAATGTGTTCAGTAAAGGGATGTCAAAGTTTTATTGTTTTATTCATCCAGAAACTCCTTAGAACTTAGAAGAAGTGGACTTCACAACACTGCAGGATTGCAGAAAATTCTAAAGGATTCATAAATTATTCCTCACCACTTGTTGTATGGATTTAGGATTTATTAAATTTTTAGACCGCCCTTCTCCCTTGCGGGACTCAGATATGGATGGATACCCAGCTTGTTACATCTAGCTCACGAACTTTTTTTCCCCATTTTTGATTTCCTAATTTCACCTAATAATATTGCCCTTCATCGCAATCACAATGAATGAACCTTATTCACAACAAATTCTGCTGTAGAGTTTTCAGTTTGAGCTGTAACTTATTTCAGTCAATAGACCCAAAAACCGAAGGAAGGAAATGCCACATACAATTTCTTTACAATGTTGACATGTTTGTGTATCAAATATAGAGCAATACAAAGCATGATCTAAGGTAGATTAACTGGGTCAAACTGTTCCTCAACAAGAATATTGATACTAACAACTCAATATTCCAGTTTGTGCAGGACATGTTTGTCTAGGCTAGGTTATGAGGTCACTGAGATTAAATGCCCTATAATTAGCTGGAGCGTTTTAGTCACCTTTCTTAAAGAGTGGAATACAGATAGTCCTCGTCTTACAACCACAATGGAGCCCAACATTTCTTTTGTTAATTTTGCCCCATTTTACGACCTTTTTTGCCACGGTTGTTAAGCAAGTCACCACAGTTGATAAATTAGCAATCCAGGTGTTAAGTGAATTTGGCTTCCCCATCGGTTTTGGTCGTCAGAAGGTCACAAAGAGCGATCACATGACCTTGGGACACAATAATGGTCATAAATAGGAACCAATTCCCAAGCATCTGAATTTTGATCACATAATTATGAGAATGCTGCAAAATCGTAATGGTGAAAAACCATCATAAGTCACTTTTTTCAGTGCTGGTGTAATTTTGAACAATCACTAAATGAAGTGTTCTAAATTGAGGATTACCTGTAGTAATGCTTAAATTCCAGCCTTTGGTCTGATAATCTGTGAAATTTATATGATTGAGAATCTAACTAAGGACAGATCTCATTATTTTGGATTATCTTTAAATAAGTCCCTAGGAAGGTGATCTTCACCTGGAGTTTTGCTGGAGGGGAAGGCCTTTTTTCTAGGCGACTGGAGGCTATAACTCTGTATTGCTCTCTAAAATTGCATTGGTCTTAGTACAATCATGTAAGGAAGCATGTAAGAAGTGCAAATATTTCTCCCTCTTTGACTTGGATTCCCTTATATTCAGGATGCATGGGTGAGCAGATGGGATTTCTCTGCAGATAAACTACTACCGTATTTTTCTAAGACACACCGGAGTATAAGACGCACCCAGGTTTTGAAGAGGTAATTTTTTTTAAAAAGTAGGTAGGTAGATAGAGGGATAGAGGTGGAGAGAAAGAGAGAGAAATACATTAGGGAGGGAGGGAGAGAGAGAGAGTAGTTAGGTAGGTAAAGGGATAGAGAGAGAGCGAAATAGAGAGAGAAATACAGTAGGTAGGTAGGTAGGGAGAGAGAGTGTAGATAGGTAGGTAGAGGGATAGAGATAGAAATAGAGAGAGATAGAAATATAGTAGATAGGGAGGGAGGGAGAGAGTAGGTACCATATTTTTCAGAGTATAAGACGCACCGGAGTATAAGACACACCCAGGTTTTGAAGAGGCAAATTTTTAAAAAAAGTTCTTTTCCCTCCATGGCCCCCAAGAGCACTCTGCAGGCATCCCAAACCATCTGCACACCCCATTTTTTGTGAAAAATGGGGCATGCTAAGAGTTTGGGATGCCTACAAAGTGCTCCTGGGGGCCAAGCAGGGCAAAAATGTGACGTGTGGCGGCTTGATCTTCTTAAAGAGTAAGGCTGTTATCGATCTCAAATCCACTTTTCTCTTCAGCGAGGAGGGAAAGACATGCGGGGGCTGCTGAATGGCTGCTGCTGTGCTTGGCTGGGAACGGCCCATTGGATGAGGAGGGGTGGGGATCCCTTCCATTTGGATTAATGGTTCCTCGCTGCGCCGCCTGAGCAGCAAAAGGGAAGCATAAAGGAAACGAGGCTGCTTTGTCACACACACACACACACACACACCCCAAATCCGCCCGGATCTGTCATGCAGCAAAGAGATACGGTAGCTGGACTCAATAGCAGCAGTAGCAATAAGCACTGCATGACAGATCCGGAGAGATTGGTGGGGGGCGGGGGGCGGAGCAAGGGAAGAGAACAAATTCTGCATGAAGACTTTTTTCTGGACCCTACATCTCCACTTTCTCTCCAGAAAAAGCTATTGGCATCATTGGATTTTGGCTAGTGTAAAAGAAGCGCGGGATGGAAAGGAAACTTCAAAATGCGGCAGATGCCAGACTCCAGGAATACGGCGCTCCTGGATTCTGAAGTTCCCTTTCCATCACTTGTTCTATTAGCCAAAATCCCGATGATGCAAATAGCATTTTTCCAGAGAGAAAGTGGAGATCTAGGGTCCTGAGAAAAGCCTTTGTGGATATTGTTTCTCTTCCCTTCCTCCCCCCCTCCCCCAAGCCACCGGGATCTGTCATGCAGCGAAGAGATATGATAGTTGGGTGCAATAGCAATAAGCAGAACTGGAGAGATTGGGGGGGAAGGTGGGGGAGGAAGGGAAGGGAAGAGGAACAACCTCTCTACGAAGACTTTTATCAGACTTTAATTCATTTTAATATTGTATTATGTTTGTGGTTTTATATATGTATTTTGAAATTCCCTGTGCACCGCCTCGAGTCCCTTCGGGGAGAGAGAGCGGTTTATAAATTAAATTATTATTATTATTATTATTATTATTATTATTATTATTATTATTATTATTATTATTATTATTATTATTATTATTATTATTATTATTATTATTAATTATTATTCTTAAACTAGATAGGCTTTGGCTCCTGAGACTGCAGCGCTGCCACCCAGAAATTCTATTACTGTGATCTCTGCTGCCTGGAATTGCCCGAGAAGGGGCAGGTAAAGCGGGCGCTGCAGAGATTGTGGTACCAGAGTTTTGGTTGGTAACGCAGCAATCTCAGGAGCCAAAGCCTTTGAATCAAGTTTGATTGTACCCCATTTCAGGTTATTAACTTCCCAAACTAGCGTTCTGAAAAGGTTTCGTAAAAAGGAGATTGTTCCTCTTTCCTTCCCCCCCCCCCCCCCCCCAATTTCTCCAGATTCTCAGGAGCCAAAGCCTTTGAATCAAGCTTGATTGTCCCCATTTCAGGTTTTTTAACTTCCCAAAAACTAGCGTTCTGAGAAATCTACCATCTCTGTGGCACCTTTCGTTTGCAGGAGGAGGAGAAGGAGGGCAACTTAAAGCAGCGCCTCCTTAAGCCAAAGCCCCTGAGTAACTGGGAAAGAAAGGTGTGCTTTTCAGGCAGCAGTTTCCAGCAGATTCGAAGTGCGGCTTTCTTTCCCAGTTACTCAAAGTCTTTGGTATACTCTGCCCTCGCCCTCCTCATCCTGCAAGTGAAAGGTGCCTCAGAGATTTGGCGGGCAGCTCAGGGGAGATAATGGCCACAATGACTTCACTCCCCAGCAATGTGAGGAGCCGCTGCCACCCCCCCTCCCCAAGCCATTCTGGGAGTTGAGCGGGAGTCCCGAAAGGGAAACCTCTCCTTTCCAGCCATCACGATCTCTGCAGCGCCAGATTCACCTGCCCCTTTTTCAGATGACCCAGGCAGCTACATTCGGAGTATAAGACGCACCCAGATTTTCACCCTCTTTTCTGGAGTAAAAAGGTAGGTTGGTAGGTATAGAGAGAAAAAGAGAGAGAGAGAAATATAGGTAGGGGGAGAGAGAGGTAGGTAGATAGGTGGGTAAATAGGTAAATAGAGGGGGAGAGAGAGAAATACAGTAGGTAGGTAGGGAGTGAGAGAGAGTGTCGATAGGTGGTAGGTAGAGGGATAGAGAGAGAGAAATAGAGAGATAGAGAGAGAAATGCAGTAGATAGGTGGGGAGAAAGAGTAGGTAGGTAGGTAGGTATATAGGTAGATAGAGGGGGAGAGAGAGAGAAATACAGTAGGTAGGGAGAGAGAGAGTAGGTAGGTAGATGTTTCCAGGTGTATTTATCCATGTGCTGGAGAAGGAAATAGCTGACAACCTGTAGCACCTAAAACTTTGTTTCTGCTGGCACAGCATTTGACCAATGTAATTCTCATCAACCACTCTAATTAAACAGCTTTCCGAAAGGGGAAAAAAAGTTTTTGCATTCTGCAAACCTCCCCAAAACAACCCGTTTTTCACAAAAACGGGGGCCGTTTTTTTTTAAAGGCATGAATAGCCTTGGGGGACTTGCAGAGTGCTCCTGGGGCGTGGGGTTGGGGCAAAATTGAGCAAAACATGGCCCGTTTCTTGCTAATTTCTGCCCCCCCCCCCCCAGCTCTCAGGAGCTCTTTGAAAGCCTCCATAAGGCTATGCACGCCATTTTGGTGAAGGGGGCGGGGCTTCAGGAGGCGAAAAAAAATGCTGTATTCGGTGTATAAGACACACTCAGATTTTCAGCCTCTTTTTAGAGGAAAAAAGATGCATCTTATACTCCAAAAAAATACGCTATTTACTATCTCCAAAAAGTCAATGTGTCCTTAGTTGTAGCACTGTATGTTACACCAGATCAATGTCTGGTATAATTATTTCTTCTTTATTAGAAATTTTTATTTCTTTTTTTAAATTACCTATGATATGCTAAGCAATTTCTACTTTTTAATACTAGAATAAATAGTTCAATGCTTTATATCAAAGCAGGATTACTGATCTGAAAGTTACTCGGTTTGCTGGAATTTTTAATTGTTCTTGTTTTCAAGCATCCTGCTATTTGGAGGCGAAGACAGATAAATAATAGAAATAGGTTTATTTTTATTTGCTGGTTACAGTCAAAGTTCTTGACATTGTTTTAGTGATTTTTCATATAAAGATTATTTATTCACTTTTGGAGATTAACAATAGAAGTTAATGTAAGCATTATTAAGAACCATTAAATATACAATGTTTATTTTAATTTCAATTCTGATATGTCTTTAAAAGAGAGAGCAAATGCATTTTGCAACTGCATACATTACTATCAGTTCCAGATGACTTCATTTTACAATCTTTCTAGTAGCTGCACTATATACTGCATTGTCTTTGCATGCTGTAAAATATTCCCATAAAAGCCTTGTCTATATTTTGTCAGAGGAAATGAAAGTCATTCGGTAGAGGTATACTTAATATGTTAAGTTTTTCTCTATATTTGTAACTTGGCTGTGAATCACATTTATAAATACTGCACTATGAAATATTTCTTTAAACAATATTCATTGACTTAAAATAGATATTTGACAGTTATTATGTATGTGGAGATGATCCCACTTTATGTAGAAAATATGTATGAGAGATATTTACTAAGCAACTTAATTTTGTAGTATACCACTCTGATTTGAATAGCAAATAGAAATTTTGATTTGCCAATTTGGAGATAATGATAAATGAAGATGTTCTGTAAACCCAAATTCTTTGTGCAATAGGAATAGAATTAATGCTTAGATTTGGAGGTCTTTCTAGGCTCATGCAATATTTAAGCACCAGAGTTTTCTGTATCTTTAGAATTATAGACTAGAATAGAATAACAGAGTTGTAAGGGACCTTGGAGGTCTTCTAGTCCAACACCCTGCCCAGGCAGGAAACCCTATACCATTTCAGACAAATTATTATCCAACATCTTCTTAAAAACTTCCAGTGTTGGAGCATTCACAACTTCTGGAGGCAAGTTGTTCCACTGATTGTTTTAACTGTCAGGAAATTTCTTCTCAGTTCTACGTTGCTTCTCTCCTTGATTTGTTTCCACCCATTGCTTCTTGTCCTGCCCTCATGTGCTTTGGAGAATAGCTTGACTGCCTCTTCTTTGTGGCAGCCCCTGAGATATCGGAACACTGCTATCATGTCTCCCCTAGTCCTTCTTTTTATTAAACTAGACATACCCAGTTCCTGCAACTGTTTTTCATATGTTTTAGCCTCCAGGCCCCTAATCATCTTTGCTGCTTTTCTCTGCACTCTTTCTAGAGTCTCCACATCTTTTTTACATTGTGGCGACCAAAACTGGATGGCGTATTCCAAGTGTGGCCTTACCAAGGCATGATAAAGTGGTATTAACACTTAACGTGATGTTGATTCTATCCCTCTGTTTATGCAGCCTAGAATTTTATATTCAAATCAATTCATAATATATACAAAAATCTACTTATAAAGTAGTAGCTTGCCATGATTTTAATGTTACAAGGAATGCATGTGAAGAGAAAGCATATCTTAAAATGGTTGATAAATTCCTGTTGATGATCTGGAATGTTTTGCCTTCCTAATCTTAAGTCTGTTTATTGCTGTTTATGATTACTTTGCAGTGGCTATGACTTTGGATATCTGATCAAGATCTTGACAAATTCCAATTTACCAGAAGAAGAGCTAGACTTCTTTGAAATACTGAGACTATTTTTCCCTGTCATTTATGATGTGAAGTACCTCATGAAGAGTTGCAAAAATCTCAAGGTAATTTCTACTATTTAGAGATTTTGTAGAGAAAGAATAGCCAAATTATTATTTTTTTGTTTTGTTTTAAATAGTTATATTTAGAACCTGTTCTCATAGAGAAATACATGCAATGAGAACGTCTTGAAAAAGATGCCCATGAGAAGGATATTAATGTATCCCAGGAATTTTTAATAAAACTAATAGTTATGTGGATCCAATAACTAAGTCATAGGTTTTGTATACATTGAGAAAGAAATCATAGAACCAGCTTCTGGTCTATAAAGATATACTCATGCATTCAGATTTGGGAGACACTTACAAATTGGCTGTAATTTAAGTATGAAATCAATTCACACAACAGCTGTATGGAAATATCAGTGTGAAGCTTTTGATGCAGCCACTAGCAAGATCTCATTTCTGCCCTCGCGTTCTCCTAGATACCAGCAAAGGTGAATAAAAGGTTGCAGCTCTTTGTTATTTTATTATGACAAGATGAAGCTAAGCAGCACTGATGAGAGAGAAAAAGATGAGAAAAGATGATAATAGCAGTTGTTAGGTCCAAGAGAAATGAGTCATGCAACAGCTTTTTAATCTCAAGGTTTTATCCAATGCTCTTTCATTGATTGAATTTAATTTCTTTAGAAATTCTACAATTGAGTAAGCATATAATTTATTAAGTTGCCAGTTAACAATGTACAATCAGAA
The DNA here is from genome assembly GCA_039707465.1 of Rhabdophis nuchalis. Classification (NCBI taxonomy): domain Eukaryota; kingdom Metazoa; phylum Chordata; class Lepidosauria; order Squamata; family Natricidae; genus Rhabdophis; species Rhabdophis nuchalis. The sequence goes on along the minus strand of CM077648.1, from coordinate 44,330,461 downwards.
GTATTGAACATATGAAAACACAGACAACCGAGTTAATCCCAAATACTTCACCTATTTCTCTCTACATAAGTCAGTTAGCTTGGCATCTAGAGGCAAGGCATCTGAAGGACAAGTGCATGAAGGCATGAAGGACAAACAGCCAAGTGTATTATGATGGTTGCTGTGGTTTTTACTGCATACTGACTGCTATTGAGATGACTTGAAGCAAAGGCTGGTTTAATATAAAAAGAAAAGATGTATTTTTAAAAAAGAATTTTATTGGTTTTTAAAAATTTTACAGGGGAAAGGGGTACATGGTATAATAACATTTTGGCATCTTCCCTGCCGTTGGCGATATCTCTCCAAAAAAAACAACTTCATACATATACAGTTTTAAAAATCAAGGATAAGCATATAAAAGAAATCAAATCTTATAATCCATATAATCAATCATTTTTCCCTTTGCCATCTTCTTGTGTATCAACAATCACAATAGGTTTTCAAATAATTCATTTTTGAGACCTAAGTCTTTTAGCAATTGACTCTTCCCTCCCGTCTCCAGGCGGGGCCGTCACTCCCTCCGTTCCCCCATCTTCCCCTCCCAACTGGAGGGAGTGTTTTTTAATAAACGTCTCCGCTTCAGTTAATGTTTTGATTTTTACCCTATCCCATTCCCAAAATATCAACATTCCTTCTGGCATTAACCACTTGAACCAGATTCCTTTCTTATACAATTTCTTAGACAAGAAGGAATACTTTCTTCTAACTTCTTTAATCTTTTTCGGAATTTGTTTCAAGATGGCTATCTCTTTGTCTTGGTATTTTAAAGTTCCATCCCTTTGCACTCTTAATATATCATCCCTTGTGGATCTCCTGAGAAGTTTAACATGAATTTCTCTTGGTACATTATTTATCCTAGCATAAGCTGAGTTGATTCTATAAACCAGGTCCATATCCCACCAGAGCTGATCTTTCTCTTTTTTGATAAATTCTGCTAAAATTGTACTCATAATATCTTTAAGATCTTCACCTTCTGCTTCTGGCAAGTTCTGGAACCTGAGGAAAAAAGACTTCCTTTCAAATTCAATCTTAGTTATGTGAGCTCCTAATTTTAAGCCCTCCCTTCGGATTTCCTTAACCTTCCCCCCCCATCTCAGCCGTTTCCTCCTGCAATTTCGCAATTTTCTGTTTATTTTCCGTTGTATCCCCTTTCGTTTCTCTAAGATCAAGCGTTAAATCTGTCAGTTTATTCATAATTTAGTGACTGTTCCTGCAGTCCCTCTTCAGTGCACTGCTTCGGCAGTAGTTGTGAAATCTTTAATTGTGTGGTGGGACTAGAAGCAGCAGAAGAGGATGCAGACATTGATTTCCCAGTCGGTGGCTTTTTGGAAGTCATTTTGTCAGTTAGTAAAAGAAAAGATGGCGTTGGTAAAAACAAAAAACAGCCGAGACGAGTCCGAGGTATCCGAGAATCCAAACGTTCACACAGGGAGGTTACAGATGGAGAACAAAGAGGAGCCATCTTGGCCCGCCGCTCGACAGGAAGAAGAGTAAAAGTTCTATTCCATTTACTTTCTCTCCTTAAAGGAACTCCATAAACAATTGTTGCAAGTGTGATACAATGTAGTTCTTTTCCATAGCTTACTCAGGTAGCAAATTAGTCCTATCCTCTCTCCATTCAAATGGAGAGCAATTTTCTTCTTGCCGCTTAGCCCGAGGGGGGATTAGAAGTTCCCCCCTCCAATCTTCATTTAAATTAGATTGAACTGGAATTTACAATAGCTTGTTGCCATCCTTGCTCAAAAGTCCAAGTGATTTGGGAGCGTCCCTCGCTTCCAGCCGTTCAGATGCTCTTATCATTGTGCTTTCTGTTTCCGAGCTCCATCTGGCGAAGAGGCAGCATTGCCCCCCCTTTTGCTCTCCAGCTCCTAGGTCGAGGCTGGGGGCATTTCAGCCAGCCGCCACCAGCTGGATGACCCCAGCAAGCCGTCCCTACGGCAAAAGACCCCAACGAAGACTTTTGTGCTCCCGAAGGAGCCCACCGGTACAGCAAGCTGCAGACAGCCCACAAGGCACGTCTGTCGCCTTCGGGGACCGAAAACGTTCTCCAAGAAAAGATGTATTTTTTAAGCAAAGAAACCAGAGATAAATTGACTTTTTATTTTGATGTAGCTAAATTCTGGCTTTACAAATAACAGGTCACCAATATTGATGAGCCAGATATGAACATCATTATTCAGTAAATCTATAGTTATTGCTATGTGTTGTTGGAGATAGTTGATATTACTTTAAAAAAAAAGAATTTGAAAATCTTCAGTAAGGCGAGGTTTGTGGGGTAGGTTCATAAACCAGCCATATCTATTACATGGAATTATCATTGGAGAAGTTGATAAATAGACAAATCAGAATATTAGCATTTCTGCTTTTTCATACTTTTAATGTCATTTGTCTTTTTGATTTCCGTGGTTATACTTATTAAATACATTGAAAGATCTTATTTTAAATACAATTTTATAATGAAAGCTGGGAGTCTATCTGTATTAAACGGTTAAATATTGTAAATACTCAAAACTGTCTTTATATTATCTTTTTTCTGATGAATATTTTAATCTAGTTTTTTCCTGAAAAATAAATTAATAGTTGGCTATCAAGTAACTTCATTATAGCTTGTCATCTTTTAAATTGCTTGTGAAAATTGTGTAACAAGGAAGCTTAGTTCTAGGGAAGAAGATGCAAATTACTGTATTTTTTGGAGTATATGACGCACCAAGATTTTGAAGAAGCAAATTTTTAAAAAAAGTTTTTGCACTTTGCAGACCTTCCAAAAATTGTAGTCAAAAAAAGGGCATGAATAGCCTTTAGAAGGCTTATAGAGTGCTCCTGGGGGTGGGGGTGGGGGGCAAAAAACAGCCTGTTTTTTGCTCATTTTTGCCCTCCCCAGACCCCATAAGCACTCTGGAAGTCTCCTAAAGGCTATCCATGGCCATTTTTGCAAAGGGGGCAGAGTTTCTGTAGGCCAATAATGCTGTATTCAGTGTATAAGATGCACCCAGATTTTCACCCTCTTTTTTGAGAGAAAAAGGTGCGTTTTATACTCTGAAGAATACGGTATTAGCAAGCTGGAGTAAGGGTTAAATTTTGTTTAGTTTTTAATTTGTTAGTTTTATGTCCTGCCTTCTTTCTCCTCCCCCTTCTTTCTCCTCCTCGTCCTGCTGCTGCTGTTCTTCTTATTATCATCATTAATAGTATTTAGATTTATATACCGCTTCACAGTGCTGCTTACCAGCCCCCTCTAAGCGGTTTCCAGAGTCAGCATATTGCCCCCAACAATCTGGGTCCTCATTTTTACCAACCTCGGAAGGATGGAAGGCTGAGTCAATCTTGAACTTGGTGAGATTTGAATTGCCAAATTGCAGGCAGCCGGCAGGCAGCAGGAGGCGTCTGCAGTACTGCGTTCTAACTACTGTGCCACCTCGGCATTCATAACCTCCTGCATTCATTTTTCACCCACAACTTTGAGCAAGTCAATCTTTCCCAGCTGGAATTCATCCGGTGAGATGGAGATGGATATATACCTGGGTCTATTCAGTGCCTTAGGGTCCAGACCCCTTGAATTCTATCTCATCTTCAGCCCATCTCACACACATACAATTTCTTTTTCTCGGCTCCACCAGCCCTGATTTGTCTCGTATTCTGTGTTCTTCTGTTTAAATTTAAAACTGTCTTTCTTAATTCACATCACTGCTATTCAAACATGGTAGAAATGCATGAGGTAATGAATGTATGTGTAATAAAAGAGGGCAACATTATATAAGCAAGGATTGTTTACTGGTAAAGTCACCTAAATACTCTTGTTGTTTAGTTTAAGGATTGAAAATACTTTTTTTTTTTTTTAAGTCTTTGTTTACCTTGCTCAATTTTACTCATCTTTCAAAATGTTTTGACAGTCATAAAAGTTTCCCACGTCATGTGTTTATTTTTGAACCATATAGCACTTGATCTAAATATACTTTGAAAAAGGTGGTGGATTTTTTTTTTTTTAAAGGAGAAATACGAAGCAGTTCTCTCTTAACAGCTCATCTAGCATTTTGAAATTCCTGCTATGCAAAGAAGGGAGTAAGAGCCACACCAATTGTAAAAGGTTTAAGCAGAAGACCAAGGACATCTAACAGTTTTGCCGAGTGCTTACATACAAAGCTCATACTGCATAATACACTGTTTGAACTTTTATGATACGCAACAATTGTAAAGGAAGAAGGCACCGAGGAAAGTTTATCTGGCTTAATTTTACTAAGCATACCCTAAATTAAAGTATGGCAGTCATACAACATGAAGATTAGACTGTCATAGTCTAATCTAGTATGTTTGTAATAAGATTAACCTAGGTAAACCTTTCTTAATGTAAGGTATTAATTCTATTTTTCTATTCATTAGATTATTTCAGGTAATCCGTTTGATTAGGGGTCTTTTTTTTTAAAGGATTGGTTTGAATAATGAATTCCATTACTAATTGCTAGAAACAGGCAGCCCAAATATATGGCATCCTTACTTCTTCCAGGTGGAAAACATGCATATGCTCTATAATCAGTGACAGGCCCTCTTTTCACAGTTCCTTTTCCAGGGCTTTTTAAGAGCTTGAGGAATTGTCATTTTTCACCAGCACTGCCTCCCTGAGGATTTCGCCCTCTTAAGGCTAGTGCTTTCGACAGTCCAAAGCTCAGCCACACTTCTGCAAGCAGGAGTATAAGTTGCAGATGCTTGTAGACATTTAGCACAAAATTGGAAAATTGGAAATATTTAAATCAATTTTCCAAAGTTGTTTTGATAACATTTAAACCATCCAGAGTCATTTGACAGTGAGATGGGCGGAATATAAATTTACATAAATAAATATCCACTGCCAGGTGCACACTTTATAGCACTCCATAGCAAAATATTAAGTGCTGTTCTTAGCCATTACAGAATTGCTCGTCCTTTACATGCAGTTGTGTATATTTGTATATTTGATTTTCGCTCCCATTTCCTATCTTGATGAACAACTGGAAGCAAAGTGGGAAGATGCGTGGGATTTTGGTTTGAAAATACTTTTTGTATACAGGCAGTCCTCGATTTATAACAGTTTGTTTAGTGACCCCTCAAAATTACAAGAGGACTGAAAAAAGTGTCTTTCCCTAGTGGGAAGGCTTGAATGATAATAAACAAAAATTCTGAAGGCCTTTACTATGACTGGGACTATGATTTAAACTAAAAGTGCAGATCTTCAAATTGTTTGCTCCTATAAGCGAATAGTGGAAAGTAATGCTATTACCTGCTGTCATATTTTCAACTGTTCTAATTATGCTGCAATCTTCCTTTTCAGGGTGGATTACAAGAAGTTGCTGAGCAGTTAGAGTTGGAAAGGATAGGTCCTCAGCATCAAGCAGGATCTGATTCTCTACTAACAGGCATGGCCTTCTTCAAAATGAGAGAGGTAGATAGATAATATAATGTGTGTGTGTGTGTGTGTATTTGTATGATAATAATGATGGCGCTGAGGAGGGGACTTGGGACGGGTCCTCATAGTTATAGTTGTCATAGCAGTCTTTGCAATTTGGGTACTTGGCAACTGCTCACACTTATGACATCGAAGTGTCTGACACTGCTGACTTCTGATCAGTAAAATTAATGGGAAAATTGGCTGGAGGTTGCAAATGGTAATAATGTGACTATGAGATACTTCAGTTGTGTGATATTTACCTTATGACAGCAACTAGAACTTGATGTATCTGCCTGCCTGCCTAAATCAGTAAGGTCAGGTAATAATTGCATTTTACAATCACATTGTTCAACATTACTGTTGTTGGTCCCAATTATCGTTCTTGAGGACTACCTGTATTTTGATTAAATTATTAGATTAATAGTAATGGTAAATTAAACTATAATTTAATTGTGATTTAATCAAATCATTATAATTAATAGTAACTTAAATGAGGCCATACTAGAGCTATATTTACTTCCAAGGTCAACTTGAAGTGCTGCTTCTAAACTTTAAAGCCTTAATGGGCTTAGTATTACATTGCTTCATAGCAGACTGTTTGAGGATTAAACTTGATGTCAAAGAGAACTCTGAGCAATGTAGCAAATGAGCATAAGAAGTAGTGACTATTCTGAGTTAGTTACAGTTGAGAGATCACTGAAGAATAGTGCCACTAAGTGCTTTTTAATACGTAAAGCCTACTTTGCTTTTGACAGTTCTAATTTGTAAGATCTTTTATATTTTTTCTGTTTCTGGTTTTGTGTTCAGCTAAATGACGTACCCCCTTTGATTGATCTTGAAAAGCTAAGCAAGAAATAACTTCATTAGTAGGAGAGACACCAAAATATAGCATCTAAGCTGCTGTTGGCAAGATAGAGAAGTTTTTAAGTTTTAAAAAGAACCTTGAAAGAAAATAATGACAAGCAATTTGTATTGTTGCAAGAAAACCGTACAGATGGGTCTTTGTCTCTTTTACTTCTTTTGTTTTTTGTTTCCTATGCATTATGTTACTCTTGTTAAGATCTGGTTTATGTGGCAGGGTAATGATTGTGACTTATTCTTTTCTCGATATATTCAAGAAATATTAACTGGGAGATATATTTTATTTAAATTCTATATTTGATCTGAAAATGAGATTTTTTGGATACAGCTATTTTGAATAGTGCCTCCCAAAATAGGCGAATAATAATAATTTGTCCTTTACATTTTCTTCAGATGTTCTTTGAAGATCACATTGATGATGCCAAGTACTGTGGTCATTTGTATGGTCTTGGTTCCGGTTCATCTTATGTACAGAATGGAACAGGAAATGCATATGAAGAAGAAGCCAACAAACAATCATGACATGAAATGACAAGGCACTTTTTCTAAGCTCGATGTGGTTGTACATAGGTTTTATCTCTGGTTGAATTCCTTGGACAATAAGGCGTTCTTTTCCTCTTTATCAGCACACTTTTCTCTTGCCTTTGTATGTACTAAACCTGACTGTTCCTCTTCCAGTCCTTTGACCTTGATATATAGGCATTTCTGGATTAAATGTTGCCATGTACCTTGCCCATCTGTACAGAAGCACATGTAGGAACAGTGTGGTAGATAGAAGAGGAAAGCTAAAAATGATAATGACATTTCTAGTAAACTTTAATTGGCCTTTGTATTGGTTTATTATCCCCGGCCTTTCCCTTCAAACCTGGACAAACACTGATTGTAATCAATTTCCCCATTGGGTGTTAATCCCTTCCGATGTGCAGGGGTTTTAGTTATTCATAATTGTGGACCATCACATTTGCACTTTAGAAGAGTGACTCTGAGTCAGATCCTCTGTTTTATCTGAAGTTCTGAATATTCTTCCCTGAGACAGAAAAAGGGTTCATCTGCCAGTATTGCTTCTTTCAGGTCTCAAATACATTGAACAAAGCCACATTCATTGCCTGGTCTCTCTTCAAACATAAGGTATCTTAGCTACTATAAAACTGGTGTTTCGTCTTCCAAATATTCCTGCCAGCTCTCTGATGGAAGCCACTGGGTGGAATCAGGCGGAATCTCTCGAGGATACTTCTTGAATTGAGTCTCTTTCATGGGGTCTCTTTGAGTCTCTTTCAGAGTCTCTTTCATGGGGCCTAAATTTGCTGGGCAGTTTTTATGAGGTGTGATTAGGAGATTGTGTATTCTCCATTTAAAGCAAGCTTTATAGCAGCCTTCTCCTCTATGTTGCAACCTTCAGGTTTATTGGACTATAACTTCTAAAATGTGTGGAATATATAGAAGTTGATAGCCAAATATTTAAAGGGCACTGGCTTGGGGTGGAATGGGGGATGCTGCTTTGCAGCCTTATGGAAGGTATGTGTATTCTTTTTGTGTCTGAAAGGAATAATTGAAAGATGTAATGCTGCAGTTAAAATAACAGTTTAAAAATTGTAAACCATTTCCTTATTCCTGTTCCAATGAGTTATAGCCTAATACTTTACTATTTTAAAATATTAATTTATTGTCTACATAAATGGATGAACACAATATAAGTAAGAGATCCAAAGATAAATAGGAAGATATGTCCTTTTTGGGAGCTGCAACACAAGACATTTGTTGTCAAACAACAAATTTATTTGTACCTAATAAAGTTACCTAAGGCTTGTAAGGCTAGTTTATTTTTTGAGTCTATCTTAACAGTATATTTTATAGGTGTTTTACTAAAGAACCACAAAGTACTTTCCTGACCATGCAGAGCAGGCTCATAAAAAGCAATTGTGAAGGAAGACTTTTATTAGTATGGAATAGCTAAATCTTATCCTGAAATGATAGAGTGCTGATGGCAGCATTTGGCATGTCATCTACACTGAAAATCAATGGGAGTAAATCTTAATGTACAGCAAATTGATATAACTACCATGTACTTTAATATGTTTTCCTTTATCCTCATAAAGTTACAATAATGTAACTGGGCAGGCCTTTTTCTTTTAAGGAAAAATTACAAAGACATTTGCATAAGAGGGTATTTGTTTTTAAAGCTTTTGTAAATAAAGGCTTCAATAATGTTTTCTTACTTACATGAGAGACTTGTGGTTTTGATTTGAAACCCCACTGGCATGTCTGTGTACCTGTCTAGCCTCTACATCTTTGTCATCTTAATTCAGTGTGGTCTGTTAGTCATACTTTGGCTGCTCCAAGTATCATCACTATAGTCACTTTAGAGTGCTCAAAATGTGGTTGAATATAGCAAGAGCAAATCTTTAGATTTCCATGCTTGTTAAGAACTGGCTATAATGTGTTTGCTGTTCATCAGTGAAGTGGGAAGGCCCTGAAAGTCATATGTTGTGCTCAGGTGTAATTTCTCATTCAATAGCAATAACCTGCCTTACTAAGAAGCTTACTTGAATTTATGTAGTCTGGCAAGTAGGGGAGAAGGCTAACATGCCATCAGATATTTTTAAAGACTAAATATTGTTTTTCATATACTTGTTGGCAGCTACAGACCCTAATATCAGCTGCTTGCGATATGCCAAGTGGGCAAAAATTCAACTATGCTGTAAACATAGCAGTTCTGTAGTTAGTATTCCTGCTGCTGGGAGATTTGTATATTTAAGTTCAAGTAACGACTGGACTATTTTATACCAGGTTGACAATAGATTGTGCCTTGATAAAGTACTAATCATAAATGCCTCTTGTCCATCACACTGTTGAAAAAAACTCACTGAATTCCACCCAAATCAATATCTGAACTATGCTATATTGGACTATTTTATCATGAGGTAAATAATAGTGGATTTTTTTTTCACTGACCATACCTTTTATGATGTTGGCAATGGAATTATTTATTGATGTTTTGTACGAAAGCAAGGAGAAAATGAAATAAACTCATAATTCATACAATGGAACTTAGCTGCAAATATTTCACAAGGCTGTTGAATAAAATGAGAAGTAAGCTGCCTCAAATAGCATCCTTCAATTGTCATCCCTTTAAGGAACCGTAATGAGTTAAAATAGCTTCTTCTTGCTCTTATAAGAACTTTCCTTTATAGAGGGCTGACACTTTTTCTGTTTTGTTTATGCATTGGGGGACTGTCATACCTCCATTCCTTATGGGCCAAATGGGACCCTTTTAGGTTAAAGGGGGTATTTAAAAAAAAGCGTTCACCACAAGAACAGATCTGAAAATGAGCATGTTGGCTGATTGAGGTTGAATCCTACTCTCTTTGTGTCAGTCTTATTGTTCCTTCATAATCTGAAATAGTACAATTTAGATGTGTTGTTTGCATAATGGACATAATGTGGTATACTACGTAGCATGACTTTACAAGCTTGCAACTTCTAGTTCTGCCATTTTTGTCAAAATGCAGATCCAATTTTGGCCATGAACTGTATAAACCTTTCCTCTGAAAGCTCTGTAATGTGGCATATCATGGCTCCAACTTTTACTTTCAATTATATTACATTGAGATTTACTCTGGGTTGAGTTATAGCCTTTGTGTTCTATAATATATATTAAGCTTCCTCGCGCCTCTACTTGAATACTTTTTGCTCTGGGATTAAAATGGGATAGATTCTGCAGTGAGCCTTTCAGTTATTACCCCGTTTAAGTTTCATGTGCTGAGAAAATTGCAGATGTTTCACTGGCTGTATAGCCTCTAAGCCAGCAGAACAGCTGACTTATATCATAAGTCAACAAAACCAAACTTGAACATTGGGCACTATCTAACAAAATGCAATTGTGAAAAAGTAAGGTTCTACATTTAGGCAAGAAAAACAAAATGCACAGGTACAGTATAGGTGGTACCTTGCTCAATAGTAGCAACTGTGAGAGGGATCTTGGAATCCTAGTGGACAACCATTTAAATATGAACCAGCAGTGTGCAGCAGCTGCCAAAAAAGCCAACACAGTTCTAGGCTGCATAAACAGAGGGATAGAATCTAGATCACGTGAAGTGTTAATGCCACTATAGTGCCTTGGTAAGGCCACACTTGGAATACTGCATACAGTTTTGGTCGCCATGATGTAGAAAAGACGTGGAGACTCTGGAAAGAGTGCAGAGAAGAGCAACCAAGATGATTAGGGGACTGGAGGCTAAAACATATGAAGAACGGTTGCAGGAACTGGGTATATCTAGTTTGATGAAGAGAAGGACCAGGGGAGACATGATAGCAGTGTTCTGATATCTCAGAGGGTGCCACAAAGAAGAGGGAGTCAAAGTCTTCAAGGCACCTGGGAGCAGGACAAGAAGCAATGGGTGGAAACTAATCAAGGAGAAAAGCAACTTAGAACTAAGGAAAAATTTCCTGACAGAACAATTAACCTCTGGAACTTGCCTCCAGAAGTTGTGAATGCCCCAACCCTGGAAGTCTTTAAGAAGATGTTAGATAGCCATTTGTCTGAAATGGTGTAAGGTTCCTGCCCACGCAGGGGGTTGGACTAGAAGACCTCCAAGGTCCCTTCCAACTCTGCTATTGTATTGTATTGTATTGTAATCCTTTGTTGCCCATGCCCTTTTCGAATCTGGTATTTAAATCATGATAGGTTTGCTTGAAAGAGTTTAATTCTTTTCCCAGAAGTTAACATAATACAAAAATACACAGTATGTTTTTGCTGAATACAAAAGAAAGCAAAAGAGAAGCACTTCTACACTGTAAGACCTGCACTTTTATGTTCAATCTGGCATTTGGCCAATATTTGAAAATATTTTCAGTATGAACATGTTAAATTAAAAGAAAAAGTTATTTAGATTTGAAAAGCTTGCTATTATTAAACAAAATAGGAAATCATACATAAACATAAAAGCCATGAAGGGCATAAATAATAGAACAATTAACTCTATGTCTTTGAACACGGATTCCTTGTAAATGAAATTGGTCTAATCTAATCAGAGGACCCTGAGGATTTTAAACAGCTAAAATTTGCAGCAGTGATTACAGTAATTGTCTCAGCATACAGTGACTGTTACATAATTGAACTTTGATAGTCATGTAAAATAATGCACTATTGTATTACCATATTTTTCGGACTATAAGACGCACCATGATTTTGAAGAGGTAAATTTAAAAAAACCCTCTGCAAGCCTTGTTTTTTGTATTGAAAAAAAAGTGAGGGTGGGGGGATGCAGAGCTTTGGGAGGCTTGTAGAGTGCTCCTGGGGGCTGGGGGGAGGGCAAAAATGAGCATTAGTTTTAATGGATATAGTTTTAATTTGATTTGATTTTAACCCTTTTTAATCTAAATTTTAGCACAGACTTTAATTTATTTTTAAACGGTTTTGTATTGTATTGTTTTATATATTTATATTTCTGTGCGCCGCCCTGAGTCCCCTAGGGGAGATAGGGCGGGATATAAATCTGACTAATAAATAAATAAATAATAAGAAAATGGCTATTTTTCGCAAAAATGGGCCGTATTTTGCAAAAAAATAATAATCTTTTTTCTTGTTTTCATAAACTTCCTGCATTGGATTTGATGTTTAGGATGCAAAAACTGGGCTTGTTTAGGTGTCCAAAAGAATTAAGACGACTAATTTGATGTTTATGACACTGCCCTTTTATTTCTTCAAAGTTACCTTCATACAGCACTACATACAGCACTACATATTTAATCCCCTTAGATTTGGGAGATATGTTTCACTTTTTATCCCTTTCTGCACTGTGAATATCTTTTTTGTGCACATTTTTTGAGAGCCACGATAACTACTGTTTCTGGATTAACAACAAAACGATGGTCTTGACAATCATAACAAGCATGAGAGTTGGGGTGTACAAACATCCCACCATGGAAGATTCCATCCCCAGAGGGTTTCCGAAATTATTTGATTTTAGAAAAGTGTTCAATCTTGAATGAAACAGGCTGGTTTCAGTTAAAGAAGTTAGGTTCTGTTTTGCAAATTCAAGGTGGAATTCTACTTGCATCATTATGAGCAACATATGAATTTTTAAAAACTAAGACTTCAAACGTTCTATGTAAAACTGGAATATTTCATGTTGATTCTGTGTTCTGTTCTTTGATTTTAAATGGTACTTCTGTTAATTATGCAGAAAGACAAACTGAAGGTGGTTGCTGTTATAGTATGATTAGTTTCTTATTCAATCTGCCTTTGGATTAAGGATTTCCTGTTTGGCTGCTCTCAAAAGGTCAGATTAGGTAGTCATCTCTTTAGCCCTTATTCTTAACACTGGTACAGCACAAAGTTGCGTGTCGAATCCCTTACTCTATACCTGTGATGGAGAACCTATGGCATGTGTGCCACAGGTGGCATGCCGAGCCCTCTGCAGCCATCGCCCAAGGTCAGCACTGCACATGCGTGTGCGCCTCCCACTAGCCAGCTGGTTTTCGAGCCTCTGCTGCACATGTGCACGGTGTGTACAGAGGCTGCGAGCGCACGCATGGAGTCTTGCATGCATGGGGTTGGAGTGCATGTCAGGGATCGCATGCACATATGGGGTGGGGGGCACAACTGTCGCGTATGCATGCGCAGGGGGCAGGACGTGTGGAAGTATCACATGCATTGCATAATTGCATGACTGCATTCCCACTCACGCTAGAAATACTATTACTAAATTTGCAGATGATACAACAGTGGTGGGACTCATCTCCGGGAGGGGGGGGGGAGTCTTCCTATCAAGATGAGGTGGACTGGTTGCTTAACACAGCTTTTATTGTTCAATCTGTTAACATGAGAAAGCTACCAGGTGGTTCTATAATTGATCTTGTATAGACAGGTGTGATTTGTTATAGGAATACGGAAGCAGTTTGCATTTTTAGAGAAAACTTTTTTTTTCAACACAGTATTGGCCGCTAATAAACCTATTTCACAAAGGTAATTGCTTAGTTTTAACCGTGTGCAGTTAACTAAAGTCTACGTTTATGGATTTTAATTCATTTGTACAGTGCAGAGTGAGTCCTTTTAGAAATCAGACAAAATTCTGATTAAAACATTATTTTTAGTCGATAGTATTATCATCTAACTGCAGTTTTGCTGTGGAAAATTCATAGTTGCTATGGTTTCACCAAAACGTACTATTGATAATTAATAGTGTTCAGAGTTTGAATACTAATATGAAAGGTGCAGGAAGAGTTAGGAAAATACAGTTGGAACATAATTATTTGTTCAGGTAGTCCTCGATTTAGGAATGTAATGTAGTCTGTCCACCATGGTCATAAATTGTAATAGCTGTAAAATGGATCAATCATTTATCAACCCAATCTTATCCTTTAATCCTTTTTCTGGCAGTCATTAAGTGAACACTGTTTGTGGAGCAAATACCACAGTTGTTAAGTGAGCCAATCATTTATTATGAGTGTTATTTTCAGCAAAATTGCTGTAAAATGTCTTGTGACCACAGGATGTTGCACATGGCCATACATGCGGCCTGGTTGCCAAATGCCCAAAGCGGTCATGTGATTGCAGACCCAGAGGGCAACTATTGGAACTTTCAATCTGGATCATATATCCACTGAATAGCTGCTAAACAACCATTTGTAAGTCAAGGAGTACCTCTCATTTTTATAGCAGCTGGATTTTCACTATCAATTATTCTGGATTCCAGTTAGTACGATGGGATAGGAGCTACATTTTCCAAGTGCAGAAGGAATGTTTAAAACCTGATGAAATAACACTGAAGAATTCAAATCAATTTGTTCAGATTTTGCTGTAATTAAATATTTTGCTTTCTACATTTAGAAAAAAAAATATGAAAAACATAGAATAAATCTTAACAATATGTATACGGTTGTAATATAGGCATTGTAAAAGATCCTTGCTCAATACGTCAATACATTTCTAACACAAATACATAGGATTCTTTCTGCTGTATTCAGCTTCTATAGAAGCATTTCTTTTTTCTCTTGCATGGAAGCAATGCCTCCATCATTTAAGGTATTTCTCCCCTTCAGAACTTACGTTCATCCCAAATCACAATCTACCCACTTACCAATTACCAATTTTTTTGCTGCACATGTAACACAGGAATCAAATAAAACTATAATGGGGATCCTAAAACAAGTGAAACGCAATGTTAGAAAATGACAAGGCTGTTTCCTGCCACACATTCAGACGCAAAGATTGCCCACCCTAGCAATATACCAACCAAGCAAAAATGATGTAATTGATTACAATTAATGGTCTTTAATCAGGCAAGAACCTTAGTTTTCAATTCATCAAGTGTATAGCAGATAATGCACAGAATCCTTTTCCCCAAACAGTCACAACAGGAATTTGAACAAGGCTGATTGGAATACCAAGTGGCAGAGATGTCTTCTTTTTCTTTATTGTCATTGCTATCTCACTACTTACTCCAACCCCAAACCTTGTATTGGAAGTCTCCTGATTGTAAAAGTCAATAGCATTTACTTCCAGAGCAGAGTGATGGTTGTAATGTGAAAAAACAATTTGAATGAATACATTCTATGCCCAATGTATTAAAAGAAGATATATTATTTAAAGTCTCATATCTACCATAAATTCTTCTCTAGTTTTACATGGCTCTTATCACCTGAATATAGTCAAGTGTCCCTTCCCTGCAAAATTTTGGCATTGGACAGATGAAGACATGAAGACATGCTGAGAGAAAGATGTCTGTTCCGTTATTTTGAATTTTACTGAAAAATACTGCAAGATGCTATATCTAACAAGTGCATGAGAACTTTTGCAAATTTTCCCCATCAATTTACACATATTTTAAAGACAACCCAACAGAGCAAAACATTTCACAATGAACAGTATATGATGATTAAACAGTATGAGGAGTATTCTTATTTTATTCTTATCACATCCATATCTAAATATAAATTAGAACACTGCTATGAAAATGAATTGTCAATGCTAATATATGTTGTGTAAAACTATAAACCAGAAGTACACAACCTTTTCAAATATCCCAAATTTTATGGGTCATATTTTGGCACTTTTGGTGATTAGATCCTAACTGAGATTTTTCAGATAGATTAAAATATCAGGGAAAAATCCAAATCTACACTATTACAGTTGTAATAATATCATCACAATATCATCATGCTATCTCATTTATTCTCCACAAGACCATTCTGAAATATTTAAAATCTATACAGCTACAGAAAACAATGTGCTTTTAAAAAAATACTTGAGACCACGGCAGCTGGGGAATGTTATTCAGTCAGATCTATGTGTAGTGCCTGTTTAGAAGTCTAAAAGTGACTGCCAAAGTGATTCTGAAAACATTTTTTCTTGTTTCTTAAATTCTTTTCAGTAAGATGTACAATTTTTTCATATTCTTCCCTAACCAAACTCTTCATGGACCATTTTGAAACTGATTATACCCTATTTTATGTAAACAGCATACAGTATTATGTGCAGCTTAAATGTATTAATTTCATCTTCCACTGTACATGCAAAGGCACTGATAAAACCAGTTCTATGAAACTCTTAAGTTCCTTGGCTTCCAAAATTTTTGTAAGTTTTAAATTTGGTTCTTAAATCAGATCATATAAAAGTTCATAAAAGCCTTCATTTAAAGTTTGTCTCTGCTAGATCCAGTTATCTTATTAAGAATATAATCTGAACCACAGTAAAAGTATGAACATGAGTGTTTCATGATATTTATACATCACTTCATATGTAAATCACCAGGGTAAATAGCGAGATACGCAGCAATTCAAGGATGCTCAGTTATAACAAAGCCTCCTATTGATACAAACTTAGGTCAAAGTTTTAAATTGACCATTCTCAAGATTTAAAAAAAAATCATTTCAAGTAAGATTGAGTAACTGAATTCGCCATCAGAAAGTTTCAAAAAGCCTTGCATGGTTCTAACTACCCTCCTTATTTTTACATATATAAATACATCTGAAGTTTGTTTTGGTCTCTCAGTTATGAAATAAGAGAAATTATAATCTAGCCCTTATATAAAGGGATGCATGAGCATGATTGTCCAACCTGAGGCTAGTTTATAATTAAAACAGTTTTGCTAACTCAACTGAAGGCAGCAATCAAAAATATCTTCTGCTCATTATATCCAATCAACAAACAAGCTACTCAATGAACTGAGAAAGCTTTCTTTATAGTCCAAGGAATAAAGGTAGTTTGCAGGTGGAAATCGCAAGCAAGATTTCCATTTAAAGATTCAAGAACTGCTTCCAAGAGTGTGTTTAGATTATATATAAAGTTTATGCTCACTTGAGCTATAAATGTTGATGCAAATACCACGCTTATAATCTCTAGAGGATTAACACTTGTCCTGTGTACATTAAGATTTCCATCATTCCCAACGTGTCATTTTTAAGACTTCCATTTTGCACTGTAACCATATTCTATGTTAGCCAAACCATTATTTTTATGATAATCAAGAGGTGTCAACAGATATTTCAAGTGATGATGGAGAGACAGCTAATTAGGCCTTGAAATTTTTCTGAGCACATCCATGTAGCAGTGGACTGAGTAGCTGGTTGATGAATGCTGATGTAGTAGATTCATCCTTTCATCAACAGTGCTTTTTCTACAAAAAGGTATTACGTGAAAAACAATTTGATTAATGGCTTTATTCTACATGACTGCAGAAATTATAAATTAAAGCAATGTTTCTCAACCTTGGCAACCTGAAGATGTGTGGATTTAACTCCCTGAATTTCCCCGCCAGCATGTATCTGTAAGTTGCCAAAGTTGAGAAATACTGAATAATTTTATTAACTATGAAACAGCCATCAAAAGTTTAAAAAATAACTTACTTTAAGATCCAATGTTGTTTTCTTTACTTGCAATACTAGGTCTCATTTTCCATAGATAATGCAGGATTGCTCATACCTTAAAAAAAAATATTGTCTTAAGCAATGATTTCTAACTTTGTTTTAAATAAATTACACCTTGAAGCTTACTGACAACTAGAGCAGAAGCATTGTCTGGATAAACTAAAGTGCACTAATAACCACTCAATCTGCTTCTTTGTGTATTTGTGTACCTTCTGAGTGGTGTTCATGGGCAGCCCATGTAGAGCATATTGCAATAATTCAACTGCATTGTCACTAAGGCATAACCATTTACAACTAAGGAAAGAACATCAATGTGCACAATGCAGATCTATGCAGACACTTCTGCTGTGATTGCCATTTGGGGAAGTGCAACTAAAGTTGGAAAGTCCTCAGAAATGGGATAGCCAAAAACCCTGCTACTCTCTCACTGGGTTTAAACCTGACTCTTGTTTCTCCCCACCTAGACCCTAACACAGTGATGGCGAACCTTTTTTGGCTCACGCGTCAAAAGCAGGGGGAGCTCAGGGGGGTTGTGCATGGGTATGCCACACCCATAATGATTTGCACATGACCCCAGTGGCACATGCACACACGACCAGCGCTCCCTCTCCCCCCACATTTTTGGAGTGCTTTTTTCACCCTCCCCAGACTCCAGAGGCTTTATAGGAGCCTGGGGAGGGCGAAAATAGCCACTCCCGGAGGCTTCAGGAGCTTCCCTGAAGGCTCCGGAGTGTGAAAAACCGGCCCTACGGGCAAGTTCAAGAACGGACTTCTGGTTTGTTCATAGGGTCGTTTTTTGCCCTCCAGACCCTTCAGGAGGGCAAAAAACAACACTGAGCAAACTGGAAGTGACTTCTGGGTTGCTCGTATGGCTGATTTTAGCCCCCTGGAGCATTCAGGAGACCTCAGGAGGCTTCCCTCAAGGCTCCGGAGGGCTAAAACTGGCCCTACGAGCAACCTGGTTCCGGTTTGCTTGTATCGTTTTTTTCCCTCTAGAGCAAGGGTCTCAAACTCAATTTACCTGGGGGCCGCTGGAGGCAGAGTCTGGGTGAAGCTGGGCCACATAAGGGATTCCTTATATTAATATTAATACTAATATTAATACTAATATTATACTTTCATATCACGGTGGGGTCCACAAGATACTGTCCTGCGGGCCCCAATTGGCCTGCGGGCCGCGAGAATGAGACCTCTGCTCTAGAGCCTTCAGGAAGGCCTCCTGGGGTTCCGGAATGCTCCGGAGGGCTAAAACCGGTCCTACGAGCAACCTGTAAGTGACTTTCAGTTAGTTCGTAGGGTCATTTTTTTGCCCTCTAAAGCCTTCAGGGAGGCCTCCTGAAGGCTCCGGAGGGCTAAAACCGGCCCGACAAGTACACTGGAAGTCCATTCCCAAACTTCTGGTTTGCCAGTAGGGCCATTTTTTTGTGCTCCAGAGGCTTCAGGGAAGCTCCCAAAGCCTCCGGAGGGCAAAAAATGGCCTCAAAAGAAGGCCGAAGTCAGCTGGCCAGCACGTGCATATGTGCTGGCCAGCTGACAGGGCAAGCCTCACGTGCCCTGACAAATGGCTCCGCGTGCCACCTGTGGCACACATGCCATAGGTTCACCATCACGGCTCTAACAGCATCCATATATTAAGACAGCAGCTTTATATCACTTAGCAAGTCATATATAATTGAGTATCATCTGCAGGTTTATGGCACCTGACTGCATGCTGGCAGATGACCTTGCCCAGCAGCCTTGTGTTAAAGCAGGGGTCTCCAACCTTTGCAACTTTAAGTCTGAAGGACTTCAGCTCCCAGACTTCTCCAGCCAGCTTTGGTTGGAGACCCCTGCGTTAAAGTCTTAAACAGTATTCAGTTCTAAGAAATCCTATAAATAAGGATCAATTCTCCTCCATCCCCTCCAAGCACCAACTGAAATTAGCCAGACAAAAGAGTGGGATGACTATAAAACAAAGTCTCCACCTTACAAACCCTGGATTCAGTCCAGAAGGAAAACACAATCAATGGAATGGAAGGCTGAGCCCAACATTTCTATTGCTCAGTGAGAAGAAATGTTGGGCTCAGCCTTCCATTCCATTGATTAGGTGAATTGTGCACCATTTTACAACCTTTCCTGCCACAGTTGTTAAGTGAATCACTGCAGTTGTTGAGTTTGTAATATGGCTGTTAACTGAATCTGTCTTCTCCATTGGCTTTGCTTGTCAGAAGGTCACATGAGCCCAACACAATGGCATGGCAACCGTCATAAATATGAATCAGTTGCCAAACGTCTGAATTTTGATCTTGTGACCATTAGGATGCAGTCACATTGGTCATAAGTGTGAAAAACAGTCATAAGTCAGTTTTTTTCAGTGCTGTTGTAACTTCAAATAGTAAAGTAATGGTAAGTTGAAGTCTACTGTACCAAGATATGTGCTCAGTCCAAACTTTCAACTTGTTGAACCTAAAATGTTCTCATTTTATCTTTGATCTGATTTGATGCCTCAGCCTAACACAACACTTTTAAAACTTACTGTAAAAATATTGTAACAATTTCTTACCTAGTTTCTTCTTTTCAGTATCTGCACTAGCTTCTGTCCAAGATTGAGGATCAGTAAGAAGGTGGCTCTGAGAATCTCGTAATGTCTTAGCCGGAAAATGGTGACTATTCTCACTGTTTAAAAAATGGGTTAAAAAAGTTGAATGAGAAGCAATTCCATGAAGTAAATTACTGATCAGGGTGCTTGGGGAATATAGCTTTAGTTGAGCCTGACTTCTAATAATAGCAGGGGAACGCCTATGTTATTTTTTTGCCAATAAGGGAGAGAGTTTGCCATACGGTAAGGAATTTCTGTGATGATTGCCCATGATGCTTCCCCAGATGTCAGTTTGGAGAAGGATGAGCCAGTCCCCAGCACCTCAGGAGGGGAGTCAGCTGATTGCTCCAAGATGGGGATTATGAGGCCAAGTGAGATAAATGGTCAATGGGAGAGTGACCCTCCGAGATGGGGGTTATGAGGCCAAGTGAGATAAATGGTCAATGGGAGAGTGACCCTCCGAGATGGGGATTATGAGGCCAAGTGAGATAAATGGTCAATGGGAGAGTGACCCTCCGAGATGGGGGGTTATGAGGCCAAGTGAGATAAATGGTCAATGGGAGAGTGACCCTCCGAGATGGGGGTTATGAGGCCAAATGAGATAAATGGTCAATGGGAGAGTGACCCTCCGAGATGGGGATTATGGGGCCAAGTGAGATAAATGGTCAATGGGAGAGTGACCCTCCGAGATGGGGATTATGAGGCCAAGTGAGGTAAATGGTCAATGGGAGAGTGACCCTCCGAGATGGGGATTATGAGGCCAAGTGAGATAAATGGTCAATGGGAGAGTGACTCTCCGAGATGGGGATTATGAGGCCAAGTGAGGTAAATGGTCAATGGGAGAGTGACCCTCCGAGATGGGGATTATGAGGCCAAGTGAGATAAATGGTCAATGGGAGAGTGACCCTCCGAGATGGGGATTATGAGGCCAAGTGAGATAAATGGTCAATGGGAGAGTGACCCTCCGAGATGGGGATTATGAGGCCAAGTGAGATAAATGGTCAATGGGAGAGTGACCCTCCGAGATGGGAGTTATGAGGCCAAGTGAGATAAATGATCAACAGGAGAGTGACCGGATGAGCAGATGACTGAATGATTGGCTGAAGCACAGTTGAAGCAGGAAAGTCCTGAAGCTTCTGGTGGGGAAACCACAGAGCTGCAGCTGGTCAGTGATGAGGAAGAGGAACTGCTTTCTCCACCCGATCTGAGAACACGAAGGGCAGCGAAAAGGCAGGAGAAGCAAAGGTTAGTTTGGCTACTCATGAGGCAGCAGCTTCATCCCTCTTGATGGGCTGCACTGGAAGCTGGCAATTTAATACAGCAGACAGATGGGGATGATACTGGGAAGAAAGTGTTCAGTTTCTTGGGCATTGTGATTCTTGCTTTGTTTTGGACTGATACTGTGCCTTGACTTGGGATCATGCCTTGTGGATTCTGGATTCTTGTCTCATGAACCCTCTTATATTGCAGATTTAATTTGCCTAGTGGACTTAGCTTGTTTTGAAACTTTCAAGCATCTTGTGGACCCATTGGCCATTGCTCTGTGGACTAGCATTGGTTTGCTTTTGGCTGAACTTAATTGGGACAGTTGAGTTTCTGGTAAAGGGAATTGCTGAGGAATATTAATAAAACCACTAAACCACAATCACATGTGTGAGTGAGCAGGACAGCACAATTTCCTTATGTCAGTCTATACCTGTTGGTTATTTTTTCCTTTAAGGTTTCCAGGAGAGAAATACTATACTTATTTTGCATATTTATTGCCAATACATAATCACACAATTAGTTAAATCAAGGCATTTGTAGGCTAGTGGGTTGGATATAATGAATGAGCTTATGTTTTCAGTATTTCAGTATCTACATAGGCAGAAAACTTTACGTATTGTTAGTGACAATCTCTTGCAATCATGTAAGAATCTTGGAAAATAGATTGCTGAAAAAAAAACCTCAGAACACTAATATAGATTGTTGAAAATATATTGTCTCACAAAATGTTAAGCAATTCGCAAATATTCTGTAGCACTAAAAGCAAGTAGTTTTTCTATTTTTCTTTATGATTATTGAGGGCTTATAAAAATAATGTGGGAGAATAATATGCAAGTATGAAATAGAAACTTTTAAAATGATTTTCTCTCTGCAATCTAGAACAAACACCCAGATTGTTCAATGGCATTAGGAATGGGTTATCAATAATATATTTTATAAGTGGTCCTTGTTTGGTGACCACAGTTGGGACTGACAGCTTTTTCATTAAGCAAAGCTTTCACTAAGTAAAACTCCAATGGTTGTTGCTATTTTAGCTATATGTAAACATTGGCTATATGTAAATATTGTATGGTAAAAAAAGTTTTAAGTTCAATTTGTTGAAATCCCCCCCCCCCCAAAAGAGGTCTTATTTACCCATTACTAGGTTATAATAGATGGGCTGTGAAAGAGATGCAAGTCAGAGGGGGACCCGGACCTGGTAGGCATTACGGAAACCTGGTTGGGCCACGAGGGAGGTCATCCCCTCGTAGAAATGTGCCCACCAGGCTACCGAGTCTTCCATCAACCTAGGGTCCTAGGGAGGGGTGGGGGGGTGGCGATTATGGTTAGGGAAGGTCTTGAGCCAAAGGAGACCACGATCCCCCAGACGACCGGGTGCGAGTCCCTCTTCGTGAAATGGGGCCTAGGGAGGCAGTTGGGCGTGTTAGTTGTATACCTGGCTCCTCGCTATGCAACAACAGCCCTGCCCGAGCTCCTAGAGGTGATAGCCGAGGCGGCGGTTGAGACCCCCAGACTTTTGGTCATGGGGGACTTTAACCTGCCGTCGGTAGGCGAAACCTCTGGTGCAGCTCGGGAGTTCATGGCTTCCATGGCAGCCATGGACCTGACCCAGGTAGTTTTGGGCCCTACCCACGAGGGTGGACACACCCTGGATCTCATCTTCGTCTCGGGACAGTGGAGTCGTGATCTGGGAATAGGGGATTTAGTCATCACACCCCTGTCATGGACAGATCACGCTCTCCTTTGGCTCGACTTTCCGATCGCTGCACCCCATCGCGGGGAGGCGGAACCGGATATTCCTATATGGTTCCGCCCCAGGCTTCTGATGGACCCGGTAAGGTTCCAAAGGGAGCTTGGGCCAATTCCTGTGGACTTGCCCCGCGACTTGACTGAGGACCTAGTGGCCGCATGGTTAAGTGCGGCCACGGGGGCCTTGGACCGAGTCGCGCCCGTGCGGCCTCTCTTGTGGCGACGATCCACCCGGGCTCCTTGGTTCACCGAGGAGCTTAGGGAGATGAAGCGCCACAAGAGACGCCTAGAGAGCAGATGGAGATCCTCTCGCTCCGAAGCCGACCGAACACTAGTGAGAACCTACATTAGGACTTATCTGGTGGCGATAAGAGTGGCCAAACGTGAGTATTGTGCCACTCTTATTGCATCTGCAGATAACTGCCCTGCCGCCCTGTTTGGGGTGACCCGCTCCCTCCTTCAACAGAGGCCGCGGGAAGCCCCTCTACAGGGTCGAGCAGAGGAATTTGGGATTTATCTGCAGGAGAAAATCACTCGGATTCGGAGCAAGCTGCCCTCCATCGACAGTGGTCCAGCTGAGCGATCCGAGGTTGCTCTTGAGACACCATCTTGGGAGGAGTTTGATTTTGTTACTACCGAGGATATGGACAAGTTGTCAAAGAGACTTAGGGCTACCACATGTTTATTGGACCCGTGTCCCTCCTGGCTTGTACTGGCATCCTGGGAGACGACACGAGGCTGGCTCCAGGGCATTGTCAACGCATCTTTGAGTGAGGGGTCCTTGCCTGCCGTCTTGAAAGAGGCGGTAGTAAGGCCCCTCCTCAAGAAGCCGTCCCTGGATCCAGCATTACTAGAGAACTATCGTCCCGTCTCCAACCTTCACTTTTTAGTGAAGGTTGTTGAGAGTGTGGTGGCCCAACAGTTTCCGCGACACTTGGAGGAAGTTGATTATCTAGACCCGCGCCAGTCCGGCTTCCGACCCGGGCATAGCATTGAGACGGCATTGGTCGCGTTGGTTGATGATCTCTGGAGGGCGCGGGATAGAGGATATTCCTCTATCCTAGTCCTATTAGACCTCTCAGCGGCTTTTGATACCATCGACCATGGTATCCTATTGCGCCGACTGGGGGGGTTGGGGCTGGGAGGCACCGTTCTACGGTGGTTCTCGTCCTACCTCTCTGGTCGGTCGCAATATGTGTTGGCAGGGGGGCAGAGGTCGGCCTCGAGGCCCCTCGTATGTGGGGTACCTCAAGGGTCGGTCCTCTCGCCCCTACTGTTCAACACATACATGAAGCCGCTGGGCGAGATCATCCGTGGTTTTGGGGTGGGATATCATCTGTACGCTGATGATACTCAGTTGTACATATCCACCCCAGACCACCCCAACGATGCCGTCGAGGTCATGTCCCGGTGTTTTGAGGCCGTACGGATCTGGATGGGTAGTAACAAACTCAGGCTCAACCCATCCAAGACTGAGTGGCTGTGGCTTCCGGCACCCCGGTTCAGCCAGATTATTCCAACTCTGGCCATTGGGGGCGAAACACCGGCCCCCGTGGAGAGGGCACGCAATTTGGGTGTCCTCCTGGATTCCCGGCTGTCCATGGAGGACCATGTGGCGGCCGTGGCCAGGGGGGCTTTCCATCAGGTACGCCTGATGCGCCAATTGCGGCCCTTACTGGACCGGGCTGCCCTTCGCACAGTCACTCAGGCCCTCGTGACCTCTCAACTCGACTACTGTAATGCTCTCTACATGGGGCTTCCCTTGAGGTGCACTCGAAAGCTGCAGTTAGTCCAGAATGCAGCCGCGCGGGTGATTACGGGAGCGCCTAGAAACTCCCACATAACACCTATCCTGCGCGAGCTGCACTGGATTCCTGTGGTCTTTCGGGTGCGCTTCAAGGTTTTGACGACCATCTTTAAAGCGCTCCATGGCTCGGGGCCTAGTTATATGCGAGACCGCCTCCTGCCCCATACATCCCTCAGACCAATACGCTCCGACAGAGAGGGCCTCCTCAGGGTGCCGTCGGCCGGACAATGCCGACTGGCGACACCCAGGGGGAGAGCCTTCTCTGTGGCAGGTCCAGCCCTTTGGAACGACTTACCCCCTGAACTTCGCACCATCTCTGACCTCCGCCTCTTCCGCAAGTGTCTTAAGACACATTTGTTCCATCTAGCCGGCCTAGCGTAGCCTCCTATACTGACTTTTAGATAGTTTTTAAATTTGGGGATTTTAATCTGGTTTTAGCACAGGTTCTATTGAATTAGTTTTTTAAATTTTATATGATGTTTTGTATGTATTTTAATTTTCCTGTGCGCTGCCCTGGGTCCGTTTGGAGAAGGGCGGGGTATAAATTGAATAAATATAAGTTAAGTTTGCTGCTTTTGTTAAGATAGAGAAATACAGAACAGAATTGGATGAAAGGCAATTGTCATTTAGTTATTTTAGACATGGCTTAGCATTTGTTATCAGCTACATGAAGGCCATTATGTGCTTCCCCAGGGGTTGTACCACTGTGCTTGCATACTGAATGTATGACTTTTCAGAATGTTTCTGGATGGCAGATAATCACTATTAATGTGCCTGAAGTATAAGATGATTATTTCTATACCCAATAACACACACAATAATATATAATATTACATTTGGCCTGGTATCTGAGACACCACTTATTTCCCACTGTTTCTGCCTGACCATTACGTGGGTGCGCTCCAGGTCCCCTCCATTAAATACTTGCCCTCTTGTGGGGCATAGGAAGTGTGACTTCCTGTTGCCCCTCCCCAATTGCTCACAGAACAACATTCCCACAGAAACAAGATTGGTTCTCTCTCTCCTGGAGTTCCAGAAAGTTATGAAAATCTGCTTTGCTCCCAGACCTGGGATTGATATTTATTATTTGTTCAATTGTTCAATTTTATTTTGTTATTTCTTCTGTGTATTAGATTATTTTGTTTCTGTAATTCAATGTTTTTAGCTGTTTTTATGCTTCTCCTAGCTTTGTACAATTCTCAGAGTCTACCAGAGTTGGGTGGCGAAGAAATGTAAATAAATAAATACACACAAACAGTATATACTGCACATAAAGAAATAACAATAACAATAATAATAATAATAATATAGCCATACTTTTTATTTGCATTGTGTCCTGCGGGAGTAGTAGCTTGTTCAATATCTTGGTTAACAAGGCAGGTAGGAAAAGAGCATCCATCTCCTAGGCTGAAAATTAATTAAAAAACATATACATAAGCAAACTGCAATCAAAAGCTTAAGTTTTTGTTTTAAAAAGTATTTAGCTCACATAGTTTAATGGGGAAATAATGCTCTCTTAAATGCAGAACTCATTTAAGTGAGACCTGGTTACTTGCAGGACCGCCTCCTACCACACACCTCTATTCGACCTGTCCGCTCCCACAGGGAGGGTCTCCTTGGTGTACCGTCCGCTGGACAATGCTGGCTGGCGACTCCCAGGGGAAGAGCCTTCTCTGTGGCAGGCCCTGCCCTCTGGAACGACCTGCCCCCCTGACCTCTGTACAATCACAGACCTTCGCCTCTTCCGTCGGGCATTAAAAACATACTTCTTTCATGTGGCCGGCCTGGCATAGCTGATATAGCTATTTTATTATTTTAGTTGGGTTTTAATTATGTTCTTAGCACGGGCCAAATTCTATTTAATTCTAGTTTTAACTATTTTGATTGTCTGTATTTTTTATATTTTATAGTTCCTGTGCACTGCCCTGAGTCCCATGTTGGGAGAGCGGGCGGTATAGAAATCCAATAAATAAAATAAATAAATAAAATAAAATAAATAAAATAAAGAACTCACCTGGTAAAAATTGGCAAGAGCCAGTACTTTTTCTCATCTCCAAAGACTTCCCTTAGGTTTTTGCTGAAGCCCAAATTAAACCCATTTTTATCTGTTCCATGTCGAAAAACAGGTGCTCGGAAGGCCTCTATAAAAATAGTTACATGGTTTAACGTTTTCAAAATAGCATCCTCAAGGGATAGCATGATTTGTGACCAAATAAAATTCTAATTCCTTACCTAAAGTTGATTTATTCTTACTGACCAACCAGCAATGATAACCAAAGAGAGAGGATAAGCTAATTGAAAACATAGCTGCTGCAAAGAACAAAAACATAATATGGAACTTGGCTTGAGTGTCAGGAAGGCCATTCTATAAAGAAAGAGAAAAAATTGTTTCAATGTTCTTTACACACATAAATACATTTATTTAAAAATCAAGTTAGATCAATAATGACTGCATACAATCTTCTCATTTATGCCAGTGTTTTTTCCAACTTGCCAACCTTAAGATGTGTGGACTTCAACTTCCAGAATTCCCCTGGCAGTATAAAGTCTACACATCTTATAAGTTGACAACTTTGAAAAACACTGATTTATATTATAACTATAATATGACAGTGGCACAGCAGTTAGAGTGCAGTACTGCAGGTTAGTTCTGCTGACTGCCGGCTGCCTGTAATTTGGCAGGTCGAATTTCACCAGGCTCAAGGTTGACTCAGCCTTCTATCCTTCTGAGGTCGGTAAAATGAGGACCCAGATTGTTGGGGGCAATATGATGACTCTGTAAACTGCTTAGAGAGGGCTGTAAAGCAATATATAAATCTAAGTGCTATTTGACCTAATTAAAGTGCTATAAATACAGGTAGTCCCAACTTAAAACTATTCGCTTAATGATCTTTAGAAATTACAATGGAACTGAAAAAAAGTGACTTATTACCAATTTTCAAACTGTGGTCACCTGATCAAAATTTGGACTTTTGATAATGATCGCAAAATGGGACAAAATTCACTTAGCAACTGCGTTGCTTAGCAATGGAAATTTTGGGCTCAACTGTGGTCATAAGTCAATGACTACTTGTATTATTATACGGAAAAATGTAGAGGACTGTTTGAAAATGCCTTAAGATAGTATGCAAACCCAGACATGGGGCTCTGTAAACCATGGTTTGTTCAAATCCAACTACAGATATTTGTGATTTCAGTCATAGCTAATTAATTTTATTTATTTATTTATTTATTTATTTATTTATTTAATTAGATTTATAAACCGCCCTATCTCCCCGAAGGGACTCAGGGCGGTGCACAGGAAACAATAAAACCACATTCAATAAATACAATCCAAGATAATTAAAATGGATTAAATATACAGGCCTGTGCTAAAATAAATTTAATACCCTAGTAAAAACCATTCTAAAATTATGCCAGGCCGGCCATCTGAAACAGGTGAGTTTTTAGTGTCCGGCGGAAGAGGCGTAGGTCCGTGATTATACGGAGGTCGGGGGGAAGGTCATTCCAGAGGGCGGGGCCTGCCACAGAGAAGGCTCTTCCCCTGGGCGCCGCCAGCCGGCATTGGCTAGCTGATGGCACCCTGAGGAGGCCCACCCTGTGGGAGCGGACAGGTCGAAGGGAGGTGTGTGGTAGGAGGTGGTCCCGCAAGTAACCAGGTCCCGTGCCATGGAACACTTTAAAGATGATTAACAATTGTTAATCAAATTACAACTAAACATGATGAATGAATTAGGTTTATAAGTTGAAGCTTGATAAATTTAAGTGTAATTGACTTGCAACCATTTTTTAAAGTACTAAAAATATTGAAGGCCAATAAATAATCCATCATTCTATAATTATCTCTCTCTCTCTCTCTAATTTTATTTAAAGATCCAAAATACTAATTAACACCCATAACATTTAAATACTGTACATGGAATATGTAGAGGGGAGGGGGAATTCAGATATTCCTGATTCTCATTATATCTTGTCAGGAAGACATAATTTAAATACTAGCTTTAAGCAAAACATTGTTTGAAAACTATAGAGCTATGTAGAGGTTAAGCACAGTTTAAACAATTCAGAATATTCCAGTTACTGACTAACACCAATATATAATTAAATCCCAATGCCTGTCATATTCCCTTGTACCACACAACTATGGGTTTCTGGGAAGTGTAATCAGAAGGTGCAGTGGTGCTGAAATATCTACAGCTTTCCCAAGTTTCATTCTTACAGGAGTCCTGAGTCCTGCCATTAGCCCATTTCAATAATTTTGCCCTACACTTTCCAATGTCACCTAATTGAAGCATATAGACACAAGATTTTCGATTGTGTATTACCTCATCAGAACCAGAAAATGAATTCACACTTACTGTCCAGAATCTAATAAAATGCTGTAACTCAGTTGCAAAGATGAAAAGGCAGTATAATAGAGAGTAAGCTAAGAACAGAAGGAAAAACTTATAATTTGAGAATCCAACACAGTTGTTCACCCTAGGAAAAGAAAATACAAATTGCTGAAAATATATGTATGAATGGACACTACATAAAATATCATTTCTAATACTCTATTATGAGTAAACACACTTCTGTTTTTCATATTACAATAATTCTTTAAATAAAGGAGTTACATCAATGCACAGTATAACATAATATTACAAACATAAATGTAACAGTGACAAAAATTAAAAACAGAAAGATGATCTGGAAAGAAAAATAGTTCTTTCCATATTTTCCACAAAAAGTACACAGCTTTTGAACTGGTATTACTCCTTCCCTGGAGTTTCTTAAAGAAACTGGTTTCAACAGTATTGCTTCTCATTATAGTTCTTCTGTTCTCACCTGTGCTACTGTTAAAGTAGGAACAGTAAAATCTTTTTTTTTCCTTTTACTAATAAAGACAGACAGTTTTTCGATGTTCATAATGACAAAAAATTACTTACCAGGGACAATGATGATCCATTTTCAAAATACATCTTAAAAAGACAAACAATGTAGATTATTTTATAGAAGTCACAGAAAAGTTAATCAGACTGTGACAAAACTTTTATGCCAAAGACAATCTTAATCATAGAACAAGTTAGTCCATAACTTCAGTCGGTATAACTGGACCAGCATCTAAATGAGTAATTTCATTTGTGCTTGAGCTGACTTAGATATCATTCATATGAATACTTCCTTATTTTGTCAGACCATCATATCAGAGGGCTGTCTAGTCTTTAGGGCTGGCATAAAATGAGGTGACTCAATATTGGAAGCTTGATTTGGGCTCAGGTTTTATGGTTTTGTGTCTTTGGTTTTAATAGTTTTAATATGTTTCTATGTTATTTTTATTTTTGATTAGGAGCCACCTGGAGTTTGATATAAGATGGGTGGCTATACAAATAAAATAAATAAATAAATAAATAAATAAATAAAAACAGTTCTGAAATCACTTTCAACAGGTAAGATGGAAATAAATTCTGAGCTTTGCAAATATTATAATATTTGTTTCTTACTTATCACAGACAGAACAGTGATGGCAACGATCAGGTTTTATAAGTTGGCATCTATCACAATATCTGATTGCTGTAAAGACACAAAAAGATTCATGTTTACCCTACTTGCTGCCTTGTGTATATCTTCCTGCATATCCCAGACAACTGTAAAAAGTATGTAATAAAGAGTCATTTTGTGAACAATCTTATCTTTCTCTTTTGGGACACAAAAAATAAATGATGTTATACATTATACCCCATTTCCCCGAAAATAAAACCTCCCCAGATAATAAACATGCGCTAAAATAAACCCTCCCCCCAAAATCAGCCTAACCCGAAAATATTTAGATGCATGTGCAGCTGGTCCCCATTTCCTCTGGTTGGTTGCCGTGGAAATAACACAAGGTGAGGTGAGGCTGGAGAGGGAAGGTGAAGGGAGAGAGGAACATGCCCTACACCCTCATCTGTTGTGGCCCAGCCGGCTCGGGATGAGCTGCTGATGGATTCCTCTAGTGAGGAGTCCTATGAGTCTGCTCTAGAGGAGGAGGCCAAGAGTGAGAGAGCAGAGAGCCCGGCTAGGCATCAAGAGGCACCTGGGGCTTGGTGTAGTGGGGAGGAGGAAGCCCAGTTTGTCCCTGATGTCAGGCTAAGAAGGATTGAGAGGAGGCAATGGCAATTAGCAGAATGACGCAGTCGGAGATAATCAGTAGCAGCTGCCTAATTGACTGGCCCCTCCCAAGAGGCTTTAAAAGAAATCCTCGGTACATCGAAAGGTTTGCAGGAAACAACAGAGAGTCAGAGAGTTTTACAGAGTCGGTGAGTTGGTATCGTGTTATCTTCTAGTCAAGGTTAGTTCAGGCAAGCTGCCAAGTAGCAGTCAGTCTAGTCCTTTGTCTTGTGTCGGGAGGGAGTCAGAACACTTACCTAACGGCCACTCCTGCAACCCTAGCCATCGTGCTCCTTCTGTCACATTAATGGCCACCAAAAAAAGAGTGGATGGCCCAGCAACGTGCAACACAGAAGCAGTTATGAGGAGACCACACTTGCCGCCTCCTGCACCTCAAAAATAATAAATGAGGCCAAGCGTTTATTTCGGGGGTCAAAAGAAAATAAGACCCTGTCTTATTTTTGGGGAAACACAGTAATTCTACCCTGTTAATTTGTACTCAGCCCACTGAGTACAATACGACATATTCATAGATGTTTGTGCATAGAATTACTTCTTAGCTAAAACATATTTTAACCGTATTCTTGAATAATGCAAAAATATCTGATTTTAATAACCTTAGTACCAAGATAACTCTTTAAGAAATATAGGCTAACAATCAGCTGTTTGGCAAGCAATTGAAGAGACTATCAGGTCCTTTCAGCACAACTAATCAAAGTTACCAACAATTATTCGATAAAACTGTGATGAATAACTGCTACTGCATGAATTTGTAATTATGCAGAGTTCTCCTAAGAAACAATCTCTACATTCAATAGGACTGGAAGTGCAGTCAACTAATTATCCTATTCAAATAGTTATACAATTGATCCAGAAAAGATCATAATCACAAAGTCTGTTAAGAGAGCCAAAAGGTTGTTTTATTTATACACTACAAGTTTTTAAGCAGGGCAGTCTTAATATAAAACGTATGGGATAATGCTGGATTGAATTCAAGTTATAATTTTTTTAAATGATATACTATATTAATATTTTCTGGAAAAACATGCGGAATAACTTTAATTTTAGTAACTTGTGTTCATAATTAAATGCAATTGAAATTAAAGATACAATAACTTTAATGCACCCTTTGGTTTAATAATTGTTTTTTTAAAATACTCTGGCCTAATTTATAGAGATGAGCAAAACAATTCAAAATCATACCCTAAATTTTCAACCCTAAGAGATCATTTCATTTCACTTTGTTTCATTTAGTTTTGGCATATTATGACTGGCTTTGATTTTTTTCAAAAATATTCAAGTAAATAAATTTGGTAAATAAATCTCTTTGCCATCAGTTGGACGTAGGCTAGAGAAGGAACTGGGGTGGTTTCTTGGATTGTTAAACAAACATTTATAGACAGAATAGTTTTGAATGGCTGCTTAATGGGGAACCAAAGCTGGAGATCACAAAGTACTCTAGATGAGCATCTTGAGAGCAGTCTTACAAAGCTAGGTGCCATAGAACACCTGGCCAATCTAATAAACACTTATTTATAAGAAGAATGTTAGATGTTGTCCTTCCCTCTAGCCGAAGAGTATGTTCCTTAACTTGGTCTTTTTCTGACAAATGAACTAATTTTAAGCAAATCACTGGACAGAAACCACCTTGGCAATATTTCATAATGGTTTTTTTAGATTTTATATGGATATTCTTAACTTATGTCTGCTAAATAATCAGGAGGACATCATTACTGACAAATATTTACCTCCAGACATGGTTCTTGTACTGATAGGGAGGTCCTTGGCGGCCCTCTTCAGCACTTCTTGATGGGTTTCATTTCTAGGTTCTCTTTCCAGCAATTCTTTATCTGAATAGCTCAGATGGAACTAGGAAATAATGCAGGTCTTGAATCATTATTTATTAACCATTTAGTATAATCATCTTTAAACATTTACCTAAATATTGGAAAGTTTGAAAGTAAAAGAGATAATTTTTTGCTAGCAGATGTGGCTCATACTTTCTCAATTCAGAAAGACTATCTATAGAGGTAGTCCTTGACTTATCATAGTAATGGAATTGCCCATTTCTGTCGGACGTCGTGTACTATGTTACATGAAACACATGATTAACAACTTCCTTTCCCAAATGCATTCATTAAACAAATGCACGGGTTGTTAAGTAGAGAATGGGGTGACTCGGGTGTGAGAAACTGAGGGAGGTATAGTGCAGGCACAGGCACACCTAGGAGGCCTCCAGCACCCTCTGAGGTATCCCATGTTCTGCCTCCTGTCCCATGGGTTCCCCAGAGCTCTATGGGCCACCTCCATACCCCACCCCGACATAACTGCACACATACAATACAATACAATACAATAGCAGAGTTGGAAGGGACCTTGGAGGTCTTCTAGTCCAACCCCCTGCGTGGGCAGGAACCTTTTACCATTTCAGACAAATGGCTATCTAACATCTTTTTAAAGACTTCCAGGGTTGGGGCATTCACAACTTCTGGAGGCAAGCTGTTCCAGAGGTTAATTGTTCTAACTGTCAGGAAATTTCTCCTTAGTTCTAAGTTGCTTCTCTCCTTGATTAGTTTCCACCCATTGCTTCTTGTCCTGCCCCCAGGTGCCTTGGAGAATAGTTTGACTCCCTCTTCTTTGTGGCACCCTCTGAGATATCGGAACACTGCTATCATGTCTCCCCTGGTCCTTCTCTTCATCAAACTAGACATACCCAGCTCCTGCAACCGTTCTTCATATGTTTTAGCCTCCAGTCCCCTAATCATCTTGGTTGCTCTTCTCTGCACTCTTTCCAGAGTCTCCACGTCTTTTCTACATCGTGGCGACCAAAACTGTATGCAGTATTCCAAGTGTGGCCTTACCAAGGCACTATACAGTGGCATTAACACTTCACGTGATCTAGATTCTATCCCTCTGTTTATGCAGCCTAGAACTGTGTTGGCTTTTTTGGCAGCTGCTGCACACTGCTGGCTCATATTTAAATGGTTGTCCACTAGGATTCTTAGTGGACAACAACATACCTTTTGAAGATATCCATAACTCAGGAAGTTGGAGTAGAGAAGACTGCTCCCTTGCTTAAGAGCACAATCAAGAAGAAATCCTCTTGCTTTTGCTTCCATTGCAACTATTACCCCCCCACCCCAGCCAGCATAAACTTGTAGTGATTTATGCTGGCTGGGAAGGAAAGAATTACCACAGAAGCAAATGTGATGGGATTTCTTCTTTGCTCTGGCAGCATAAGACTAGCGTAAAGCTAGCAGTGGAAGAAATCATATAATTTACGTTGGGGAGGAGAGGATTGCAAAGACATGATTTCTTCTTAGCGTCGCCAATGCTACCTTTACACTAGTCATATACTGGCAGAGCAGAAAAAAAAACCCATCGCTTTTGCTTCCTTTGCAATCCTTTCCTTGACAGCCAGCATAAATAACTACCGATTTAAGTTAGTTGGAGAGGAAAGGATTGCAAGGGACAAAATGGGCACAATTTTTTCTTAGCTTTGCGGCATAAGACTAGCGTAAAGCTAGCACGGGTGGCTCTAAGAAGAAATCATAGCGATTTATACTCACTAGAGGAAAGGATTGCAATGGAAGCAAGAGTGATAGGATTTCTTCTTCTTGATTGTGCCAGGTAGGTGGAGCAAGGGAGAGGCCTTCTCTGGGTAAGTGAGCGAATGGTGACCAGGGAGTGGGCTGGGGAGGAGTGGGTGGAACCTGGTATGTTGGCAAAGCAGACCCAGTGCCTCAGAGGACCTGGCCAAGCAGGATAGGGTGGTAATAGATGGGTGGGTGTGCTGCAGCATCTATGTAGTTGGTCTTAAGGGCAAATGACCATGAGGCCACTGCAGGGTTCATAACTTTGAAACAGGTTTGTATTTAGCTTTTGGGGGGGAGAGGATGTTGTAACTTCAAATGTTTGTTAAATGGCCTGTTGTACCTCAAAGATTACCTGTAATCCCATTTGCTTGAACATGAAATTATAACCATAATTAAGGATCTGATTAATTAAAGCCTGGACTGTGCTTAGAGTTTTTTAAGGGAATCCTAACAAATTACTCCTATTGCTAGGTGAAGTTGGTAGGAAGAAAGCATACATTGGCAGGTAGGAAATTCATATTCTTAAAAACGAAAGAAAACAAATGAAAACACAACTACCGTATTTAAAATTTATTTTTTTAAAATTGTGTAATATTGAAAATCAATACATCAATCTCTCTTCCTTATAAAAGTGATATAATATTTTGGATATTAAAACTAAATCTGTGCTTAACCTCTTAAAGAAATAATTTGAAAGACAATTAGAAAATGAGGTTAAAAGACAATCTTGATCAGTGTGCAGAAGAGAAATCCTTGAATAAACAATAGTATCAGCAATATTTTATATCATTTAATGAAAGAAGTGGCCCTTTGCAAGTAATTATAAAATGACTGCTATACATAGATTTAAACTAACATTTTAAAATAATACATTATTGTATATTAGTTAAATAATTAAAAATAATAGGTCTGCCTATAGAAACAAAAATGATTTTCATTGTTTCTGTTATTAAGATCAAGCAATAGTATTATATTTCTCCATTTATACATGTATAAATT
Organism: Rhabdophis nuchalis; assembly: GCA_039707465.1. Taxonomy (NCBI): domain Eukaryota; kingdom Metazoa; phylum Chordata; class Lepidosauria; order Squamata; family Natricidae; genus Rhabdophis; species Rhabdophis nuchalis. Next base: position 44,295,152 of record CM077648.1, on the reverse strand, counting down.
GTAATGTAATATATTTTTTCAATTTTATTTAACAATCTGCTATTTGAAATATGTTAAAATTATTCCCACCACAGTTAGTGACAAGACTAAGAAAATTCAGTATTAAGGAACTGAATATACTTGTTGGGGGGGGGGTATTTTCTCTTTTATACGTTATATCCTTATTTCTATAATAGCAAATTAGGGAAAAAAGAATAAGTACATTAAATACCACACAATATAAACTAATGTTTTTTCAATAAATGTTGAAAGCTTTGATATTATCAACGAAGTGCACATGTTGGTAGCCTGTGTCTTCAGATGAACAGATGGAAAGCTAGAGAGAATATATTTACGTAGGATGTTATTTACTGTATACACACAGAACCTTTGTGCACCAGAAAAAAAACAGTAAACAAGTTTTTTTTCCTTACACAAAATTATAACTTACTTCTTTGGAAGGATTCATAGGTAATGTAAAGATTGTTTTCCAGTAAGACCACAAAAACATCATGAAAAATAGATGATACGCAATCAGGCACACCACTAAAACAAGATCATAAAATTAAGGCATTAAGCAAATGATAGATATTGTCAAAGATGTACAAACAACCAAAAAAGAAAAGAGCCAAACGTTCCCAATGGTTCACCATAAAGAACAGTGCTATCACAACACCAACAGAATTATAAAATAATGACTATTAAAGAAGCTACAAAGCACTACCAGAATGTATTCAGGTAGAAAACTTTGTAAGGAAGAAAATTCTGTGTGTTCTGTCATTTAAACTTTTCATTATCTATATCTGTATTCCTTGGAATGGATCTAATGAGGGCGAGAAAATCTTCTTAATGTGTCTATAGCAAGATTGGTTTTATACAATAATAACAAAAACTCAAGGGCCCTGTTCTATCAAATCAAAGACTTATTTATGTCCTATTGCCATTAAGACCAATTACTCTTCTATAGCAGCTAATGTTCAGAGATATGGTAAACAGGCATCCTGATTAGTTAAAAATAAGGTAATCAATAACTACTAATCCATCTAAAGCATCTTAAACTCATGGTCATCAATGCAGTTTTACTACATAATATAATTTATGGATGGAATAAAAAAAGTGATAACTTTCTGCTCAAGAAGTCTACAATTTAACTACTAAAATAAAGGAGACATAATCAAAGAAAAACAAGAAAATAGCTTAGTTTGACAACGATATTAGCATCAGTAGGAGATAGGACAAAAGTCATAGCAATACACAAGATAGACACTGTTATATATTCCTTAACAGTCTTCTGACTGGTTCTGCCCCATTTTCTAGGGCAAAGAGTAATATAAGTACTACAATGTTGGTATTAATGCAGCAAATAGAAGCATAAGAATGGGAAGGAGTCTGTTGGTATCAACTAAAGTTACCTCAATTTATTCTATTAAATTATATATAATCTGTTTGGTTCTATCTGGTCATACATATAGAGAATATAGATCAACCTTCTGTCCCCTTTTTCTTTAGAAAACCTGATGATCATTGCTTAGGTTTAATGATCTAGGTATAGGGAGACATAGGAACAAAAATACAGCCTAAAATCCAATTTAAAAATGCAATCTTCAATAATTTATTGCTGAAATAAATAAAATTTTGATGAAGTGCCTGAGAATATACATATTATAGCAGCCTTAAATTCTATAAACTACAAAGTAGGAAAAAATAGCTATTACTTACTTTTTTCTCCAATATTTGATATTGTTACTGTAAGAGAGAAAAGGAGGAAAGATCAGTGAGAACACTTGACATTATTTGGACACAAAAAAAGCATTCTCAGTTTCTGAAGTACATATCGTGTTTCCCCGAAAATAAGACAGGGTCTTATTTTCTTTTGACCCTCAAAATAAGTGCTTGGCCTTATTTTCAGGGAGGTCTTATTATTTTTGAGGTGTAGGAGCCGGCGAGCGTGATCACCACATGGCTGCTACTGTGTTGCAATATTTTCAGGGAAGGCTTATTTTAGCGCATGCGCTCAAAAGCCTGATTGGAGTTATTATCCGGGGAGGTCTTATTTTGGGGGCAACAGTATATACTTATCTATGAATGAACATATAAATATAGTAGTTTATTTTGCATTCCTACATTGTACTTCATTGAATTAAATATTGCTTCTGAATAAGATCTTTGCAGATTTTTCAGAGGGGAATAAAAACAGTCCATACAAAAAGCACTAACTATGAATTCTAACACGTATTGCAAGGTTAAAGTAATAGAATCTTGCAAGCCTGAAAGCATTATTTCCCTCTTTTACTTTACAGAAAATCAGAAATGGTTCTCGTGTCTCTTTTGATTCTGTCAGCTGAGATACTTTTTGCATGATAATTGTCTAGTCTGCAATTCTTCCTCCTGTTTTCCAAAGTTGTTCCCACAGACCCATCAGCGTTCCAAATATAATCCAGAATTAAATCAGAGTCCAAGGCAGAGCTTTCCTCAAAGTTCCAATTTAATAAGAGAGACATGTTGGTACAATCTGTGGAAAACTCGAATCTGAAAGCTTCCTGGGTTTTCCACCCAAATGAAAGTTCAAGACCTTGGCTCCACACCCACAAGTTCATCACACGGTCCAATCTTCCACTGCCACGCTGGCAATGCCATCCATCCATTTCCGGTCAGGTGCAGAGGTTCAAAGACAAAGGATGACCTTGGGCTTCTAGAAAGGAATGTTTTAGTTTGACAACCACAAATTCTACTCTTTACTATTCCCCTCTCCCTATTCTCCACTAATGAAACAGCATAGTAAAATAAGAGAGAGGGTGGCAGGCCAAAGATCCTAAAAGGAAGATGACTGCGGGCCTAACAAGACCATTACAAGTTCTCAGCAATACATTCAGTAAAAAAGTCTGTCCAAAGGACAACAATCAAGATGATAGGGTGAGTAGAATGAAAAACTTGCAGTGTTTGAAGGTACTACATATTTTTCAAAAATGGACTGAGACAGATCTAATAGCCATTTTCAAGTATCTTAAGATCAGCCAGAAAATGGGGCAGATTCATTCCGAGCTGTTCCACAAGGCAGGAGAAGATTTTGTTAACCTTCTTGAAAGACATAAAGACCTTGGTTTCTCTCACTGGAGTTTGCCTGGAATCTTAATAGAACTCTGTGTGTAAGGTACAAACATACAAGGTATTATGTGTGGTAAGGTGTTATTTTTTTACAGAAGCCTCAATTTGGTTACTTTAAGTTGTATATTGTTTTATTTTGTTCACTGTTCAGAGTTCCTTTGGATGGGTAGCAATATACTATGTATGATACATTAAGAAACAATGGGATTAAATTAGAAGGAAGTCAATTTCAGTTTGACATCAGAAAAAATATACTAATTGTACAAACATCAGAAGAACAGATTGCCTCCTGAGAAATGGTGGATTCCCCTTTGTTGAAATATTTAAACAGAGTTTGAATGGCCATTGTCACAGCTACTGTAATAAGGGATTCTTGCAGATTTAACTGAATTATCTTTATAGCATTTTTCCAATCTTACATTCGATTCTATGAAATATGAATTGTTAAGGAATGAAATATTTATATTTAATTATTTTACATAATGACTAATTACTAAGAATTAATAAATTGTAGCTGGTCTCGAAACTGATAATGATTTGACAGTTACGGTACTGAAATTTTGCTTTTTCAATTCAAAGACAGAGATTAGGAAGATTCATTTGTAAGGATTTCCTTGACATTTTTGCTCATTTCCACATACAATGAAGATTATAATTACTCTGAGTGAGGTTTAGTTTCCATCTTTAGTTTCCATCTTTGACCACACTTCATCACTAAATGTCAGACAGTACAGATAAACAAAATATCAACTACTCTCATTTTGCATTGCTGCCAAATTCTCCATGGAGATAAAACCAAACCAAATTAAATTATGAACTAGGGGAGTGTGACATAAAAGCTAGACCACATCCTGACTTTAAAAAAGATTGCAACCAAAAAACAGTCCACCATTTTCTTGTTTGCTTTTGCAGATTTCAAGAAAAATAGAAAAAAAATGAGGGAAAGAATGTGAGAAAGACGAAAGAAAGGAACAGTGGATGTATATAATCAAAATCACATGAATAGCATTATTCCACAATGAGCTGGTGAAGAGGTTTAGGAAGAGACTGTTGCTATGGATCCAAGAGAAACAGTAATATCATCTACTTTTCATTTCATTTTCAGCATACTTATCATATTAGGCTTCTCAGTGTAATTTATTTTTAAAATGATAAAATTGTCTTAGGTTCAACAGACAGGACAATAATGGAAATAAACAAGTATCTTCTAATATTCTCTCTCCGTCTCCCAAAAGATCTCCTTAATGCAGGCTCATCTTTTGTTTAGGTTAAGAAAAATTGGATATTGGTTATGAAGGCAACCTTTAATACAGACTATGGACACTTCACGTATTTTAATAATCAACATTTTAAAAAAGAAGCAACACAAAGAATTAACATACCTGAAAATGATAGACCATATTCAAATAAGGCAATATTCTATTAACATGCTTTAATGGCAGCCAACCTTCATGAAATTTAGATTATATGTCAGTTCAGATTCTGAAAAATACAATTCCTTATTTTATACCTATAATTACACCATCCAGCAGGTAATTTGGTTATAATATAAAAGCGCTTAGAAGTTTTAGACCAGAGCAGAAAATCTAAATTGTGATATTTTTATCTATTTCTTCACTGAGCTTATTTACCCAGAAGATGATAATGTACAGGTATTAAAAATCAAGTTCATAATTTTGCTTTCCATTCTTAGAAATATAGCTTCACAGAGAATGTGTCTGTCTACTCCTGTGTTTGTTTATATACTGCTGATAAACATTGCTATTTCAATACCAGCAAGCACACACAGCGTTTTTTTTTTTACTGCTTTGCCTTGGTTAACAAATGCTAACACTTACCCCAGGAGACATCATTTCCTGTACAACAGATAGTAACTCTCAAGAGATCTTTCTTAATGAATTAAGGCTAGAAGTCTTAAAATCAAGCTCTCTTTAAAATTACCAGTTTGCTTTCCAACATGGGACCCATATAGAATCCATTAATATTGAATATTGAATATTGTATTTTCTGTTATGGATTGCACCAGTGGAGTGCAATCCATAACAGCTGAACCAATTTCGTTGTATACATGATGTACAATGACAATAAAGGCTGCTATTATTATTGTTATTACTATTACTATTACTATTACTATTATTATTATTATTATTATTATTATTATTATTATTATTATTATTATTATTATTATTATTGTCTTTATTCATAAAACATGAAACTCAGCCAACTCAACATTTAAAAATGCATATTACAAATACTATTGACTGGTGCTAATTGTTGATACAGTTTGCTGCCAGCGTCCTACGTATCAACCAAGTATCTTCGTAGAATATAGGATGTTCCAAGTAGCGCCGTTTTTTGCAATTCCGCTGGTGTTATTGCAGGAAGCTGCAATTTGCTGAGATATTTATTAAAATTCTTGGACATGGTGCCAAGTGCCCCGATGACAATGGGTGTCACTGTGACATGCTTCATCCATAGCCATGTAGTTTCAATGGCCAGGTCGCGATATTTAATGCTTTTTTTCTAGTTCTTTTTCTTCGACTCTGGCATCTCCAGGAACATTATTATTATTATTATTATTATTATTATTATTATTATTATTATTATTATTATTATTATTATTATTATTATTATTATTATTATTAGTAGTATTATTCACAACTTTATTCATAAAACATGAAACTCAGCCAACTGAACATTTAGAAATGCATATTACAAATACTATTGACTGGTGCTAGGCTGCCAGCATCCTAGGTCATCATCATCATTATCATTATTATTGTTGAATAGGGGAGGGTAAACAAGGGACTCACGCAGGCAGAGTTGGGCGACGTAGGCGTAGTAAGACCAGGCCAGGATGCTGCAGATGAAGAGGACCGGCACCCAGTAAAGGAAAGGACCAGCACGCCGCCACAGGCAGTGTCGCCTCCCGCCTCCTATCCGAGAGCAGCTGCGGGAGGAAGCCACCGACCCCGCCGGAGACGCCATCTTCCCGCGCCCCATCTTCCCTTCCCCGATTTAATCAGCCCTTCCGTCTGCCAGGAGGGCCCGGGCCCTCACCGCACATCCCGGGCGGCGGCGACGGCGCCAGAGAAGGCTGGCTGGTCCCAGCGCTTCTTCGCCTGTCCCTCCAAGCGGAGCCTTCCTCGGGATCGGCGAAGGCTGCTCCTCCTCCTCCTCCTCCCCACGATCGCCTCCAGCCTCCTCCCTCCCTCCCGCTCGGCCGTCTGTCCGTCAGTCAGCCAAGAAGCTCCGGCTGCCCACCTCTTTAGCGGGAGCGTGGGAAAAAGGGGGGGCGCGGCTGAGGACTCTCCGGCTAAACGGCCCGGGCTGCTCTCGCATTGACGGCTCGCAGGGCGAAGGGCGGGCAGAGGAAAGGCGAGGCTTCCCCCACCCCCACCCCCAGCCTCCGCGTAGCAGGAGGCGGTACGGGCTTTCGGGATGCCCCCATCCTGAGAAGGTCCGAACGAGGGACGGACGGCATTGGTACCTTGTTGGAAAGGTGTATACAGGGACGGTGGGAGACCTGCGGCAATTCCCCTGCCTTGTCCCTTCGTCCGCTCTTTCAGCCTTTGGGCAACCGTTAGGCCAGGGGTCTCCAACCTTTGCAACTTTAAGTCTGAAGGACTTCAGCAAAGCTGGCTGGAGAAGTCTGGGAGCTGAAGTCCTTCAGACTTAAAGTTGCAAAGGTTGGAGACCCCTGCCGTTAGGCGGTAAACTTTACTCGGCCAGTATAAAGCGTTTTGCCTAATCTACATCAATATCCCTCCCGTCACGTTTGGGGCTTTGTCTTCGGATGGGGAGGAATAAAGTTACCGGTTTGGAATGAATGGCCAGTTTGAATAAATACGACACGAGATAAAGGAGGGGATCCTTTTCCTGCGATGGAGCAATTTCGCATTCGAAAGGAAATTTAAATGAAATCGATTTTTTTTTTTGGTAACGATCCTAGGCCAGCACAGAAGAACTTCATGTTGATACATTAATTCTGGCAACATAACACTTAATGTAATAATATAACAGCATGAACTCCCTTTGAAATTTAGGCTTAGAGAGTGAATTTAGTCTTGTCATCTCGATCTTTTAAATGGTAACCTGGTCTGTGCTTTATACCAAGTTATATATTACATATGCTTACGTATGCTACTTGCGAGACTGCCTCCTACCACATACCTCCCTTCGACCTGTCCGCTCCCACAGAGAGGTCCTCCTCAGGGTGCCGTCTACCGGTCAATGCTGGCTGGCGACCCCCAGGGTGCGGGCCGCCTCTGTGGCGGGTCCAGCCCTCTGGAACGACCTGCCCCCCCGACCTTCGCACCATCACGGACCTACACCTCTTCCGCCGGGCGCTCAAAACACACTTTTTCCATCTGGCCGGCCTGGCATAGATTAAATGATTTAATTTTAAATATAACGTTTTTAATAGTTTTTAATTACATTTTAGCACAGATTTTCCAAATTTAATTCTATTTTTATACTGTGATTGTATGTTATGGGTGTTCTTATTCTTTCTGTGCACCGCCCTGAGTCCCACCAGGGAGATAGGGCGGTACAGAAATTTGATTAAATAAATAAATAAAATAAAATAAAGTATGTTATAGATATGCTGAATGAACTGTAAATGCCCAACACTTGGTTTGCAAATCACAGTAGTTGAATCCTTTACCAATCCCAGTTTAATTGATAGGTTAATTCATTGTGTGAAGAATGGCTGGTTGCCATTATGACATGCAGAAGTTTTACTTGTTTTTTAATGTGTAAAATCAAACCACCATATTTAGGTCAATTCCTATTGACTACATGAAGAGATTCATGTTGCTTTCTTGACAATAATATGGTAGTTGACTAGTATCTTCTTCCAGGATTTCTTTCTGATTTTTCTAGTTTGGTTGGGTTACATAGTTTTTCTCAATTTTTCCTTTCTTTTTGTAAAATAAATGACAGGCTTTAATATGTATTGTGTTGCTGTTCCTCTGAGGTTGTTGTAATCATTTTAGCCATTGTCTATCCACTGCAGGACGAAGGTCTCTTCTACGTTTCCAATCAATACAGTCCTGAGTTTTCTATTGCCAATTGAGCCCACAATACTTGCTGATGTTGTTGATCCATTTTATTTTAGTTCTTTTGTGGATATTTTTTTATCAAGTGGAATCCATTCTATGACTGTCTTGATCCACCTGCCATCAGTTCTTCTTGCTAACCAGCCCATTTCCTTTTCAATCCCTTTACTCCCTTGATGATATTGTATACTTTCATTTGTTCTCTAATCCATGTGCAGGTCTTTCTATTTTATCTTGTAATGCTGAGCATGTATCTTTCCATTGCTCATAGTTTTTGTATTGATTATGAGATTAGTGCCATCTCTAACCAAAATATTTTAAAGAACTGTTAAGGACCAGATTTTTCTTATGTCTTGATACATAAAACTATAGAAGTTAAAGAGGGAGTAATTTCTTAGCACTCAATTTATTCTAAGTTCAGCTTCTATTTTTCTCTCTCTATATATATTTTCATTTCCATAAAGGATGTGGAAAAAAGCACACATTTGTCCACCCAGTTTAATTTATCAATAAACATAACTTGCACCAGATCAGAGATTATGTGCTATCTTTATATGAGAATTGACATGTTATAAAAAGTTTCCATCCATTTCCCCATGTTTCTTAAACATACTGCAAAGGTGTACAAATTTATACATTTGTTCTAATATTTGCCATTTATTTCAATTTTTATTTATTCTCTATTCTTTATTATTTTCATTTTTACATCTACATTTCTCACTGTATTACGAATCTGTCATTCTCTGAAAAGCATTCAAGTTCTCAGTCATTAACATGTCATTGGCATAAAAACACTTCCTTAACCAACAATTTCTAACATCAGTGCAACCATTTCTCATGTTTATACTAAATAAGCAAGAGGATACTTCATTTCTATTATTAACCACTCGGTGTTGAATAGTCCACTATTTTTCACATATACTTTATATACATCATATATTGCTGTATTCAAATTTAACACTCAGCATCTATCATATATCAGGCCTATGTACATTATTGTATGTTTTGTCTAAGTAATCAAACATACAGTAAGCTTATTCTTACATAAAATAATAGAAGGGACTGATTATAATGAAAACAATGTCTGAATTAATTTTGCACTTTGTTCAGTTTTAATAGCCATGTAAAAGTGCAAAGTTTGAAGAAAAATTCAAATACATTTCTCTTGTTTTTATTCATAGTGGTCTTATTTCTAAAAGCAAGACAATATCTCCCCTCTATGGTCCTAGAACATCTTCTATGTTCTTGTTAAATTTGTTATTTTAAGGCTGTCTCAGCTTTTCTGTTTTTGGTTTATGCATTTTAAGAAATCTTTTTGTTAATTCAGTATATGTTAATTTCATTGTAATTTTTACAATGACAATAAAGATGATGATGATGATTATTATTATTATTATTATGGCACAATTAACTTAGTTATGTATCATCTAATTTAATTGATTACAATTAACCTATAAGAGGTTCTTAACGGAAGGTAATATCCTTGTTTGGTGAAAAAAAGTTATCATTAATTTATCATTTTCCATGCTGCTGTGTGCAGTATGGAAAACTCTAAAAACTGTACTCTCCCCTATTTTACACATTTTTAAGACATAGAGAAGACTCAGAAGCATTTCCTCTTCATGTAGCAAAATGTTTAGATCAAATCCAATATAAACCTCATTCCATGATTATGGTTTCTATTTTAATAAAATAATTAGTTGTTATGCAAAATTAAAACATGCATAAGGACATAGGTAATCTCTGACTTCTGGCTATCAGATAATATATAAATCCAGTGTTAACTATCAGATAATGTATAAATCCAGTGCTACTCTGTTAGATTGGTTCATAGTAGATTTAAAGTATCCTTCAAAAATGGGCAGTACAGAAAGAAGCAATGTGATTCAACCCTGCTTATTTGTACATTTATTCATTTAATAAAAACCAGTATTACAATAGTGGAAATGCGGATATGCTCTGTCAGTTAACTGGTAAGTATCCAAGAATCCTTGGATCACAAATGAAAAACTGTGTTGCATTTATATATTCAGGAGCTGTAAGAAAATTGTAGCTCTTGATTATTTTAAAGACAGCTTCAGGGCTTATTTGCGAGGCAAAGAGGCTATGGATGAACAGCTCTCCCTACCATGCTCATTCTCATATAGAGCTGTAATCTAAGTGAGCTAATATTATATATTAATGAGGTGTAAAATTTTTGACATGTCATCACGTGACCTACTGCAACTTTCCCACCCCCTTCGCTAAACTGGGGTGGTGGTGGTCAGGGTGTGAAGAATATGGCCCGCAGGTCGTGAGTTTAACACCCCTATATTAATGGAAGCTATATTTATAGTCCTTTTGCTTATATAAAGATATGAGATAAATCTTGTAGGTAAAAAAACTTCACTAAGTTTTGTGGCTGAATATGGCGAGATATTTCTACAGGTATTCCATTCATTTTACAGTTATGAAAACCAGATAAAGAACAGCAGTTTAAAAAGCCACTGTATGTTTTATGTCAGTGACCTGAATTATCTTCATTTATCGACTAAAGTATTTTAGCAGATTATCTAAAGAAAGCACAAAAAAGCATAGTTTGGAATTTAAACAGTGATTTTTGCTTTTGATAAGGAGATCATTGGTGATTCCTCATAGCAGCACAACCTGTGGTTTCAGAAGCCCTTACAGGAGCAGCAGTAGGGAGAAACCAGGGCAAGAGATCCATCTTGTAAATAGAATTTTGCTCAGTTTGTTAGTATCTAAGCTGTTTCATGAACAGCATACAATAAATAAATAAATATACATTTATTTTGTATTATTATGCATCATTATAACATTTAAAATCAATATGCTTTTATCAATGTAGTAAAGTGCTGGATTAAAGCTACCATCTTTAGATCAAATAAATTAAAGTACTTCATTTGATTTAATATGATTGCCAATAACGAAAAACATCAGAATTGAATATAAAATTCAATTTAAATAGTCTATAGATTTTTCTTTAAAAAAATCTTAGGTTCTTTCTGTTATAAATCTTAATCATTCATAATGATAGATAGCTTTACAATTTTTATCCACACAATTAGATTTTGTTTAAAAAGGAACCTCATTTCATACTTTGAATATATGTTCCTGTGATAACTCTAGAAGGAAAAGATTTTCTCCTATATAATTGTAATTATTATAGGCACATTAATCAGCTTAAGAAACAAACTACAAAAACGGAATGACATGAGAAAATAAACTACGCTTGATTTTTAAAAATACATTTCTAAATACATCTGTAATTTTATAGACTTCCTGACCATTTAAATGAATTTAAATGAAACAGTCCTACCCTGCTAAAAAATACTCCCAGGTAAATGTACTGATGAATGCTCAAGTCATGCTATTTGTGAAGTATTTATCCCTGACATGCATTATGCATAACAATTATTAGATTGCTCTACCCTTTCTGCACTGAAAAACTTTTAAAGCATTTTCACATGTAACAACACATACTTTTGTCTTTGATTTAAGGACTTACATTTCCATTTTCTCTACTAGCATAGGCTTAACATGACTGAAATATAACACTGAGGAAAAACATTAAATCATAATTCTAGTCTGATGGAAGAAAGTGAAATTAAGTATGAATCTGCAGATGACCAGTCAAAAAGTACATTACACATTAAAAAATATACACATGAATCCTTTCCAAGAAAAGCAGATGAGTCGTATTTTGAATCATTCAGGTAGATTGCTTTAAGAATTAAGGTCCAGAATTTTGAGATATTGTTTCATCTGAAAAATGTTTGGTCTAATAGTCTATTCCTGATTTCTGTGGTCAGTTTGCAAAAGAAAAAGCAGCAAACATGAATGTTGATCAAAACTAGAGGTGGCTTTGCATTCACTTTAGCATATTTCAGTTCAGAAAGTGCTTCCAAAGTTTACAAAGTGCTTCCAAATTACAATCTTCACGCAAACACTGTAGTTCTTCAACTGCGAAGTTTTTCTATTAGGGAATCAAAACGTAATTAACAGTGACACTACATAATAATTACTGAATATGCAAATAAGATGAAAACGTAAGATTTAGAAATCAGGGGTCCCCAACTGCTGAGGCCCACTACTGGGCCATTGCTTATTTGCAAGCGGGCTGTGTGAGCGTCGGGCTGGTGCACACATGTGCGCAGCTCAATTTATGTGAACAGCAGGCCAGCAGGTGCATAGCTCAACTTCTCAACTTGAGCAGCATGTGCATACTCGTGTGGGCCAGCCCAATGCTCGTGCGCGTCAAGCTGTGTGTGTCAGGTGCCTGACGCTCATATGGTCCAGTTCCCCTCTGCCCCCTTCCACCAGCTGGGCTGCCAAACCACAAAGATTGGGGACTATTATTCTAAATAATTCATTAAAAATTACCATTGTTGTGAAAAATCAAAACAAAAATAAAAGTCATTATCTCCAACCATCCCAGTTAAATTATGGTCTAATTACTATGATTTTTTTTTAATCTTTCATTTCCCCCCCTCAATATAATCCTTCACAGCCAATTTAATAATTATACATTCTTTGCGAGGCCTTACTAGATGACTATTTTCTACCACTCAAGAAATATAAAAAAGTCTGTTTTACCCTTATGAAGCAAATACTTTGAACTTCTTGCCTCAATTGTTTTGGTCTATTCTAGCAATTAGATACATTTTCAGGAGACAGCACTGTCACAGTTTTGTGTGATGAAATATATCAAACTATATATTTAAAACGTTTAAAAATAAATAAGCTATAATCTTATAACTGAATTACAGAAGGAAGGAATCTTGTTTAGGTCTATTCCCTGACCACCGCAGGTATCCATAATGCATCATCCACATAAAAGCTGGCCATGTAAATGGTTCAAGCATCTTCAGTTAGGAATACAAATTTTGTGAGATCTCATATCAAAACACACAGACTGTGTGATTTGGCTCTGGCCATTCTGTTGTGTAGTATGAAGGGCATTTGGCAGTCTCTCTAAACACATCTCTAAAGATGTGTTTTGTTTTCCATCTCACTTAACACATAATTATGTGGATGGCATAACATTTTGCATGTTTACAATACTGTATGTAAAATCTCATAGAAATACTTTTTTCACAGTTTCCTCGATGTTTTACACGAAGGGTTAGGTTTATACTATGACTGTAATTTTATAATACTAAAGTAGCTGGCTCTAATTAATAAAGTTAATTCCACTTGCCAATTGAAAAGCAAGTTGAACTCTTCCTGTCAGCAATCTTAGAAATACTGCTCAAGAACGCAACAATTACACAAAAACATACCATTGTCTGCTATTGAGTTCCTTCTTCACACAGGATTTGAAAGTGGTATATTTCTGTATGTTTTTGTAACCCTAAAAGCAGAGGACAAAGAATTATGCATGGAAAGGTAGCATGCAAATGCAGTCACAACTGATCATTAAGAAAACAGTGGCATGAAAAATGCAATTTATTCATTATAGAAAAACAGTAAATTTATTGCAGAATTTAATGCTCATACAACTATAATGCAACTAAGTATGAGATTCCTATATAAAGAAAAAGGATAGTTTGGCAAAACGTTTACACTTTTGGTGTAAAAAATAAAAAGTCTTCATTTAAACCAGAAGCTTTGTGCTTTATAAATAAAGATATAAAATTGCTATCTTAAGGCAAGAAAGTATTTGTCTTATGTAATTTAATATTACATTCTTGGGCAATTCATTGATACAACGCAAGGTGGCAGTAGAACATATTGGACAAAATGAAAGATATGTGATGTTCAAAATAACTTATAGAACAATTAATATATGTGTGAAGGAAACAATGTTTATTCAGAATTAGAGAATGGTGTGTGTGTGGGCATATATTTAGAATAATAGTACAACAATATTCTAAATCTCTATTAGTTATTAACACAAATAATATAGCATTTTCACAACATTGTGACAGTATTTGCAGTAGAAGGTCTAATAAAATAAAAATTGTCACCACCTTCAAAAGATGTGGGATTTCATCAATATATAAAGGAGTGTTAACTACATTTGAACAATCAATTGCAAGTATGTTAGGCAGGACTTGTGTGTTCAAAAATGGCAGAAAAAGATTCCCCTTCCTCTTACTTGGCTATACAATTGGGGACAGTGCTCAGCCTATGCTTCATTCTCATTGCTTCTAGACTGGCCTTACTAAATGCCTTTTACTAGTCTGCATTGCTGCCTCTTCTCCACCCTAAACCACAGTCTGCCACATCCGTCTAAATGCCAAGGGGAGAGGCACCCAAATTTGGGAAAAAATTAACAATTTAACAAACAGCGCAAAATAAGTGCGTCTTCAGGGCCCGACAGAAGAGATGTAGGTCCAAGATTGTCCTTAGTCCAAGGGGCAGGTCATTCCAGAGGGAGGGAGCTGCCACAGAGAAGGCTCTCCCCCTGGGGGTCGCCAGCCAGCATTGTTTAGCCGACGGCACCCTGAGGAGGCCCTCTCTGTGGGAGCGAACTGGACGGTGGGAGGTATTTGATAGCAGGAGGCGGTCTTGCAGGTAACTAGGTCCCTTGCCATGGAGCGCTTTAAAGGTGGTTACTAGTACCTTGAAGCGCACCCGGGAAGCCACAGGCAGCCAGTGCAGCTTGCGCAGGAGAGGTGTCACGTGGAAGTATCTAGAAGCTCCCAGAATCCCCTGCGCGGCCGCATTCTGAACTAACTGGAGCCTCCGTGTGCACCTCAAGGGAAGCCCCATGTAGAGAGCGTTGCAATAGTCCAGACGGGAGGTGACGAGGGCTTGGGTGACTGTGTGTAAGGCGTCACGATCCAGAAAGGGGCGCAATTGGCATATCAGGTGAACCTGATAAAAATCCCCCCTGGCCACGGCCGGCATATGATCTTCTAGAGACAGCCGAGAGTCCAGGAGGACGCCCAAGTTGCGAGCCCTCTCTGCGGGAGCCAATGTCTCACCCCTGATAGTCAGAGATGGTATCAACTGACTATACTCGGTCTTGGATGGGTTGAGTCGAAGCCTGTTTTTCCCCATCCAGACTCGCACGGCCTCCAGACACCGGGACATCACTTCCACAGCATCGTTGGGGTGGTCTGGGGTAGAGATGTACAGCTGAGTGTCATCAGCGTACTGATGGAACTCTACCCCAAAACCATGGATGTTCTCACCCAACGGCTTCATATAAATGTTGAACAGGAGGGGAGAGAGGACCGACCCCTGTGGGACCCCACAAGTGAAGCCCCTCAACGTCGACCTCTGCCCCCCTGCCAACACAAACTGCGACCAGTTGGAGAGATAGGAGGAGAACCACCGTAAAACGGTGCCCCCCACTCCCAAGCCCCTCAACCGGTGCAGCATGATACCATGGTCAATGGTCAATGGGGAAGTCAGATTTACTTAACAATCATGTTACTAACTGAAAAACTGCAGTGATTCACTTAACAACCTTGGCAAATAAAGTCATAAAATGGGACAAACCTCACTTAACAAATAGCAATAAAAAAATTGGGCTCCATTGTGGTTGTAAGTCAAGGACTGCAAGTACTGTATATAAATTATAACAGCAAAATTAAAGTTGCTAAATAAAAAACTGAAGATCAGCTTGATTAATAGTAAGGCTTGTAATTTAAGCCTGCAGAAGAAACAAATATCCAGTGGTCTAAATTAGCGGTTGGCTAGAACTAGAGCTAACATGATTAATAGTTTTACCTTCAACAAAAGGATAATTTTAAAATCGCCATGGAAACAATGATATAGTTTTAAAGCTGCTGATGTAATAAACATGATTAAGCAATAATTTAGACTCTTACTCTGAATCCTCGTTGCAATCTGTCTTTCATAATACCAATAAATTCTTTGTAACTCAGTTGATCATCCTTGTCTACATCAAAGATTTTGAAAACTGTGTTCACTAAATGAGCTGAAAGCTTCAAACCAGTAGCCACATACACTGCGCGCTTGAACTCATCTAATGGAAAAAAAAGCAAATTAAGTGTGCTGAACTAAACTACTAGATGGCTTGGCGATAACATTACATGATAAATATACAAAAAATTACTCCTATCGTACATAAGGTGATAATGTTAATCAGAGATCCGGGGGGAAATAATCTTTTTTTTTCTTATCCTCAGTTCCTAGCTTTTCCTGAAATTTTGTTCCCATTTTAAAACTATCCAACTTTCCATTTACTATTAAATCAATATAGAGTCACAGGACTCTATTTCTTTGAGCAGAGCTATGCTGGCTGGAGAATTTTGGAGTTGAAGTCCACAAGTCTTAAAGTTGCCAAGTTTGGGAACCTCTGAGATAGAGCAAGGTATTGATATTCCACAAAGCCTGAAGAGCAGCTTAGAAATAGTGTTTCCTGATCTTTACTTTTTTTACTTCATGGTGCTGGGTTCAACCAAAGGTTGTTGCAGAAAGTTGCAAAATTCTTTTCTTCAAATTAGTTTAATTTAGCATAAACAATTGGCTATGCAATGTAATTATAACAGAATAATTAATCCATGGAACGACTTGCCTCCAGAGGTTGTGGTGCTCCATCACTGGAAGTTTTAAAGAAGAGATTGGACAACCATTTGTCGGAAATGGCTTAGGGCACAGGTGTCAAACTTACGACATCACATTGTCGCCACGTCACGTATCACGACTTCCCCCCTTTGCTAAACCAGGTATGGGTATGGCCAGCATGTGACACATCTGGCCTGTGGCTGTGAGTTTGACACCCCTGGTATAGGGTTTCCAAGTTTGAGCAGGGGGTTGGACTAGAAGACCAAGGTCCTTTCCACCTCTGTTATTCCTAACATTATATGAGAATTCAAGTTCTATTTTTAATGAAACATTTGATGCAGAAATGTGGAAGGACAGCTAAATAAAAAATGTGAGTTTTTCTTCTATTATTTGATTTAAGGTACTGGTTATTACTTGTAATGCCTTACATGACCTAGGACTTCGTTGCTTGAGTGACTGTTTCCCTGTTTCCCTTAATATCTGCTTGGACAATTTGATTTTGCAAGATTGTCAGGACTTGGCAAACGCACCTTTTCTATGGCAGCCCCTGCCTTTGGAACAGTGGTGGGTTTCAGGAAGTATGCTTCGGTAGGAGTGTACCGGAGCCTGCCTGGAGCACTGGGTACTGTTCCGGTATGGTGCTCGAGAGCCCACCTGCCTGCCTGTGCTCCTTACCTGTCTTTAAAGTCTTCCAAGCTTCCGCACACAGTGTATACAGCACCTGCGTAAAGCTCCGCTGAACAGCTGGAGTGTTGTGGAGTGTTGCGGAGGCATCACTGGACGGTAAGATGCATGCACGTGCTGTGCGCAGCTGTGCTGCGCACATCCATGTGGACAACGCCGGGCCCGTTCCAACCATACCGGTTGGAACAGGATCCAGAACCCACCACTGCTGTGGAATGAAATTTCCTCTGAGCCCTGGATGGTACCTAACACCTGGCTCTTTGCCTAAACCTTTGGCAGGAAAGTAGGAAGTCCTTTTGGCTTGTTCTTGCAGTCTTTCATTCTCGTTATCTTTTTATTTTAATTGGGTACGTCTGTATTTTCTTTCTTTTAATTTAATTTAGTTGTGAACTGCCCAGAGTCATTGGGAGTTGGATAATACATAAATGTGATAAAATAAATAAATAAATAAACGAAAAGCATCATATCTTGACATTAGACAGCCTTACCTTGTCCTATTGAACGATTTGCAAAATTGTACATTTGCATTGCAATTGCAAAATCTTCCAGATTGTTCAAAAACTGGAAAAAGGATCTAAATTCATCAAATGTAATGCCCTGTGAAATAAAGTAACATTAGACCTTAGAAACAAGATGATAGTTGCTATAATGCCTTCTTTGTCTTGCAAAAGGCTTGTAGTAAAAAAGAAGCAGGCAATTTAGCTTTCTTTACGTATTAGAACACTATTGCACTGGTGTCTCAGGAAAAACTGCTAGCAATAAAACAATTCCTCTGTCTCTTGTCTTTTTAAAATATATTCTAAAATATTTAATAATGTTTGTCTTAGTGTCTGTCATAATGTATATATAAATATTATATATAATAAAATATAAATATATATATATATATATATATATATATATATATATATTTAAAGCCTTCAAGCAGTAAGAGTATAATTTATACCAAGTTAAGGAATCCTGTGTATTTAATAGTATCTATGTTGCTGTTTTTATTCGCTTCAGAAATAATAGATTCAGCTAAATTAAATTTTATTATGCTGTCTAATTATTCATTGGCATGGATCAACGCCAACAAAACATAACTGTAAATGTTATTTTTAATGCAGTAATAACAGGGGGTTTATGACCGGCTATGGCTTATTAAAAGATAATAAAAGTATAACAAGGGAATATATAATACCCTGCTGTAAAAATGATTTGGAAGAGAAATTTCTGTATCATGTAAAGCACAGAGACTCATTTCACATTTTCACTTATTAACCTAACTTCTATATGCACTTTTCAGAATAATTTTCAGAATAATTTTTGTCTAGCACTACCAATTCAATTCCAAAGCAGGGATTATCTCCTGAAATTTGTGATGGCAATTGATTATCAGAATTAAGAGAAAACATTTACTGTACATCTTTTCATTGGTCTCCATTTTATCAGCCTATGTGTTCTGTATCCTATTTTGTTCACCTACTATAATTCCACAGGTTAACTGTAGATGAAACAAAATAAAACAGTAGATTAGTTAGATTATTGATTTATTTTGTTTGTTTATCAAAGTGTATCTGGTTTTACAAACCTTACAACAAAATTTGATCGTGTTCATAGAAACTGAATTGTACAGGTCTATTAAAATTAGTTGGCCACATGCTCTTTTATACAATATGCCAATTTTGAATGCATGTTGCTACGAAAAAATGGGCAGGCCAGGAAATCCCCTACTCTGCTTACCAGCATCCCTTTTCTGAATTAGTTGGATAATCTTTGTGATAACTTATTGTCTAACATCTCTCCTGAGGCTGCCTCAGGGGCAAGTGCAGAATTCATACAACAACAAATACAACAACAGAATAAGTTTGGTCTAGTGGTTAAGGCACCAGTTTTAATCCAATCCAATGACAGGGGGAAATAGTGGAAGGAGTGTTATATACTGTACATTTGCCGCCTTGAGATATTCATAAAGAATAATAAAGTAGAATAAAAAGAATTTAAACAACAACAATTAACCATATGCCAGTAAACATTTGATCTCACATACAGAACAGGGCATACTATTCTCTGGATAGAAATATGGGTTTAAATTAAACAGCAATAATATACTACCGTGTTTTCCCCAAAATACGACAGGGTCTTATATATTTTTGACCCACGAAATGTAGCTGTGGGCTTATTAGAGGGGGCGGGGTTATTATTTTCTGGGGCAGGCAAGAAGTGAGGCGCGCCTTTTACCTTTCAAGCTCCGTTACGTTTCTCGCTATTGTGTCCATGGAAGCTGCTGGTTAAAAAAAAAACCTTCTTGCTAGTTCAAAAAGTTTGATAGAACTCACAAGAAGGGTATTTTTTTTTACCAGCGACTTCCCTGGACACAATAGCGAGGAGCGCGATGGAGCTTGAAAGGTAAAAGACACGCCTTGCTTCTCCCCCCCCCTCTCATTCCTCACTGAAGGGACGGAGGGGAAGGGAAGCAGGCAGGCTGCCTTTACAATTGGGGTGGGGGCACGCCTCTTACCTTTCCAGGTCTGCTGTGGTCCTCGCCATTGTGCCCAGGGTAACCCCTGGTTAAAAAAAATACCCCTTCTCGCGAGTTCAAGAAGTTTGATAGAACTCGTGAGAAGTTTTTTTTTTTAACCAGGGGCTTCCCTGGACATAATGGTGATAATCGCGGTAGACTTGGAAAAGTAAGAGGCGTGCCCCCACCCCAATTGTAAAGGCAGCCTTTGGCAGTTGAACTCATGAGGTTATTTTTACAAGGGGAATCCCTGGACGAAAGGGCGAGGAACGCAGCTGGGCTGGACAGGTAACAGGCGCCCCTCGCTTCTCCCCCATCCACCCCCCCTCACTAAAGGGAGGGCAGGGAAGGGAAGCAGGCAGGCTGCCTTTACAATTGGGATGGGGGTGCACCTCTTACCTTTCCAAGACTGCCACGGTCCTCGCCATTGTGTCCAGGGAAGCCCCTGGTTAAAAAAACACACCTTCTCGCGAGTACAAGAAGTTTGATAGAACTTGCGAGGAGGCTTTCTACAAATTAATTCATCATGTTAAGATGAGAACTGAGAGCCAATTTGCTGTAGTTGTTAAAGTGCTGGCCAAGAAATCAGAGACTGTGAGTTCCAGTCCTGCCTTAGGAATGAAAGCCAGTTGGTAAACAGATTTTTATGGGAAAAACAAAACATATATTTGTTTTTGTTTTCCAACAAGAAGTATTAATGCTTGTTGCTTTGAATTATTTACAAAAATAATAAAGGCAAGATGAAAAAAATCCTTTGATAAACTTTCTGTTTAGGCAAGAATAATATGAATAACATTTATTATTATATTTTTATTCCACCATTTTATGTATAACTCAAGGCAGCAAAGATGTCTAAAATTCCTGCCTCCTATTTTTCCCACAACAACCCTATGAGGCAAGTTGGATTGAGTACTGGCCCAAAGTCATCCAGCCATCTTTCATGCCTAAAACAGGCCTACAACAGTCTCCTAATATCTAGGCCAGCACCATAACCACTACACCAAACTGTCTCTCAGCAATCAGCAAGATGAATTGCTTAATTCACTGCACACTTTTTACAGATATAGATTCGACTTGATTTTGTAATTTGATAGAACTTGAATTTGATTATAGTGTTGTTTGACAATTCATTTTACTAAATGATAAAATATAAAACATGTGGCTATGTGTTGTTTTAGAATATAGTTTGTTAAGAAAACTAATTCAAAGCAACAATTAGCTGAAATTAAAGTCTGATATGTAATCAAATAGAGAATTAGGTAAAGTATATGTTATGAGTTGGATGGCTACAGTGGGAGAAAACATTATTGCCAAAGTTTAATCTAAAGGCACTTCACTGACATTAGTGATGATGTAATAAGCAGAATATAGCAAGAGAACTTTTTTCTGTTAGCATGTTAAAAGATTCATTAGTAGAATTTTTATTCATTCCAAAAGGTACTTATTTCATGGAGAAATAAGCAAATGTATTCTGGGATTTTGAATATGTTTTAAAAAAAAGTATTTTAACATGATTCCATGGTGAAATGATTTTATTTAGATTCCAATTATTTTTTCTTTCAATGTAAACTATTTTCTCTCCTCTCCCACATTCCTTTCCTACTGTCAGTCAGGACTGTATGGGCACTATGCATCTTCAGTCTTGGACTATAAATGAATTGAAGTGTTCGTATTTAAGCATATCTATCTGGAAATGAATTACTTAGGAAAAGTTTATTTTTCTAGTTAATAAGTAACAAGGTTGGGATACCGAAAAGAATATGGCTATGAAAAATCTGTAGAGGCCTGGGGCTCTTGTTGGATATCTTACTTGTTCTTCTGGGATACTGCAGCGCACATTTTCCAGATAGCTTGATGTATTTTCCACATTTGTATATCTTAATAGTATATGAGCAAAGTCTTCCTCACTGATGGTGGTCATTCCATTAGAATAGGAAAGGAATTCTATCTCAAGAACTTCAGTTTGGAGGTTGTCCATAAACCTAGTTTATGAAAATACTGATATCAGAGTCTTAATGATTATGAAGCAGGCAGGGGAGTAATAGCAAATATTTCTAATGTTTAAATATTGCTGTAGAATAATTCCTACTTTAACTCAGAGACTAAAATACTAGCAACAGCTATGATATTTTTCAAACACCCACTCATCAAAACAGAAGATAAAGCAATTTTAAAAAGTATTTTCCTTTAAACAATGCTTGAAGGATCTGAATTTTTAAATATGTTGCAGGAAATCAAATAGGTTATAGTCACTTGTTTATTTCATTCTCCATGAAAAGTTCATATGATTAATTTCTCTACCAAAAACTAAGGCCCATATTCCTCTTAGCGCTGCTATAATTATTGCATTTATTTTTTTGAAAAATGTCTATTATATAGCCTCTTCAATTTGGCTTTTCTGCATTTCATGGTAAAATATCTTTTTTCTGCATTAGGAACAAGTTCATCCGAGCAGATATTTTTTTCTTTTTATTCAAGATCAGAAAAACACCTTCCAAAAATATAAGACATACATAAAAACATAATAAATATTCGAAGTATAAAATGAAGTCACCTGTAAAAATCTTCGAAGTTAAGCTCAGCCTTTCCTTTCTTTCCAAAAAAGTGTATCAGCAATGTAGTATCAGAATGTAAACTGGTAAAGTCATCTGCACGCTTAAAAACACATTAGCAGTTGACAATAAATTTAATGCATAATTTTAGAAACAAAAATAACTCAAAATATTAACAATGAGTTTTATTTAAAAATATCATTGTCCCTCATCAAACTAATACATATCTTACAAAACCAGTTAGTAATTAATATATTAATTTTATATAGTTAGTAATCAATATATTAATGCCTACAAAATACATTTTACAATGTATTTGTAAATCGCCCAGAGAAAGTGAGGTGGACAGTTTCTAAATTTGTAAATAAATAAAAATTAATCTTGCTCACAGATCATATAATCTGTTAATGTCTCAATTAAACAAACACAACATACTGATGTCAGGATATATCAGTGATCGTTAAAAAACAGTTTGAAATTGGGTGAAATGAATTACAGAAACTAAACAAGACATTTTATATTTTAGCTGAATTGTATTAAAAAGGCAAATCATGATTTTTCTTTAATATAAAAAATGAAAAATGAGTTTGTTGTGGAAAATAAACTTATTAAGGTCTGTTTTAGATGCTCATCAGATTTTGGTCCTAAGAATCTAATTGCACCTCAGAAAAATCTATACATGTGAAAATGTTAAGATTTCTATTACTTATGTGGGAAAGCCTAAAATATGAATGAAAGTTGGGATTATAAGAAGCTTCTTTATAAATTAAAATATAAATTCACAATTTCTGATTTAAATTTACTGTTTAAAACTTTGGTTTAAATATTACCAGGCATGGATTTTTCATACATGACTAATTAATTTTCAGTTTCATAAGTGACAGAATCCAGATGTAGTTATTTGATAGCAAACTGCAGTAGTTCTTGTTTGTAATAGAGTACTCTGCATTATTTCTAGGAGTGAGGAGCAGAGTAATGTTTTTTCTCTTGTTTAGAACTTGCATTTCTGTGACGGGCTTGGCTGAAGTCATCAGGACAACCGCTATGTAAGAACAAGATCATACATGGTGATTATCTCATGCAAGACTTATTGAGCAGCTCATATCCTTTACAAGCTTAAAGGGGTTTTTTTATGAACTGGGATGGAATTATTTGGTTTTTTTCTTTCTCCCATCTTCTTTTCCTTTGTCAAATGTTTGCATTGTCAAGGCTATGTTAAAAATATTTATTATAAATTTATTATTATTTGCTACAGATGTTTTTCCAGAAGAAGAAGAAACCTCTTTTCAAATCATTATATTATTACCCAAGTTTACATTGCTTCTTCAGAAGTTGTTCCTGGCTGCTTATATATGTGGAAGTTTCCAAAAAGTATGACTTTAGTTGGATGAAGCTTTAGTATGAGTTGTTTCATAGAAGATTATCAATTTAGGCCAATATCCTAGAATCTGTAGCCCTAATACGGCTGGAGGTTTTCAGGAGGGGGCTTCCAAACTTTTAAATGTAAAGTCTAATTCTAAGTATGTGGGAAGAATATTTATGTTTATGGATTTTTTATGTCACAAGGTAAATAAGTATCAAATATTTGTGGTGTACAAATCACAATATTAATTCTGTCATTGTGAAGATTAAATATCATAGCTCAAAAGACTAACACTCTGAATTCAATGAGAAATGCTTAATAAATACAGGTACCAAAGAAATGCCAAGGGACAAATGAAAAAAAAAACCAACCTAGAGGGAGACAAAAATATATTTAAAGACAGAATATTTACAATGAGGAAAACAATAAAACTGCATAGGAAACAATGAAAAACTTTTATGGGCCGTACAGAGGTTTTATTATACCTCTGCGAGGTCTGAAAAGAGTGCCTGACTTGTGCTACGTCTCAGAGTGTCCCAATAGCTTCTTGGAACAAGATCCCCAGCTGTTTTGAGAACCTGTAAAATTTCAAAAATGCATAGATGTGGGTGGGGAGAGGGGGAAAAAACAGTCAGCAAGAATAGCTATACACTGTAACATCTTTCTAGTGATCTGAGAACCATTTCCTCATTTACCATATACTTTTACAATTATATGATTTCTTAAAGAGTAACTTTTTTAATTGTCTAAAACATTCAGTTTTAAATTACATATAGATAGAAAAACAAGTCTGAAACAGTATTTCCCTCCCTCCCCACCTCTCTCACACACAGACACAAACACACACGAATGCTGCTATCCAATGTAGGTATTTTTCTTCAGGAAAAAAGGCATCCTTAATTATATGCTATGAAATTATGTTACTTTTAGATTTTCTCTAGTATACAGCATGTTTAAATGCTTTGCCATTCCTCTAGGAGTTATTAAAATATTAATTGAGATTTTTATTTATAAATATTACCTAAAAAAGAAACACATTAATTTTGAATGAAATTCCAAGTCAGTAAACTTAAAAATTTGCATTGCCACAAATGGCAATCATGTGGCCGAGGGATGCTCACATTGTAAGTGTGAGCCAGCTGCCAAGCACCCAGACTGTGAGCATGTGAACGTTTGGATAATTTTGGTCACTGAACAAATGGTTGATAAGTGAGAATTACTGAGACTGAAAATGATAGTAGTGATACCGAGAAGAGACAATAAAGCAAATATTAAAAAACTGTAGCAAGTCCACTCTTCAGCCTGTGGATCTTCCTGTGTAAAGGGTTTATGAGTACTGATTATTTATACATTTTTTAAAACGGGGTGCTCCACTGTATATATATTTTTAAGTGAATAGGACAAAAGGCTTTGGTTCTCATGTAAACATAACTCTTCTCTGCTACTTATGAAAGCAGCCCTACTTTTTTCAAGCTTGAGATTTTTTTTGTTCAGATTGACCTTTAATGAAAAACAGAAAGCTCCTGTTCTTTTATGTGTATCTTCTGTGTTTCCCCAAAAATAAGACAGGGTCTTATATTCTTTTGACTCCCAAAATAAGCGCTTGGCCTTATTTTCAGGGAGGTCTCATTATTTTTTAGGAGGCGGTAAGCGTGGTCACCTCATGGCTGCTGCTGTGTTCAATATTTTTGGGGAGGGCTTATTTTCGGGGAAACAGGGTACCTAATCTTCAGGTTCAGAGAACAAATATGTTGTGTCAACATATTATAGAGAATATAGAGAAAAACTGTATAGAGAAAAACTGTATGCCTTTGTATGCCTCAGTGTCTTGATAATGATTGATAGTTGGTGGGTACCAATTATTATTGCTGCCTCAATATCCAGCAAATTGTTCAGGATACATATATGATCAAAACAGAATTAGTATATGTCCAACTGTACATGCTTCATTTTCATCCAACATTTGTTAGTGTGTCAGAAGCCACATGCAAGGCATGCTTACTGCATCCATCAGACAAAGATCTGGGAAAGTAATACATAATATGAAGGTAAGTTTCTCTACTCTGATTCACAACACTTGTATCTATGCTGTGTCCTTAATGGTTCATTATTATCTTACATTATTTAAGAATGTTACTGCTCCTAAAAAGGACTGTTTTTCTAACATTAGAAAGTTAATTGCTTAAAATTAAACTCATAATTGAATTGATTGTTTATCTTGTCTGCCTATGTCTTGCTCTAATTCTTCTAGACTATACAAACTAGTCTTCATTCTAAGGGTGATTCCAATTTTATTGACCTCTCTCATCTTACCTGGTTAATTAAAACATACACATCAATACTGAATATACTGAAGCTCATAGCTTAACTGTTGAACCTAATATAGTAGCGTTGAAATTTACCTACATGGTATGGTGAATTCAATTAAACTGGCAGCATACAAAGGACGCATATAAATATATATTACACGGGAAAATACCCGAAGACAACAATACCAGCATACCTACAACCGTGAAAATCTACGAAAGCATATATATATATATATATATATATATATATATATATATATATATATATAAATGTTTATGTCAGAGCACCTGGTATGCCCAAATATGGGAGGAAGGGACATGCAAACGGCTTGAGTTCGAATCCCAATAAGGATATGGCTATCTGATGAGAGCTAAATAGCTCAAAATAGATCTATCATAGTCTCTCTTTATTTATTTATCTATCAGTACACACACACAAACACACACACACACATATTTATTATTGTCACTCACTACAAATACTAAGAGTTGAATTTTAAGTGATAGTCAAAAAATGTCATTGTCCTGAGTTTTAAGATATTTAAAATCTACAGTAATCAGATTATAAATCTAAATATGAGTTCTTCATAAAGCATGATGGTGCAAATAAAAATTTACAGTATATTTAGAGAAGATCAATATCAAATAGAAGAACAAATAGCTGTTGCATCTCCCATCAGTTTTTTCTTTGGTCCTTTCATCCACTTATGGTGTAAATCTAGACCTGTCTGGGTGAACAACATAATAACAATGGTTTATTTGATTGTTATTGGAGTGGAGGTCACCAAGAATAAGTTGGGAAGCCATATAAATTTCTTACATAAATCAATAAATAAAATAAAAAGACACAATAACTATCTTGTCCTTCTACATCTACACCAATATTATAGAACCAAAAAAATTCCAAGTTAAGGCTATAACTGATAGTTCCTGTTGATTTATAATGAACATGTGGCTTTAAAAGTGAATTGCTCCAATAGATTACACTGTCATAATTTATATAATCATAGTTTATTGAATATGATTCAGTTGCTGAATTAACATGTGCTAAGCTAAAATCAAATGAAATACATTCTGGCTTAGTGAATATGTGAATCTAATCATTGCCAAATATACTCTATTGTAAATAATGTTTGTATCATTAAAAAATAGTGTTTATAGATCAGTAAACAAGTTTAGAATACATACATTAGTAGAACTGTGGTATCCATAAAGCTGGAGATGCTGATATATTTCAGTATGAGTGAAGAGTTGAATTTCAAAATAAAACCAGTAGAAAAAAAGAGGAAAGAAATCAGCAATTAGCTAAGATATACAAACCTATATTAAAAATATTATGTACAATGCTTTACCGCTAAGGTTATAAGTCACATTTTAATATGTAGATTTTTAGTTACCTTTAGATCACATTCTGACCTTAAAAATACAATTATGTAAGACTAATAAGAAACAGAATTATATCCCTATCAAAATACATACAATTTTTTGGGGGGAAGTCACAATTGTTCATACAAAGTATTAGAATCTTTTTCTTTTTGGTTGGTTCTGGCTCTTCCAAAGAAAGGAATAAAGCTGCTGGAGGAGATGAAAGAAGAAATTGCAAGGTTGGTTCTAACATCTGAAATACTCTTATTTAAAGAGCTCTTCATTGGTACAAATGATCTATTTACAAACATCTGACTATGTCTGCTACTTATTTCTTTTGTGTCAATCTCTTCTGTTACCAGTAAAAACCTCCAGAGGCTTAGGTGCCCTTCATGCTATTCATCTATATTTTTAAAAGATCCTATGCAACATTTGCAATAGTTTCTTATTTACTTTTGAGTTATTAATTACTTTTAAATAAAACTCAAGGCCTTTGGAAAGTACGTATAAGGTATTTTAATTGAGATAATTATCCATGATAGGTACCATTCAAATGAGGTATTAGATATTTAACAGAGACATTTTAGAAAGGATGGTTATTACTGACAATGGAAACATTTTAAATGGTTTTTTAAATAAAAAAGTGGTATACCAAATAATATTAGTCATTGCAGAAGTATTTTACTGCAGTTTAGAAAAATCCTCAGTATGGTAGTCGTGAAAAACATTGTATCTATAATAGATAAAGTAAATTTGAGTTCAGCTGTAATAGTTTTAACTGCCCAATAAATTATTTTCCATGTCAAAACCATATTCCCTTTAAAAAAAGATGGAAGGGCAATGCTAAAAATTACTGAACTTATTTTCCCTAATCAAAATCAGGTGCGATTATACTTGCAGCTTACAGTGCTGTAGAAAAACAATGGTTTATTTCCATCAGTCTGAAGATATATTTGCTTGATTTTAAATCAGATTTTGTGCTTCTACAATTTCTGTTTCAGTTAAAGTTTGAACTATGATAAAGGCTTATGTTCATCAGAAAAGAAAATGTGTAACTGCTGTTATTACTGTTATTGTACTATGCTTATCCTACTGAGAACAACATTCAAAGAATTATGAAAAACGTACTGTATTTTTCAGAGTATAAGATTTTGAAGAGGCAAATTTTTTAAAAAGTAGGTAGGTAGATAGGAGAGAGAGAGAGAAATACAGTAGGTAGATGGGGAGAGGGTGTGTAGGTAGGTAGGTAGATAGAGGGATAGAGAGAAATACAGTAGGTAGGTAGGTAGATGGAGGGATAGAGAGAGAGAAATAAAGTAGATAGGTAGGGAGAGAGTAAGTAGGTAGGTAGATAGAGGGATAGAGAGAAACAGTAGGTAGAGAGAGTAGGTAGGTAGGTAGAGGTAGAGGTAGAGGTATATATATATAGAGAGAGAAATACAGTAGATAGGTAGGGAGAGAGAGTAGGTAGGTAGGTAGTTAATAATAATAATAATCTTTATTGTCGTTGTAAAAATTACAATGAAATTGGTTAGATAGAGGGATAGAGAGAAACAGTAGGTAGAGAGAGTAGGTAGGTAGGTAGAGGTATATATATATAGAGAGAGAAATACAGTAGATAGGTAGGGAGAGAGAGTAGGTAGGTAGGTAGGTAGATATTTCCAGGTGTACTTATCCATGTGTTGGAGAAGGAAATCACTGACAATCTGCAGCACCTAACTTTGTTCCTGTTGGCACAGCATTTGATCCACGTAATTCTCAATAATCAGTTAAAGAGCTTTCCAAAAGGGGAGGAAAAACCTTTTTGCACTATGCAAACCTCCCCAAAATGGCCTGTTTTTTGCGAAAATGGGCCTGGTTTTTTTCAAACAAAAGGCATGAATAGCTGGGGGGGGGGGCGGGGGCCTTGAAGAGTGCTCCGGGGGGGGGGGAGCAAAAAAGGTTTTCATGAAAAACGGGCTGTTTTTTGTCAAAAAAATGCATGCATAGCCATATGGAGGCTTATAGAGTGCTGCTGGGAGCTGGCAAAAAACGGCCCATTTTTTGCTTGTTTCTGCCCTCCCCAGCCCCCAGGAGCTCTCTAAAAGCCTCCATAAGGCTAGACACGGCCATTTTGGTGAAGGGGGTGGGGTTTCAGGAGGCCAAAAATGCAGTATTCGATATATAAGATACACCCAGATTTTCAGCCTCTTTTTAGAGGAAAAGAGGTCCGTTTTATACTTCGAAAAATACAGTATTTGTTTAAAAACCTTACAAGCATTGCACGCTTTTCTTCATCTCCTTTTCTTTCTTTCTTCTCATTCTTCTTTCTAAATATGTCTTGCAGCTGGAAAAAAAAGTATAATATATGGTTATTTATTTTAACAATGTTTATGGACAATACCTTAGTCATAATACTTTGGGATACAATGTAGGAAAAGAGAGTCTTAGCTTCAGCTGAATAATATAAGTAATATCACTGATATTTATTTTTAATATAATAGTTTGAAATAGCTTTTAACTGCTATTCTCCCATAGATAAAAGCAAATGCAGTATTATGTTAAGCAGCACATTGAAATCTCAATTTATTAATAAATGAATTTTGACAGTCCCATTAGGTCCTATGCAAACAAATACTGTAGATGTTGAGAGTTTTCTACAAGAACTGTCATCTGAATCTTTTTTATTAGTAGCAGGAACCAACTGTAAGTTTGCATCTGATTTAATTAACTCGATCAAAATCTTATAGACAGACCTGACTGACATGCTACATTTAATATTATGGCATAGGTACAAAAACCCTGGGCCAAAGATTATATGAAGTCTATCAGATGGTATGTTGTGGCCTTAACGTCCTCTGCACAATTCTTTTATTAATTGATTTGCTCTGAATTGTAAGGCCTCTCATCTCACAAAAGTGAATAAAAATGCAAAATAAACAACAATAAACAATTGGCCCTACTCATGCTGGAAGTGGAGGCTTGCTGTGGAACCCATCAGTCAAGGAACTTTGGTAGGCAAGATCCAAAAGAGCATTCTCTGCTATGCGCCAACCCTCTGGAACATCCTGCCCCCTGGGGTAAGGTTTATCTACCTTCTCCAAGGGTCTAAAGACCAGGCTTTGCTGGTTGGTCTGGGGTTTCAATACTACACTGGAGGTGGCTACTGGACTAATTAGCTGACATGACCTCCTCCTTGTGCTTCCTGCTTCTCCGCCGCCCATCTTTTAATTCACATTGTATTTTATTGCTATTTTTCATTGTTTTCATTGCTTTGCTAGTGCTTATTTAGATTTGCATCATTTTTTTTTCTGTTTCACTGTTGTAAGACTTACAGCAAGCAAATTTAACAATAAATAATAAAAAAAATTAAAAATAAAACAGAAAAAGCAAAATAAAAACCCTAGAACAGCAAACCTGATCAACATCAGTATGTGTACATGTGCATAAGAGGAAAAATATGTTGCATTTTGTTTGTGTGTACTGGAGAACGTAAGGCAAGAAATTGTGTTTTTGATCATATATATTTATTTTTAAACTTGGGAATTAAGTTTCAAATAAATATAAAACTAGGATTCACATGTGGAAATGGGGATCAACACATGAAACCATGATGTTAGGCATTAAAAACATTTAATGCCTAACTACACAGTACATTCACTCATGAAATATTTCTATGTGACCCAACAACTTAATGATAACTTTATAACTAGCAAATGCACTGTGTTTTTAGAAATATCTGAGTCTCTGAACCAATATTGATATTCATTAAAAGCATAACAGTTCTATTGAAAATGTACCAGTTCAGAATAGAAGGTAAAGCTTCATACTCTTATTTATTTTCAAATGAAAATTTCTAAATATAGAAAGTTATTTATTAAATAAGAAGGGTTCTAGCCTCATTTCTTTCATCTGGCATATTAGCTTTCTAAGGAAAGAACATTCTTAAATGTAGAAGCCTTCATCGTGTAATCTGCCACCTGCACTCTGTACCATTGACCCAAGAGATTACACCATATGTTCTTTGAACATTTGAAACAACTCCCATTGGACTAAACTGTAAGGTTAGTTTTTAAAAAAGGTAAAAAGAGTGTTGGTAATTGAAAAGGCAAAAAGACTTTTTTTAAAAAAAAAAATCTTCTATGCTTTGATTTCCTTTACACCAGATACAGGGAAGAAGATCTTGTTGCATTCATCAGTAAAGCTCATTTGATCTTCTGGAAATGAACCTTTTGTGTAGAAGAAGTGCTACAGGATACCAAAGAATACAGCAGTGAACATGAATTAATCTAGGAGCACTTTTCATAGGAACATTGTCTGAAACAAAATAATGGGATTGACTGTTGAAAGCTGAAGGACAAAACAACATCTCTTGTATCAAGGGAACAAAATCCCTCTGTTCTCTGACCTCAAACCTATGACATAAACAAACAGTTTTTTTAAAAGACAAAAATCTGTTAAGCATTTGATGACTTAATTTAGATAATTTTTAATGTTTTGCTGTATACAAAACCCTCTGGGTGTTATAAACTCTACATTATCATGTTTCACATTCTTTATGCAATGAGACTTAATAAGTATCAACATGAAGAGTAATACTGTAGACTTGGTTTTATTGGTTTCCTTTACATAAAAGCTCACTCAAGAGTTTCCTTTCAAGATCTTTTACATCTTACACTCAAAGGCAAAATAGCAGGTACTGGAAAAGTCTTTGGTTTACATTAAATATTAAAACATTCTTATTTAGATGGAATTGCATAATAGTCTTCCTCCTTCTCAGTTGTGATTTACAAAATGTCTGTGCTTCATATTTGCAAATCAGATATCTATCATTTTATACCTTCAAAATACCAGTTCAGCCTCAGACTTATTCCAGTTACTCAGTCTATTAACTAGAGAGGAAATTTGTATCCGTTTTTATCCCCTGCTCTCTTACCATACCACTCTGGATGCTTTCAACCTGATGGCTTCTAAAGACAATTAAAAAAAACCTCTGTGAAATAAGTGATAGAGAAATGTATGAATTGATACATATGAAATTTCACTGACCTTTGAAAAATGCATGAAGAAAGAAGAGTGATATGCTCCTCCTACACCAATGCACAGAGTATGAGGAATAAACAGGGTGAATTAGAAATTCAAGTAAATGAGGGCAGATATGATATTGTTGCCATTACAGAAACTTGGTGGGATGAAACCCACAAATGGAACATACAGCTAGAAGGATTTAAATTATTTAAAAGAAATAGACCAAATAAAAGAGGAGGTGGAGTTGCACTATATATAAGAAATAATTACATCTCTACAGAAATAGAGCACAACAATGATGAGAACTATCTTGAATGTATTTGGGTCAATATTAAAGGTTGGGGGGGGGGATGATATTGTCATAGGCCTATACTACAGGCCACCCAACCAAGCAGAGGAAGTGGATGAACTTTTTGCTAACCAGCTAACTAAGATATGTAGGAAGCACACTACAATAGTAATGGGAGATTTTAACTACCCTGACATCAATTGGGAAACAAACTCTGCACCAAGTGGAAGATCCAACAGGTTCCTAACAAACCTAGCAGACAACTTTGTTTCCCAAAAGGTAGAGAAGGGAACAAGGGGATCAGCAATATTGGACTTAATTCTAACAGAGAGGAAATGATAGAAGGTGTAGAAGCTACAGGAACTTTGGGGGCAAGCGATCATGAAATACTGGAATTCAACATTATGCAAACAAAAGTAGTAGAACAAAGTCAAATTAGAGTCTTAGACTTTAAGAGAGCTAATTTCAATAAACTTAGAGAGAGCTTGGGAAGGATTCCATGGATGAGAATCCTCAAGGGGAAAACAACTCAAGAAGCTTGGGAAATTTTGAAAAATGAGATTATAAAAGCCCAGTCTAGCGCAATACCAATGAAGAAGAAAAATAACAGTTCCCAAAAGAAACCAGCATGGCTGCATAAAGAACTCTCTGACAAATTGAAAGACAAAAAGGATAAATATAAAAAGTGGAAAGAGGGGGACATAACTAAGACAAAATATCAGCAAATAGCCCGAGCCTGTAAAGATGAAGTGAGGAAAGCTAAGGCTCGCAATGAAGAAAGGCTTGCCAAAAAAGTAAAAAATAACAAAAAAAGCTTCTTCCAACATGTTAAAAACAAGAAAAAAGTTAAGGAAACAATTGGTCCACTGCTGGGAGAAAATGGCAAGAAGATGATAAGCAACAGGGAGAAAGCAGAACTATTTAACTCTTTTTTTGTATCTGTCTTTACACAAAGGGATAAAACAGTCCAACCAATCAAAAACAGCACCACAAAAATCAGATTAGGAACACAAGTTGAAATAGGGAAGAAAATGGTAAGTGAGCATCTGTCTGCCCTGGACGAGTTCAAATCACCAGGACCGGATGGATTACACCCCAGGGTTCTGAAGGAACTGGCAGATGAGATCTCAGAACCACTGAACTATATCTTTCAGAGATCCTGGAGCACCGGGGAACTGCCAGAAGACTGGAAAAGAGCTGATGTGGTTCCCATCTTCAAAAAAGGAAAAAAAATAGATCCAGGAAACTATAGACCCATCAGCCTGACCTCAATACCAGGAAAGATTCTGGAAAAGATAATTAAGCAACAAATAAGTGAACACCTAGAAGCAAACAAAGTAATAGCCAAAAGCCAACATGGGTTTGTCAAAAACAGATCATGCCAGACTAATCTAATTGCATTCTTTGACAAAGTGACAAAATTAGCGGACCAGAGGAATGCTGTCGATATAATTTACTTGGACTTCAGTAAGGCATTTGATAAAGTAGACCATAACCTACTATTAGATAAAGTAGAAAAATGTGGGTTAGACAGCATCACCACCAAATGGATTCGCAACTGGCTGACCAAACGCACTCAACGTGTAGTCCTCAATGGAACTGCATCTACATGGAAGGAGTATGCAGTGGAATCCCCCAAGGCTCTCTTTTAGGCCCAGTACTCTTCAACATCTTCATCAATGATTTGGATGAGGGGATAAATGGGGAACTCATCAAATTTGCAGACGACACCAAGCTGGCAGGAATAGCCAACACTCCAGAAGATAGGCTTAAGATACAGAAGTATCTTGACAAACTTGAACATTGGGCACTATCTAATAAAATGAAATTCAATTGTGAAAAAAGGTTCTACATTTAGGCAAGAAAAACAAAATGCACAGGTACAGTACAGGTGGTACCTTGCTCAATAGTAGCAACTGTGAGAGAGATCTTGGAATCCTAGTGGACAACCATTTAAATATGAGCCAGCAGTGTGCAGCAGCTGCCAAAAAAGCCAACACAGTTCTAGGCTGCATAAACAGAGGGATAGAATCTAGATCACGTGAAGTGTTAATGCCACTGTATAGTGCCTTGGTAAGGCCACACTTGGAATACTGCATACAGTTTTGGTCGCCACGATGTAGAAAAGACGTGGAGACTCTGGAAAGAGTGCAGAGAAGAGCAACCAAGATGATTAGGGGACTGGAGACTAAAACATATGAAGAACGGTTGCAGGAGCTGGGTATATCTAGTTTGATGAAGAGAAGGACCAGGGGAGACATGATAGCAGTGTTCCGATATCTCAGAGGGTGCCACAAAGAAGAGGGAGTCAAACTATTCTCCAAGGCACCTGGGGGCAGGACAAGAAGCAATGGGTGGAAACTAATCGAGAGAAGCAACTTAGAACTAAGGAGAAATTTCCTGACAGTTAGCACAATTAACCTCTGGAAGCTTGCCTCCAGAAGTTGTGAATGCCCCAACACTGCAAGTCTTTAAGAAGATGTTGGATAGCCATTTGTCTGAAATGGTATAAGGCTTCCTGCCCACGCAGGGGGTTGGACTAGAAGACCTACAAGGTCCCTTCCAACTCTGCTATTGTATTGTATTGTAAATCCTATATCTCTTATTTTACTTACTTTCTCAACTTTCTTCTTCAGTTCACCTTCTTCTTCTCCCATATCTTTTCTTCCATTTAGGCTTCACAACCACATAGAGATATTAGACAACCACCCCATACGTTTCTTAAGTAATCACTTTTTATCATATGAAGTCCCTCCATGTGGAATTCCCCTTTGGGAGAGGGGCTTGTATGTTCTGTAATGTTGACAGCTATGCTAGAGATATACGACCAGGAGGTATATCAGAATAGTCACCCAAGCCAGACAGGTCTCAATGAAGGAGTCTGATTAAGCGTATCCACAAACCCACTTACCATGATGAGTCAACAACAACAAAAAAGCTGTCACCCGGGTTAACAAGGAATGCAGCAGTTGCTGTCCTTGGGCAGCTATCAAAAATTGAGTTACAGGCTTGGAGAAAGAGCTGGCCACCTACTCCACAAAAAACTCACCAAGAAAACTATAGAAAAAATATTAAAACATATCAAAGAGGGTGCCAGTGGTGGAAACGAATGCCTGTGCTTTATAGAGATACATCAGATAATCACATGGAATCTCAGAGGAATGAGAAGGTAAATTAGATATTGTCAAACAATAGATGATCAGGTTAGAAATTGACCTCCTTGAAGCTACACTGGTCATACAATGGCTTTTTCCAGTTTGAGGGTTTCACTGTCTATTATTCAGGACATGATACAAGGAAAACAAATGAAGTGGCATTTATTGTAAGCAAGAAATTTGCTGGAGCAATGGAAAGCTTCTCAACCATCAGCGACCAAATTAGGACCATCAGAATTTATGCCAAGCCCTCAGTATCACAGTGTCCAAATCTATACCCAAATGATTTCTGCAACAGAGGTTGAAATAGAGTGCTTTTATGCCACTATCCAAGGAACTCTGAAACAAGTGTCCAAAAATGTCATTGTTTACATTTTGGGCAACTTCAATGCAAAAGTTGGCAAACAAGTGGAGGCAGACATCACTGGTCATTTTGCATTAGGTGAGAGGAATGATGTAGGTGATCATTTGGTTCAACTTTGCCAGAAAACCCAATTTCGAATCATGAATACATAGTTCAAACAGAACAAGCCCTGCTTATAAATTTGAACCTTATTGACTGGACCTCACCATAATGAGACTGATTATGTCCTATGCAGTCAAATATGGACCAGTTCAGTCTTAGCTGTTAAGACAAATCCAAGTGCTGATTGTGGCTCAGATCATGAATTGTTGGTGGCAAAGATTAAAGTTAAACTATACACCATCAAAAAGACAGTTTCTCCAAAGAAGTTTGATGTCACTAAAATTCCTATTAAATATACAATTAGGGTGAAAAATAGGTTGAACTATTTGCACCATTGAGAAGACACCTGGGATTCCGTTTCCGGTCTTCCGGAGACGACGGACAGGTCCTAGATGCGTCCGCCGC
This sequence comes from Rhabdophis nuchalis, assembly GCA_039707465.1. NCBI lineage: Eukaryota > Metazoa > Chordata > Lepidosauria > Squamata > Natricidae > Rhabdophis > Rhabdophis nuchalis. The sequence goes on along the minus strand of CM077648.1, from coordinate 44,258,426 downwards.
TTGGTTGTTCCGACGGCACCTTCAGGGGCATGGGGGCTCTTGCTGGAGAGCCCCCACCGCACGGACGGCTCGTGGGGAGTCCCCCACCCTGATGGCGGTTGGGGGGTGGCTCCCGTATCGTCCCAGGCACCGGAGAACGAGTCGCGCGGGGGGGGGGAGTTCCCTTTCGTCCCCTTCGCCGATTGAGAGCCGGGACAGCTGCAATTAAAAAGATGGGCTGAAAGCAACACCGAGGCTCTGTTATTGCTGCAGAGAGGATTGTGAGTGATTTAACAATTAATGCTTTCAACTTTCGTTTTTAAAGAAGAAGGAGGGGGGAGTTTGTAAAACCCCTCCTCGGAAGGAAAAAAAAGCGGCGCTTTAAAATGCTCCCCAGGCTTGGGGAGGAGGAAAAAACTACATCCGACTTCTAAACAATGAAAATGAAAGTTTTTCACTTTAACTCTGTTACTGATACTTCGTATCTCTGTCTTGCAACAACTGAAATGGACTTTTACTAGTTCTCCATGACTGCCAATGGAGCGGGAAAGATGGCGTTTCTTTGTTCCCTGCAAGAAATATTTTTCTTTGTGATGTGCTGACACTCCTTCGTTTTTATGGGACTAAACTTTTTATTCACAAGCTAAGGCAATTGACTCTTAGGATTTCTCCCAGATGTGCCTTCTTTCTTTTCCTATCTGATTGTTGTTAAAAATTGTTCTCTCTCTGGACTTTAAGCAAATTGTATTTTGAATTTGGTTATTGACTCTTGCGCTCTTCTTGCCTCACGAACTACCCCTCCAACAGACATCATATTAGTGGCAAAAACTTAACACTTTCATTATGGCTTCAAAGAAGCATCCACAACAGCCTAAGATCACTTCAATGCTATCCAAAGAAACGGTGGGGGAGGCTACTTAGCTATCAGCAATAGAGAAAACATTCAAAACATTATGAAAGAGATAAAAGAAATCCGGAAAGACAATGTTAGTTCAAAATTGGAACTTTTGGAGACACAAAAAGCACTAATGGAAAATAAACAAAGACTTGATGGACTGGAGGGGGGGGCGGCTGAGATGAGGGGAGAGATAAGTAATTCTCAAAAAGAAATAGTGGAATTAACTGGTCATATGTCGAGGATGGATTTTGAAAGGATGTCTTACTTTTTAAGGTTTCAAAATGTTCCTGAAGCAGGCTCCGAGAATTTAAAAAATTTAATGTGTACGATATTAGCAGATTATACTAACAGGAGCAAAGAAGATATTTGGGGGGGACATTGATTTGATTTATAGAATTAACTCAGCATATGCCAGAATAAATGAAGTACCCAGAGAGATACATATTAAATTTGTAAGAAGGTCGACGAGGGATGAGATCCTGAGAGCACAGAGAGATGGTCCCTTGATATATCAACAGAGTGAAATTGCCATTTTGAAACAGATCCCGAAAAAGATTCGAGAGATAAGAAGGAAGTATTCCTTCTTATCAAAAAGATTATATAAAAAAGGGGTGTGGTTCAAATGGTCGATGCCGAAGGAATGTTAGTGTTCTGGGAAGGAGGGAGAGTAAGAATTAAAACAATTGCAGAGGCGGAAGCCTTTCTTAAAAAACATTCCTCAATCCTGGAGGATGAAAATGGGGGAACAGGAGGGGCCATGGCTCCGCCCACTGGCAGCCAGGGAGAAGAGGATACAATAGCTAAAAGACTCAGATCTCACAAATGACTTTCTATTATATAGCGTAATCCTTATCTGGATGTTTATAGAAATAAATGATTGATTGCATGAAGTTGTGAAATGATATATGTATGTATCTCTTTCCACTTTGTAGGGAAATGAAAAAAATATTGTATTGTGTTTTTTTTTTCTGTATGAAGCCTCGGAGGGGGCTGACACCTCCGACACAGATGTCCTCAAAATGTCTCATTTATACCTTATACCCTTTTCCTATCTAAACATTTGTAAAAACCAATAAAACTTTTTGACACCGAGAAGACACCTGATAAACCGTGGAAGGAAATTCACTCAGCCATTATTAGAATTGCAGAAGAACTCATACTGTACAAAAAGCCAGGAAAAAAGTGCAACTGGCCCTCGGATGAAACCATTAAAATAGTTGAGCAAAGAAAAGCATTCTTTCCACTTTCTTATTCAACCTGTATGCCAAAATACTTTAATCATGAGGAAGATAGATTTTGAAGAATCAAAAATTGGAGTACAGATAGAGGAAAGAAGCATCAACAATCTTCTATATGCTGATGATGCAATTCTCCACTCAGAAAGCCTGAAACATCTGATCAAGAAAATCAAAGAAGAAAGTGAGAATTTTGGTCTCCTTCTGAACATCAAAAAACCAAATTCATGACCACTGCAAGGAATGGAAATATCGAAAAAGAAATTGATGGTGGACAGATAGAATGCATAGAAAAATTCACTTTCCTAGAATCGCCAATCACTCAGAGTGGTGAATGCAATGTAGAAATAAATCATTGGATTGCAATGTTGAACATGAGTTGAATATGGAAAATTAAAGACATCAGCTTGGCAACCAAAAGTAAGTTTGATTATTGTGTTCCCTGTAGCATTGGCCCATAGAATCGCCAAGGTCAGACACGACTGACCGTAACGTCATCCATATCATCATCATCATATGAAGAAGTCATATTAGCCAAGTAGAAAAGATTCAAATCAAGAACCAAAGAATAAAAAAATACCATACAACATAAAGGTATGGGAAAATAATTTTTTAAGGTAGATATTAAGTGGGAGATTTTTTTTCCCTTTACGATTTGAATTTGAGTAATATTTATTTTAAAAAAATAATTTCGCCTTTGAAAATATTTTAAAATTTAAAAGACATTTAAAACATTTGAAAAAAAGAAAGTAACAAATTTAAAAAGTAACATGTAGCATACCTACCACCAAGAACTCTTTTTTGTCCACCATTTCATTTCCATCTGTATCAAACATGTTGAATGCTATTCTAAAACCTGCATGTGGTTCTGTCAAGAATGATAAAAAGATGTTAAAAAAAATATTTTAAGAATTTTACTGAAACTAAAGGCCAAGTTGTATGCTACACTGGCAGCTATTCATATATGAATACAACACTCCCAAAATCATAAGGGAAAATGGGGTGACTTACTTAAGATTATTAGTAAAAAGGGTGCTATTTCTGTACCTATACTTAATTTTTCTCCACACCACTTTTTCAGCAAACCTGTTACTGAATGTATTTTCAGCTATATGAAAAATGCTGACCTGCGTATTGAAGTGACAAAGGGGTTCATAAGCATGTAAAATCAATCTGCCAGCCCCATTTCCCCTTTTTACATGCAATATTTCAACTATAAAATAGTTATTATTACACATAATTTGGTCCTGTTTGGTCAATCACACTGTAGAGAACTTGATCCACTTTAAATGACAGCAGAATGCTAATAGCCTTTCCATAAATGTATTGTTATACCAGCAGAATGCTTTCCCCCAATATTTCTGGTCCTCCAAATGTTATTATCAACCTCCAAAAGGTAGCCCAATACTCATTTCTCCTTTGTTTCTATACTACAAGAATCTTGTCTTTCTTCAAAAGAGAATTAAATTTGTGGCATTGTTCAATATTTCAAAATATACTGATATTCCATGCCTTTTGTGAAACCGTACAGTGATATAAATGCCAGAAGGCATAGAGTCCATGAAATATCATTTTAGATGTGGGCTACATAGTTACAGCAAAGATTTAGGTACAGCATAAGCCTCTCATATGGAAAAATGCTAAATCACTTTACATTTAATAAAGTTCCACTGTTGAATTAAAGAGGTCACTTTTTTGAGTTGGCAAAAAACTGTACAGTATCAGTGTGACGTTTTCTGTCCCCATTGCCAATTAGTATCATGTTTATGTTGCTTCTGTTCCCAATCTCTATCAGTCTTCTGATTTCTTTTCAAGATAATACTTTACAGATTTTATCCACCCTGAGGTTGCTGTCAAGGTAAAGGAAAAATTAATACTATAAAGCCAGCTTTTCTAAGTACTAACTGTGCTGCACAGCCAGTTAACTATTTAACTAAGTTTTGGATTGTTGCCTTACCACAAGACACCAGAAGCTGGGAATTAAGAGAGAAGTTCCTTTCAATTCTGAGATGTTGATGATTTTATCCAAGAACTGGGGAGTAAATTGATTTTCCATATAAGGACTTTTGTGTAAAGAAAATTTTAAACCAAACAGTCCCATACATACTTTCTAAGTATGATCAGGTAATTGTTTCACAAGTATCAGGGCCAGCAATTTAAAACTGAGAAGTAAAAGTTGAATTTTATTTGTTACTATTTGTTAAGCCATACTAGGGAGTTTTCAACATTTCCACTATAGTAATTGCTATGCCAGTGTTTTTCAGCAGAATAAAGGATATAAATTTATTAGAACAGCTGCTAAACTCAATTATTATCCTACATTATCTAAATAAATTGTACTTGTATCTTCAATTATTTTTAGTAACATTTTGCTAGGAGACTGCAAAAACAAATTACTTACAAATTATTTATTAACACATGCAACATTAACATCACACCCATTCATACATGCATCTGTGGAAAATACATTTTACTCTGAATGCTTACTTGTTAAGATACATAGTAAAAAGAGATATTCCGTGTAAGAAATTATACCTGAAAAAGCAAATCAACAAATTAGCATCATTTTTACTTAAATTTTAGCAAATCATTGCCAAATGATTGAAGATATAGTAACATTATTTATTTGCACATCATTTTATGTTTGCCCCAAGGAATTAATGGGAGCTAATAAGCTTCCTCTAATTTTATTCTCACAGTTTGTTAAAGCCCAATCCCCATCCCCCTGTCATGTGAGTGCATTTTGGGAACTTAGCAACTGGCTCCTCTGAATGACTGATTGTAGTGTCCTGTGATCATCTTGACTATGATTTGAGATGGTGTTTGCCAGTTTTAATGACTGTGTTTGTCTTTATAACCGTGGTGTTTGCTTAGTGACAACAGTGATGGTGAGCACAAAAAGGGTTTAAAAATTTGGGTCCAGTAATGTGGGTGCCTTGACTTATTGCTGTAGCAACACACAATCAGAAATCTGGTCTGAATTGAAGTTGTCAGCAACTAACCATATGTACAATTTTTAAATATTGCTCATATTGATGCTGAAAAAACAAAATGCCAAAGCACACTCAAGTATTTTTGACTGCATTTTCTTTCAAAAAAGATACAGATAGACATATGAATTTTATGTTAAATTCAAAATAACAGCATACTACTAGCAGTACTGGTACTCTATAATCTCTAATCAAGAATCAAAATAATTTCATAGTAAAAACAAAGCAAAAACAAAACAAAAACAAAGCAAATATTCTTCAGTACCCCTTTCTTGGAGATTCCTGAAGAGCTTTGATGATCCTTTCCAAACTGGTGGAGTTTCAATAAGTATCTGATTCAATTCCTGCAAATTAGTTTTTTAAAAGAGGTGATGACCTTGTCTTCATAATAAACACTCAGTGCATTTGCAAAGTTATACTCACTAACATATTTCTAAACAGCCTTGTACAGTCACAGAAAAGTTCAGGTCCCATGGAATTTGAATGTTTAGGTTGAAAACCCTTCTTCAAGTGTTCTTGAAAAACACTTGAAAAACATTTCTAATAAAAATGCATATTAAATTATAAAATATGCAAAGTAAGACACCAAGAGTTACTTTACAGGGGAGATAGGCAACATAAAAATTTAATATATAAATAAATAAGACCTCGCATACTCAGCAACCGTAGACCAATATTATTATTTCCATACATGAAATTGAGAATGAAGAGTTTGCCTAATACTATTATTGCTTGAGTCAATGTATAAAATCTAATCTGGAATAGAATTGTAACGTACCTGTTTTGATAGTGTCTTCCATTGTTTTGTCTCTAAAACAAATACACAACCAATTACTTAAACAAGTATTTAATAACATGCTACTATATATGGCTGGCATGACCAATGTTCATCCTATCTCTTGTCACATAAGGAAATAATCTTTCTAGTCTCAATGTTTTTAGAAACACATTTTAAAACTGTTCATTATTCTGATCTTACTGATATGGGGATATCATGTATGGTAAATTAATATTAAAACTAAGGTGTAATTCAAAAATAGTAAAATTTGGGAAGGAAAAATTGTAAAGCTTTTCCACTGAAAATAGTAAAATTTTATGGAAATGTTCATGCAATTTTCTTCGCAGTAATGAGGAATTAGTTTGCTATTATTTTATTCCAAGGGGCTTTTTGACTTTCCAGTCTAGGTTATAGCATTGACATTCCCTGGCAGTGTGTATTTTCCTGATAGATTCACTATTATTAATTATAATATTAACCTAATACTTTCAAAATAAATCTGAATAATTAATAATACGCTGTTTATAAAAAAATATAAAAAATATAAATCCATTTAAAAAGTAACCATATCAAAAATGGAGCTGCTGCAACAAAATGGGATTAGCAACTGACATAATCTAAATTAATTGAAATGGACAAGCTAGGAAAGCAAAAGAGAGAGAAAAGAGAAAAATGATATTGAATGAACAACTAATTTTGTTGTAGTGCTTGTAGAATATTGGGATGAAATACATATGTAAGACTTATAGAAAATTGTTATTATAATATGAAGTAGTTTACTTTTTCTTAAAGTTGTATTTAGAATTAAATATTTATAATTAAAAATGCTAGCTACATAATCTAGAACTAAAAGATTTTAGCTTTCAGTGCATCTTTACAACAAAATTCATATTTCAGAGTTACCCTCAGGTAAGATGGACTACCAATAAATTTTATAAATAAACAAACAAACTAACATTTCATAGCATGTATTTCTATAGATCCATGATGGCAAACCTATGGCACGCGTGTCACAGGTGGTATGTGGAGCCATTTCTGAGGGCACGCGGGTGTTGCCCTGTCAGCTCCAGCATGCATGTGGCCGCTGGCCAGCTGATTTTTGGCCTTGATTTTCAGCTGAAGCCTCCGGAGGGAGAAAAACGACCCAACGGGAAGCCCAGAAGTCCGTTCCCAAACTTCCAGTTTGCATGTTGGGCCGTTTTTCACCCTCCCCAGGCTCCTAGAAAGCCTCTGGAGCCTGGGGAAGGCGAAAAATGGACCTACCAGGCCTACCGGAAGTTGGAAAATACTGTTTCTGGCCTCTAGAGGGTCTCGGGGGGTGGTGGGGCAGGCTGTTTTTGCCCTCCCCAGGCTCCAAGAAAATTGTGTGCGCATGCATGAGGCAGGAGGCGAGATCATGCACACAAGCGCATGGGGCACAGAGTGTGGAGCATTAAATTATGGGGGTGGGCGTGCACACGTGCCCTAGGCGAAAAAGGTTTGCCATCACTGCCATAGACCATAAAGTTAGGTTCAAATGAATTTAATTATAGATGAACAACCTGAACATAAATAAAAAAATATGTTTGGGCTAGTAACTAGCAGTTTAAATCATATAAGGTTATATAAAAGGGAACAACGAAAGATAGACTAAACTTAATGCCTGAACAATTCTTCTAGGACTCAGGCCATGTAAAGTTTTACTTCGTAAAACTAGATGTGCAATTTTAGAAGACCACAGTATTTTTGTTGGTAATAGTACCAACCTGAATTCCATGATACAGTAACTGTAAGCTTTAAATATAGATATTTTAAAAATAGTTCACCTGACTTTAACTGGATTATCTTTTCATTCTGAAATGTGCACTGACTATAATAATTTAAATATATTTTTCAGGATCCAATCTGGATTGATCACTGGGACCAGAAGTTTTGTCTTCTTAGCTTTTGGACTCATCCTGGAGCCCATCTTTAAGGAACTTCTCTATAGCAAAGTGTATACTTCAGGTTTCTATGTGTGGTATTTACTGTATATGGTTCCTGTTGAATGTGGGTTTTTACATGTTGATGGCTGGCTATTAAGTTGTTGGCTGTTGGTTACTTTTATTTTTTATTTTTTTATTTTATTACATTTATACCTCTCCCTTCTCCTTGTAAGGACCCAGGGCAGCGCACAGGCAATATAAAACCATACAAAATGCAAAATACATTTTAAAAAAACTATTAAATTAAATCCCGTGCTAAAAACCCCTTTTAAAACCTTGAGAATTAAAATTTGTTCAGATAAAAGTCAGAAACGGGGGGTTATGCTAGGCCGGCTTGTTGGAATAAATACGTCTTGAGGCGCTGGCGGAAGAGGCGGAGGTCCGAGGTGGTGCGTAGGTCGGGGGATAGGACGTTCCAGAGGGCTGGGCCCGTCACAGAGAAGGCCCTTCCCCTGGGCGTCGCCAACCGGCATTGCCCGGCCGACGGTACCCAGAGAAGACCCGCTCTGTGGGAGCGGAGCGGACGAAGGGATGTATGGGGCAGGAGGCGGTCTCGTATATAGCTAGGCCCCGAGCCATGGAGCGATTTAAAGATGGTCGTCAGCACCTTGAAGCGCACCCGAAAGGCCACAGGTAGCCAGTGCAGCTCGCGCAGGAGAGGTGTTTTGTGGGATTGCCTTGAGGCACCCATAATCACCTGCGTGGCCGCATTCTGGACTAACTGTAGCCTTCGAGTGCACCTCAAGGGGAGCCCCATGTAGAGAGCATTGCAGTAGTCCAGCTGGGATGTCACGAGTGCTTGAGTGACTGTGCGAAGGACCACCCGGTCCAGTAAGGGGCGCAACTGGCGTATCAGGCGTACCTGATAAAACGCCCTCCTGGCCATGGCTGTCACTTGGTCTTCCATGGACAGCCGGGAATCCAGGAGGACACACAAGTTGCGCACCCTCTCCATGGGAGCCAGTTGTTCGCCCCCAATGGCCAGTGTTGGACTTACCTGGCTGAACCGGGGGGCTGGAAACCACAGCCACTCGGTCTTGGATGGGTTCAGCTTGAGTTTGTTACTCCCCATCCAGACCCGTACGGCCTCCAGACACCGGGACAGCACCTCGACGGCATCGTTGGGGTGGTTTGGGGTGGATATGTACAACTGAGTATCGTCAGTGTACAGATGGTATTCCACCCCAAAACCACGGATGATCTCACCCAGCGGCTTCATATAGGTGTTGAACAGAAGTGGCGAGAGGACCGACCCATGAGGAACCCCACATATGAGGGGCCTCGGGGCCGACCTCTGCACTCCTGCCAACACCCATTGCGACCGACCAGAGAGGTAGGACGAGAACCACTGCAGTACGGTGCCTCTCAGCTCCAACCCCCCCAAACGGTGCAATAAGATACCATGGTCGATGGTATCAAAAGCCGCTGAGAGATCTAATAGGACTAGGATAGAGGAGCAACCTCTATCCCGTGCCCTCCAGAGATCATCCACCAACGCGACCAATGCCGTCACGGTGCTGTGACCGGGCCGGAAGCCGGACTGGCATGGGTCTAGATAATCAACTTCCTCCAGGTGTCGAGGAAACTGTTGAGCCACCACACTCTCTACAACCTTCACAAAAAAGTGAAGGTTGGAGACCGGACGGTAATTTTCCAACAATGCTGGGTCCAGGGAAGGCTTTTTGAGGAGAGGTCTCACCACTGCCTCTTTCAAGGCGGTAGGTAAGAACCCCTCACTCAAGGACGGGTTCACAATGTCCTGGAGCCAGCCTCGTGTAACCTCCCAGGATGCCAGTACAAGCCAGGAGGGACACGGGTCCAATAAACATGTGGTGGCCCTAAGGCTCCTCAACAACCTGTCCATATCCTCGGTAGTGACAAAGTCAAACTCCTCCCAAGGTGTTATCTCAAGACCAGCATCGGATAAACTGACTGGATCACTTTCAGTGGAGGGCAACTCGTTCCGAATCTGAGTGATTTTGTCCTGCAGATAAACTCTAAATTCCTCTGCTTGACCCTGCAAAGGGGCTTCCCGCGGCCTCTGGTGAAGGAGGGAGCAGGTCACCCCAAACAGGGCGGCAGGGCGGTTTTCCATGGACGCGATAAGGGTGGCATAATACTCACGTTTGACCACTCTTAGCGCCACTAAGTAAGTCCTAATATGGTCTCTTACAAGTGTTTGGTCAGCTTCGGATCGAGAGGATCTCCACTTACTCTCTAGGCGTCTCTTGCGGCGCTTCATCTCCCGCAGCTCCTCGGTAAACCAGGGGGTCTGGGTGAATCGACGCCGCGTGAGAGGCCGCAAGGGCGTGACTCGGTCCAAGGCCCCCGTGGCCGCACTATACCATGCGGCCACTAGGTCCTCAGTCGAGTCGCGGGGCAAGGACACAGGTATTGGCCCAAGCTCCCTCTGGAACCTTTCAGGGTCCATCAGGCGCCTGGGGCGGAACCATCTCGGTATCTCCGGTTCCGCCTCCCCGCGGTGAGATGTGACGGTTGGAAAGTCCATCCGAAGGAGAGAGTGATCTGTCCATGACAAGGGTAAGATGGCTAAATCCCCTGTTCCAAGATCACTTCTCCACTGCCCAGAGACAAAAATCAGATCCAGCGGGTGTCCTCCCTCGTGAGTGGGGCCCTGAACTACTTGGGTCAGGTCCATGGCCGGCATGGAAGCCATGAACTCCCGAGCTGCCTCGGATGTTTCGCCCGCCGATGGCAGGTTAAAGTCCCCCATGACTATCAGTCAGGGGGTCTCCACCACCATCTCGGCGATCATCTCGAGCAGCTCGGCCAGGGCTGCTGTTACATAGCGGGGAGCCAGGTATACAATCAGCAAGCCCAACTGCCTCCCTAGGCCCCACTTCACGAAGAGGGACTCACAACCGGTTGTCTGAGGCACAGTGGTCTCCCTCGGCTCAAGACCTTCCTTAACGATAACCACCACCCTCCCACCCCTGCCTAGGGCCTGAGGCTGATGAAATGCACGGTAGCCTGGTGGGCACATTTCCACGAGGGGTAAACCCCCCTCGGGGCCCAACCAGGTCTCCGTAATTCCCACCAGGTCCGGGTCCCCCTCTGACACAAGGTCATTTATGAGCTACCAAGCCTTCATCTCCTAAGTACTTGATAAACTGGTAGTAAATCAGATTGGACTGACCCAGACTGGATCCTACAATATCATCCTGGGACACATATATTTACCTTCATTCCTAGATAAATTTTCATAAATGTTAATATGATTAGCCTTAAAAATAAGTTAAAGCTATATTAATTAGAGTTTAATTAAATCTTACATTTTGGCCCCTAAGTTGTTTAAAAATTAATTAGTACCTCTCCTGGGACTTTAAACTCCATATAGGTAGCCTTCTAAATGAAGGCAAATATACATATCCCACAATAATGTTCCAGTATCCAATCTGGATCAGTAGAGAGAAGTTCCTGAGAATGGGCTCAAGAATGAGTCCTAAGCTTGGAAAGTAGCCTTCATTCAGCAACCACAATTGAGGCTGATAACATGGTCATTATGGGGAAAAGAAGTCACTAAATGAAACCATGACTCTATGTCAGGGTTGATCACAGAGTTACTTTTTCATTACTGCTGTGACTGTGAATGGTTACTAAAAGATGGTTGCTAAATAAGAGTTACCTATAATTTCAAATACTGTATTTTTTGGAGTATAAGACACACCTTTTTTCCTCTAAAAAGAGACTGAAAATCTGGGTGCGTCTTGTACATTGAATACAGCATTTTTTGCCTCCTGAAACCCCACCCCTTCACCAAAATGGCCATGGCATACCTTTATGGAGGCTTCCAGAGAGCTCCTGGGAGCTGTGGAGGGCAGAAATGAGCAAAAGACAGGGTGTTTTTGCCTCCCCCCCCCCCAGCCTCTAGGAGCACTCTATAAGCCTCCATAAGGCTATGCATGCAATATTTTTTTAACCAAAAAATGGCCTGTTTTCGTTTCGTGATAAATGGGCCGTTTTTTTGTTCATTTTTGACCGCCCCCGGAGCACTCTGCAAGCCCCCCAAGGCTATTTATCCCTTTTATTTGAAAAAAACCAGGCTCATTTTCACAAAAAACAGGCCGTTTGGGGGAGGATTGCAAAGTGAAAAAAGGTTCCCCCCCCCCTTTTGGAAAGCTGTTTAGTTAGAGTGATTGATGAGAATTACGTTGGTCAAGTACCACCGCGGGGAGGCGGAACCGGAAACACCAAGTTGGTTCCGCCCCAGGCGCCTGATGGACCCAGATAGGTTCCAGAGGGAGCTTGGGCCAGTACCTGTATCCCTGCCCCGCGGCTCGACTGAGGACCTAGTGGCCGCATGGTATAGTGCGGCCATGGGGGCCTTGGACCGAGTCGCGCCCTTGCGGCCTCTCATGCAGCATCGAGTCACCCAGGTTCCTTGGTTTACCGAGGAGCTTTGGGAGATGAAACGCCGCAAGAGACGCCTAGAGAGTAGGTGGAGATCTTCTCGATCCGAAGCTGACCGAACACTAGTGAGAGACCATATTAGGACTTACTTAGTGGCGCTAAGAGTGGCCAAACGTGAGTATTGTGCCACCCTTATCGCATCCATGGAAAACTGCCCTGCCGCCCTGTTTGGGGTGACCCGCTCCCTCCTTCATCTGAGGCCGCGGGAAGCCCCTTTCCTCTGGTCGAGCAGAGGAATTTGGAGTTTTCCTGCAGGACAAAATCACTCAGATTCGGAACGAGTTGCCCTCCACTGAAAGTGACCCAGTCGAGGTGTCCGGTGCTGGTCTTGAGATTACACCTTGGGAGGAGTTTGACTTTGTCACTACCGAGGATATGGACAAGTTGCGGAGGAACCTTAGAGCCACCACATGTTTATTGGACCCGTGCCCCTCCTGGCTTGTACTGGCATCCTGGGAGGTGACACGAGGCTGGCTCCAGGGTATTGTGAATTCATCTCTGAGTGAGGGGTTCTTGCCTACTGTCTTGAAAGAGGCGGTGGTGAGGCCCCTCCTCAAGAAGCCATCCCTGGACCCGGCTTTATTAGAGAACTATCGTCCCGTCTCCAACCTTCACTTTTTAGTGAAGGTTGTTGAGAGTGTGGTGGCTCAACAGTTCCCTCGACATCTGGAGGAAGTTGATTATCTAGACCCGTGCCAGTCCGGCTTCCGGCCCGGTCACAGTACCGAGACGGCATTGGTCGCGTTGGTGGATGATCTCTGGAGGGCTCGGGATAGAGGTTGCTCCTCTATCCTGCTCCTGTTAGACCTCTCAGCGGCTTTTGATACCATCGACCATGGTATCTTATTGCATGGTATGGTATTGGGGGGGTTGGGGCTGAGAGGCACCGTTTTACGGTGGTTCTCGTCCTACCTCTCTGGTCGGTCGCAATGGGTGTTGGCAGGAGGGCAGAGGTCGGCCCCGAGGCCCCTCACATGTGGGGTTCCTCAGGGGTCGGTCCTCTCGCCACTTCTGTTCAACACCTACATGAAGCCACTGGGCGAGATCATCCGTGGTTTTGGGGTGGAGTACCATCTGTACGCTGATGATACTCAGCTGTACATATCCACCCCAAACCACCCCAACGATGCCGTCGAGGTGCTGTCCCGGTGTCTGGAGACCGTACGGGTCTGGATGGGTAGTAACAAACTCAAACTCAACCCGTCCAAGACCGAGTGGCTGTGGTTTCCGGCACCCCGGTTTAGCCAGATAAATCCAACACTGGCCATTGGGGGTGAACATCTTGCCCCCGTGGAGAGGGCGCGCAACTTGGGCGTCCTCCTGGATTCCCGGCTGTCCATGGAGGACCATGTGGCGGCCGTGGCCCTTCGCACAGTCACTCAAGCGCTCGTGACATCTCGGCTGGATTACTGTAACGCTCTCTACATGGGGCTCCCCTTGAGGTGCACTCGAAAGCTACAGTTAGTGCAGAATGCGGCCGCGCGGGTGGTTATGGGTGCCTCAAGGCAAGCCCACGTAACACCTCTCCTGCGCGAGCTGCACTGGCTGCCTGTGGCCTTTCGAGTGCGCTTCAAGGTGTTGACCACCATCTTTAAATCGCTCCATGGCTCGGGGCCTAGCTATATACGAGACCGCCTCCTGCCCCATACATCCCTTCGTCCGGTCCGCTTCCACAGAGCGGGCCTACTCCGGGTGCCGTCGGCCGGGCAATGCCGGCTGGCGACACCCAGGGGAAGAGCCTTCTCTGTGGCGGGCCCAGCCCTCTGGAACGACCTACCCCCCGACCTTCGCACTACCTCGGACCTCCGCCTCTTCCGCCAACATCTTAAGACGTACTTATTCCAACAAGCCGGCCTAGGATAGCCCCCCGCGTCTGACTTTTAAATATAAATTATAATTTGGTTACGGTTTTAATAACGGGTTTTAGCACGGGTGAATTAATTTAATATATTTTTAATTGATGTATATTGTATTTATGGTTTTATATAATGCCTGTGCGCCGCCCTGGGTCCTAACAAGGAGAAGGGCGGGATATAAATTTAATAAAATATAAATATAAAATATAAAAGTACAGTGCCTGCAGAAACAAAGATTTGTTCCAAAGGTGGTCAGTGAGGCTGTTTTTCGCCCTCTGGAAGCTTCAGCGAAGCTCCTGAAGCCTTTAGAGGTGGGGGGAGGCTGTTTTCACCCTCCCCAGGCTCCTAGAAGGCCAAGAGCAGGGGGTGCCAAGAGCAGGGGGTCACGCACATAGCATTCTGGTATGGCACGCCCACGCATGCTCCCCCCGCTCTTGGCACACGAGGCAAAAAAAGGTTAGCCATCACTGACCTAGATGACTGAGAATCTCCACAGATATCTTGTGTTACCTTCCTTTCCTTTTTATATAATATCTTAGAAATCAGCTTTTTGAGTTGTCTTTGAGATATATCATTGTACTTAGTGGAACCTTAATTTTCAACATAGGATATTAAAAATTTCTAATGTACAAGCCCCACAGCTTGCAAGATAAGAAACTTACAGATCCCAACATATCTTATGAATTCAACTAATCACAGCATCTACTTATTAAATACATAACTGCAATAATATAGAATATCTGAACTGTGCATCCACAAAATAAGGAAGCTTTAATTATGAGGGTTCACTGGAGCAAGAATAATGTAGTTTTTTAAAAAAATCCTTACTTACGTCTTGGTTCATCACTTGAAACAGACTGAATGAAATCATATGGGGTCATAAATAGCTGTCCTTCAAATTTTAAACTGGCAAATGTTAGAAACCGCCGCTCCCGGGAAGTTGCATAAAGTTCTAAATCTTCATGATCTGGTCTGTTTTCTGTGACCTTCAGCAAAAAATTAAAAAGTCATCAGTTATTCTTATTGTTACTAAAACTGTGTTTCAAACACTAAATTGTTTCAACTTTTCCTTTAATTTTCATCTCTTCATATTTTAAATTCTTTAGCCCTATATGGTAATCATCACAGCTATTCTTTTTTATTGTAAAAACAAGAATATGTTAGCTATTGGGATAATATTATGGGTTACATTTTTTAGAGAAGTTAAGTAGGAAATTTGAGGAAAAAGTAAATGGTGGGTTTTGGGGTTTTTTTAAACTATAAAATGACTACTTAGCAAAGCTGCTTGTAAAAGAAAGCACTTCACAACAAGGCTGTTATGAATTCATCTTGGTCTGAAACAAACTGTGCCCAAATTATTCAGATTCAAACATTTTTATGAAACACAATGAAAATCACACCTGATACAGCATGTAATGAGATCCCAGAGAAGACAAAAGCACTGGTGAGGTAATGGGTAAGAGTCAGTAAGGGTCCAGTTTCTATTCTTACTTTTGGAGATTATCTGATTAAAATATCTTTGTAATTAGCGGCAAACCTCAAAAACTTTCATGAAAACATATCCCCATCAAATGAAATTAAAACCTTGTGTGTTACAGTGATTTTATATCAAGTTAACCCTCAGTAGTTTTAAAAAACCCGAAGTCATTTATTTATTTTATTTTTTATTTATTTTTTCGAATTTATACCCCACCCAGGGCGGCGCACAGGCATTATTAAAACCACAATAAAAACAATATACATCATTAAAACATATTAAATTATTAAACCTGTGCTAAAACCCATTTAAAACCCTGCCAAATTGCATTTCATTTATATCAAGCAAACTGTCATGAATCTATGATTGAACGTGAATAAGATTTTAATTTAGATTTTAAACCTCTTCTTCCTCCATCCACTCATGGGATATAAAGGTTGCAAGAAGCCCAAGCCATAGCTCAGCATGAAGTCACAGCCACCCTCCAGCCATTGCAGTTATAGCTACCTTGGGAAGCCCCAGCCAGATTCAGCAGTGTGATGTCAAGCCACAGCATCTGTGAAGCTACAACCCAGTCTAGCAGTATGTCATGGTATGAAACTGTAGCTGCCCCGGGATGCCCCAGCCTGGCCCAACAATGTATGGCACAAAGCCACACTAGGAAGGAACTAAGAAGCCACAGCTGCCCAAGCTCAATCCTAAATACCGTCATGAGCCTGCACTTCAAGGCCTCTGCTGCCCTGCACTCTACCACCCCAGCTAACTACTGTCTTGCTGCTGTTGCTGATAAGGCATGCCCAACCTGGCTATTCACAAGGCAGCTTCTGGCTATGCAAAGGCATCTTCTCCAGATCACGTGAGAATATTACTATGTTTGATCTGGGGAAGAGGAGTCCATGTGGTCATCAGTTGTGTCATACTGGGCCAGGCTGGGCATATTTGATCAGCAGCAAGAGCAAGAAGACAGTAAAAGTCACATAGGATGGCAGGGGCCATGGAGTGCAGGGGAGAAAAAAAAAAGGGAAGCAGATTAGTGAGTGGGGGCAGATGAATTGCCTCTGTGATTATAAATATGGGCAGGCTGCCAAGCGCCTGGATTTTGATCATGGACCAGTGGTGGGTTTCTGCAGGCTCGCACCTACTCGCGAGAACCGGTTGGTGAAATTTAGAGAACCGGTGAGAGGGGGTTCCACCGGCGTACCTGGAAGTAAATCTGGCCCGCCGCTGCCAGTGACCCAACAGGAAGGAAAGGAAAGGAAAGGAAAGGAAAGGAAGAAAGAAAGAAAGAAAGAAAGAAAGAAAGAAAGAAAGAAAGAAAGAAAGAAAGAAAGAAAGAAAGAAAGAAAGAAAGAAAGAAAGAAAGAAAGAAAGAAAGAATTTATCATCACAACTGAGTCCAAAATTTTGGTTGCTAAGCAAGAGCGTTGTTAAATGAGTTTCACCACATTTTAAAAGGTGGCCATTCCCACCCTGTCACATGACTGCCAAGGCACGCTCACAAAATAGGTCACACCTACAGAGTAGGTCCTAAAAAATTTGAAACCCACCACTGTCATGGACCATAGAGCATGATCAAAATCCAGGTGTTTGGCAGTCTGTTTGTATAGCTGCAATAGCCATAACTTGGGGATCAATCCTAAATCATTTCATTCGTTGCTGCCTTAATTTTGAACAATCACTGAATTAATGGCCATTAAGCAAATACTACCTGTAAAATAAAAGGAGTGGCAATACTAGAGGTAATTAGAATTTCTTTCATTATTTTTGCTGGACTTGTATTTTTTGCTAGCCTGAATCACATGAAAATGGGCAAATTACATAGCTTCCAAATATGGTTGAAAGATTATTTGTGAGAACACCAAAAAAAAACCAGGGACAGTAATGAATATCTGGGCTATAGCTGCAATGTGTATTCCCTTGACTTCGACAATTCAAAACTATTTACAAATATCTAATTCAAACAAATATTGCCATTTCTTAGTTGCTTTCCAGTTCTCTTTCCTCAGCTTATTGATCTCATCTCCTTGTTACAGATAAAAGGTTTAGTTACCAAAGCAAGCTTTTTCACAAGAGGCAACTGCAGTGGAACCCTGTTTACAATTGTTATGCAATGTGTTCATCTCATGGCTATCAACAGATGCTCAGGTGAAAGGCTAGCATTAATTACCTGTGAAGGCTTAGGGATTCAATTCTCTTCTCTCATTTTCACTAAGCATTGATTCTTGTCCCCTGTCTGGGAATCAGCTAGAGCCTGATATTATACTACTTTTGCAATAGACATCCAGGGGAAAGAAATGATTGAAAGCAATTTTCTTGTGGATAACACAAAGAACAATTTTTGAGATTCTTTAAACAAAAGGACAAATGTCATGTACACAATCAATGCATTTTTCTGCAGCTCATTAGCTAAAGAATTTACACCCATTAAATTTGTTATTACATTGCTGACTTCAGAAATCAGTGAATCTATTATATCATAATATTTTCCATTCCACTTAGCATTTTAATAACTATTTATTTTAAAAGGCACAATGAAATGACAAATATGTATTCTTCAAAAGACTATCAAATGGGTTTATGAATTATATGCTACCCTTTGTTTTCAAAGACATATATATGAAAACCCTTACTGCTATTGAAACAGTTTTCTTCAATACAGTGTTCCCAAAATGGCAAGGCTGAAAGACAATTGCAGTTAAAATAAAAGAAGAGAAACACAGAAAAGTGAGCAAAGGCAGACTCTCCAGCATAAAGGAAGAGCAAATGAAGTTAGAAATGTGTCAAAAAGTTAAGTGGAAGGGAAAAAAACTGAAATTCCACACTGGAAAATAGTATTCCTGCTACTAGTTTCTCTCAGTCTCAGGAGGACATATTGTGGTTGGCAATGCAGTACAGCTTGCAGCTGCCTTGTGTTGCTGGCCCTGAAGAGGATGCCAGTCAGTTAAAGGTGGATGCAGGTGCCACTTCAAGCAAGCAAAACACCCTTATGTGAGATAACATCTCCAATGGGATAGTAAGCTTGGTTGTTAGCTTGTAGTCATTTCATTAACCTGACTAGTCAATATCATTTAGTATACATCTAGTAGACTTGATGATGTTATGTAGTTTGGGAATGAAATGTTTACAAACAAACAACCAAACTCACAAACACCAAGATCTCCACAGTAAAATCATTTTCTTCTTCTCAGTGAGTCGTGGTGGCACAGTGGTTAGAATGTAATATTGCAGGCTAATTCTCCCAACTGCCAACAGTTTGATTCTCACTGGCTCAAGGTCTCAGCCTTCCATTCTTCCAAGGTGGGTAAAATGAGAACCCAGATTGTTGGAGGCAATATGTTGACTCTGTAAACTGCTTAGAGAGGGCTGTAAAGCACTGTGAAGTGGTATATAAGTGCTTATTGCTTGTCTATTCACCAAGCATTTCTTTCTGCCATAGTGCACACTGCAGTGTTCATGAGTTGGCCATAATGAGGTTGTACAGTGAAGACATAGAACAAGGGAAAGCTCATAGTCACTAATTTTGACCAAGGATATTGTCCTCATTAAACTGTGTTAATACAAATATGATTTAGAACCTTTTAAATTACTCATTCTTCCATTGCTCTTTAATATCAATTCTTCTATCACTGTTTCCAGAGTTTCTTATTTGTGCCTACCATATATTTTCTCCTGCAGATCTTATATTCAATATTTTGTTCCTAAAAGAAACAAACATCAATTATTTTCTCTAACTTGATGAACTATAGTTTTCTAGATATGTAGGGATTCCCTACAATCTACTTATTTTTTCAAAATACCTATCATCCAGAAAAGGATTTTTTCCCTATTTCCCCCCCTCCCAACATCAAGTATATATGCTCAGATGTGGAATAATAGAATTAAGGTAGAACTAGTAAATGTTGTTAATTCAGTTTTGTGCCTATTTATTCGGCATTCTGATAAAAAGTTTGTTCAACTGTATTTCCATTTTTTTTTGCTAAGGGAATTGTTTAAAAATCTTCTCTGCATTTTTTGCAGAGAAGGTAGTACGTAAGGGCAGATTACATCAACATGGATCATACATGACTCCACATATTTGATAGCCTACAACAGAGGTGTCAAACTCGATTACATTGAGGGATGCATCAGGATTGTGTTTGACCTTGGAGGGGTGGCCGACTCAATGTCACTTTTGTCAGGGGTGCCTATGGCGGCCCAAGCGCTCTGCCAGCAAAAAGGGGCTCCCACGCTCCGTTTTCAGCTGTGACATCCTCCTGCAACCCTTGCGAGCTCCATTTTCGCTGACAAGAGGTACCATGGGCTGCTCCTTTGCTGTTTCCAGGGCAGCCCCGTGGACCAAATCTAAGCACCCCGCCCCCCCCCAGGCTGGATCTGGCCCGTGAACCTTGAGTTTGACACCTCTAGCCTACAATGTAAAAGAAGGAAATAAAAGGTTTGTTTCTAGTTCCTACTGTCTTCTAAAGCAGACTACTCAAGGTATTCTGTTCCTAGACCACAAGTCACTGAGAACATTTGAATTGGGCTGTAACTTCAATTTGGAACATTTTTTTCTTTATTTTTAGCTTAATCCAAGCTGAAGAAGTATAATACACGGAATAGTACATGTTCTTTATGCAATTAACCATTTGAGGGCACCACTCCAGAGAGGCATATTTACACAATGTAGTATGATGATCCTTTCGTAATCAATAAATTATTTTCAATATCTTTCAGAAGAAAAAAAGATTTATATAGTTATCATATCAGGAATTATCAAGATACTTTTCATGCAAAATAGGTTTTCTTTAAACTTCTATAAATGAAACATTTTTGTGCATGGTTTGATTTCAAATGCAGTGAAAAATATGCCTACTTATTATTAATATATTAATGAAAAGTTTTAAACAAAGAATTATGTTTTCACGTAAAGCATGCATAAATTTATTTTCTCCCTGGCATAAAGTTGGATAAGACCAGGTAAGCAGGATGTCTGCGTAGCAGCCCCTATTGACTGGATCGTCTTATTTTATATTTAAAAAATAAACCACCAATGGAACAAATTATATATTTATTTCAGTGGGAATAATTAGAGGTGTTAGCCATCCACAATTATATAAAAATGCTGAAAGGGTCTATAGAAATGCACCAAGAGACAACTAGGAAACTAACCAAACATTACATAAAAGCACAAACAAGGGTCATTAATATGTGGTACAGAGAATTCAAACACTTCATACAATATAGCTAAATGAATTTCAAGATTAGAAAGCAAAGCAAAAGATTGAATTATGTATTTGCTTAAAAGGATAAAAAAGCTCTATTCTGAGATTTTTCTCTTCATCAGCTTTTGCTGCTTTCCTTCTGTTTCTTTTTTTCCTTTCCTTTCAGCAAGCGTAAGCAAGAAATATATTTTTAGTATTTTAGCAAAAGGTACCATACATAGCATTTTGAGGAATAATGCACTGGAACCAATAACATACTAATTCTTTCTCAGGATTTTTCATTATGTTTGTATGTTTATGGTAATAACAATACAGCAATGGACAGTAACATTTTAAAAATTATATTGCCTCATAAATATAAATATTTGCCTATATATTTCTTATTCAGAAGTTTGTAGTCTTCAAAATTAGATGTACAATAAGGATCTATGAAAGAAGATGTGTACCTATCAGGGCAATTGCAAAATTATAGTTGGGATATTGGTGCATACATTCATCTTATTCTTTTCAGAGTAAGCAACATTATTCAGAATGTAGATCACAGAATATTAGTCAGCCCCCTGCTTAAGCAGGAAATCCTTGGCATGACCACCAATAGTTTGTAGTTGGTCAAAACCAGTTCTTACATCTTCCCAATACTTGTGCAGTATGCAAAGTGTTCTTTTCAAAGAACGGATATATGCATGCTTATGATGTAGGTAACCTTGCTTGGCTATTTATTACTGGGAGAATATACATACACATGCACGCACATGTACACAGGCACACACGCTCCTCTTGTTTCTACCCATATGCTTTTTTCTTTTCTGGAGAAGTACACGGTGATCAGTTTTCTTTTCTTCTGGAACAAAGGCACACTTGTTAACTCTTCTGAGCTTCTTGGTTACTTCATTTGGGATATGTATTCCTTTATTACATATAAAGGCACACAGTGCTCACTTCCTTTCCGTCAGCATTCACATATGTTTATAAAGATCCTATCAATGTAAACAAATACATTTACTCGGTTTAGTTTCTCCCCTAGTGTATGTATAATTTCACTTCCTCCCTGTTATATTAAACAGATAAGGATGCTACTTGCTCATGCTGAATAATGAAAAATATGAAACCTAGAATGTAGTAATTTAGCTATTACTTCACCTCATTTGTATAGTATAACAATTGCAAAAAATATGACATATGTGCAGAATAACTATGTAATTTGTCAAAATGTTTGTAAAAAAGCATGAATGAATATTGCAATGTTTAACATAATAAGTAACAAGATTACAATGTAATAATATCCTTGTCCAATTGAATCAGCAGCAGATATGCTGACTAGTTAGAGAAACTGAATATAATTTTATAATTGTAAA
Organism: Rhabdophis nuchalis; assembly: GCA_039707465.1. Lineage (NCBI taxonomy): Eukaryota > Metazoa > Chordata > Lepidosauria > Squamata > Natricidae > Rhabdophis > Rhabdophis nuchalis. The sequence goes on along the minus strand of CM077648.1, from coordinate 44,236,262 downwards.
CTCTGATCAATTAAATAGTATCCTCTCCTTTCCCCAATTCGATAGAATATGTTTATGTCTATAAACATATTTTTAAATTTAGGAACATTATTTTAACCCATTAAAAAAAATCTGTGGGTGACAAAACACCCCAAGAGTGGTAGCGAAATCTCTTTCTCACTTTTATAGAGATATGTTTCTCCTAAAGTGGTGCTGTAGTTGATATGCATGTGATTCATCTATTGGATAAAGAAGTTACTCTTTCTTTTAAAAAAAAAAGAGGTATCAATGTATATAATGTGACTAAAACAATATACAATATAAAATATATTCATATTCCATTCATGATTATAATATTGCTGAGAATTACTTAACTCTAAATCAAGTTCTCAGATGAATTTAAACTCTGGTAAGCATGACATCATCTTTCTTCCTAGATTAAAAAAGAAGAAACAAATGGTTCATTGCCAAGAGTTGGTTTCATGTTTCCTTAAGGTCATTGATTCAAAAGGTTCACTCTAAAGGGAAAAAAAGTGATTTTCCCACGGTGAAAGAACTAAACACTAGATAAAAGATCTACTGTATGGAAACTGATGCCATGAGTGGGTAAGAGATGTAATTCAACAATAATATCCATTATCAGTAGTCTAAGCATTACATTCTAATTTAATATACATTACTTCCACAGGGAAAACAGAACATTCAGAAAGTTAATTCTATGAGATAATAAAAACAGGTACCAGCTGCAATTTACCCAAAATGTTATGGACACAGGATTACAATTTAACTGTGATGATCCAATTGAATTCTCCATTAAAATTATAGTAAATTAAAGCATTTTCTTCCCAAAATTTCATTTGGAATCACCAACCTTCAAGCCAAGTTGTTACAACTTTTATCTGAGGATGTTTTAAAAGGATTTCAGAGCAATTTTCACATTCCTTTATATGAAATAAGTTTGAAATGAGTATATTCTATATAAAGCAAAGAAAGTAGTTTGAAAAGTTTCACTTTGCTTGGCCTCAGGCTATCACAATATGCTCCCAAGTAGATAAAAGTGATATAATTTTGTTTGCATGCTGGGTGGCCAAGAGGTTAAACATCACATTTTAGTGTGGGAAAATCCCCAAACAGAAAAACAGTACTTAACAAATGTTGGAATAGAAAATAGTAATAGTCCTGTTATTTGATCTTTCTTAACTACAGTACATAACTTTTATATATCCAGAAATTATTTCATATACTGTATATGTATAATCCTGAAAATTATCATATTTCATTGAACTCATGTCCATCAAACATTACTATAGCCCAATAACCAAAATATTGGGAATATTACTTGTCCCCTCACCCATGAGTCAGATTTTATACAGTATATGTATGTCATTCTTAAAATGCTAACCATTCAGAAGTATTTTTATTAAAAAAGTATACTAATTAAAAATGAATATTTGTATGCTTTTATTCATTATCAAGCATTTACAATCACACAATGCCCAGAAAGATATTTATGTTTTCCAGGACAAGTAGCATGATGCTTGTATAGCCTTCCAAATGTTAAATAATCTTGCTGCATTTATTGCTTTAGCCCAGGGGTCTGCAAAGTCGGCTCTTTTAAGACTGGTGGACTTCAACTCCCAGAGTTCCCCAGCCAGCATAGCATAGCTGGGGAACTCTGGGAGTTGAAGTCCACCAGTCTTAAAAGAGCCGACTTTGCAGACCCCTGCTTTAGCCACAAGGTGGGTTGCTTGTTTTTCACTAATATGTTATATGAATATTTCATAGTTATAAATTTATTCAATAAATCACAGGTAGCTAAATCATGTCTTCACACCAAGTATGAATCACCTGTTAATGTTGCATGTAGGGAATACAAATGCTAGAATAAATATATTACTTTCTTTTTATTGACAAGAGTTTATTCGCCATTCTGTCTTTAGGTATTCTATTACACATTCCTTCTTTTACACAAGGAATCTCTTCTGTATTGGTACTTCTATGTTCTATGTTTCATCAGAATGCATCTTTTTAATACCTATTTTCTAACAGAATTATAGAACACTGAATCAGGATTAATAGCATAATCCATATATCCACTTAGTTTAAACACCATTTGTTGAACTTTATAGCAAGGATGATTTCTTGCTATAAAATCTTTCATAAATCACAGTACTTTTTTATCAGATAAATGTAGTCTACATTTATCAGGTAGTCTATTACAAATTGGGTAATAATTTATCAATTGAAGAATTCAATATTCTTTTAAGATGAGAAGAATCTTTTAAGATGAGAAGATGATTAAGGTAGTGCTCCAGACTGATTAGTTTAGGACAAGCACATGTAACCATACAGAGGAAGATTTCATCTCACAGTGAGGGTAATTATGATTATGATTATCTATCTAGAATTGATAAAACTTTATTTAATATTAATATAGCTACAAATTGTCAATTCAGCTCTTTGAGCAAACAAAATACCTTAATATTTATATACAGTACATATATAAATGTACATTTTGGAAAATATTTATTGTAAGAATAATAAAATAATATGAAGTGCATATTATCTTTTATAGCTTAGATGTTCATATTGATGCTTATAAAATAAAAACACTTCTGATTCCACTAACACAGTTGTCCTGGATGTAAATTAATCCAAATCCAGCTTTGATACTTCTTTCCAAATAAACAGTTTTTTAAAAAAACTTTAAAAAACCAATCTATCTAGCAAATGTAGTTTGCATTTGGCAAATTCTTAAAATATTTGTTTTAAAAATAGTATTTATCTAACTGTGTAAAAATTATGGCCAGGTGCCAGGAAAAAAGCATTGAAAGTTTGCAACAAGGCACACATTGCATCCTACTGGGAGGACGAATTCAAAACACCATGAATTTCTAAGCAGAAGATATAATAAGAAATTCTTATCACATGCAAATTCTTGTATGAAGCATACATGCAAATGCGATAGGAAGCCGAAACTAATTGGAACTTCTCACTATCTATAGATAATCTGTCATTTTATTGTGGTCTCACACTAGTACAAGAGATGTGTCTATAAGTGATTTATAAGCAACTATAACTTCTTATATCTAGCTTAAGAAACTAGTAAATAAAAAATTAAGACATAATTGAAATACCTCCTAAAACAGCCTAAGAGTCTTGACTGAAACTAAGAAACCACCTCTTCCCAGTTACATCTACCAGTCCCATCAGATCTGGCAGAAGAAGAGCCTGTCAGTTGACATTCCAAAGTTGACAGGATCCATAGCCTTTTCTGCCATGGCATCTGTCTTTTGGAACATCATTCCTTGGAACTTTTTAGAGAGGTCCTGAAGACCTGACTGGATAGAATAGAATAGAATAGAATTCTTTATTGGCCAAGTGTGATTGGACACCCAAGGCATTTGCCTTTGGTGCATATGCTTCAGTGTACATAAAAAGACATGAAGATACATTCATCAAAATCATAAGGTACAACACTTAATGATAGTCATAGAGTACAAATAAGCAATCAGGAAACAATCAATATCAATATAAATCCTAAGGATACAAGCAACAAAGTTACAGTCCTGCAGACTTAAGTGGGAGACGGGTGATAGGAACGATGAGAAGACTAATAGTTATACTAATGCAGCCTTAATGAATGGTTTGACAGTGATGAGGGAATTATTTGTTTAGTAGAGTGATGGTATTCGGGGGAAAAACTGTTCTTGTGTCTAGCTGTCTTGGTGTGCGTGCTCTATAGTGTCGTTTTGAGGGTAGGAGTTGAAACAATTTATGTCCAGGATGCAAGGGGTCTGTAAATATTTTTACGGCCCTCTTTTTGACTTGTGCAGTGTACAGGTCCTCCATGGAAAGCAGGTTGGCAGTAATTGTTTTTTCTGCAGTTCTGATTATCCTCTGAAGTCTGTGTCTGTCTTGTTGAGTTGCAGAACTAAACCAGACAGTTATAGAGGTGCAGATGACAGACTCAATAATTCCTCTGTAGAACTGTATCAGCAGCTCCTTGGGCAGTTTGAGCTTCCTGAGTTGGTGCAGAAAGAACATTCTTTGTTGTGCTTTTCTGATGACATTTTTGATGTTAGGTGTCCATTTTAGGTCTTGAGATATGATAGAACCTAGAAATTTGAAGATCTCTACTGTTGATACTATGTTGTCTAGTATTTTAAGGGGTGGTAGTATGGTAGGGTTTCTCCTAAAGTCTACCACAATTTCTATGGTTTTGAGTGTGTTTAGTTCCAGATTGTTCTGGTCACACCGCAAGACTAGTTGTTCAACCTGCCGTCTATATGCGATTTCATCGTCTCAAATGAGACCAATCATTGTGGTTCACCATGCTTTGGGGGATAAAGGTAATGGTGAGCTTTTCCAGTGGCTTTACTGAATGGGATGTATTCCTGCTGTGAATATGTGTACGCTGAATTGAGTTTTTAATAGTGTTATATGTTTGTTGTCTCTATTTATACTTTTATTCTTGCAGTTTTTAATTTTTAAAAGCCTTTCAGAGGCTGGGCCGCCCAGATGCAGAGGGCGAGCCACGCGAGTGACGGCAGAGGCGAAGATCTGGGAGCGTGGTCGAGTCGGCCAGTTGCGGCCTACAGCGTCCTGGCGCGGCCGGAAGTAATGGAGGTAGGCCGCGAAGCCGGGACGCAGAAGAACATTAGATGGCCGGGTCGGGCCGGGAGGACTGCCATCGGGCCGCACGACTTGTGGCAGGTCGTGCGGCCACACCCGACCCGAGCATTCCCCACCCGATCCGAGCCCGGAGCGGCGCTTTGAGACCGGAGCGACGAGAATGGCGGCATTATTTATTTATTTATTTATATTTATTTATTTTATTAAATTTATACCCTGCCCTTCTCCTTGTTAGGACCCAGGGCGGCATTGACTGTTTGCATGGGGTGAGAGGACGTTACTGAAGAGAGGAGAATGTTGGCGAGAGGATGTGTTGAAGGATGTTGCTGCTGGAGGAGTTGGAGGAGTCCGGAAGGTGAGAGGACATGAGAGGAGAGATTGGAAGAACGTGGGGAGAGGAAATGTGGAGATGAGAAAAGAAGGAGAGAGAAAGAAGGCAATGGAGAAGGAGAGAGATGGAAGGAGGAGAAGGAAATGGAGATGGTGATGAGATGGAGATGGAAGAAGGAGATGGAGAAAGAGATGGAAGAAGGAGAATGAGAATGGAGAGTTGGAGGGGAGAAATGGAAGGAAATGGAAGGAAAGTGTTTGAATAGAATGATGAGGAATGATGGAGTGAGCAGATAGATGATGAACACCAAGCAGCCGGATTGTGGAATGGTGGACCGTGGCCGAGGAAGACCCAGGAAGATCTTGGAGTGAGTGCATGGGACTGGAGGAGGCAAGTCAAGCCATCATATGGCAGCATTTTACATCAGGCCGCATGATGGACTAATTAGTCATGCGGCACTAAATGCGGACTAAGGCCTATGTGGCTGGAAAAGACAGATGGATGGGGCCTTTGATGGGACTAAATTGTGATCTCCCCATCTGTAAGATCTTTGACTGTCTGATTTTACCCCTCCTGTCTTAAGGACTATCTATTGCACACAATTTGAACATCTGTCACTTTATTTTATCCTAGACTCTTTCGGACTTGTTTTATGTCTCCTAGGTTTGGACGACCTCTGGGTTTCTAGATATGTACTCTAGGCGTGATCTCCTTTGCCTGTGAGAGTCTCCCCTCTCGCAGGCCTGGCCCCCTTGTCTAACACGGGCCCACCTCGATGATGGACTGATTGTTCCTGAGAGGTGGGCGAAGCGCAAACTGAGGGGGTTCTTGGGTAATTTTTTAATTTGGCTTTTAGTGGGTTCCAGGGTGGAAGGGGGGAATAGTCCGGGGGGGGGACGGCAAACGATTGGGCCGGCCGGCAGAAGTAGGGTAACGAAGGAAGGGGAAGGGGGGGTCGTTTCCACTGAGGTTTTATCCATCGATTCGGTCTTAGGGAGGGGCAGGGGCGGTGGGAGGCGGCATGGGCATCATCGGTTGGAAGACCGTGGCCACTGGATACAGGCGGTCACGCGCTCCAACTCCCCGCGCTCCCATCGCAGAGTAGGAGGGCAGGAATCACAGACCCGGGGCCCTAGGCTGATGTTATGCAACGCCAGATCCGTGGTACAGAAAGCCCCCCTCATCCATGACCTTGTGTCAGAGGGAGACCTGGACCTGGTGGGTATAACGGAAACCTGGTTAGGCCACGAGGGGGGTTTACCCCTCGTGGAAATGTGCCCACCAGGTTACCGAGCCTTTCATCAGCCTAGGGCCCTAGGGAGGGGTGGGGGGGTGGCGATTATGGTTAAGGAAGGTCTTGAGCCGAAGGAGACTACGATCCCTCAGACGACCGGGTGTGAGTCTCTCTGCGTGAGATGGGGCCTAGGGAGGCAGTTGGGCGTGTTAGTTGTGTACCTGGCTCCTCGCTATGCAACAACAGCCCTGCCCGAGCTCCTAGAGGTGATAGCCGAGGCGGCAGTTGAGACCCCCAGACTAGTAGTCATGGGGGACTTTAACTTGCCGTCAGTAGGCAAGGCCTCTGGAGCAGCTCGGGAGTTCATGGCCTCCATGATGGCCATGGACCTGACCCATGTAGTTTTAGGCCCTACTCACACCCTGGATCTAATCTTCGTCTCGGGCTGGTGGAGCAGTGATCTGGGAATAGGGGATTTAGTCATCACTCCCTTGTCATGGACAGATCACGCTCTCCTCCGGCTGGACTTTCCAATCGCCTCACCTCACCGTGGAGAGGCGGAACCGGATACTCCTAGATGGTTCCGCCCCAGGCTCCTGATGGACCCGGAAAGGTTCCAGAGGGAGCTTGGGCCAATTCCTGTGACCCTTCCCCGCGACTCGACTGAGGACCTAGTGGCCGCATGGTTAAGTGCGGCCACGGGGGCCTTGGACCGAGTCGCGCCCTTGCGGTCTCTCTTGCGGCGACGAACCACCCAGGCTCCTTGGTTTACTGAGGAGCTGAGGGAGATGAAGCGCCACAAGAGACGCCTAGAGAGCAGATGGAGATCCTCTCGCTCCGAAGCCGGCCGAACACTAGTGAGAACCCATATTAGGGCTTACTTAGTGGCGATAAGGGTGGCCAAACGTGAGTATTGCGCCACCCTTTTTGCATTCGCAGATAACCGCCCTGCCGCCCTGTTTGGGGTGACCCGCTCCCTCCTTCACCAGAGGCCACGGGAAGCCCCTCTGCAGGGACGAGCAGAGGAATTTGGGATTTATCTGCAGGATAAAATCACTCGGATTCGGAATGAGCTACCCTCCATCGAGAGTGGTCCAGTGGGATTGTCCGAGGCTGGTCTTGAGGTACCATTCTGGGAGGAGTTTGACTTTGTTACTACCGAGGATATGGACAGGCTGTCAAGGAGACTTAAGGCGACCACATGTTTATTGGACCCATGTCCCTCCTGGCTTGTACTGGCATCCTGGGAGACGACACGAGGCTGGCTCCAGGGCATTGTCAACGCATCTTTGAGTGAGGGGTCCTTGCCTGCCGTCTTGAAAGAGGCGGTAGTGAGGCCCCTCCTCAAGAAGTCTTCCCTGGACCCAGCATTATTGGAGAACTATCGTCCGGTCTCCAACCTTCACTTTTTAGTGAAGGTTGTTGAGAGTGTGGTGGCCCAACAGTTTCCGCGACACGTGGAGGAAGTTGATTATCTAGACCCGCGCCAGTCCGGCTTCCAACCTCTAGATGCTCCCATATAACTCCAATCCTGCGCGAGCTGCACTGGCTTCCTGTGGCCTTTCGGGTGCGCTTCAAGGTTCTGACGACCATCTTTAAAGCGCTCCATGGCTTGGGGCCTAGTTATATGCGAGACCGCCTCCTGCCCCATACATCCCTTCGGCCGATCCGCTCCCACAGAGAGGGCCTTCTTAGGGTGCCGTCGGCCGGGCAATGCCGTCTGGCGACACCCAGGGGAAGAGCCTTCTCTGTGGCGGGCCCTGTCCTTTGGAACGACCTACCCCCTGAATTGTGTACCATCTCGGACCTCCGCCTCTTCCGCTAGTGTCTAAAGACACATCTTTTTCAGCAAGCCAGCCTAGTCTAACCTCCCGTGGGGACTATTTTTAGATAGTTTTAAACTGGGGATTTTAAATTTGGATTTTAGCATAGGATTATAATTTAATATGTTTTTAAATTTTGTATTTATTGTTTTGTATGTTTTTAAATTCCTGTGCGCCGCCCTGGGTCCTTTGTGGAGAAGGGCGGGATATAAATGTGATTAAAATAAAAATAAATAAATAAAAATAAAATATATGAAAGATGGGTGTCTATATAAATTTTCATAAATAAAGAAATTTAAAAGAAGCAATCTGTGTTTAGGCATAAAATTATGAAATGTGACAATATTTAAAGTTACAAAAATCTGAATTTCCATCTACAATTTAAAATGGGAAAAACATGAAAAAGAATTGAAAAATAACAAAAAAGAACAATTTTCTTCATTATACAAAAGTCATTTGAAAGCTCAAAATAAAAATGCTTCCAACATGAATTAAGGCCAGGAAGAAATATTAGAAAGAGAATGGATTTACTCTGTTACAAGAAGGATGGAGGGAAAACACTGTCAGTCTTTCAAAAGTCTGTTAACAGAACCTATAAATAAAGTACCAGAATTTCCTATGGCTGTGATGGTGAACCTATGGCACGCGTGCCAGAGGTGGCATACAGAGCCCTCTCTGCTGGCATGCGCACCGTCGACCCATGTCAGATCTCCATGGCATTTCTTTTGTGAGTTTCTGTTTCCTTGCAAACGATGAAACAGAAGCTCACAAAATAAAAAGATCTTACCTCTTGCCATGCTGCCGGTATTGGGATACCTTACCTCCCGCCCGCCAGCTGGTCTTCAAGTCTCTGCTGCGCATTCACGCATGTCCAAACTGTGTGCACGCATCTTTCAGTTTGGCCATGCACACACAGTTTGGGCACTGGGATCTAAACTCGCCATTACTGTCCTATGGTGTCTGCTTCTTGATCTGACCTACCTCAAAGGGGTGACATCTTGCTTGAAGGCACGGCAAGATTTTCCCTTCCTTTGTCTTATAATATGCAATATGTAGACTTCATATTCATATTGTAATGATTGGACTTTTGGACTCAAAGACCCATTTTTACAGTTACAAAAATGAATTTCATGACATATATTAATTTTTTTAAGAAACTGTATCAAGCAAAATGCCTTATTTAAAATATGTGGAAAAATCAGAAAGAAATACCTTCGTTTTAAACAAATAAATTTATGGAATTGATGAACTGACATAATCTAACAATTCTGGGCAGCTTTCAAAATATCTGATGGAAATATAGAGACTAGAGAGAGAGGAAATGTTGCCTTTTAAATGCGATGAATCACAATTCCTTTTAGCTGACGCTGAAGTAGCCAATGGAAAGAAATGCTGGCAGCTGGAATTTAAGAACATTTGAAGATCACGTTTGCCATTCTTGTAGCATTTCTGCTGCTTTATCATCAAACTTTAGAGCTAATAAGCTACTTTACAAATCTCCCATTTGTTCCTATTTGTTCCTAATCTCCCATTTGTTCCTATTTGTTCTTATTAGTTAGGCTACAAGAGGTATCCTGATGATAAGAAGTGGTGTGCCCTGCAATTTTTGGGCTGTTTTGGGGGAATTGATGAGTCATTTTAAACATGAAAGTGTGACACTACATGTCACAACAAATAAACCATTCATTCTGACTTTTAAGTTGCAAGAAGTAAAAACGGTATCACTTAGAAATTGGTTATAAGATTAGAAATTAGTTATTTAAAAATAAAGATGTCATATACTGGCTGTCAGATTATTTAGAGCTAAGGTCCTGAAGAGCCTAAAAACAATGTAATAAAATGTTAGGAATATGTTGTTAAAGCCAGGGAGTTTTAATAAAGACCAACTTGAGTCTGGTGAACTGAACTTGTAGACTTAAATGAAAGCCTAAAATAATAATATTCATATTAATATATCACTGCATGTTTAGCCAAAAATCTTGTAAGATCTTGTAATAATGCATAAACAATTACAGTTTCTTTTAGTAGATGAGGGAACTGTCCATATTCCAGTACATAGACTTAGGTTTATATACTTAGCATATTAGTACATTATGACATGTATAACATGGGATCACATTGCTCCCATGTGGAACCAGAATTTGCATAGTTTCAAATATTTCCCCATAAACTAGGGCAAAAAAATAATGATGTATCAAGTTTTATTTTAGAAGCATTATATCCAGAAAACATCCATGAACCAGTTTTAGCCCATTCACTTCAATCACTGTATTTGTAGTGCATACAGTCCTTCATTCTTGCCACTCCGACATTCTAACTCTAACCCCTGTCATTCTACAGGAAGTTGCCAGAATTGTTCTTTCAGCTTCTAATGGGTTTCTAATTTTGAATAACTGCTGAGCAAAAACAAAACAAAAAAGGACAAAAATGCTACTGTAAAGTAGTAACACTGTGAGCCCCGCACCGGCAATAACTAAACCCAGAAATCATTTGCCACACTAAAGTACATTCAACATTAAATGCTGTAAAAGGAAACCAGCCTGTCAACGTATACAGTAGCTGGACATCATAAAAGACACTAGCCAAAGCATAGAAAAACTCAAAGTAGTGCAAGGTTGGAAGATATGGCTCATAGAATTGTAAAGAATCAGACATGACCCAATGGACAACAACATCATCATCATCATCATCATCATCAAATGTCATTTAGTTTTAATCCTGTTTATTTTACATTACGTTTTACAGGTGCTATATTTCTATGATAAGAGATGCAGTGGCTAAGACGCTGAGCTTGTCGATCTGAAGGTTGGCAGTTCAGTGGTTCGAATCCCTAGCACCCTGTAACGGAATAAACTCCTGGTACTTGTTCCAGCTTTTGCCAACCAAGCAGTTTGAAAAATGCAAGTAGAAAAATAGGAACTATCTTTGGTGAGAAGGTAACAGAGTTCCGTGCAGCTTCGGCATTTAGTCATGCCGGCCACATGACCACAGAGACATCTTCGGACAGCGCGGGCTCTTTGGCTTTGAAACGGAGATGAGCCCCCCCCCTAGAGTCAGAAACAACTAGCACATATGCGCAACAGGAACATTTACCTTTTATACTTTTTATGATCTATCTCAGTGATGGCAAACCTTTTTGGCACCGAGTGCCCAAACTGGATCTTGTGGGCATGTGCCCGAAACATGCAGACCAGCTGGCTGGGCCGTGCATGCCTGATTTTTCCTGACATTTTTTGGGCCGTTTTTGTCCCAAAACAGCCTGACAAACAGCCTGAAAACAACCCAAGAAACAGCTTGTGTTTTGGCATTTTCAGGCTGTTTTAAGAGATTTTTCAGGTCATTTTTTAGCTGTTTTCAGACTGTTTTCCATCACTCTGGCGCCTGCAGACACACACGTCAGAAACAAGAAGAGCAGCTTGCAACAGCAGGTGTGCCCACAGAGAGGGCTCTGCGTGCCACCTCTGGCACATGTGCCATGGGTTCGCCATCACGGATCTATCTCATATCTATTTTATTCTTCAGTGTTGAAGGTTGCATGTCTATCATCTGAAGGTACTTCTGACACGAACAAAGAAATGACATTTAAAAAAACAACAACCAGCCCCTGCTTCGTCTCCAGATCCTGGGTCGCACTACTTTCACTGATGGGTGCCTAACTTGTTCTTTTCCAGGGGGGGAGGGGGGGACGACTTTAAAGAGAGCTGAGAACTAACGTGCAAAGAGCGTCCCCCATCTGGGATTGCTGGAGAGAACTGAAGAAGGGGAAGGCTAGCACGGGGAAGGCTAGCACGGGCGATCTCTGCCCCGGTTTCCCCCACGCATCCTTGGACGATCGACTCACCCATCCATCCTCCGTAGCGGGAAGGGAAGAAGGGGCGGGCCAAGGCAGGCGCTCGCGCTCTACGTCGCGTGTCGTGCTTCGCCCCCCCGCCCGCCCGCCCGCCAGTCAGTCCCGTCCCTCGACACCTACCAGCATCTCCCTGGCAGCGGCAGCCACAGGGATGGGCTGCAGTCCTCGGCCTTGGTTCGGCAGCCCGGCTTCTCCTCGCTCCCTCCGGCTGCCCAGCTTCAGCGCGGAGGGCGACTGATGCGGCCGGCGGTCGTAGTAGTGATAGCAGACGAGCCAAGCGAGCGCCCCGCCGGCAGCCCCCGCGGCCGCGATGCTCAGCCCACTCGGGGTCCCCACGCGGCTGGAGCCGGCCGCCTTCAAGCCCCAAAGCGGCCGGCGAAGGGTCGCCTCCGGGGGGAGGCGGCAGCGGCGCCAGCCCAAGAGACTACGCAGCGCCGCCATAAGGAACGGCCGGGTCCGCGAAGTGACAGGGCGAAGGAAGGTGCTGAGGCGGCAACGGCAGCCGCGGCAGCGGCGGGGGGGGGAAGGGGGAAGAGGGGGGAAACATCGCGAGAGCGCCACGAGCTGCCAAGCGCGAGACGAGGGACTCCGCTCCCAAAGGCCACCTGCCCCTCCCACCCGGGCTGGCCTCGTGCCCCTCCTTCCGTTTGGACGGTTGTCTGTCATCCCCCCCCCCCCCCCCCGCGATCCTTATCCTGGGAGTTGCTGCTTGCGGCGGCTCCGGGTTGCCCAGGGCTGCAGTGTAGTTCTCTGCCGGTTGGCATCGCGATTGCAATCTGGATTGTATCTTTGGAAGCGATGGTGGTTGCGGGAGGCTTTCTACTACCACAGAGGTCTTCAAACTTGACAACTTTAAGACTTGTGGACTTCAATTCCCAGAATTCTCCAGCCAGCATAGCTATATATATATATATATATATATATATATATATATATATATATATGTATATGTATATGTATATGTATATGTATATGTATATGTATATGTATATATATATGCTGGCTGGAGAATTCTGGGAGTTGAAGGCCACAAGTCTTAAAGTTGCCAAGTTTGGGAACCCCTTATTACTAACAAGGCATTCTCAGTAAAAAAAATTCTTCCTTTGCTCTGCATATTCTGAACTAAAAAGAGCTCATAAGAATTAGTTGGCTGGCCCAGGCCCACCGAGTAGTCTAGCACAAAATAGCCCAATTAAAGAGAACTGGCCTCTTTTCCCTATTATAATTCTGTAATGCAACTGAATTCAGTCAATACAGTATTTCACTAAGAAAAAAGGATGTGTCTCAGGGCTGCCCCTATAGCAGGAGTCATCTCAGCAACTGAAGCTTGCCTCCTAAGCTTTTCTCTTTTGAAATTCTTTCCTGGACCTGCAGAAACATGGTTCTCCTTTGCTTCTGGCTGTGTACAAGACAAAAAGAGAGCCAGTTTGCTGCAATGGGTAAGGCTTCAGTCTAGAAACCAGGAACTCAGGAGTTCTAGTCCTGCCTCAGGTGCCAAGCCAACTAGTGGCTTTGGGTCACTTACTCTTTCTCAGCTTCAGGAAGAAAGCTAGGGCAAAGAGGTTCTAAAATCTTGTCAAGGAAACTGCAAGGGATTGTCCAAAGACTTCTCAGGAGTCAACAGTGTCTGAAAGTCCCTTTCCCACCTTCCAAAAAAAGTAGAAATCAGAAGCTCATGTCAGGACCATTCTTCCGCCAATTGCAAGGGTTGTTGAGAGTTAGACAGCATTTTCCCTGAGTGGAGAAATTCTATTTAGATGCAGTAGTGAAGAGCAACCAGAAGAAATTACTTGTGAATTTATCCAATTCGTTTTAAACAGCCATCTCACAACTGTGCATCAGTGAATGGGCCCTGGTTGAGTTACTTCTTTGGGTCCTTTTCTAATCCATTTCTGACATGTAAATACTAGCTGCATTCTTTTACAGGCTGAGCCAGTCTATATTTAAAAAGTGAAATATTTATTTATTTTGCATATGCAGATTTATATAGTGAATCCTAACAGTAAAAAGAATATTATTACTATAACTATTATATTTTATTCCACATTTTTCTATATAATTCAAGATAGCAAACCCACCTAATTTTCCTGCCTGTCTATTTTCCCTACAACCACAAACCTGTGAAATGTGTTGCTCTGAGAGAGAGAAGGACTGATCCAAAGTCATCCAGATGGCTTTCATGCCTAAAGGAAGGCCTAGAACTCAGGTGTGTGTGTGTGTGTGTGCGCGCGCGCACATCCTTGTGAATTTTTCATGTTTTTATTTTTTCTGTCTTATGTCGTATGGATTATAAAAATATCAAAAATTAACTTGAACATGAAATTTGCACTTCTGAATACATGTGAAACAAGAAGTGAACTGTGATGTATCTTCCTTTCAATTTGGATGTCTTCATAATGAAGTTAATTACAGTAGCAGTCTAATTTTTTCTTTAATAGAAAGAAAGCAGATCGGCAATTACTTATGTATTAGTATTTCTTAAGACCACCTAATTTAGATTTTTGCTAAAGTTCAGTTTAATCATATAGTTAAGTATAAGGCTCCAGCTTAATTGAAGATACCATTGTTATCATTCTAGCTCAGAGGCTCCCAACTTTGGGGCACTAGGGACCAGTTCCATGGAGAATGATTTTTCTGTGGAAAGGTGGGGGAGTGGTTTCATGTGCTGCCTGCATAGCACAGATGGCTTATTTGCGCAGTCCAGTTTCTGGAATGTTGCGGCCCAGGGCCAGCTCACAGACTAAGGCAGCGTTTCTCAAATAGTGGGGCGGGCCCCCCTAGGGGGGCGCGAGGCTCCGTAAGGGGGGGCGCGGAGCCGCACACCCGGAAAGACCGATACCACCGTTGCATTCTCCGCATGGCCCGAGCGCCTGTTCCTTAGCAGCTCCCAGCACGCCGCCCGGCTTAGTAGCTCCCAGCGCGCCCGCGCCCGGCTCAGCAGCTCCCAGCGCGCCGCCCGACTTGCCCGCTCACGGCTCTTGCCCGCTGCCCGCCTGGACGCGGCCAGTCGAAAGCCGGGAGGGAGGCGACCCCCTTCCACGGCGTGGAAAAGCGGCCTCCCTCCCGGCTTTCGACTGGCTGCGTTGGGAGCGCTGGGAGCTGCTGAGACCATCGCAGTAAGGAACAGGCGCTCGGGCCATGCGGAGAAGGCAACGGCGGCACCATGGAGAATAAATATCCTTGGCTCGGAAGGAGGCGAGGGAAAGAAGGGAGGGGGCAGCCCCGGGGCTGGGGGGGGGCGCTTTCCGGGGCTGGGGGGGCGCTTTCCGGGGCTGGGGGGGTGCGAAATGTTTTCTTCTTCCTAGGGGGGGCCTGACAGAAAATAACTGAGAACCACTGGACTAAGGGATGGGGAGCCCTGTTCTAGCAAGGTCTTGGTGACAATCTTTAAAGCGCCCCATGGCATGGGTCCTGGTTATTTGCAGAATCGCCTCCTGCCACATACCTCCATCCGACCTGTCCGCTCCCACAGGGAGGGACTCCTCAGGGTGCCGTCCGCTGGACAATGCCAGCTGGCGACTCCCAGGGGAAGGGCCTTCTCTGTGGCGGGTCCAGCCCTCTGGAACGACCTGCCCCCCCGACCTTCGTACTATCACGGACCTTCGCCTCTTCCGTCGAGCATTAAAGACCTACTTTTTTCATGCGGCCGGCCTGGCATAGTTTGTTTTTACTATCGCTTGTTTTTACCATCGTTTTAATAGGGTTTCTTAATATTTTAGCACGGGTTAAATTTGTTTAATTTAGTTTTAAATTTATTTATTGATTGTATTATATGTATTTTATCTTTTTTATCTTTTATTATCCCTGTGCACCGCCCTGAGTCCCAAAGGGAGAGAGGGCAGTATACAAATTAAATTAATAAATAAAAATAGCTAACATCTAACCTCTGAAATAAAGCAAAACAAATGTTTGAATTTTTCTTTTCTTTACTTTTATTAAATTTGTATACTGCCCTTCTCCCTTGCGGGACTCAGGGCGGTGAACAGGCATAATAAAACAGTAAAACATCCGATACAAAAATACATTAAAATACATTAAAACTAATTAAATTTAAGGGCCCGTTCTAAAAACCAGATAACCATATAAAAACAGTTAATAAAATCAACTAAAATCAATTTAAAAAATTACAATCGATTAAAAGAAAACTACACCAGGCCGGCCGCATGAAATAGGTGTGTTTTCAGGGCCCGGCGGAAGAGGCGCAGGTCGGTGATCGTACGAAGGTCGGGGGGCTGCCACAGAGAAGGCTCACCCCCTGGGGGTCGCCAGCCGACATTGTTTGGCCTACGGTACCCTGAGGAAGCCCGCTCTGTGGGAGCGGACTGGTCGGTGGGAGGTATTCGGTAGCAGGATGCGGTCCTGCAAGTAACCAGGCCCCATGCATTGGAGCACTTTAAAGGTAGTTACCAACACCTTGAAGCGCACCCGGAAAGCCACAGGCAGCCAGTGCAGCTTGCGCAGGAGGTGTCACATGGGAGCATCTTGAGGCTCCCAGAATCCCCCGCGCAGCCACATTCTGCACCAACTGGAGCCTCCGGGTGCACCTCAAGGGGAGCCCCATGTAGAGAGTGTTGCAATAGTCCAGGTGGGAAGTGACGAGGGCTTGAGTGACCGTGCGTAGAGCGTCACGATCCAGAAAGGGGTGCAATTGGCGAATCAAGCGAACCTGATAAATAGCCCCCCTGTTCTCAGGGAACTTTTGAGAACATAGATTAAAATATTTTTATAATATTAATATGGTTAAATATGTATAAACATTGTAGTAGCTTTGTGGGTTGTTTTTTTTAAAATAGAGATTATCTGGTGGACATGGATAAAAATACTGTAGGGGAAGATATTGAGTACCTGACAAACTATCCTGCTTAGAAAGGTTATATTTCATTGAACAGGTCACGGATTCTGCAGGCTTGCTTGCTTGATGTTGATCACAATGCTGCTTAAAGTAATTTATTATGGATGTGTATGTTTTTTGTTTCATCACAGATGTACATGTGGAAATGTAGATCTTGAGGTCTTATATAATGTTTTTATATGGAAATAATGACAAATGTTTTAAGGAAAAATGTGATAACATGAATGAGTTGCATCCGAAACAGATTGAAAATATCTATTTGGGTTTAATTCCTCTCTAACCATTTACATACTCAATACGTATGGGGAATTAGATCCCACCAGAGGTTTGCCTTATTGTCCAGCCTTCTCCCTATCTGATTGGATGAACTCAGTAAGCAGAAACTAGAATGCCTTCTTCCTTAAAGCCACCAATTGATGTTAAGTGATTTTCAAAGAGCAGCTGTTTGAGGTCTTGAAGCATTTTGCAGGTGTTGCTCTCTTGAAGCTAACTTTACTAATTGAATGTATTTTTTCATTGGCAAAAAGCTTCAAGGTATAGGGGGGGGGGGGGGGAAAGCATAGAATGGTAGAGCTATTTGCTGCAGGAGACATAGCTTCAGGGAGATAGAGGAGTCCCACTTGTAGAACATCAATGGTCCTGAACTGTGGGAACATTAAAAAAATAGGCATTTTTTGTTTGTTTATTTTATTGCATGCACATTAGAAATCCAGAAGGGCTTTATAGGGAACAAAATCAGACTTTATAGAAGTACAGGAATTTCCCGGGACCAGGGGTTTTAGTCTTCTGAGCTTTCGAACTCATGCTGGAGCCTATCTTCAGGGAACTTCTTTTTAGCAGAATGTGTGCTTTGGACTATTCTGTGTGTGGTGATATTTATATGGTGCTTGTTGTATGTGGCTTTTTGATGATTGGGGGTTAAAATACTATACAAGTTAAAATTTTGTACAGTTAAAACACTATACAAAATGTATTAGCTATCATTTTCTGCATGCTCATTTTTATAATGCTTTCTTCTTTAAGCTTATAAGACTAAAGAATTTTGATCTAGACATAAATGTACACTGATTTTCTAGTTACATACATTTCTGTTTTTGATTTTCCTTTGAGACCATTGCTATCATTGAAATACCAGCTTGATGTAATGTAATAATAACTCGTTTGTAAGCATACTAATACTTCTGACAATATCTAGTTATTCCAGTGCTTATATGAGCATAGTAATTAGTTGCATTGTGAGTTTTTAAAAAATGGACAAGATTGTTTCACCTATATATTTGTTTAACACTACTGAAAATGTTCTAGGAAGTAAAAAGAAAATGATTAGATTGCAGGATATACTTAAAAGTAAAATAATGTACTTTGAAACAACACTCTTTGAATATATTTAACTTTCCATAATAGCAATACAGAAAGAAGAAAAAAAACTTTCGGTGTTATCTTTTCCTGTCACATGATTAGTGCAAATAGCAAGGTGAAAAAAAACCTTATCATGTTTTTCCCGGTACTTGATAAAATGGCATAACTGCTTCCGAGCTTCAACATGAAAGGTAGCGCTTGAAAGAAGTCAATTTGTTTTGTATTTCACTTTCGCTGCTATTCTAAGCATCTTGATATTTGATGAAAGGAGATTATGTTGAGCTTGCAATAAATGTAGCTGCCAATTGTGTTTTTCAGAAACTTCATCAATAATGGTTAAGTAGACTATGGTTTTCCAACTGCTTACTATCCAATGAGAAGACTGATTTGCTAATCTCTAATATATGCCAAACATCTGATTCAAACTAAAAAAAAAGGACATTCTTTTGTGTGTAAGCCATATGGATTCATTTTTTACATTGGCCTTTCAGTCTTCTTTCTACATATGTGGGAGTTCGACATGCATTAGCAGTTTGAGTTCAACATTAATTTGGTGGTAATCTTGATTACAGTTGAGAAGCTGCAGCTGCAGCAGAACAGCTGTTTTGTCAGCAGGCATCTAGTATATTAGTGTGTTTGTATTTTGTATCTAGTTCAAACTTTGATATATAAGTAAGACTGTCTAATGTGTCTATAAGATATTGCTCCCTTACCTTTGCCCAACACAATCTCTCCATTTAACAAAAAAAACATCCTTTCAGTAACACTATCAGTTTAGATACGAAGTGCCTATATTTAATCACACACCCCTATGTGGTGAAGAGGTTTATGAACCCAATAATGTTAGAAGCTATATTGTTGGGAGATTTTACTTCCAGAAGTCTGGCATAAGAGATGAAGAAGGGGATCAAAATGATTCATTGGAGGATTTGACAACCTATCCATATGAATACCATTAGTACATGGAACCAACCAAAAATACTGATCGTGAACAACTTGCAAGATTCCAATTAAACTAAAAAAAGGCAAACAAAACCATCAAGCCAACAATATATGATATCATTTATATTTCATATTGTGTGTGAATTGAAGATAAAGAACAGATTTAATGGACTAGATTTGATAAAGAGCCCCAAGAGTCATTTCAAAACAATATAGACGGCAAAATTTAATAAATAAGAATTCAATACTGAAATCTGATTTACAGTTAAAGACAAAGCAAACAAAACTATTCCAAAATGCAAAAGTGAAAAGAAGGTGAAATGGCTATGTACTGATTTTTCAGAATAAGGTGAACAAAGGTGGAAAACAAAGGTAACAAAGATTTTAGGAAAATTTTCCCAACACTTACTGAGAAGAGCAAGAAGAGATAGAAGTTATAACTAAATCAGCAGTGCACAGGAACAAAATAACTATTAAGTGGGAACATTAAGAACATTACAGAAATCAAGGGAATATTTAATGCATAGATGAACATGATAGAACACAAAAAACAAAGATCCATTGGACAAAAAATAAATAAAGATATGGTATACAGAAAAACTGTACAAAATCATCCATAAACATGAAGTAAATGAAGATTTCATCATGAACCGCAAATAGTTCAAAATCTCATCAAGTTTATACAGTTAAAATGGCTGTTGTAGTTTTCAAGGAGATAAAACACAATAGTAGCCAATGGACCGGGGAAGGGTTTCAGTATTTCAACACCAAAAAAGTGAATACTAAAGAATGTTTAAAGGATTAAATAACTGCACTTATCTCATTTAGTAAGATAATGCTTGGGATTTTTCAATCCAGGCTTCAATAATACATGGACCGAGAAATGCGAGATGTACAAGCTGGGCTCGGAAGAGGCTGGTGCATTAAAAATCTAACATCCCATACATACGTATTGGGAGAAACAACAACCTTAAAAGTGCTGTTGATTTAATAGAAGTAAAGAAAACTTAAAGAATGTCTTTCTGGAAATAAAAGAAGAGAATGTAAAAGCCGAGAACTCAGCACTAAAAAGCAAACAAACAAACGCCACATCAAGATTATGTCAACAACCCGTAACAGATAGGCAGAGCTAACTGTTGAAAGCTTTATCTTCAAAGATTCAAAAGGATGACTAGCCAAGAAAAACAAAAACATTTGTTATTTTGGAAAAGGACTATGACAAATGTAGACAATATATTAGCATACAGAGACATCATATTTAATACAGTGGTGGGTTGCCAATTTTTTAATTACCAGTTCAGGTGTGCTCCGGCGTGTGTTCATGCGTGTGCACAATGCTTCTGGCATGCACAGAAGCTTCTGGGTGGGTGGGTGGAGCCATCCGCCACTGCTACTACCGGTTCGACTGATTTGGGCCAAACCGGGAGCAATCGACCTCTTATTTAATAACAAATCAACTTGTGGTTAAATCAGTTGTTTTCATAGTTCTAACTATGACTAAAAACTGGATCATCAGAAAGATGAACAAAAAAAATCAGATGTCTTGAATTGTAGTGCTGGAGAAAATTGTTGAGAATGTTTTGGATAAAACCAGATTCCTCACTAGAAATACTAATAGTAAAGCTAAAGCCTAAACATTTTGGACACGTAATGCAAAGGCACAAATCATTAGAGATCTTTTTAAAAAAAAAAAAGGTTAACAGATAATAAGGTCTCTAATAGTGCTACTGAAAGCATGAATTTACAAGAACTTGAAGAAGCAGTTCTGTACAGATAATCATGGTGAAATGAGTTCTTGTGTTAGAAGTGACAATAACAAAAACAACAAATCTTTTATCACTACAAAATGTCATATATACAAACAATCACATTCAAACTTTCCTATCACACCTAATTTTTAGATAAACAGTAGTACAGTATGCAGACGGAAGAACAGGAGTATGAAACAGTAAAGTAATGAAATAAAAAAGACAAGAAAAATAAAAAAAATACTGCAACAACATTCACTATCTCAGAATCTTTTTATTTTTACAATTATCTTTGCTTCTACCATGTCTGCACAATGCTTCTTTAATTGCCTTTGAAAGCTTCACACTTTCTTTTCCTGAGTAGCTTATCAACTCTAATTTGACATGTTTTCTCTACCTCTTGATTCAGTTTTTCTCTACCTCTTGATTCAGATGAAATCAAATCTTTATTATGGTCTAGTCCTGCCTCAGGCATGAAAACTGACTGGGTATCTTTGGATCAATTGCTGTGTAGCAGCCCATTCCACCTCACAGGGTTATTGTTATGGGGAAAATAGCAGGAAAAAGGAATACTTGAGTTATTTATAAAAGTAAAAAGGTGATGAATGAATGAATGAATGAAATCATGGATTATTTCACGTTTAAGCCATATTCATTCAGTACCCATTTATTCTTGAACTCATCTCTTACACTTAAGAAACTCATTCCTATTCTATTAAATTTATTTTTATGCTTACTTTCATATAACATGTAACAACATGGATAGAAGCATGCCCTTACACATAGCCATAGCACAATAAAATTTTGTTATCTTTAATAGTTATTGGATACTACTTTGCAATTGGCATTTGCACATCTCAAGAATA
This sequence comes from Rhabdophis nuchalis, assembly GCA_039707465.1. Lineage (NCBI taxonomy): Eukaryota > Metazoa > Chordata > Lepidosauria > Squamata > Natricidae > Rhabdophis > Rhabdophis nuchalis. Next base: position 44,214,643 of record CM077648.1, on the reverse strand, counting down.
TTCTATCTATAATATTTTGTCATTTCTACTTACGTTCTATCAGATTCATTTGCTGGCTATAACTTTTTGGCATTTAAATATAACTTGCAATTGTTCGTTGAATTTTCTCTTGTATTCACAACGTATTGATAGTACATTTATGTTCTTTTTAACACCCTTTGTATCATATAATGACAAGGTATTATATATATAATAATTTTATATGATAATATTTTCTGCAAATAATTCAGTTTCTCAGCCATTAACATGATATCAGCTATAAAGTATATTCATATCCATATCCCCAACCAATTCACTTCTGATATTTTCACAAGAATTCCTTGTACATTTGTACCTAAACATAACCAACATCATAAACAACCAAGGGGATATTACACATTCTTATTTTTCTGCTCAGTGTTGAACTGTTTATTAAGCACTTAATTTATTCTCATGGATGCTCTGCAGTACACACTGTTATATACTGTTGTTATCCCATTCACCAACTAATTTTCAACTCCAGATTCATGCAAAATTTTTATCAAACAACTCTGTTTTATATTTATTTTTAAATCAACAAACTTACAAAAAAAAATTCTTCTTCACAGTAACACTTCCTCAGTGCTTGCTAAACAGCCAAAATTCACTTGGCAAACCCCCTGCAATGCAAAAAAATATATTACACTTCCAAAATTCTGATCACTATCATTCATGAACCCTGTCAGAAGAATTCTGCCAAAGGCCCTCCTAGGTGCAATTAACAAAGTATAATTTTTGCATTCACTTTTGCTACCATTCTATTTGAATATTGAAACAATAAAGGCACCCTTCCAATTGTCAGGCATGCATTCAATTGTCACACTCATATCAAGATAACCACTCTATGAGCAAACCACATCCATATTTGACATCCATATTTTAACATTTCTGCAGGTACATTTTAACCCTTGCCATTTTTCAGCACTCTGGTAGTATTTATTACTTCTTTAAATAAATACTTATTGGACAAAGCATTTATTACATTTGTTTCAATTTTTGACATATCACCATTGTCCCTATATTGATCTCTAAAGTGCTGGTTACAGAATTTTACCCCATTGGCTTTCATTCATTATTTTTATTCATGGTTGCTCTGTTGGAGGCTTATTGTTTAGCCTTCTTACTATTGCCAATACAATATTTTTATATCCTTCAAATTGCTCTGGTATAAAGGCATGGTCTTTGTTTATTGAATATGGTAGAACCACCTTACTGGAGCCAAATAGAACTTGTCTGAATCTCAATGGGACTTTTTCTGTGAAATCCAATAACTACTATTAGCTGTAGTTTTTATTCACTTATACATATCGAACAGGCAATACTGGATCACATCTACCTTTCTTTCCAATTGTATAGCAACTTCTTTCTTAGCGATAGGTTTGTTACTTCAAGTTATGTTATCTATGTCTTGAGCTGAGCTGCTACATTAATTACAGTTTGATTTTCCCATTGTGCCATATATTAAAAAAAGAAGCCTTAATATGTGTTTCAAACATGGTTGATTGTTGGCATTTTAAGACAGAAATGTGTGAACTACCTGAACAATTGGTTATTCTACAGATTCTAAACTTTGATCTAGTTCTTTGATTTAGCCCTGCAATTAAGAAGATTTGGTTCAAAGCAAAAGCTCATTGGTTGATGTTTTACACTGATGTGATAATGTTTACACAGATGTGCTTTGAAAGCTTGATTATGGAGGATTTTTTGGGTCCAGCCACATGACAAGCTGTTGTTATTTGAAAGCTAAACTTATATAATATCTATCTGCATTCATTTTCCAAGAAGTCTGCCAGCTTTCTCTCTCCCTTTCGAAGTGATTTATCTAATCATTGTGTTCAGTGTTATTTTCATTTTGAGGTTTTAAATCCTTCCATAATAAATCACTTACTTTCAACAATCTTTTTTTTAATCACTCAGGTGCACATAGGGCAGTATTTAGGACTGTTGTGATGAAAAGGTGTTTCATTACTTGCTTTAAGCCACCTGCCAATTAATTAGCCCCAAACTCTCTCCAGCAAATAAAAGCAGAACAGCCAAATCCATTTGATCTCTCAGATTCACATGGTGACACATGGAAGAAGACTTATAAAAAGAAAAACACTACTCTGTTCTAGTTTACTGCTCTACAACTTTTTTTTTCATTGTTAGAAATTTAAACAAAAAGTGTAAAAACTCAGGAGTAATTCTTTTCTTTCTGAAATATTTTCAGGGAGAATATTTATTTAGATAATATACTATTCACAAATGTGGGGAGAATACATATTAGCATATTAATATAGTTGAAGTGTCACATTCATGCAGTCAAGCTATGTGTTAGTCAATATGATTCAATGAACTCAAGACTAGCTGGATTAAATTAAATCTCAATAGGTAAAATCAATTGTTTTCTGTACTTTTTAAATGAATCATTAAAAGCAGTTCCCTACCTTCCTATCTTAAAAATAGTTGATTTCTTCTAGACTTGGATAGAACCTCATAATATGGTGTGCAATCTAACTTCTGTTTATTAAGTAGATTCTTCCTCCTACACCATCTGCTATTTGATTCCATTTGCCTATATATAAAGCTAGCAACCATGTCAGTTTCATCTTTAGTGGACAGTGCTTTCAGGTTCTACAGATATCACAACCAAGATTTCTCATTTCTGTAATTTGATATAGGTAGTCCTTGACTTATGACCACAATTGAGCCCAAAAATTATGTTGCTAAGTGAGGCATTTGTTAAGTGAGTTTTGCTCCATTTTACGACTTTTCTTGCTACAGGTGTTAAGTGAAACACTGCAGTTGTTAAGTTAGTAACCCAATTGTTAAGTGAACCTGGCTTCCTGACTTTGCTTGTCAGAAGGTTACAAGAGTTGATCACATGATTCCAGGACACCACAACCATCATAAATATAAAACAGCTGACAAGCATCTGAATGTTGAGCACATGACCATGGGCATGATGCAAGGATCATAAGTGTGAAAACGATCATAAGTCAGTTTTTCAGTACCGTTGTCACTTTGAACAGTCATTAAATGAATTGTTGTAAGTAGAGCACTACCTGTACATTGCTCTTCAGTTTACAATGTCTTCAAAGTGAATTGATATCAGAGCTAAACAATTACCAATTAAACAAACGATAAAAGAATAATAAGCAGCATTATCAGCACAGGGCAAAAATTCAACTAACACATAAAAGATATGACCAAACAAAGGCTTTTAGTTGATGCCAAAATGTTGCCAACGGCAGCAATCCAAAATACAGTTGCTTGGAAGTAAACCCAGTTATCTCAGTGGAACTTGTTTCTAAGTAGATACATTCAGTGATACTGACAGTCTCTGGAAGAACCACCACTTACTTAAGCCATCTCTTGGCTATTCAGTTACAGCTATTTAGTTATAGTGCTTGACTCTTATAAGGGGTCAGGCTAGGGAAGGCATTAACACATTGGCAAATGGCAGAAGAGTGTTCTTAACCCTCATAATTATTTTTTATTTATTTGAAAATAACTACTTTTCAATATTAAACATATACCTCTATCTACTGTACATTTATATCCCCTAGGTTATTTTATATTCCACTATTGTAGACATCTGGTTCTTGAATAAATACAACATATTTAAAGGCTTTGGAGGCTTCGAAGAGGAAAAGGGTTACAGAAAAGAAAGTTATAAGATGGAAAGAGAGTGACAGACAGAGAGACAAAGATGGAAAGTATTTTGGAGGAGAAAGCTAGGTCAACTTGATAGCTGCAGTTGTTGCACACCAATCAAAAGCAGAACACTGATATTTTTCAATCATACACAAAATATTTTAGCTCCTGGGAAGTGGCAGTGAAAGAGGGCTATTGACTGCACAGTCCAAGTTTGTGAGCTTCACACAATAATTAAGTTGGCCACTCTGTGATGCTGAGTGCTGAACATGGCCCCAATCCAGAAAAATTCTTGCTGCATACCATCATCACTGCCTATGCTTCCTTAAAAGAGACCAATACAGCATTCTTCCCAGTGTAAAAAGAAATTTCACTAAAGTAATTTTTGTCAGGAATTTTGCCAACTGTGGAGCAAAAGATTGACACTTATTTCAACTCCACTTGATAAATCATAATCACTTCCACCAAACTGCTGTTTGAGTTACTTAAACATGCATGTTAAAACATGCATCTTTTTAAAAATATTCAGAATGTCTTTCCTCCTCCAGTGTTTGGTTCTTCTTTCTTTCTCTCCTTTTGTAGTTCATTAAAGCTCTTTCATGGCATAATGCAATACATTATGTCCTATCCAGCTAATGGTTACAGAGACCATCTTTAAAATCCAGAATGCTCATAATATAGGGTGCAAACTAAGAACCACACATTTTATAGCCCAAAGAGTTCATATAAGAGAGAAAAGCATATTTTAGAAGCACAAACTATTTCCCTCCAATGTTTCCCATATTTCTAGCACTTTGTGGGGGGGGGGGGGAATAATAGATCTTAGTCTAAAAATATATCCCAGATGGAACACTACTGCTCAAGAACTATTATAGGATAGTTGAAATGAGATGACAAATCCACATTTTCAAAGAAAAACTAAAGTTCTGAGGAAAGCATATTAGAAGATACTTCATTGGTTTGTTTATATTTAACATATCACACCCAAAGTGAAACTTAGTCTGCAGTCCTATACTACTTACCTCAAAGTTAATCTCACCGAACTGAATTTCTAGGCAGATGTGCCTATGAGGCTAGACTGGGAAGTAAAAAACACAATTCAAAGGAGTCAAAGATAGACCCCTTCTGTGCTTTTGCCAAGAAAGCTTCCTGTTTTTGTTCCTGAAGACAGCAAGAGTCAAGTTTAATTTGAAGAAGATTTTATCATTATCTTTTTTGCAACGGGCTGGAGTCTTAATAATAAGCTTTTGAGCTTACTGAGACTTACCTCTAAGTAAACAGGCTTAGAATTCCCCTTTAAGTAGCATGTATGCATTCAGCCCCAGTCCCAAGGGATAAATGCAAAAACAAACAAACAACCCCAGCTTCTGCCTTTCCTCCTCACGTGGAGTGCAGAGTAAAAAAAATCGCACACCAATTATGTTGCGTGGTAAGAGAAATGTGCATGTTCAGCTGAAGGAAGAGGAAACCAGCTTGCACTATTTCAGATCATATGTGATCATGCTTATCCAGCTACTCAACATGGGCTGAATGCCTACCTCATACCTTTCAGCAAGGTTAGGTTTAGTCAAGGCTGAAACGTTACCCACACCCATTCCAGTAATAATAAGATAATGGTGAAAAATTAAGTGCTTTTTGCCTGACTCAAGTCTTGATTCTTGGTAACTTTGTGGTCCATACAGTTTCCCTGTCTTCTTCCTAGACTGAGAAAGAATCAAAGTCACTCAGTTGGATTGAAGCCTCAAGTAGGATCAGATTTCTCTACTTCATCATCTGAAGCAGGAGATCAAACTAGATCCATTAATATATTACAGTAGATCCCTATTGCTAGGTCCTTACTAAGATCTATGTCTACATTCATATTTGGTCCAGGAGCTACCTGAAATCTTAGTGACTGGTATTTTTACCAGCTTCCACAAACATTGCAAAAAAAAGGGGGCAGAAATGTTTCCACTGTCAACCGGCTTCCTAGCAGAGAGACCCTGATGTCAAAATAGACAAAGGAATATTATTTGTCCCTGATGAAAATGAAGACATTTATGGTTAGCCATAAGTGGTCACAGTGGTCCTTCCCCCCCACCCCCCAAAAGCCATCTTTAATTTCTCCTGAAGCCCCTTTCAAAGTCTGGAAAGCTTTCCAAGCATCCCCCAGTTTCTCTTCTTAGTCTTTGTATTGCTCAGGTCTAATACTGTTAAACACCCAAACAATACCCAGAGGCTATTGTTAGGGCCTCTGTTCGACCAAGCCGAGGGAAAAAAAAAAAAACACCTATCCTTTGAGAAAAGGGGAAACCCCGACTTACTTATGCCAATTCGATTGGGAAAGAAAAATGCCCCCCTCCTCTTTTTGGAGGGGAAGAAAACGCCAAGATAAAAGGCAAGGATAATACATGGAACACTTTTATGAGTGCTCTGCAAAATCGAGCAGTCGACCTGTTAGATCTTTCTCTTTCTTTCTTTCTTTTTTTTTGCTTTCTTCCCCTCTCTCCCTCAACCCCCCCGCCCCCTTCCCCCTCTTTTCATGTGTGTCTCAGCAGGCCTAACCCTCCGGTAACGCCCTTTCTCCTTCTTACCTTTCCCTGCACCTGTCCACGTAATACGCGGCAAGCTTCCAGGGTCCTCCCCCCCCCCCCCCGCCCCACCTTTGCCAAACGGGGCTCCTGCTGCTGCTGTTGCTGCTGCTGGCTGCTTGCGATTCATCCGCGGCGAGAAGCTTCAACATCAAAAGGGAGCCTGGCGGAGGGGAGCGAGCGACGGCATCCTTTTTCGCATCGTCGACAACAACCCGGGTGGGGAGGGAGGGAGGGAGAGGCGTGTTTGCAAGGCTAAATTGGAAGCCGATTAGGCGCGCGCGAGAGGAGGAGGAGGAGGGAGGGGAAGGGAGGGAGGGAGGCCGGGGCACCTTCGGAAGTCCCCTTCGTCAGGAGGGGTAAAAGGTGTGAGGAGGGGAAAAAGCAGCTCGGTTTAAGATTTCAAACGCCTGAGCTTCCCGGCGCGCTTCAGCCCCAGCGCTATTAGCATAGGTCAGGGGGGAAAACCTGCCCCGCGCGTGTATATATATAGCGAGAGGTTTCCCCCACGCGCGCTGTTGTGGCACTTTCGAGCGGCCTCGCTTGGATCGCGGCGGTTTCCCCCAAAGGCAGCCCGAGCCGGTGGCGCTACCCGCGGGCGGCGGCAGCAGCAGCAGCGGCGGCGGCAAATTGGGCATCGCCGGCCGTCCCACCTGCAAGCGGCTGTCGATGTTGAGGCCAAGCCCAGCCCAGCCTCCCCACCAGCCCCATGTCCGGGCAGAGGACAGATTCTCGGGACAGGCAGTTGCTCTCTTGACGCCAAGTCCGCCTTGCCTGCCTGACCCCTTCCAGCGCCGGCTCTGAGCGCCGCGATCGGGCTCTGCAAGGGACTCCCTCTCGCTCTCGCTGCTCCTCTCCTGCCCTCGCCCTCTCCGGTCTCGGCAAGCCCTCCGGCTGGGCTTCTCCATGGCCCCCTTAGCCGAAGTGGGGGGGTTCTTAAGTGGCCTAGAGGGGATGAGCCAGCAGGTGGGCTCCCATTTCCTCCTGCCTCCTGCCGGGGAGAGGCCGCCCCTGCTGGGGGACCGCCTGACCCAAGCGGAGGGGGGATCCCGAGGGGGCGTCGCGGCTGGGGCCACGGATTTAGCCCACCTGCAGGGCATCCTACGCCGAAGACAGCTGTATTGCAGGACTGGCTTCCACCTGCAGATCCTGCCCGACGGCAGCGTTCAAGGCACTAGGCAAGACCACAGCCTCTTCGGTAAGCCCCCCTCCCTTCCTTCTATCCCTCCCTCCTCCTTCCTTCCTTCCTTCCTTCCTTCCACCTGCTCTCTTCTGCAGCTTCTTCCCTTGTGACGGAAGCATCCTATAGCAACAGATGGTATAGCAACGGATCTCCGGCAGTGGATGATTAAAAACACACACGCTTGCATGAGTAGCATCTTGATCTGGGTTAACATTGTTGCAGAAGGCTAATAGCCAAGTGAAGCGTTGGGACAGCAGCCGCCTCATGCACCAAATGGGCAGGAGGTGGAGAGATCATCTTAGGGGGGGGGAAAGTGGCAATCTGTTTGCAAAGATCTATTTCAAGTAATGCAAATGGGTGGAAAAGGCCCTGGATATGTGCCTTTGAGCAAGAGAGCCTTTTTCAACATCCCTGCGGAGTACTTAACACACAATGCCTTACTGGAGTGTGGGAAATCCATTCATGTAGGTAATGATGCTTGGAATTACCCGTACATACAGGTTGTCCCATGCAGCAAGTGCCTAAACTATTTCCTGTGTGGCTTCATCACCGTAACTGACAAGCATAGCATCCATACAATCAGCTTCTAAAACACTTAAAACATCAATGTACAGAGATAGCATTTTATTTGTGATGTAGAAGAGTTTCCCACGTGGGAAGTATGACATTATTTGATGTGACCGATGGTTTCTAATCAAAGGATACCAATATCGGGACTTTTTATTTTCAAAATCAGGTTCTAACACATATAAGCACATATGTGTGCTAAAAGCAAGCTGTGAGTCTATATACATGCATAACTATTACAGGTATAATTGTAATCCAAATAAACTCAGATACATTGCTCTGACTGAGAGATGATATACCTGTGTGCCGGGTTCCGTCTTTCTCTCTAACTTTTCCAGTACTTCTTTAAAAAAAAAGTAATTGCATGTTTTGCTATATATAGTTGTTTACAATGCACTCCTGTCTCTTTGCATGGGTATTAGTTCTTTGGTATTCCAGTGGGAATTGTGCATAAGAAAATGCATGCAGGATTCCACATGAACATGCAACTGAATTTAACTTAGTCTGCGTAGAAGGCAGAAGACATCACACTGCCCAACGATAGAGAAAATGACTCAGTGAGCCCAATGTAAAGCAGGTGCTAGATTGTACACATTGCAAGTACCTTTCTGATAACATAGTATCCAAGATCTATTTAAATCTCTGCAATATATTGAACTAGTTTACTTAGGATTTTATTTATGAATTACAAGGGACTTAATTACTGACTGAAAGGGGTTCCTAAATGTGTAAGGGAGGGCAAACAAATGAGTGAAGAGAAAGTCTTTTCTGAAGAAATCTACTACTACTTAGTGGTTGGTTTGCAAATGTTTACAAAATGTATTATTACTAGTATTAAGTGCATGTGATAATTATCACTACTTCCAACAATCTGCTCTAAGAGAACTCAACTGATAAACAGGAGTTTTGTTTCAACTCTAGTTCAACCAAAAATTCTGTGCAGAAGAGAAGCTTCTTAGAGCATATAAACATGGAGTAATTGCAAAAAAAGAAAAAAGGAAAATGAAGATTGAGATCAAACATTCTTGGGGCTTCTTTATTCTATCACTATTCTCAGTAGCTTTGACTGATGTGGTTTCTTTGTTGCTTAAATCACCTGCTTATTATGATTTGGGGAGGAAAAACGTGTCTTTGAAAATGATATCAGAAAGACAGAATACCTCCCATATCTTTCAATGGAACTTTGAATATTGGGAACTCCAAAATCTCTGATGATTTATTGGCAGTGAAAAGATGGAGTATGCAGTCTTTATAAAATACTAAATATTTGATCTTTACAAAAGATTTGGCTGCCTTGTAACAGCAGCAAGACACCCCAAGTCTCAAACATTTTTTTTCAATTAAACTCCAAAGGCTGATTATGATAAAAAATAATTAGCTTTCTTTAGAGAGAAATAATTCAGAAAATAGAAGATTGTTGAAAAACATAGCCTAGCACATGGCCTTATTTCAAAGGAAAATATGGAGAGATATATACATATATGGATTGAGTGTGTGTGTGTTTATCAAATGCTTTTCTTTTAACAATCCAAATATTTGAACACTGTTATTGTTTAACACAGAATGGCACAACCAATAACATTGTTTTGTAACTCCTGTGTATTGCAGCTGGAGAGATTTAAGGACAACTCAACACTTTCACTGAAAACGATAAAAACAATGCTCTTTTTAATTGGGTCAACACCAATATATATATCACAGTATTATAGTACTAAGAAGAGTACTTTGATAACCCCATTCTGTATACTGTAGAATCAATCAATTTAGAATTAATCACATATATAATTGAGCATCTATTTCTATTTAATACACAGACTTTTCTGCATCAAATATAACTAGCCTTAAAAATATTTTCCCCCTTTTCTCTATGCAGGTATTCTTGAATTCATCAGTGTGGCTGTGGGATTAGTCAGTATTCGAGGAGTGGACAGTGGCCTTTACCTTGGAATGAATGAGAAAGGAGAGCTTTATGGCTCTGTAAGTATTACTGCCATATCATCCGGCTCATATTACAGACTCACATTAGCCGTAATCTTTATAATCCCTGGGAATTTTGTGACTGGTAACAATGCAAGAGGGATCGCAGCCTTGAAGTGGCTACTTAGCATAAGAAAAATAGTATTCAGTGGATTAATACAAAGTGAGAACTATCTGAATAAACTGCACCACTACAGCATCATGTTTAGATAACTTAAGCCGTTAAGTGAATCACTTTAAATTTACCTGAGTTTCATCAATGCAAAGGCAATAACTGCATAGGAAATTGCCTTATAGAGTTGTACTATGGATCCATCTAGCTGAAAAGCATTCTCTCACTGAAGCACTCTTAAGTTCTGGACGACAAGGGGGCTTGTCTATATTTTTGTACCTGATTATTTAACTCAGTTCCAAGAAAAATAGTTTTCTGTTTGCATCTTTAGGTGTTTATGAGAGTTTTTCCAAAACCTAGTTGCCAAAATGAGGTGCAATTGTCAACCAGTCTGAGATGGGAAACAAAAGCAAATATAAGTACTTCTCGACTTACAACAGTTTGTTTAGTGACTGTTCAAAGTTACAATGGTCCTGAAAAATGACTTATGACTGGGTTTTCATACTTATGGCCATGATCATGTTATCAAAATTCAGATAAGCAAAGTCAATGGGGAAGCCATGCAGGGACATTTAAAAACATACAAGATGAATATTACCTTTTTTTTTCTTTTCATAAACAAAACCTTGTGCGGTTTTTATAGTTCTTTCTTTACAGTACTTCCTCAAATGACCAAGTGGTCAAACACTGGCCCTTAATCACTTGATCATTCCATGTAGTGATGCAAAGGAGAAACAGCATTTACAAAAATCCTCTTATAATATAGGGAATTTTTGATATGAAAGGACAAGACCAATATAAGGCAGTCCTCAACTTACAGCTGTATATTCAGTGACCATTCAAAGTTACAATGGCACTAAAAATGACTGATGACTGTTTCTCATACTTATGACCATTGCAGTATTCCCATGGACATGTGATCAAAATTCAGAGACTTAGTAACTGACTCATAGTAATGACAGTTACATTTTCCTGAGGTCATATGATCATCTTTTGCGGCCTTCTGACAAGCAAAGTCAATGGGGAAGCCAGATTCCCTTAACAATCATATTACTAATTTAACAACTACACTGTTTCATTTAACAACTGCCTCACTTAACAACAGAAAATTGGGGCTCATTGTGATTGTAAGTTGAGGACTACCTGTAGACAGCTGAAAATCAACACAACTGTGGCCTTCAGATAGCAAAGTCATTGCCACCACACCTTTTAATAAAGGAATGCACCTTTTAATAAAGGAATGCATTTGCCACTCAACAACGTCTGTAGGACAAGCATGTTCTTCCCTGAATTATTCCCTTTCCTAAGAGGGCAGATAAATTCTGCTAATTATTGCCTCATCCCTGCAGTATTGTATCTAATATGGGATGTGCTTATCAGTTTATAACAAGAGGAGACAATATGGTTCTAGCCAACTGAGGTAGTGTGCTCTTTCAGTTCAAAGTAATGTGAGAAGCTAGGAGTGTGCAAGCTGTGGTAAAAAAAATTCAAAACGAGAGCCTTTTTTTGAGGCTAAAAAAACAGGTGAAGCTTCAATCACACCAAGGGGGCTGCCATCTTGATTTTTTGAAATCAATATCCCTGCTAGAAGCCACTCAGAGATTTCCTAGAAGGAAGATAGAAATTCCTTAGCAAAGAGAGGCTAGTATATAATCCCAGGATAGCAGATGTAATTGGTGACTTAGATGTGACATTTGGAAAGGAGAGATCCAAATTGAAGGCCTAATTGAATAACTTTGGTCCCATCTTCCTTCACAGGGTCATTGTTGTGGGAATAAAATTAAAAGAGATTCCCAAGTAAGCTGCCTTCTCAGAGAAAAGGCAGATTTAAGATGCACAAACAAAAGGAGAAGAATGAAATGTGCATAGTTTGATCTAGTGCAGGGGTGTCAAACTTACGTCGTCATGGCGGTGTCATGTGATATATCGGGACTTTCCCCCCTTTGCTAAACCAGGCGTAGGCATGTCCAGCATGCTTTGATAGCCCTAATCTAGTGCATGAAATAACCTGAAACAAAGCTTTTTTGGAAGGTATAATTTGCTTATAAAAAGTTGTAGGTTTTGAGGATCCAAATAATTAGGGACGATAGGGTAAAAAGGAACATGAGCATTACTAATCCAAAAGACTAAAAGATGTCCATAGTTCTAATATTTCAATGCAAAGCAAGTTGTGGCCTAGTTTCATTGATTCATTGATGAGAAAGGACGCAGAAAAAGAAGATATTATGCAGTATAATAAATGGAGAAATGTAGGAATTGTTGTGTATGCAGGCAGAGCTTTAAGACAGAGCTTTTCCTTACTGATAAAAAAAATCCTCTGCAGAATAAAATAATTTATTAAAACAAAATCTTTATTTTTAAATAGTGAAGAAATAAAACTGTGAAAAATATCACACCAGAAAGAAATATACTTTTTGAGGGAATAATCAACATAGGATTAGCTCCATCATCTCTTATCACCATGTCTGTATAGTTTGGTTGAAGATGCTTCTCTTTTTTTCACCCTGTAGGAAAAGCTCACTCCTGAATGTGTCTTCAAAGAACAGTTTGAAGAGAACTGGTATAACACCTACTCCTCTAATGTGTACAAGCACGGAGATTCAGGCCGGAGGTACTTTGTGGCACTTAACAAAGATGGCAGTCCCAGAGATGGGGCAAGGTCCAAAAGGCATCAGAAATTCACCCATTTCTTGCCTAGACCGGTGGATCCCGAAAGAGTGCCGGAGCTCTACAAGGACCTGTTAGCAATGAGTTGAAGACAATCACAGAGGAAAACAGGATCTTAGCCTCTACAGTTCTAAAAGCAAGAGAAACTTCTAAATGTTGAAAATTATTGAGATCTAGAAAACAGGCATCAGTGAAGCTGTTTAGTGGTAGACAAGTCTTCATGCCTAATCTCTGGATTTAGGAGAATGGATATTAAAGTCTAGGTGACCAGCCTCTTTTAGGTAGGCTCATTCTGTGCTAGTCAAGAAGATGCTTGAACTGAACTTAACAAAACTGCTCTGGATCCTGTACTTGGAGCATAAATAATTACCTAAAGAGAATGGGAGCTGGCTGTAGATAACTTGGAAAAAATGGCTAGTTAACATCATTGATAACCATGTGGATGGTTAACATGGAACTTTATGAAGACTCTGGTAATTGGGCAGCAAAATCTGGATTTATTTTTCCCTTCAGGATGGACCTAATTTATATATCTTCAGAGTGCATATATTTATTTTAAATATTTATTTATTACAGAGTTTATTTTTTATTGGTCTATGAAGAGAGTTCAACCCTATACTACAATAAAAATCATTTACAGTGCCAATATTTACTCCCAAAGTAGTATCATTGTGCAAAAAGGGAACGTTGCTATCCCAAATGGTACAAAGGGAGCAACATCTCTTAAAGGTTGCTGTTTTACAAGCTAAGAGATTGGTGTTTTGTTTTATGCACACACTGTTTCCTGTTGAATGGTCTTGTGTCGAAAGAGATGTTGCCTGCCTTAGGAACTATGGGACGACCACCTATATTTGTACTGAATTTAAGATGCACATTTAAATGGAATTAAAGGTATACTTCTATCTGTTTGTTTCACTATTGTTCTTTAAGGAGCTAAATCACCAGAGTCATTACCTTGTGAGAAGAAAGTATCTGGGAAAAGTCTTGTGCTTAACGTGTTAAATTAGTTCCAGAGAGACTCCGCTTCATGGCCATTTCCATGGCCAAAGTCACTCTGTGAGTGACTTTGGGCCAGTCACTTTTTCTCAGCCCAGTTTCTCTCACACAGCAATGTCTGCGGGAATAAAATGAAGGGAGACCCCCATGTAAACTATTTTAAGAAAAGCAGAATATAAATGTAATACATTTTGAGGTTCATATTTTGTAAGACATGATAGCTGTGAGTTAATTGGGGTTTTGAACATTCCCTTATTCTACACTTCTGATGTACAACAATTTACACTAAATGAGAAACTAAGAACAACAACAACTGTGATGGATTTTTTATTAACAATATTGCTATGATTATCATGAGATCCTTAATAATCCTAAACGCTTTTGAAATATATCTTGTTCCTCACTTGACAATTCAATCCTAAATATAGTTATCCAAGAGTAGCCTTGGCAATCCATTGTAGACCTTACATCTCCACTTTATAAATTTCTTTATATTTGCCATGAAATCTGAGATGATATCCATGGGAGTTCAAGGTTGCCAGATAACTAATGCTGCTAAATACTCTAACATGTCATTGAAGACACCACAAAAGTTCCTTGCGAAGGTTCTATGTATTTCCTGATTAAGAAAGCTATAATTGTAACCCTAGTTTAGATCTTTTCTTATTTATCTATTTTTACAAATACAATAGTAGAGTTTGAAGGGACCTTGGAGGTCATCTAATCCAACTCCCTGCCTAGGCAGGAAGCCCTATACCATTTTAGGCAAATGGCTATCCAACATCTTCTTAAAGACATGCAGTGTTGGGGCATTCACAACTTCTGGAGGCAAGCTGTTCCACTGATTGATTGTTCTAACTGTCAGGAAATTTCTCCTCGGTTCTAAGTTGCTTCTCTCCTTGATTAGTTTCCACCCATTGCTTCTTGTTCTGCCCTCAGGTGCTTTGGAGAATAGCTTGACTCCCTCTTCTTTGTGGTAACCCCTGAGATATTGGAACACTGCTATCATTTTATTTATATTTTAATGGATATTGCTGGTATCTTTCAGACATTTGCTGACATTTTATTCACTAAGAAAGGACTCTTCATTCTGTAATCGAGAATATGACATGTGCAAAAACTCTCACATTTAGAACTCCATTTTAAAAGGCAAGTCTGGAAAAAGAAACCTGAGATTGTAGGGATTTATCACGAGTAAAAATTGATCAGCTTGACCTAGCTTAGTGCCTTTTAAGGTGTTTTAGCCTTGGACCTTTATCATCCACATTCTGGCTGGGGTGATGGGAGCTGTAGCCAAGCACATCTGGAGGGTACCAAGTTAAGGAAAGCTGGAATTGACCACACAATGATATGTGAATCAGATTTCTGATTGCCTAGATAGTCTTCTCTACTTTAGGCGAACATATAGTTTAAAAGCTATGTTTACATTAATAGTACCGTTGACAACACTTAACTCAGCACTTACCTCAAAATAAAAAAGGTAAAATCTTGTTCAATCATCTGCCAGTTGATCATTGCAGAAATAAATTTCCTGTTTGTGAAAGGAAACGATTGCTCTCCTCTCAAGCCATGCTTTTAAATGCATAGAATTTTTGAAACACTTGCATGAAATATGAGGCCATTTCTATTCTACAAAAATGATTCGAGACAATGTTCAAAAGAGCTGTTGAAAGAATCTTAGAGGTTCCCCCTTAAGAGTATATTAATATCGGATAGTTAAATTATTCTAACAAATACCTTTGGTAAAGTAGAACTGTAGAAGAATTGTAAACAATATACCTTATCATCTTCACTGATAGACAGAAAAATAAAACCTGGATAGTGGTTGTGCACTTGTGGTCTTCCTTCCATGCTTTGGTTAGAAAAGATTCTTATTAAAAAGTTTTCAAGAAAGAAAACAAGCAGGAGCTTGGCTTGTTTGACTTCCTTTTTCCTCATCAGTTCTGAGAAGTGCCTAAGGCAGCTTCAAAATGTACAAATAACAAAATGTTGAATTTTGTTTAATGCACTATAGACTCTAAGTCTGACTTAGTTTCTAGGATTCAAGAAGATCATTCCCAGGAACCAAAATGAAGCAAATCCTGAATAAAATACCATGTTAGTAATAGTCTCCTTTGGCTAGCCAGCATCATCACTAGCTATTTTAGATGTAAACCATAAAAACAGCAGGAAGGCTAATAAAACAGCAGCCATCTATAATCCTCATTCAAAGGTTTTATATGATAAACTTACTATTTGTAGTGCTATCCCTTGGACTTTGACCTCAAAGGTTTAAGAATTTTAAAGAAGTTTTGAAATGTCCAAACTTTTAAAAAAACAACTCAACTGCAACTGAATCCATAAAAGTTAGTAGAGGTTATTTCATGTTGGTTGGAAAACAGTCTATTTCAACCTATTTTTCATTGAGAATTGATTTCTTCTGCTTTATTCCATTAATCATTTCTTCTGCTCCCATTCTTTATTAATTTTTATTCTACCTTTATTTTTGGTCAATTCAAGACAATATGCAAGCATACCTAATATTCTCACCTTTTACTTTCCCAATTTCAAAAGCTATGTGATGTGGGTTGGGCTGAGAGATAGAGAGAGTGATTGACTCCGGACTACAATTCATGGACCCCTCGTTTTTAACCAGCAATTTAACCACTACAGTATACCAATTACCCCTCTAAGATAGATGTCCAGACAGTGTCCCAATGTTTAAATTATTCTTAAGATCCTTAAAACACAAAAGGATACATCAAAATCATTGGAAACAAGCATGAAGTGACAGTTGCAGAGTCACACTGTATGTGTAAGAATATTATCAACATCTGTGTTATTAAAGGGGTTCATGATAGATTCTAAGGCAGGGGTCTCCAACCTTTGCAACTTTAAGTCTGAAGGACTTCAGCTCCCAGAATTCTCCAGCCAGCTTTGCTGGCTGGAGAATTCTGGGAGCTGAAGTCCTTCAGACTTAAAGTTGTAAAGGTTGGAGACCCCTGTTCTAAGACATTCATATTTTAGCTGCACTGAAATAAAACCATCTTATTCTTTGGACTCAAGGCAGAATTTTAGAGAGGCTGCAATTATCACACAAGATCCTGGTATTTGAAATAATTCTGTTTCTTGAATATTTAATATCAAAAATAACATATACCCTACATTTGTATATTACAAAATTTGAAATCTTAAATTGATTCCTATAATTTATAATTCTCTTTGTAGCAAAACGTTCTAGAAGCAGCTTTAGTTTCTGCTGTTATCAAGCCAAGTAGCTATATCTACTGAATCTAACAGAATATACTCCCGGGAAAGTAGAAATAATTATGGAAATAATTTATATTAGTAGCTAACAAGCATTAGAGCAAGATAGTTATGTGAAATAAGCTGTAAATAAATTATTTGCCTTTAAAAAAGAAAGGAGGAATAGAGAAGTTCTGAATTGATTTTTCTTACAGCACATCCATTTTGAACACCCTGGAAAACCTTCAATGACAGAAATGTGCTTAAGCCCCAAAGTCAATTGGAAAGAATCATAATTTTATAGAAGTACCAGTATTTGGCAAAATTCAAGAAGATTAAATCTCAGAACGATTTCACAAGCCTTTAATTTATGACGTGCATTTAGAATCACACAGAGACCCAACCAGGAATACTCACTTTAGGAGGAGAAATGTTAGTCTCTGAGGGGAAAAGCCCAGAAATTGGGCACAGAACTGCCTTTTCTGACTAACAAATTTCACTGAAAGATATAACTTTGGAAAGCTGCAATATCAGAAGTCTTTTAATGAAATTTGGTAGTTGGAAAAGGTCTCCCAGATTCCTGATTTTTATCATTGTAGATCAACATTGCTCTCCTGAAATATTCAGCCTAATGGACACATATCATTATTACATACCAATAAGCAAATCTCTTGGGTGACTTGCTTTTCCATGTGATGCCTAACATATTTTATCTTAATGTTCCATAAATGTTCTTAATAAAAATAAATAAAAGCACATTAAAAAAAATTTCTCTCACACTGTAGAAGATTGGACCATTTTTCATAATATGGAACAAGTATCTTCACTCAAGCATAACGTAAAGGAAAGGTTTCCCCTCAAACATATGTACTAGTCATTCCCAATTCTAGGGTCATTCCTCATCTCCATTTCAAAGGCAAAGAGCCAGCGCTGTCCAAAGACATCTCCGTGGTCAAGTGGCCGGCATGACTAAAGACCGAAGGCACACAGAAAGCTGTTATCTTCCTGCCAAAGGTGGTTCCTATTTTTCTACTGCATTTTTACATGCTTTCAAACTGCTAGGTTGGAAGAAGCTGGGACAAGTAATGGTAGCTCACCCCATTATGTGGCGCTAGGGATTCAAACTGCCGACCTGCTGACCTTTCTGATCGACAAACTCAACATCTTAGCCACTGAACCACCACGTCCCTTCACTCAAGTAAGACCTCAGATTAATCTGCATAAGAGGCCAGCAGACCAACATACTTTTCCAGCCATGTTACCTGAATCTGCCCTGTGCAGAATCTGTTTTATGCCACTGAGTTAGCAATGCTCTTTTGGTATCATTAAAGTTATGTTTAACTATCCAGGACTTCCAAGTAGCTTAGTAAATTATGCAATAGGGCTAGTTCTTTTCTTCTTTTAAACCTTGAAACAGATAATTTGATTTATGGGCAAATCATTGTAGAGAAACAAGCAGTGCTTCTCCAGGATAAAGACATCCAACATGGTGGCTATGCCCATGAAATTAAAATCTTTGTCTCTTTTTCATGAATAAGATTCTGTTCATGAACTTGTGGCCACCATTTTAAACTTTTCTGGCTCTGCTATAGATGCCTTTGCAAACAATCCTGCAGAAGAAATCAATAACCATCGTAGAAAAGATAGATGATATGACATTTAGTAAATAATTCCCTCCAAATGCAAAGGAACGAATGCAACATAGTATTGTCTGAACAACAGTAAAATGCAATGATATATCACATTTTGAACAGTCATCAAATCTGAAAAAATAGAATAATATGCATGGCTGCAATTATATTACAAAGTTTTATCTGTGTGATCCAGAACTTTTTATTTTATTTTATACATGTTATCTTTATGATCTTCATTAGAACCCAAGGAGGAAAAGAGATAGGGAGAATGAAATAAAAAGAAGGAGAATATTGATTTGACCTTAACTGTTGGAAGAAATGTCCATCTGGGTTCATTTCCAAGTGGGGAAAAAAACACTGGATTCATGGAGACTGCTTGGAAGAATGGCTTTAATGGTGGACAGGACCAGAAGGTCCTGGGCAAAAAGGCACATGGGAGAGAGACGGAGAGAGGGAGGGGGAGAGGGAGAGAGAGCTATACCCTCTGTTGGGCTTTGAATTTGAGCTTGCATTCTGATTGGTTGTCAGACTCCCATGGGGCCATGCAGGGGCAACTCTGTAGGTTGTCCTGAATCCCAAGCTTGGTTGACTCTTGCTGCATGGTGATGTAATGAAAAAGCTTTGGGATTCCTATTAGGTAGATCTTTATTATGTAGAATAGATTGGCCCAGGGCTTAATGGCCCATTGACCAAGGTGTGTTGGTGTGGGGATGAGTTTCTGCCTGTCTTTTAGGGGAAACATTCTGCCCTTTTAATATTTCCTAAAATATTTCATTTTTCTAGGAGAGGGGTAGGTGCTAACTTCATACAGTACCAGATAGAAAACAAAAGCGAAAACACCCCTACTCTCTAATTGACTGTTTGGGAAGCAATCGTATTATGTCTGTCTGCCTTGTTCCCTATGCAGATGCCCGAGTTCATATGCCCCGGGCAAACGGCTCCATCCCTGGTTGTGAACTCAAAATAATAACAAATATAAATTCATGTGAAACAGGACAGTTTCAGTCAACAAATCTCTTTAATCTTATGGAATTGCCTCCTCTGAAACATCACTGACTGTACTCAGAACAGAGGCTTAAAAAAGAATTCTTCTGTATTCTTGGCTAGCAGTGATGAAATTAGCATGTTTTGATCCTCATAAGTTGTTCATAAGGACTTGAAAGGAGGCAGCAGGAAAATCTGAAGGCTGAAACGTTCTGAGATACCCTTCTTGTTCTACGTTTTGTGTGATTACAAGCCAGGGACTATCTTGATTAAGACAGCTTGCCAATTCCCTGCCACAGACACAATATTTATTAGCGTAAAGGGGATTTCCTATCAGAGATCTGAAGATATGTAAGTTTAAACATCAGATTACACAAGATAACCTATACAAATCAACCAGATAGATTTGCAAAATGGATTTATTGATGAAGAGTTAAAGGATTAAATACAAAGAGTTTAAATTTAAGGAAGATATTGGCAAGATTGAATACACCGTGATGAGTTAAACCAGCCTTTAATTTATTCAATGTATTTCTTTATATTTACTTACATTTTCATATTTTATATATTTCATACTTATGGCTTTGTTTTGACATTTAAATAAAACAACACTATTTAAAAATAGGATTTATCTCAGAGATGGATAACTTGGTGGCTTGAAGGTCACTTTTCAAAATGGATGGGAATCATATAGAGACGACAGGTGGTTTGAGGGTATTGTTTGCTTTTTTAAACTGTGATATCCCAGGACTCATAGGATCATGGTTTTCTCATTATTTTCTCATGTGATATAACTATTTAGTAATTATAATTGGAGAGAGTTCTGAGCATCCCAATATGAAGATTTGAGGGAAGTGTCCAATTCTGTGATTACATGCTGGTAATTCCTGAACTGGTACATTGCTTCAGAAATGGTGTATGGCATATTGCAGGAGTCTAGGTCTAATTTAAGAGATTGGACATGTCTGAAGCAGTACCAT
Source organism: Rhabdophis nuchalis (assembly GCA_039707465.1). Taxonomy (NCBI): domain Eukaryota; kingdom Metazoa; phylum Chordata; class Lepidosauria; order Squamata; family Natricidae; genus Rhabdophis; species Rhabdophis nuchalis. The sequence continues at coordinate 44,194,094 of CM077648.1, read as the reverse complement.
GTTTCCCCGAAAAAAAGACAGAGTCCTATTTTCTTTTGAACCCCAAAATAAGTGCTTATTTTCAGGGAGGTCTTATTATTTTTGAGGTGCAGGAGGAAGCAAGCGTGGTCACCCCATAGCTGCTGTTGTGTGCGGTCAAAAGCCCGATTGGGCTTATTATCTGGGGAGGTCTTATTTTCAGGAAAACAGGGTAGAATACGCTCACGGAAGGGGAGATGCTCAAAATGAGAATTCTTTCATCTACCCCTCAGTTGAAGCCTCCAGAGTGAAAAATGGACTTACCGGGCCCACCTGAAGTTTTCTTGACTCTCTTTGCTTGACTCCATATTTTCCTATTAGTTCTTCTTTTGTGATATTGAAAAGCGAATAAGGCTGCTTGCAATATAGCTTGGGAACAAAATAAAGCCAAGACAAAATTGGGATTGGACCATGCTGGTGAGGTTATAAATTAGTAGTGAAGAAAGGCTATTTGTCCACAAGTAATCCAGTTGGCCCCAGCATTGTGAATCAACACATTCTGTGGTGAAAGATTCTATTGATCTGAGTGATCAACACATGGAACTCAATAGAATCAATATTAGTTGAAAAATAAACAAATCAGTTTCTGCAAAATTCTATGAACAACCCAATAGCTAAATCCCCCAACATTTACAATATAGCATTGCCTTTTCATAAATTATTGTATCAGTATTTTCCATCAATACATGTTCTATGACATCACACAAAATTTGCAGCAGTCTAGTAATCTGAGAAGTCAGCAATTATATTCCTTCATATATTACTTTTAGGGATTGAAAAACTAATAAAATTAGTTTCTGCAACAATAGTAACCATAACTAGTTGATGCTTTCCATTCTAACTGTGACTCAGATCATGAATGTCTTGGAAAATTCCAACTTAAATCAAAACCACCCCACATGAAATAATGAAGCCAACAAAATATATCAACAATATTTCATATGCTGTTAAGGCAGGGGTCTCCAACCTTTGCAACTTTAAATCTGAAGGACTTCAGCTCCCAGACTTCTCCAGCCACTTTGCTGGGAGCTGAAGTCCTTCAGATTTAAAGTTGCAAAGGTTGGAGACCCCTGGTTAAGGTGTAGGACACATTTAGTAGACTAGATTTAATAAAAACAATGCTTAAATATACTTTGACTAAAATCAGTGATGTTATTAAATATAAAATTCAGGAATGTGTTAATATTCTTTCAAACTTAGAAGAGCACTTCATCCAATCATAGAATGGCTGTATAAATGTAGGAAATGAAACTGGGCTGAATTGGGTGGAAGATGTTATGCAAATGTAGTTTACATGTGAGACAGGTTACAAGTACTTTATTAATTAATGATTGTAGTGCAACATGTTAAAACTCATTGTGTTTTGGATTCAGTCTGAGATAGCCTGAAATCTTTTTAATGAACATCAGTTCAGCAATTTATCACTCAGTTATGATAGTGAAGCTTTTTCCCCCTTCCAGAATAGCTAGAAACTGTTGCTAACAACTGTAAACTGTACAAGCTGGTTTCAGAAAGAGGCAGGCACCCAAGTTCACGTTGAAAACAGAAAGTCATTTTATTTTTGCTTACTTGATTATATTAAGCATTTTGACTGTGCAGAAGTATATGGACATCTAAGATCATTTCATTGATTAGTTATGTACACGTGTGTTTTATTTTAGAGAACAAATGCAAGCAGGGATTTGTTTCATAGTTGAAAATGAAGGAGGTGTTATATTTTGTGTTGTATATGCTGTAGTCTTGTCTATATATTTACGCAGGATTTGGAGCAGTTTGGTGTAGTGGTTAAAACATCAAACTAGAAACTGGAGACTATGATTTCCGGTCCTGCTTTAAATATAAAACTAGCTGGTTGACCTTAGACCAGTCTCTCTTTCTCTCAGCCCCAGGTAGAAAGCAATGACAAACTGCTTCTGAAAATCCTGACAATAACACTGTAGTTATTAGGCAGCTGTTAGATCAGGGGTCTCCAACCTTTGCAACTTTAAGTCTGAAGGACTTCAGCTCCTAGACTTCTCCAGCCAGCTTTGGCTGGGAGCTGAAGTCCTTCAGACTTAAAGTTGCAAAGGTTGGAGACCCCTATGTTAGATAGTGGGTAGTTGTTAGGAGTCAAAACCTTCTTGAAAATAGTTAACACTTAGCAGTTGAGTACTGACTATTTTCTTTTTCAGCCAGCCTACTAATGGAAAGAAGGGGGCGGAAAAAAGCAAACATTCTGTTGCATGAGCTTGCTAAGTTTATTTTATTTTATTTATTTTATTAAATTTATACCCCGCCCTTCTCCAAACGGACCCAGGGCGGCGCACAGGGATGTTAAAACACATATAAAACATATAAAATTTTAAAAAACTTATTCTAATAGACCCTGCGCTAAAAACCGAATTTAAAAAACCCAAATTTAAAACTATCTAAGAGTCAGTAATGGGGGTTATGCTAGGCCGGCTAGATGGAATAGGTGTGTCTTCAGACACTTGCGGAAGAGGCGGAGGTCAGAGATGGTGCGGAGTTCAGGGGGTAGGTCGTTCCAAAGGGCAGGGCCCGCCACAGAGAAGGCTCTTCCCCTGGGTGTCGCCAGTCGGCATTGTCCAGCCGACGGCACCCTGAGGAGGCCCTCTCTGTGGGAGCGTATCGGTCTGAGGGATGTATGGGGCAGGAGGCGGTCTCGCATATAACTAGGCCCCGAGCCATGGAGCGCTTTAAAGATGGTCGTTAAAACCTTGAAGCGCACCCGAAAGACCACAGGGAGCCAGTGCAGCTCGCGCAGGATAGGTGTTATGTGGGAGTGTCTAGGCGCTCCCGTAATCACCCGCGCGGCTGCGTTCTGGACTAGCTGCAGCTTTCGGGTGCACCTCAAGGGGAGCCCCATGTAGAGAGCATTACAGTAGTCAAGTCGAGAGGTGACGAGTGCTTGAGTGACTGTGCGTAAGGCACCCCGGTGCAGTAAGGGGCGCAATTGGCGCATCAGGCGTACCTGATGGAATGCCCCCCTGGCCACGGCTGCCACATGATCTTCCATAGACAGCCGGGAATCCAGGAGGACACCCAAATTGCGCGCCCTCTCCACGGGGGCCGGTGTTTCGCCCCCAATGGCCAGAGTTGGAATAATCTGGCTGAACCGGGGCGCCGGAAGCCACAGCCACTCAGTCTTGGACGGGTTGAGCCTGAGTTTGTTACCACCCATCCAGATCCGTACGGCCTCCAAACACCGGGACATAACCTCGACGGCATCGTTGGGGTGGTCTGGGGTGGATATGTACAACTGAGTATCATCAGCATACAGATGATATCCCACCCCAAAACCACGGATGATCTCACCCAGCGGCTTCATATATGTGTTGAACAGTAAGGACGAGAGGACCGACCCCTGAGGAACCCCACATATGAGGGACCTCGAGGCCGACCTCTGCCCCCCTGCCAACACATATTGGGACCGACCAGAGAGGTAGGATGAGAACCACCGCAGAACGGTGCCTCCCAATCCCAACCTCCCCAGTCGGTGCAATAGGATACCATGGTCGATGGTATCAAAAGCCGCTGAGAGGTCTAATAGGACTAGGATAGAGGAATATCCTCTATCCCGCGCCCTCCAGAGATCATCAACCAACGCGACCAATGCCGTCTCGGTGCTGTGCCCGGGTCGGAAGCCGGACTGGCGCGTAAGTATTATCAATCCATGCTGTCACCAGACAATACAAAGACTGAGGAAGACAGTTATTTTTAATCTAAAACTAGGAAACCCCACTGTACTGCTTGAGTGAGGTTTGCCTGACTACAATTGATTCTTTAAGAGTAAGGCTGGGAGCTTTATTAACTGAATGAATACAGATGGCACTACTGTCTTCTTTCCTGTATTAATGCATAGGATAGTGATAGCGAACCTATGGCATGGGTGCCAGAGGTGGCATGCGGAACCATTTCTTAGGGCACGCGAGGCATTGCCCTGTCAGCTCCAGCGTGCTTGTGTGCGCTGGCCAGTTGATTTAGGCCTTCTTCTGAGGCTGGTTTTCGCCCTCTGGAGGCCTCAGGGAAGCTCCTGAAGCCTCTTGAGGTGGCAGGGGAGGCTGTTTTCACCCTCCCCAGGCTCCTAGAAAGCCTCTGGAGCCTGGGGAGGGCGAAAAAAGCATGCCAACAGCAGGGGGGTCGTGCACATAGCATTATGGGTGTGGCACGCCCATGCACGACCCTGCCCTGCGCTCCCTCCGCTTTTGGCACGTGAGCCAAAAGAGGTTGGCCATCACTGGCATAGGATAATGCAAAAATTGTTTTTAAAGCACTGAAATCCAGGTATGATAAAATGACATGAAGACTTTTTTTAATGTTTTCCAAAGTATTTTCAAAATCCTTCCTTTTGCTAATATTTCTGCAAGTTTATTGTCTCATGGCTTGCTTTGTCATCCCCCATACTCTTGAAGTTCTACAAGCACAAAAGAAGGCAACAAAGTTCCCATGGTTTCCTATGGCTGGAACACTTGAAAGCATTGAGTTCAGTTTTGGTGGAACACAGAAGATATGACTCATTTTGAGTTTTGTCTATCAGTAAAAAAAAAGGTCCACTTTTTGTATTGAAATATACAATAGGAAATGATGTGGAAGAATGGCGTATTTATGTTTAAATATGTTTAAATATATATATATATATATATATATATATATATATATATATATATATATATATATATATATATATATATATATATATATATATATATATATATATATATATACATACACACACACACACACACACACACACACACACACACACACACACACACACACACACACACACATATATACACATACAATTTTTAAAAGTTAACATCTGTATGGTTAACTTATGTGTTTTTCTGATATAATGCACTGTTAAATAGCAGCTTTCAGATCCTTACAGGTGATCTTTCATCATGAAAACAGGAACCAACATGTTTCAAAAGGCCATTAACTGATGCCCCAGGCATATTAGGAGTGCAATATGCAACTGAAGATATATATTAATAGCTTCATAAAACATTGTGTACAGTTACTCATTGCCAATGTGATAATGTCAATGAACAATTAAACATGGGAAGATGACATTAAACTCTTTCCAAACAGGCAACAAAATATTGGGAAGTTTTTAACTTGTTAGCCAGGTGGTACACTTGTGGGCACTGAACCTTTTCTATTGCATCCAAACCAATAGTTCTAGTGCCATTTGCTTATGTAGAGTTCCTTCCTAGGAAAGCATATCCTGATCACATAAAACACTGTACTATTTTCATTAAAATAGCAATAGCACTAGGACATATATTAAAGAGTGCAGAGAAGAGCAACCAAGATGATTAGGGGACTGGAGACTAAAACATATGAAGAACGGTTGCAGGAACCGTGTAGGTTTTCTAGTCCAACCCCCTGCGTGGGCAGGAAACTTATACCATTTCAGACAAATGGCTATCTAACATCTTCTTAAAGACTTCCAGGGTTGGGACATTCACAACTTCTGGAGGCAAGCTGTTCCAGAGATTAATTGTTCTAACTGTCAGGAAATTTCTCCTTAGTTCTAAGTTGCTTCTCTCCTTGATTAGTTTCCATCCATTACTTCTTGTCCTGCCCCCAGGTGCCTTGGAGAATAGTTTGACTCCCTCTTCTTTGTGGCACCCTCTGAGATATCGGAACACTGCTATCATGTCTCCCCTGGTCCTTCTCTTCATCAAACTAGACATACCCAGCTCCTGCAGCCGTTCTTCATATGTCTTAGTCTCCAGTCCTCTAATCATCTTGGTTGCTCTTCTCTGCACTCTTTCCAGAGTCTCCACGTCTTTTCTACATCGTGGCGACCAAAACTGTATGCAATATTCCAAGTGTGGCCTTACCAAGGCACTATACAGTAGCATTAACACTCCACGTGATCTAGATTCTATCCCTCTGTTTATGCAGCCTAGAACTGTGTTGGCTTTTTTGGCAGCTGCTGCACACTGCTGGCTCATATTTAAATGGTTGTCCACTAGGATTCCAAGATCCCTCTCACAGTTGCTACTATTGAGCAAGGTACCAGCTATACTGTACCTGTGCATTTTGTTTTTCTTGCCTAAATGTAGAACCTTACTTTTTTCACAATTGAATTTCATTTTGTTAGATAGTGCCTAATTGATTTATTTGTAGAAAACTTTTAAAATCTGCATGAACAGAGTTGTGGAACTTGTTTCTGTATTTCATACATAGACACATCTACCTGTACAGCCAAAGTATTTTTGAAGGTAATTCAACAGTAGATATAGTAAGCCTTCATACTGGTCACAGAAGGGGACTGAAAATTGTCCACGATGAAGGTTCACTAAGGTTTTTCAGGTACAGTAGGAAAACTGAAAGCTGACACAAGGAAATTTGGGCATGAAATCATGGATGAAAGAAATGGGTTGAATATGATAAATGGTATATATTAACTGAATGAACATATTCTAGGAACTACAGTCCTAACCATATGTATTTTTAAGGACCCAAGGAGATGCAAGGGATATCACTGATCATGATATCATCATAGCTTGCATTGAATACTTAACATCCCAGTATACCTGATAGCACTAAACTTTTTTAGTGTAGTGTATTGCATTTATTAAATGTGTACACAGCCTAATTCACAACACTTCTGGCCTGATGAAAATAGAATTTGGCAGAATTCTGTTTAAAAAAGGAGAATGGCTGGAGCTTAATATTATACATGGCAATAGTTCATTTATTTATACCCTGTAGCACAGATGCAGTTACCTGGATTTTTCCTGGAAACATCTCTCTCTAACTGAAACATAATAAAAAGAGCCAAGACTGAGCCACCAGAATTAGCAACTGTGAGAGTCAAATGCGTGACACCCTCTCAACAGCATGCCTCTGGCAAAACCCACAAGTTGTGTACAGCATACACCTGGAGATATAAAGCTAGGCTGTTTTGGTGGCAGTTAAAAGGGGAAAATCCAACCTCCCTGCATTTAGAGCACTGTTAATTCATTCAACTAAGGTGATTTCCAGATTACATATTTTGTTCTTGGTTACCTTTTTCTGGCTTCTTTGCAACTCCTCCCCCCTTGACTGAAGCCCCATTCTAAAACTTATTTCCGAAACTGCATTATAAATCTGTGAAGTTTTCACTGCTACTGTTTGCACAAAAGCAGGTGATGGAATGAAAGCTTCAGTCCTTTAAACAATTTTCTTTCATAGTTTATCTTTACAGCAAAAAAGCATTAAGTAAACATTTTAATCAGTGAATCAACATAGAAGTATAGCAATTCTTTTACCAAAGGCATCAGGTAACTGTTGAGCAGGGTAGTCCTCCAGACCAATAACATTAGAAACAGTAAGGATACAATTACACTGTGTTTTGATAATTTACTTTTTATCATTTCTGAATGAGTATGCCTAGGATATTTATGATCATTCAGAAATTACAAAAAGCGAATAAATGGCAAAAATGTTCCTGCTATTATTTATTTATTTATTTATTTATTTATTTATTTATTTATTTATTTATTTATTTATTTATTTATTTATTTATTTATTTCACTTATATACCGCCCTATCTCCCCAAGGACTCAGGGCGGTGCATAGAGGAATAAAAAGTAGTAAAACACAATGACAATATAAAAATTAAAAATAGATTAAATACTAAGTCTGTGCTAAAAACTATGGTTAAAAGCAAATAAAAATTATAAAATTGTTATAAAATTGGGACTATATTGTTAAAAACTATGCTAGGCCAGCCGCATGAAATAGATATGTTTTTAAGGTCCGGCGGAAGAGGAGTAGGTCTGTGATGGTACGAAGGTTGTGGGGCAGGTCGTTCCAGAGGGCAGGGCCTGCCACAGAGAGGGCTCTCCCCCTGGGGGTCACCAGCCAGCATTGTCCAGCAGACGGCACCCTGAGGAGGCCCTCTCTGTGGGAGCGAACAGGTTGGAGGGAGGTATGTGGTAGGAGGCGGTCCCGCAAACAGCCAGGTCCCAAGCCATGGAGCGCTTTGAAGATGGTTACTAGCACCTTGAAGCGCACCCGAAAAGCCACAGGCAGCCAGTGCAGCTTGCGCAGGAGAGGTGTTACATGGGAGTATCGAGAGACTCCCATAATCCCCCGCACGGCCGCATTCTGTACTAGCTGGAGCCTCCGGGTGCACCTCAAGGGGAGCCCCATTATGAGTCTATGTTGGTAACAACAGTCATCTGTAGTTTCTCTTATCTTTGTTTCAAGTTCTTGTTGGAATTTTTGGAACACAAAAAAAACCAAAAATAATGATGGGACTGATACAGATATAATACGTTTGTCATTCTTAGGCTGCTGAGTATGTAGCATCCTCTTAATAGTGCAAACTCTGGGAAAGTCTCTTTGATTAGCTGACTCCCTTAAAACAGAACAAATATTCCAAGAGTTTCGAGCACAGGAAAAAAAACACCTCGTGTTTTTTTTAAAGCTTAGAATAAGATTTGATTGCTTCGTGCTTTGACAGACTTGAAAAATTCTGCCTTTTGAGGATGAATACAGTTTACGAAAACCCCATATGTTCTGAGAGTTTTGTTTTCTATGCTGTCAAAATGTAGCCTTGTTTTGATGGAACAGAGGATACCCAATGCTTCAGATGAATTCTTTTCAGTGGCTCTATTTTGGTGCAAGCTTGAAACAAAAAAAACCCTGTTCCTATCTTGTATATACACTTAGTATTAGTCTTACTCATGATTTCTTGGAAGCCCGCCTCTGAGAAACATTCAAATATGCCACAGCAGAAGAAAGGGTCCATCAGTCTGTTGCATGGCTATAAACCAGGGAACGTGGCTCAGGCTCAGCAAATATATCCATATTTTAACATTTCTACACATGGAAGCTTCAGCATTTTTCAACATTGCCGTAACTTTTGTGACTTTTCCTCTTGGTTATTGATATTTATAACATTTATTTCAACATGTATTTATCAGTATCAAGCCACACACAGCTTTCTCTTTGCTTATTTAACCCAACATCATTTCACACACACACCCCTTAAAAAAACCAACAACGTTTATTCTCTCTATTGGAAGTTCTTTGTTCAGCTCTTTTATATCGCCAGTTGCTTTCATTTCATCGTTGCACCTTGTTTTATACTATCCATTAGTATAATTCCACACAGTTCTGTGACACACTATATTATTATTTTTTCATTCTGTTCCAGTTTTCACATCCTTTTTTTATTTTTTATTTTGTATTTATTCTACTGGGGTTTATCTGTGCTCTAATATTTGTTCCTAGAAGACTTTCTTTTCTTAGTCAAGTTCTATTCCAGTTCTTATACTTTTTTTCCTTTTCCAGTTCCTACCCTTTATTATTCATTTTTCCACGAACCTTTCTTCATCATAGTATCCATGTAATGACATGTGGGAAAGACCTTGGGAGACCACACAAAGAAATGCTGCCTAGGAACAATCAGGTAAGAGATAGTGTAGCCCACAGTTGCATGGAGGGTGAAGCAAGAGGCTCAGGAGGGTAGGTTTTCTGGTCATAAAGGTGACAATGGGAGAATTGTGTTATATTTGCTGCCTTTCAAGATTATGTCAATGTAGCTTCACAATAAAGTAAAATTAACTCATGTGGTCATGTTTCCTATCTAGTCTACCTAATAAAGCTGATAGATGCTTTTGGACACAGGATCTGCAAAGAACTCTCTTCACCAGACCTAAGCAGACAGATTATTGGGGAAAGGCAGACTTTCAGATAACCTGGGCTCATCTCATTTGCTCTTTATAGATCATTACCAGCATCTTGACTTGAATCCAGGAGCAAATTTGATGCATTTCTTTTCATTTATTTCATTTACTTCGTTTATTGAACTTCTATACCGCGCCACTCTCCCAAAAAGGGACTTGGGGCGGTGCCAGTATTTAGTTTAGGAAACTAAAAACATGAATATAAACATATATCAAGAAGAATAAATACATCATAAATAATCGATAAAATCTTATTAAATTAAACTATACCCTGTGCTAAAAACAGTGTAAGCCCAATTGTTAAAACTTAATTTGATTTAAAATCAATCGGTAAAATAATCTCGGGGAATTAAGCCAGACCAGCTAACCGAAAGAAGTGTGTCTTTAGATGTTGACGGAAGAGGCGGAGGTCTGTGATGTTCCTGAGAGCGGGGAGCAGCTCGTTCCAGAGGGCAGGGCCCGCCACAGAGAAGGTCTACAGCCAACTACAGCCACATTTAAGTCTACAGCCAACTATTAGTTGCAAGTTATGACAACTAGTTAAAAAATGTTAGCAACTATCTGACTTTCACTCTGAAACAAAGTGCCTGTTTTCATATTTTTATTATCAGAATTTTCCAGGATACATCCCCACTGTATACCTAATAAGACCAGCAAAATGAAGCCACCTGCTCTTTCCCCTTTCCCACTTTGGAGGACTGTTTTGGGGTGATGAGTTACTCCTATGTCTAGGTGAGGCAGGTTCATACTGGAATCAATGAAAGGTAAGACAATGGAGAAATAGCAGCAACTGGCATAAATCCCGTCTTTAAAAAAAATTGCCAGTAGAATTGTCTTTGAAGATTACACTGCCATCTAATGATCTAAATATAAATTACATTAGATAGACCAGAAATAAAAATAATACAAAGAAGCAGTCCAGGGCAGAAAAGTGAATGCTCTGCAGCAGGGGTCTCCAACCTTTGCAACTTTAAGTCTGAAGGACTTCAGCTCCCAGATTTCTCCAGCCAGCTTTGCTGGCTGGAGAATTCTGGGAGCTGAAGTCCTTCAGACTTAAAGTTGCAAAGGTTGGAGACCCCTGCTCTGCAGGATAGGGTTGCAGGAAATGTCATTCTGTCCTTAATGAAAATTATTGCTTGATTGTCAGCAGTTCATACATGCTACTCTATTCCTGCTTCATCAACAAAAGCTATTGTTAAACGTAGAAAAAAATACTTTTGACTGAGGGCAGCTCCTACCTGATTCAGTTGATTCCAAAAAGCTAAGCCAGCATAAACTAGATTAATTTCTGGATGTGAGACCATTGGAAATCCCAGGGCTGTAGGCTAGTTTAAACTGTGAAGTTGAAAAATCGTAGAAAAAGAAAATACATTTGTACTTTTGTATTCCCACTAAGAAAAGAACCTGGGGATATTGAACACAATTCAAAGGAGGCTTTGAGGATGGAAAATAGGCATTGGATTACAAATACTGCATGGCAAAATAGAGAGAAAACATTTGAAGGGCGGGAAGGGAAGTTTTATTTATTTAAATCAGTAATGTCTAACCGTGGCAACTTTCAGACATGGACTTCAATTCCCAGAATCCCCCAGGCAGCATGATTGATGTTTATCATTGGGTTCAATAATACATTATCTTAGGGGTACTATATCAAGATAGCTGGCTGGGGAATTCTGGGAGTTGAAGTCCACCAGTCTTAAAAGAGCCAACTTTGCAGATCCCTGCTATAAGGTAAAAGTAAAGGTAAAAGTTCCCCTTGCACATATATGCTAATTGCTCCCGACTCTAGGGGGTGGTGCTCATCTCTGTTTCAAAGCCGAAGAGTCAGTGCTGTCCGAAGATGTCTCTGTGGTCATGTGGCTGGCATGACTAAATGCCGAAAATTCATGGAGCACTGTTACTTCCCGCCAAAGGTGGTTCCTATTTTTCTACTTGCATTCTTACATGTTTTCAAACTGCTAGGCTGGCAGAAGCTGGGAAAAGTAATGGGAGCTCACTCCATTATGTGGCACTAGGGATTTGAACCGCTGAACGGCTGACCTTCTGATCGACAAGCTCATTGTCTTAGCCACTGAGCCACTGCCTCCCTAAATTGCTGACTATATGGTAATTTCAAGGGGTCATAACATAAAGAAATTTTCATATTAATTGTAGCGCATCCCAAATGGTAAGCATCAGTCAAGCCTGTGGGGTTTCTTTCTTCAACAGAACATATGGTGCATCCTTTTTTAAAATAAAGGACATCTACATAGAGCACGGGATCAAAGGGGTGAATTATGTTTCTATACATAACTTTATGGGACAGATGGAATCTACCCTTAAAGACCCAAGACACTTGGGGCCAGATTATCAAAAGTATCAGACACTAAAACCTATTAACATTTTCAAACCTTTATCCTTGCACATGTCAGCGCTTTTTAGCTCTGTTTATAGGGTCCAAGTGAAAATTTAACTGCTTCAGAGTTCAAGTCAAGGTTAGGTGAGTCCCTAAAAGGGTTAAGTTATTTAAGCATCTTGGCAAGTCCCCTCCCACCCCTTCATTCTTGAATAGCTGAAGATATAACCTGTTTCTGGGTCAGGCTCACCGAAACACAATTTGGATTGAGGCTAATTCTCTGAACTGCATGTGTGCATTTCTAAACGAGGAGAGAGAGCTTGCATTAGGAAGCTAACAAATGCTTAAACATTTTGATTTTTTTTACACTTAAGGGGGGATTTAGTCATTCTAAAGAGAGAGGTTACATTTACACTGAATTGACATAGATCTACACTGAATATGTCCAATGAGCCAGTTTGGTGTAGTGGACACTGGTCTAGAAACCAGCAGGAATACGTTTTAGCCTCACTTAGGAATGGAAATTGGCTGGATGGCTTTGCCCAGTCATTCTCTCTCACCCCAGCCTACTTCACAGAAATGTGGGAAAATAGGAGGGGAAGCACTGCTCACAAGGGGCTGCCATTGAAAAGTGTTTGGAAGCTTCAGCTAGTACAGAATGCAGCTAGACAAGTTGTCAGCTAATCAGGATATGCAACATCACTGCTTCAGCCAATGCCAGTGTGCTTCTGGGTACAATTCAAGGTGATAGTTGCCACTTTAAAAGCCCTTCATGGTTTGGGACTGGGTTGCCTGAGGGACGATTTTCTCACAGTTGGTGCTACTGTCCAATCTTGTCCAACAGAATGGGCATGATTCAGGTCCTACCAGTCTAGGAATGTCAGTTGGCAGGGGCTGGGAGGTAAACCTTTTCGGTCATAATGCCTGCCCTCTGGAATAGCCTGCTTCTTGAGATTAATATGGCCCTTACCATGTTGGCCTTTTGGAAGGCTTGAAGAATTGGCTAAGTGCTTGGCTTGGGGTCCCAAATATGTGAAGGGCCCATTTCCTGGTTATGTTGATACTGATTATAGTATCTGTTGGCTGCTATTTGTGTTTCTTTTTTGTATTGGATATTAACTATTTTAAGGATTGTTTGCTGGCCAGAGTTACTAGATTGAAATTGGCCGCTATACAGATTGAATTAAAAAAACAAACAAACAATGCATGTCATCTTGAGTTGTATCAATTAAAAGCAGAAATGCCTATTCCAGGTTGGGAAGAACTCAGGATGTGCATAAAAATGGCAAATCCAATTTACACATCTGGCTGGTTAACAATAATAATAATGTGCCTTTGAGTTAATATTGGTTTCTGGTGATTGACAAGTCCCTGTAGATTTTTGGCAAGATTTCAGAAGTTTGCCATTGCCTACTTTCTTTGGAGAGAGAGTGGGGTGGGGGGGGGAGGGGGAAGAGAGATATTAAAACTCAGAATCTTGCTGTTTCTAGGCTAATGTCTTAACCACTACAGCATACTGCTGTCAGTATACAGTTCTCATTTTAACTGTAACCCAAATATTTATGGTAATAATGATGATATGTAGAGGCAATATTGGAGAGGTGGCATGTTGTATGTAATGACATGGGATCTTTCTGCTGTAAAATTATTGGAACAACTCTGTCTTATGGAAGATGCTGTGTGTACAATATGTCTCATAAGTATCTTTGGTGAAGGTCATGAAAGAAACTGGGATAGATTGCTGGTGGAGGAGGGGGAGATGCTGCAGTCCAGGGAATGTGGTGAAGCATTTTGATAGTGACCTTAGCATCTATCACATACTGTACAATGAGTCATTGGAAGTCTACCACACAAACACTCAAGCACCAAATAGAAGATCTCATTGACTTGTAAGTGAATCTTTCTTTAGCACTGGCAAAGAATTAGAATGGCCCAGATGTTAAGAAATGTAAATTTACGACTCAAGAGAATTCAGTTAATTTTGTTTCACATAGATATGTTTTTAAAAGTCTTGTGCTGGCATTGTAAGAGATTTAAGGGTTCTTCCACATGATAGGGCCTTTTTTCAACATCTTATAAAAAACAGATAGAGCAATTTGATCCTCTATAGCAGGGGTCCCCAACCTTTGCAACTTTAAGTCTGAAGGACTTCAGCTCCCAGAATTCTCCAGCCAGCAAAGCAAAGCTGGCTGAAGAAGTCTGGGAGCTGAAGTCCTTCAGACTTAAAGTTGCAAAGGTTGGGGACCCTTGCTCTATAGTGTAGATTTACTAATAATATTTAAGTATTTAATTATTTTTATATTTCTGTTTTATGGTTATTTTCTGCTCTTGCTTTTTGTTTTTCCTCCTTAGGTTTTATGTTTATTTTTTATTTTTTAGCATGCATATTTTTACTGTACTATTCATGATATTTCTTATTTTTTGTGTTATACTTCACTAATGAAAATATTTTTAAAAAAACTAAAAAAGAAAAGACTTCAGTACAGCCTTTAAATATATATTTTTAAGCAGTAGACCGATCTGAGTGCACAGTGGGCCATGTTTCATTTACAACGCTATCTTCTGACATCTTGAAACAATTTTCTGACCCCTAGTATCTTCGGCTTGGGTTTTCTGCCCCCATCTAGTGATAACACCGCCCGTTCTTAACCTAAGAAATTGGAGGGCAGTTGAAAGCACTACTAGTAAAAGAAAAAAGCCCAAGTTGAAAAAAACTCTGATGTCTTATTGTACTTCTCTCTCTCTATTTAAATTACTTTTAATATGCACACACATTTTCTTTTCTTAAAGAAAACAGGCTAACAAAGAGATTGAGCTAAAGACTAATGCACTGAGCAGGAGAAAAATCATTGAAGATTAGTGTCCAGGTGAACATTTAGGTTTTGCAAATATGTGTACAATTTTATTGAAAGAAAGATCATGCAATATAGCAGCATTTCTTTCATATTTTATGGCTATAATTCTATACTCTCCAGTTTAGAGTGTGGTAAATATACTAATTATGTTTTTTTCTCCAGTATTTTATTTTTATAATTTTATCTGGAGTACACTATTATTTGGCAGCAGATCTTTTAATATAATGTATTTTTGGTACTGTTATCAGGAACAGTTGGACTTTTCTGGAGGCTTTCCCCAAATTTACTATTTTGCAACAGTTTGCCAAACAACACACAAAGTTCAAAAAATGGTGACTTTCCAGTGATCCTAAATTATAGTCCATATATTGCTTTGGATATGTGAATGGGGGATATGTTTGCATTCCAGTGTAAAATATATTAGTCTCTCCTTTGTTCCTTCAACTGAGATGGCCTTGTTGGCCAGGGATACTTGGAACAGTATTGCAGCACTTTGGAAAGCCGCATTAGGTAAATATTATATATGTTATATATAATATGAGACTGTCAGCTTAAACAATTCAAGTAGAATAATAATGCCTAAATGATCACTGTGTTATGCTACAAAATGAACCAACTGGTCAGCTAAACAATTTGAATGACATGAATTGCTCATGAAAACAATGGAGTGAGTGTTATGCTTTAAATGTTGTTAAGTTGGCAAAGCTGGCAAACTTATGGAATTTGATGAAACTGGATAAACCTGGTCTTCATATATTAGACTATAGCAGGGCTATAGTTATGGGTGGGATAGCAAGACATATTTTTCTACATCAGGTGTCAAATTCGCAGCCCATGGGCCGGACGTTTCACGTGCTAGTCACGCCCACCCTGTTTTAATGAAAGGGGAAAATGTCGCAATACGTCACATGACACTATGAGTTTAACACCCCATCCTACATTATCAGGCGCCAAAATAGAGAGACATGATATTGCAACAGCAGCATGTCCCATGTATAATAATTATCATCTTGCAGGCGTACAGGGGGGAGCAATATAAAATAGTGGTGCCTGCCTCATAACCACTTTCATTTTTGGATTATTTTTCTTACGGTTGGATTTTCTAAACATTTCAGCATCAAGCAGAATGTTTTAATCTCTTATCCAATTAGTTGCAGAGGGACATATATTTATGGTGATTCATCTTGTTAAATAAATTTAATCCTATTCGGCCAACAGGCGTGAGTGGAAAACCAGGTAGGAAATGGAAAAGGTGAATCATGCCTTCATTATGATTGATGACTCTGAGGCTTGCAAATCTAGACTACAAGGTCCTTTAGCAAAAGACATATTGCCTTTGGAGATATCTTAGATCAGGGGTCTCCAACCTTTGCAACTTTAAGTCTGAAGGACTTCAGCTACCAGACTTCTCCAGCCAGCTTTGCTGGCTGGAGAATTCTGGGAGCTGAAGTCCTTCAGACTTAAAGTTGCAAAGGTTGGAGGCCCCTGTCTTAGATCACACTCCTAGAAGCTTTCCTTTTGTCTTTAAAGCAGTGGGCCAGAAAAGGTCTGACCAACACACTTTTAAAGCTAAACAGCTAATGAAGTACACAGATTTCTCACCCAGAATATCTTCAAAATCCATTATGTTTGTTTTAATTAATGTTGCCTTAGTACTATCATGGGCATCTAAAAAGGAGGAAAACAAGAGGGAAATGATGACATGTGTGATGCCAGCTTTATACTGTAGAATACTATGCAATGGTGAATGACATGCATCTTCTTATTTTGACAGTATTGCAGTTTGCTGTGAATGCCATGAGCTCATTTCTCTTTCCTGCAATATTTACTCATTTTAATAAGTAAACTATATTGTCTCTGGTTCTGGTTTAGAGTGCCATTCTATTTTAGCATGTGACACCTATCATATAAATACTTTGCAGTTATTAAAGATGCGGAACCCTTGCCATATTTTGCTCTTACCTTTCAAAGTAGAACATTATGCCTGGTTCTGAATAATTTCAATTTATTAAAAATAAGTAATGATATGTTTCGCATATTGGTATATTTCTGTTGGGTAGTAATCCAGGCCTAGCTTCTATACACTTTTAAAATGACTTGGAAAAATAGCTTCAGTCTCTAGGTACACATAATACTTCCCCATTATTTATTAAGCATGGAGCATCTTTTTTTTCTTATCAGAATATTGTGAGAGCCTAGAAAAATTGATGCATTATAATAGATTTGAAGATACTTGTATATTCTTTAATGAATAATGGAGATGTTCATCATTGCACATAGTGTGCATTAATTCTTTAAAATTATTTTTGAAGCCTAACTAAACAGACTTTTGCAAAAATTGGATACAGATTCTACAATTATTTCAATAAGTATTCATGTTTGGAAATGATCTACTGATTGAAATGTGTTTTCCTATGACTAACTGTATAATATAATCTAGCCCCCATTTCAGTTTATATCAGGGGTATCAAACTGGTGCCCCACAGGCCAGATGCGTCACATGCAGGCCACACCCACCCTAGCTCTGCAAATGGGGAAAACATTGCAAAATGTCGCGTGATAGCAACGTGACGCGGACAGTTTGACACCCGTGGTTATATTTTTAAGAAAGTGAAATTGCACCATCGTACTATTAGTGATGTTTTAATGAAGAAATGAGAGAGATGCAAAAATGGAAGCCTAACAGGATTTTGTCAGTGGGATCCAGCTGTTCACCAAAACAGGTTCTATGAATTAAAGTATTATGTAGACCAGTCATTCTGAAAAAGGAAATCTATCAAGTTTGCTTCTGTCAGATATTTTTCTGTGAGACTGAAAAGTTGAGTCATAGTTTCTTTGAACATCAAGACTTGCAGATGCATTTATCATTCAAAATTGTACTACAGACTCTTTCACCTAAGGATATAAAGCACCTGTTCATGTTGGCTCAGCTGCATCCAGGGAGTTTGGAACCACATTTTCCTTTAATATTTGTCCTAAACTAGTAGTCCATATATTAAATAAGACTGCATTCTGCTTTCATTTGTTCTCTTTATCAGGGTTCATGGGGTAACAGGAATAGGATGAAATTAGCTGTAGAAATGAATGCTGTGTACGCTTTGTGCTACTGAGTGGATTTGCTTTTTAAGGTCACTTCAGAAATTTCCTTTACAAGAGGAAGCATGACGATCTCATTTGTTGCCTTCATTTGAACATATCTGCTTTAACCCCCATCCATGCAGAGGATTGGTATTTCCCTTTCCAATCTCTCCTCTTTCCCAGGTGTCAGATAGTCTGCTGAGGAGAACTGAATATGGTTATAGGCTTAACTAAGTTCTACAGGTATAAATTTAGATAATGAGAATTGCCATAGTGTGTGTTTTCTGATACAATTGAAATGGGACGTAAGACACAGAACGCACTAAGAATGGAGTCAAGATAGTCTACCATCATATGGTTTAGATTTTGTGATGCTTCCAGTATGAATACAAAGGAAATGCACCTGTGTTACATAGCTTAAACAGAATGTTGGAAGGGCTGTTTAGAAGCATGCTTTTCCCTGTTATTTGTTTCCAACTTATATCTGTGAAGAATGATTATGGTGTAATGGAATGATAATGGAAGGCTATGACTTAGAAATGGCAAACATATTTCTAAATAAGGAATTCTGATCCGACCTCAGTGTATTCTCAGTTTCTAAAATGTGATTTAAGTGAATGAATAGCAGCAGTTAAAAGTCTTTAACCTTTTGGTAGCCCTAAAAGCATTTACATTCTTCCCCCACATAAGAATGCCACAGCAGTCCATGTTGTCTCTGGAAATCCACCAAAACTTCAGGTTGAAATTTGCAAGCTTTATTGGATTCCTAAAAATGAAAAAGAAACCATATAAATGTTCCACGTAGATTAGCAGGTCATTATTTGGCCTCTTTGCTCTTAAAGATGAAGCCTCCTTGATCCTAGACTATAAAAGGACTTCACAATTCCTTTCAGCTTCTCCTTTGATTTCAGCCCCAAACTTCATTTTCTCACAACAATAAACTCCTGTGTTTCATTAAATGCAATTTCTTTAAGAGGTGCTTAAGCACATATTCTTGTTTTTAAAAGATCCTTCCTAAATTGTTTTTTTTTTCCTGATGACCACAAGATGGCAGATCAAAATGTAACTGCTGTATCCCAAATGTTAATTAATTGATTCATCAAGCTGAAGATATTACTTTCCTTTTAGTAATATATTCTTTTAATTATTTTGCTCCACATAATAGCTAGTTGCTCACTTAGTTTAATAATGAAACTGAATTATGTAAAGATGCTTACAGATCTGTTACCAGCTGGTCTAATTCAAGGTGTTCTTACCCTGTTCTGGAGATAAATATAAAGGCTAAAATGTGGATTATGGTTAACAGTGCAATGAAGCCTACATAAGACACAAACGAAGACGTAATCTTCTAATTCAATTGTGTGCTGAGCCTGTGACTACTATGTTATAATTATAATAGATATTATATCATCTCCCAGGCCCAGATGTATCTATTATAAGCAGAGAACATGGCAATGCCTTATGTACACTAGGTGAAAATTTGGAGGCTTATCTTCAAGGCTTCTCATCAGACCAAATGGGAACCCTATTCCGAGTCAGGCAGGAAAGTATGCTATATTTAGAAAGAGAAAAATAATACATAACAGGTAGGTAGGGACACAAATAATCAATCTGCTCGCCACACCAGCCAATTACAGGTAGTCCTCCCCAATGATTGTTCAAAGTTACAAGGGCAGTGAAAAAAGTGACTTATGAGCGTTGTAGCATCCCCATGGTCATGGGATTTACATTCAAGTGCTTGAGAACTGACTCACATTTATGACAGTTGCAGTGTCCTGGAGTCATGTGATGACCTTTTGTGACCTTCTGACAAGCAAAGTCAATGAAGAAACCAGATTCACTTAATAACTGAGAAATTTGTTAAGTGAGTTTTGCCCTATTTTACAACTTTTCTTGCCACAGTTGTTAACTGAATCTGAATCTGTGTTACTAACATAACAGCTGCAGTGATTCAGTTAACAACTGTGCCAAGAAAAGTTGTAAAATAGGGCAAAACTCACTTAACAATTTTCTCACTCAACAACATAAATTTTGGGCTCAATTGTGGTCATAAGTTGAGGACCACCTGCATTATGGGCAGTGACAGTCTACTGAACATAGAAATGGTTGAATTTTCAGAAGCATTACTTAATTAATGCTTTTTAGGGCTGCATATATAGGACAGTGCCATAATACCATTACTACAGTCATGGGGCTTCAGCCTAAGTTTTCTTTCTTCTCAGTTGTCATAGCTGTTAATCCTACCATAGATTTTCTTGATTGGCAGCTAAATATAATTATGAAATTGGGATATTAATTTTCTGGTTCAAATCTATGTTACTTGTAGGGGTTACAATGTATATTATTCAATGTAGAATAATTCTAGTGTGATTAAAAAAACTGATTACATTTACTTTACAATTAAAACATTGCTGCTTTCTGAATTTGGTGCATTATATTATTTTAAGGATTTAAAAAAATATATGCAAGGAAAATATTACTATAAGTTTATTACCTTGTTAAATCAGCTGGATCAATTTCAAGAGGAAAATTGATGATAGGCTGATAGCTAACAGTGGTAGAATCTATTCTGCTTAATGGTTGCTATTAAAGCAGGTTTTCCCAAGCTATTCTGGAATTTGCTATCATGATAAATTCTGCCTTGGCCTATCATTGCATCACCATGCACAACAGATAGAAACCTGTCCTTGATTTGCAATAATGGGATGTTGCCCAATACATAACCTTTGTTTTCCTTATTACTCCCAATATTTGGTTGGCTTTCCATTGTTTTTTACTACCCCAAATCTAAAATTATCCCAAATCTATCCCAAATTTGAAAACAGATTTCAAAATGAAATATTTAAGGCAATATATTTGGACATACACATTTAAATTCAAAATTTCATGCAGTTTTTTTTAGAAAAAGAAAGTGATTCAGAAAAGCCAATGAATGCCACATAAAAGGGGTACTATAGACCAGGGGTCTCCAACCTTTGCAACTTTAAGTCTGAAGGACTTCAGCTCCCAGAATTCTCGGAGCTGAAGTCCTTCAGACTTAATGTTGCAAAGGTTGGAGACCCCTGCTATAGACTCAAAGAGGCTTACCCATCTCTATTTAGGCAGCCTAGATACAGATTCCATCCAGGTCTTTAGAATCCATATCAAAGCATACAGAAAAAAAAATAAAGCTACATTGATTGGTTATTGTTACATGATAAATGATGGAGTACCAAAAACAAATGGACTGCAGCCAGCTGTGCTTAAAGTGATAAAGGCAATTTTTCTTCTTTCAATATCTCTGGCTGAATAATAAGATGCAGTTTAATTCAGCTTGTCAGATAATGTTAGAAAAAGAAAGGCACAACTGTGCTTTGCACCAATGGGGCTTACATTGACAAATGTCTTGTATAACAATGGCAAACCTTTGCAAGTAACTTGGCTACCCCCACTGCCTTGTGTATCCTTTGTAGCTGCTTTTAAATTGCTCTTCTTTCTTATCTCTCAGTGTGAATTGCTTTCCAAATAGTCAAATTCACAAAGAGTTGTGTGTTAAAATTCATTCTTAAGTTCCAGTATAGATAGATATTCCACACCTGTATAAGGAGAACATTTAGGGAGAGACGTGGTGGTGCAATGTATTATTTAATGATATGAATCTTGTCTTCTTTTAGAATGATAAATAGGATAAATACTGATAATATAACTATACGTTCTCAGTGAAGTTTTCATACTGAAATAAAGTTTGAAAAATCTAGGAGAACCAAGGTATCAAGGTATCTTTGCTCCATTCCTCTATTGGATATTGATTTTCTCAGTAAACTTACCTTATGGTGGTTTCTTTGATTCCACTAAATATCAGTGTTGAAAAAGATTTAGAATTTTCTGTGAAAGAAAAGCATTGTCTTCCACTTTTGAACAAAATACATATTATTAAAAATGATAACCATGCAATAATATTTATGATATGTAAGTTTAAAAAAAAACATCTAACTGGTTCTTTAGTTTTTTCATTCAGCTTATTTTTGACCCACTATATGTGAAATCTTGCATCTAGAAATAGAATATACGTAATAGCATCCTAAACTCTCAACATCAGCATAGATTAAGCACACAAAACCAGAGCAAAGGCAAAAGATCTCTAGATGAAAACCTCTTTTTAAAGGCTAAGTGTGGCTATAAATTGGGTTTACTTAATTTATTGCTCCCAAGAGTCTTGTTAAGGCTTTTATGGCCTAATTGAAATATTGTCCTTGAAACATCTGTGGAATCCTCTTCTTAACAATTATTTGTCACTGATATACCTGTGTATGCAGCTAATGTAAAAGCCAAATTTATTCAACTTGGTTGAAGATTTTAGATCATTAAAAAACTTCAAACAATGAAGAGATAAATATGACTTTATTTGTAACAAAATGATATGCTGTTTCTTTGAAGTCATCAGGAATTTAATTTTAATAATAAAAGAACCTTTAATTTATTAATTTCTTCTAACCTGGGAAGCCAGTTGTTTACCAAATCAGTAAAGTACAGTCAAGAATGTAAAGAGAAGGGTGCCATTATTTTTATATTTGAAAATATCAATTATGAACTGAAACTTTCTTGTTTGCTAATTCATTGCTGAAATAAGAACCCAGTACAAATTTAAAAATGCAGTGAATACACTTCATGGTGATTTGAACAAAATAAATTGAGGTTTATTGAAGCTATTCTATTTTATATGAACAAAATAAAAATAGGTTTTTATTTGTTATTTTGGAATAGTTTTCAAAATTTAAATGATATAACAAGTATACTAATCTAGAAAAACAACTATTATTTTTGTTTTCCACCTGGGAGAGTATTCTGTCTAAATTTAGCATTCAGATAACTTGCTGTAGGGTAATAGCAAATTCTCCATTTTTATTCATTTGCTAGAGGGTGTCCAGCTTGTCTATTTCACCTTGAATGCATTCATTTTTCATTCATTGCTGACAGCAGGTAATGGACAGTGAGCCATCTTGAAAGGTAAGCAGATCAGTCCAGGTTAGTACTTAGATGAGGATCAATTTGGGAAGTTCAAGGTTGGGTGGCAGACTGGAGAATAAAGAAATGATTTAGGAAAATCATCGTGTACAAATCTATGCACAGAAATATTCACAAAGACATCAAGTCATGTTATGTCTTATGGTTTTAATTATACTTTATAATTTTTAATTCTTTTATGTGAAGTACCGCTGAAATTTAATGCAACGCAAGCTTGACATTTCCCCCCAGAAAAAACAACAACAGAAGTTGCTGTTAGAAGAGCACCAGAAGTTCTGCTCATTTGTGCAGATAATAATATTTGGTCCTAGAAGTTAAGAAGACTGTTATATTTGATGAGAACAGAGGCTTTCTAATAGTTGTTCTTAAATCTAAGAGTCCCAAGGAGATGCTGACATGGAATTTAATGTTTGTAAAATGACAGCTCTGTGACATTTCTGATATCTGGTATCAAAATTCTACAATGCTAACTAAAGTTAGAGTTTACCATCCATTACAAGCCTATAGGGAGACTCTAAACTTTTGCACCTTATCCCTTAAGCCAGGGGTCTGCAAAGTTGGCTCTTTTAAGACTGGTGGACTCCAACTCCCAGAATTCCCCAGCCAGCTGCTGGCTGGGGAATTCTGGGAGTTGGAGTCCACCAGTCTTAAAAGAGCCAACTTTGCAGATCCCTGCCTTAAGCAGCTGGCTAAAATGATTACAGAATAGTTCATCAATTTGTGAGATCGTATCATAGCAAGAATACAAATGTATTCTTGTATTCTCACATTGGCACATTTACCCATTTGGTTGGGAATTTACATTTTTTAAAATAAAGTTTTACACAAACAAATTTCCCCCCTTCCCCCCCACATATACAATATAAATCGAATACACATGCTGTATCCCCCCTCTTCCCCGCCAACATAATATAAATTTCTCACAGAATAACATTATCCGATTAACCCCATCTTCTAAACTAATTATGCAAATCTATTTCCTTCCCTTAACCACCCTAACCTCCCCCACCTCCCATTCCCACCCACCCCCCTGACTTCCACTATACACCACTCTAGTAATTCCAAACAAGCCAGATGTTATCCTCTCTGTTCACATTATACCCCTTATTTATCTCCTTATCAGTCTATTCGTTCTTACCTAAATTACTAAATGCTACCTAATATAAAAGTTCTCTCTTCCAACCTTTTACTTAAACAATAAGATACATACAAGATAATTTCTTAAGCTCTCAATACCATCTATAAAACATTTTACAAAAGTTCTCCCTTAAATTCTACATTCACAATTTAACCCATATTTTCCCTTATTAATCATTTCAACTTCCATTCGTTATCCATAAATCCAGCTCTTAATTATCAATCTACTCATTCTTACCTAAAGGTTACAGACCCATCGTAAGCACCCAAACCTCCAACATTTTAATTAAAACATTAGAATACATACATAATAATTTCTTAAAATCTACATATCCTCTATAAAACATTTTATAAAAATTTTCCCTTCCAACATTTTAGTTAACCATTGCGATACACTCTTTAGGATCTAAATACCATCTATAAGATATATTATAAAAGTTCTCCCTTATATTCTGTATCTATATAAATTTTCCAAAATTCTCAGTTACCAGCTACCCCCATCAGTAAGAAGCACATCTTTATATAAACAATCCCTGGGTAACTTTTCATCTGAATTATTAAATTTAAAAAAAAAACGTAATAGGGTAACATCCAACAGTTATTCCAAAATTCTCAGTTGCCAGCTACCCCCATCAGTAAAAAGCACATCTTTATATAAACAACCCCCGGGTAACTTTTCATCTGAATTATTAAATTCAAAAAACGTAATAGGGTAACAACCAGATCGGCTGCAAATGCTCTAATTCTGTATTCCTTTTGCCTTATAGCTATACCACTTAAGGAATTCGAATCCCAGATTATGTTCAACAAGACTTCTAAGATTAAAATAAATGACAATGGAGATAATAGACAGCTTTATGTTATACCTTCTTATCTCTCAAAACTCATAAACAAATTTCCATTAATAATAAGTTATGCATTTTGTTATTAATATATTGCTCCTATCACCTATCAAAACCAAATCCCCATAATAATTTTTTCCAAAGTCTTGATTAGAAAGTTCCAGATCATTCGCTCAGCGGCCTTTTCCACGTCCGAAAACCAGCACTGCAGAGATCTGCTTATTTTTATCTAGATAGTCGAGTAAATCTATGAGTTGCCTTACATTCTCCTTCATATGTCTACCTTCGATAAATCCTGCTTGATCATGATGAATTACCTCTTAAATAACTGGCATCAAACTGTTGGCATACTTAACAGAAATTTTTTAGTCTGTAATCAAAAGAGTTATTAGCCTATAATCCTCTAGGTTCTTAGGACCATATCCTTAGGTATCAGCAATATAAAAACCGCTTGCCATGAGGAAAATGTTTTGCCTCCTTGCTGTATTCTTTCTCCACCAAACTAATCTTCAATCCTGTTCCTCCCTTGGCTTCTACTTGCTTCTTTCTTTTATCTTTCTTAACTCGTTGGGTTTGGGGCCTCCTCTGGTTTTGCATTCTTTGAATTTGTCTAGTGATAGACCTGGTTTCACGTTTCTCATCTAATTTAAGCATTGGCATTTCAACAATTCCATCTATAGCAGTC
Source organism: Rhabdophis nuchalis (assembly GCA_039707465.1). Taxonomy (NCBI): domain Eukaryota; kingdom Metazoa; phylum Chordata; class Lepidosauria; order Squamata; family Natricidae; genus Rhabdophis; species Rhabdophis nuchalis. The sequence goes on along the minus strand of CM077648.1, from coordinate 44,168,445 downwards.
TTTGGCGATTCCTCCAGAGTAGAACTTAAAAGATGTCCAAGAGAATCCAGCTGAGAGCCACCTGCAGCACCATAGGTTTTCTTTTCTTTTTGCAGCTGTATTTGTTCTTCTATCTCTGTTTCAGGCTGCTTCTGCTCTTCAATCTCCATATCTATTGGTGCAGATGTACGTAAAGGTGTGGTGCTTGCCTTCAATACTTCATAATAAAATTCTTTTGCTTTATCTAAGGTATTCAAACGATAACTCACACCTTCATATCTTGGTATAATACCCATTGGAACATCCCACCTATATTGTATCTGTCTTTTCTTCAATTCTGCTACCAAAAATCCAAAATCCCTTCTAGACTTTAACATCGCTGGTGGTAACTCCTTAAAAACACCAATCTGATTTCCATCTATTTGAAGAGCAGAATAAAAGGACTTCTGCAAAATATCATTTCTAAGTCTTCCATCAATAAAATATATAACCACATCTCTTGGTAATTGTCTTTGTAGTGCTGCTTGTGAATTTATTCTGTAAATTTTATCAATATTAAAAAAAATCACATCAGAATCATCCAATTTCAGTAATGTAGACAATGCATCAGCACAAATTCTCCTAATATCTTCTGTAGGATTCTCCCTTATACCCCTCAGTCTGATAGCAGATTCCATCGATCTAAATTGCAACATAATTATTTCATTATCAATCCTTTGTATTTCTCCAGCAAGTTTCGCAAAGTTTAAATCAGATTCTTTCATTTTAGTTTCCAGGTCCAAAGCCAGCTGTTCAATTTTATTATCCACCTTAATCACAACATCAGACAAACTTAGCTATTATTTGTAAAAAAAATTCAAGCTGTTCATATTTATCTATATTATCCTGGACCACTTCCTTAATTTCTTTAAGTTCTTTACTTATAAAGTTTTTCAAATCCTGAAGACTTATTATCTCTATCTGCTGTTGCAGGGCTGTGCCAGCTGGGGGACCAACTTGCTTCATTGCCATGCTTGTAAAACAATCTTCTTCCCAGGTTTTCACAAAATACTCTTCAAAATAGACCCAAATTATATATTAGCTGACTTTTTCTCTTACTTGCTATCTCCTTTCGCTTTCCGCCAGAGTAAGATACTTTGTAACAAGCTGGAATACACAAACCGGTTAACTTTCATTTCCTTTTCACTGGAGAACACCACTTTCGTTTCCTTTCTGCTTTCTGCTGAAGATTAACGCCATCTTAAGTCCTTTGTTCTAAATGCTTTATTCTAAATCCGTAGCATTCAAGTTTAAGATTGCTATTATTCAGTAAATTCACAGACTTTGAGTACTTGCGATTAAGACGATTAGAACAAGGTTTTTTCTTGGTTTGTTTGGAGTGTAGATTGAAGGTTGGGAACGATGCCTTGCTTCGCTATTTTGTAGCGAAGTTTCCCAGACATCCGGAGCGAATAGCTGCCTGAAGGGGGGTCCCACCTTGCTCGCTCCCCAGAGGAAAATAAACCCCCTGGGGAGCCCCGCCAGGGACTCTACCCAAACGGCGCTGGCCCTCTCACAAGCTCCTTGGGAGCTTGGAGTTTCCGAGGTGTTTTTGATGGTTTAAAAAACGCCTCTACAGGTGACTGGGTTGGCAGGCTTAAGAAAACCTGCCAGCGGCAACCGCAGCCCAACCTGGAAGTCCGGAATTTACATTCTTCAACCAAATATGGACTTGTTTTCAGAACATAGACTGAATCAGTACAAGTACAGGAAGATATTGATTTTCAAAGTTTCAACAAAGAAAAAATAATGTTATGACTGTTGCATGCCTTCACCATCATATGGTCAAAATTTAGACATTTTGCAAATGGTGTGTGTTATGACTTCACAGCTGGCTTCCTATAAGCAGAGTCAATGGACAAGCTGGTAGTAAAATCACAAGTCAGTCACTGCTGTCTTGTTTAATGACCAAATGGGAAGTGAGAATATAAATCCAGCTTGATGCTAAGTGAGAAGTTCATGTAGTAAGATAGAAATTCATATGCATCAGTTATCTTAAAATTCATTTTTTGTGCTATGATAATTGTCTGTTTCCATATAGCTACATTTTTGCTGCTGATTCTTTAAGAAGACTGAGAAGACAGCTTTTTTCTCAGGCCTTATCTTCTTATATTTAAAGGTCATACTGTAATAATAATAATTCATTTATATGTAAAGGTCACAAATTTATTTTTTAAAGGCTGGTAAATGCTGGCAGACTTTATCAGTTAAAATGTGGTAAGATAATTTGGAGTTCAGCATGTTGTAGAACCTAGCATATTGTCTAAACCCAGCTATCATATTAAGCCAATGTAATTTATTTCCTTACATAATGTAAGAAGAGAGTGTTTAGTTAACAATGATTTAGAATGACATGCTAACTGAACTTTTTCAAGTCTATGATGTCCTTTAAAAGAACGTGATTGCTATTCTGGTATAGCAAAGATAAATATTTTTGACTCTGTGGGGGTTTTCATCATAGCAAGTAATTAATATTCACAATTTAATCATTTAATCTAGATAATTCACGAATTAATTAAAAAGCATTCTCTTTATTTATTCTTAGCCTCTGTTCCAGTTGTTTCACTGTTTGTCGATGCATAAAAATATTACTCTGTGGCTTCATGTGTCATTAGTGAAGCTCCCCTTTTTGTCCAAAGCCTTTGAGAAATCCAAATTTAGGAACCAAATGTAAACCAAATGTAAAATGATTAAAGTCTTTGGTTAAGGATAATTTGATTTACTTCTAAAAAAAAGTCCCTTCTTATGCTTTTTGACACTTGATATGAATACAAAATAGCAGTGCAACTCACTCTGCCAACTCTGCCAACGTTGCCAACTCACCATCCTGCAGCCACCACATGGAGCTCTTGGAGTTCAGTGGTATAGTGTCAGTGACAGCAGGTATGTGTGTGTAAAAATGGGATACAACACAACACCACCACTCTGTCCTCTGCCTACCTGCTCATTTGCCTGCCTGCCTGGTTCTTCCTCCAGTGGGACGCCCCTGGTCACCACCACTGTAATCTGCTCAATCCTTACTTTCCTGCCTGCTCAAGTTGTCCTAGAGCCTTCAGGAGAAATGGGTGAGATTGTGTATTTAAAGTCAAGCAAGGAAAGGCACTTCTCCAAGGTAGTCTCAAAATATTGTATATTAAAAATAAACAATGGTTACTGCTGATTCTGGAGAAACCTCTCTTGGCCTTAAAAATGTCAACCAATCCTACTATAGGTCAATTGGGCAGTACTAAGCAATTTTATGTTTAATCCAATTATACATTGATTGTATAGGAGAGATTCAAGATGCACCAATAATAATGCACCCGGAGGCTGCAGTTGGTCCAGAATGCAGCCGCGCGAGCAATAATGGGTACCACAAGGTATACCCATGTAACACCGCTCTTGCGCGAGCTGCACTGGCTACCTGTGGTCTTTCGGGTGCGCTTCAAGGTGCTAGTCATCATCTTTAAAGCGCTCCATGGCTCGGGACCTAGCTATCTGCGGGATCGGATTCTGCCTCATACTTCCTCACGGCCGATTTGCTCCCACAGAGAGGGACTTCTCCGGGTGCCGTCCACTAGACTTTGTCAGCGGGCGACGCCCAGGGGAAGGGCTCTCTCTGTGGCGGGCCCTGCCTTCTGGAACGACCTCCCCCCCGATATTAGAACTACCACGGACCTCCGCTCCTTCCGTCTGAAATTGAAAACGCACTTTTTCTGCCTGGCCGGCCTAGGGTAGCCTCTACCATAGTATTATAGGGTTTAGGGTTTTAGTGATTGGTTTTGGGGAATTTTAGCGCAGGGTCTTATTGTTTAATGTGTTTTTTAATTGTTTTGTATATTTATGTATATTTATTGCTTTAATTTCCCTGTGCACCGCTCCGAGTCCCCTTGGGGAGAGGGAGCGGTCTAGAAATTAAATATTATTATTATTATTAATCATAGTTTAGCCAATAATGTTTTAAACTAGCCAATATATGGACAATTCAATTATCACTTTCAATAATAGTTTATATCTGTCAACTAAATTTAATTCTAAATTTAAAATAGTGAACTCTTCATATGTAGCATGGATATGTATCCTTCCTGTAAACCCTTTTCTAGTTCTCTAGGGCAACAAATCAGCGAATATTCAGAGTTTGAGTTTACATACTGATTCATGTTTATCCAGTTCTGATTTACTTATTGAATGAACTCAGCCATTGTGCTATTCAAGCCATATTTATTTGTGTTATGAAAACTCAAAAGTGGCTTATTTAACAATCCATGTTTTAATACAATGTTTAAACCTTATCAGTGAGCAAATTAATATGTCAAAATATTTCCATGTGAAAAGAAGAAAATGGTGTCACTTTGAATGTAGGTTATTTCCCCTCCTAAATCTAGGTTCTGTAACAATTGGAGAAAGTACTAATTAAAAGGAGATGCTGTCTACAGTTGGTATAGAACATATTTGAAAGCATATTAATAAACATAATATTCTAGGATTTCAATTAGACCTACACATGTTTTCAGGAGAGGTTAATCCTACATGTTTGAATTAGATAATTAGATAATAATTTTAGCCTCAACATTGTTTCTAGCAAGCTGCTTTTCCTTATACATTGACTTTGCAGCTGTTAATTCCCCAGGCCTTGGCCAATGAATTCATGTTTTGTTCCAAGCAGCACATTGTTTACCATTCAGGTGCCCAGGACAAATATATATGAGGCATACAATAACCTGATTTCTGGTCGTAGAATTATTTTTAACTTTCCAGAATATCTTGCCTGATTTGGGGAACTTTGTTTTCAATTAAACTTAGCCCAATTTATTCTGGTCTGCCACGTTTTGCTTCATCCCTTTCAAAGGTAGGATGAGATAATTGAGCATATGTAAACTTGGAAATAGAGGCAAGCCACCCTTAAAACGAAGCTATTATTTATATGTTCTTTGAAAAGTGTTTTGATTTTGTTGAAAATGCAATAATGCAAAACTAACAAGATCACACATATCCATCCCATTAAATCCAAAGTGTTGTGGCCTGCCAGCAGAGCTGCCAGCAGATTCGTACAGTTAGGAAAGTCAAAATTGTACTATTCACATTATGATGTATGTCTGATTTTGCACAGGACTATGAGGTAGAAAAGACATCCAGATGTACAGGTGTCCTTGGGAAAGGAATTAACCTGGAGAATAGAAAGTTGATAAATTGTTGATATCATTTTTTATTTCTGTTCACAACAAAAATGCATTTTCATACAAAAGACTTTCCAAAGATGCAATGTAACTTTTAACTTTTGGACCGCCTTATAAGTAGCTTGCCTTGTATGAAATGTAGATATGGACTTGTGGAAGACTTAGAACTGTCAGTGGAGATTTTCATGTTGAGGATTTTGTAATTTCATCAGTTTGGTAATTTGTTCCCACCCACAGTTGAATTTTATTCTTCTGAAACAGCTGCCAGCCAAGCTTAATCGTATGCTTCCAAGGTTTGTGAAGGGAAACATAGAGTCCTCATCTTTGATCATTCTACAAGTCTCTTAAGGCAAAGTCATGATAAATCCCTGAATTTCTCAAATGTCCATTTAGGCCAGGGGTTCCCAAACTTGGCAACTTTAAGACTTGTGGACTTCAACTCCCAAAATTCTCCAGCCAGCTAGGCTGGCTGGAGAATTCTGGGAGTTGAAGTCCACAAGTCTTAAAGTTGCCAAGTTTGGGAACCCCTGATTTAGGCTCTGAATAATCTCTTGAGTAACTATGCTCACTCCATCTTGTGCTAAAATCTTTGCAAAATTATGAGTGAATTATTATTATTTTTTAAAAGATATTAGCATTAGGAAAACTGATTCTTCCATGTCCCTCTACTGGAGATACACATTATATGGCTACATTGGTATAGCCTTAAGCTGACTGCTGGATTTAATATGAGATTTCAATGGAACTTGCTAAAAGGATGCTAGATTACCATGATCAATGACAAAGTCAAGGATGTCTTGGAAGGTGTTTTCTGCCCTTGAAGCCTTTATCTGGGTGGGTGGGCTCATCCATTTCACTTTGAACTAACATGAATGGATTTTACTTTTCTTTTTTGCTTTGTGGCTTTCCTACCCTGAATTCAAATTAGGAATTTAGAGGGTTTCAGTCAGAACAAAACAACAAAACTTTACGAGTAACAGGACCTCCCATTCACCATAGCTTTGAAAGGAAAGGCCTGAACCACGGCTATTGTTTTGCCTTCTGGTAGGTCAAGGTGTTCTGTAGCCTCCTTCCAGTTCTTTTTGGTGTTTTGACATTCTTCTCTTCTTTTATTTATTTTCCTTCTTTTTTTGCAGTATATACATTTCTTTTCATAGGCTTCCTATGCATTGATAATCATAGCAATAAAAAGTCCTTAGAGAAAGCTAATGGAGAAATCCGAAACTTATGATTGCCATTCTTTTATATCCCTTTCCAGGGAACGAGAGTTCCCTGAGGACTTGCTGCAGTGATCCACGGAAGATTCAACAAAAGCAGTGGAGCTGCAGGGAGGATGAGGGGGGGGGGGCAGGATAAGAAGAGTGTGTAAGAATAGAAAGCCATTATCTCAAGCCATACCAAAGGAGATCCTGGGCTGGCAGAAATAGGGGAGAATCTTGTTTTATTCAGCCAACTCTTTTCTACCCCGATGATGATAACATTCAAGAGTTTGTGATGGCTAAAGATAACAGGGGAGGGGCATTAATATATTTCTTCTCTCTCAGGGAAAACATCTCATATTTAATTGTAAGGAATTTTTAGATCCTTGGAGAGAGAATATTTGTCCTGAGAGCAACTTGGCTTTCACATTTCTGTGGCCTCAGTTGGATATCACAAAGAAAGAATTTATTCACCATGTACGCCTGGTTCCCCCTGCTGACCAAAATAGCATTTGACACATTATTATGCTTTTTAAAAGATATAACAGGTAACTTCTATGAAAGAGGCAAAAAAATAATTCCATCTCTTTTTCTGTTATACAAAGCTTTAGATACCAAAACAGTGCAGGGCCTTTTTTGGTAACAAATATATTATTTTTAACATGATCTTTATGTATAAAATGTGCTGTAAGCTACGTACTTTGTATGTATCACCATAATGTTTTAAAATGACAACAAATTAAAACAAGTTCAGAAGGATTTAAATAAAGATGAAAGGCTCAGGGTAGTGCAAAAGGAACACAATGTCTTGGTTTTAACAGGCTTGTCTTGAATCTATTAGAACAACTTCCATTTTAAGCTCCACTACGTGCTCTATTAAGTAACTATTACTGTTCCAGGCATGATATCAGCCTTTGATTAGTCAGGCTGACATTAAACTGGAAATTGGAACTTAATCAGCTGCTTCTGCTTGGGTGAACTGATTGCATGATAACCTAAAAGCGCCTGAATTTTCTTTCTCTGGCTATACAATTAAGGATGCTGTCAGGTTTTAAAGATTCTTTCTAGTTGGAGCCAACTAGAGTGACAATAGAAAAGTCCATTTTTGTTAGAGGTAACAAATCTATTTAGAAGAGACAATATTATATACAACACAACACAATAGCAGAGTTGGAAGGGACCTTGGAGGTCTTCTAGTCCAACTCCCTGCCTAGGCAGGAAACCCTATACCATTTCAGACAAATGGCTATCCAACATCTTCTTAAAGACTTCCAGTGTTGGGACATTCATAACTTCTGGAGGCAAGCTGTTCCACTGATCAATTGTCCTAACTGTCAGTAAATTTTTCCTTGGCTCTAAGTTGCTTCTCTCCTTGATTAGTTTCCACCCATTGCTTCTTGTTCTGCCCTCAGATGCTTTGGTGAATAATTTGACTCCCTCTTTTTTGTGGCAACCCCTGAGATATTGGAACACTGCTATCATGTCTCCCCTGGTCCTTCTTTTCATCAAACTAGACATACCCAGTTCCTGCAACCGTTCCTCATATGTTTTAGCCTCCAGTCCCCTAATCATCTTTGTTGCTCTTCTCTGCACTCTTTCTAGAGTCTCCACGTCTTTTCTACATCGTGGCAACCAAAACTGAACGCAGTATTCCAAGTGTGGCCTTACCAAGGCATTATAAAGTCGTATTAATACTTCAAGTGATCTTGATTTTATCCCTCTATTTATGCAGCCTAGAACTGTGTTGGCTTTTTTAGCAGCTGCTGCACACTGCTGGCTCATATTTAAATGGTTGTCCAATAGGATTCCAAGATCCCTCTCACAGTTGAGCAAGGTACCACCTATACTGTTCCTGTACATTTTGTTTTTCTTGCCTAAATGTAGAACCTAACTTTTTTCACCATTTAATTTCATTTTATTAGATAGTGCCCAATATTCAAGTTTGTCAAGATCCTTCTGTATCTTGAGCCTATCTTCTGGAGTGTTGGCTATTCCTGCCAGCTTGGTGTCATCTGCAAATTTGATGAGTTCCCCATTTATCCCCTCATCCAGATCATTGATGAAGATGTTGAAGAGTACTGGGCCTAAACAGAGCCTTGGGGTATTCCATTGCATACTTCCCTCCCTCCATTGAGGACTACACGTTGAGTGCGGTTGATCAGCCAGTTACGGATCCATCTGGTGGTGATGCTTTCTCACCCATATTTTTCTACTTTATCTAGTAATAGGTTATGGTCTACTTTATCAAATGCCTTGCTGAAGTCCAAGTAAATTGTATCGATGGCATTCCTCTAGCCCATTAACTTTGTCGAAGAATGTAATAAGATTAATCTGGCATGATCTGTTTTTGACAAATCCATGTTGGCTTTTGGCTATTACTTTGTTTACTTCTAGGTGTTCGCTAATAATAATATCTCATTATTTTATTTACTGCCTTTTTTGGGAGAGTGCAAAGTGATCTACCTGTGAATCTCTCCTAAGTTTTTATATACACTAACCTCCTGCAGTAAGTTGAGTTTAGAAAGAGTGACGGACCTGATGTGCCTTTTTTAATAACATTTTTTACTTTTTCATTTTCATAACATATTTATCACATGTATACTGTTACCTAGCCAACATCGTATTGTATTATTAAAGGTTTACATCAATTTGTCTTGACATCAACTCCGAAAAACAATTATTGGCTCTTCTGCTCTCCACACACCATATTTGTATCTTATCCATTACTTTCTTCTCCCTTTCTCCTCTGCCTCCCTACCTCCTTTTTCCCCTCTGTCACCCTTCTCTTCTCTACTTTCCCTTCCTTTCTCCTTCTCCTCTCTCCTCTTTCCACTCCTTCGTTCTCTCCTCCTCTTCCTCCCTGCCCTCTCCTATCCCTCTCTCCTTCCCTTACCTCTCCCCTCTACTTCACACTCTTCATCTCATTTACTTGGTGTATTTCAGCTTCTGAGTGAGATCCATTTTATGTTGATGGTATTTATAATTCCTTTTCAATATACATATCTAATTTTAACATATATCTTCCTTTTTTTTAAGAGAGAGAAAACAAAGTATACATATATAGTCATTATGCTTTTAAATCCTCCGTCCCCAACCTCATTTTGGCCGAGATGTAGACCTGGTTACAATTCCCAGCTATTTTCATCATTATATTTATATAATTATGCATCCTTACATGCCCCCCACCTTGTGGTTCTATCTTTAAATCTCAATAGTTTACCATTGTAAGTATATTTCATGTTCCCTCTCCATTTTTTCATATCTTGGTTTAGGTTACCCTTAATTGTCTATAAATGGCAATCCTTACTGTTCAATGTTCATTACAATTCCCTTAATCTACTCTATAGAATAACAGGCGGTACACATCTCACTTTGTTCATCATCTTAGAAGTTCTATATATGTCCATGTTTTGTATATTTTGACCCAGGTTTAATTGCCCTTCGATTGTCATATTCAATCATTTAGCAACTCAGTTTAATTATCATGTATAAAAGTGAATCACGAACCTCTGCTTCACAATCTCCCCATATCAATTTCATATTTGACCTGAAGTGCCTTTGATTGAGCGAAGACTTGATTCTGGCCCTCCCCAGTCCAATACTAAAAGAGATAGTTCTTAACCTACAACCTCAGTTGACCCCAAACATTTCTGTTGTTAAGGGAGACATTTGTTAAGTGAGTTTTGCCCCATTTTACAACATTCCTTGCTACAGTTGTAAAGTGAATCACTTCAGTGAATAAATTAGTTGCACGACTGTTAAGTGAATCTGGCTTTCCCATTGATTTTGCTTACCGAAAGGACACAGCAATGGCAGTAATAAGTACGAACCAGTTGCCAAAGCATCTGAATTTTGATCACATGATCATGGGACTACTGCAAAGGTCATAAGGATGAAAAATGGTCATAAGTCACTTTTTTCAGTGCCATTATAACTTTGAACCATCACTAATGGACTGTTGTAAATTGAGGACTATCTGTACCTAAACCGCTACTGTATGTGAGCAAAGACAAATCTCTGAGACCATTAGAAATCAGTTTGCATCACTCTTCCAGATAAAGTTTATTATGGTTTTTATAAGTATAAATTTTATTGTCATTGTACTTAAATGCAACAAAATTGATTTTCAGGCAAAGCATTGCATAACTGGTCCTTTTCCAGGCTTTTGGGAAAGCTTCAGATGATGGATATTGCTTTCAAAATCCTATTGATGTCAGGAGAAAACAAACTTTTGATTTTGCCCTGTTTTAAAGTTTAGTTTAGTTTATTGGTTTTTTATACCGCCCGAAGGACTCAGGGCGGTGTACAGCCAAAATAAAAACAAATATATAAAAGTTAAAAGAAAGCTTTTAAAAGACATAATTAAAATATTGGCCGAAACGTGGAAAAAACCCAAACTAACCCTGATTAAAATAATAAAAATTTAAATTTAAAAATTTAAATTTAAAAATTTAAAAATCCTGTTTTATGCCAGCCCAGCTTGTTGAAAGAGAAAGGTTTTGAGACCACGGCGGAAAAGGGAGTCTAACAATGTAAATTAGCCACAAAAACAAACAAATTAACCCAGAACTTTCATCTGAGGCACAATGACCAGGTGTCAGTATACTACACAATAAGACAGTTCTTCATATCCTACACCTAGAGTATTCGCTTGAGTGTTTGGTTTTTATGAAAAGTAGATACTTTTAAGGGCAAGTGCTTCCTAAAAATAAAGGTGTAAATCTCTTCTAATATATACTTTTTGAATGTTTATTAAGGAACAAGGAAAGACAAGCTGTGAGTCCTTTTCAAATTTGACATGGGCTCAAATGATCATACTTTTGATACATGTGAAGATCTAGTTCCTTGGGGAAGATTATATTGTTGAGAAACATTAAAAAAAAGAATAGAATGACTAGCAGCAAAGTGGATGGACTCAGTTATAACAATGAAGAGTGCAATACTGGAAGAACTAAAGGTCCAGATTGGGAAGAGATGCTCCTAGGGAAAATGTATATATGGGATCACTAAGAGTTGATGCTGATCTCATGGCCAATCATCATGACTATATTCTGCAATGGATTGTCTAATATTTAAAAAAGTGTGTCTTCTAGTTTTTATCTGTATTCTACAAGCATCATTTTAGGTTCAGGCTGTCACAACAGTTAATGACCATTTGCGTGAATCAAAAAAAGGAAAGAGAGTAATGTTTCACCAAACTGCTGGAAACACAGTTCCTAGAAAGTTAAAACCCAAAGGCAGAGGGGACCTGAGAATCAAGCCATTGAAATGAAGATATAGAATTAGAGATGCAAAAATAACTTCTTGTTCTAGGACCTAATAATTGGTGAATGTGTTTCCAGTTTTATATTCACAGTTCCTAACAGAAGTTCTGAAGAACTTGAATTGATCGATTGGGATTTTTATTTCATTTTAGAAGTTCTGTCCTTTGGACACTTTGACTTTGGAAATCTGTCTTTGGATTCTGGAATTATTTAATACTTTACCCCTGGCTTGAAATTTATGCATCAATCTTAGCCTGGCTTCTGTATCTGCTTATAATTGGCTTTGATTTGCTGCATACAGTAAGATCTTGATTAGGTAGGCAAGCTGATTTGTTGATGGCCATGACATGTTATTGCATAATTATTGGATGTTTGGTGAGATTAGTTAAAACATTTTAGTACAATCCAATATTCTTTTCATTAATATTTTTATCTTACTGAATGTCATATAGACATTTCTTCAAGCATTTACAATTCTAATGAATTCTAATTAGGAAGTTTAATTAATTTAAATTATTGCTACTTAATGTGGTATGAATAATTATGAAACATCCATTTCTTTAAAGTAATATTCTCTTATATTTAGAGGAGAAAAATTCTTAATACACCCATATTCTCAGATAAACATTTGAATCTTACAGCCTCAGATTAATGACCATTAAGTTTTAATCTTTTATTATTATTATTAATTGGTCACAACAATGTGAAGTCACAGCTGCCTGTTCTTTAGCTGTTGCTGACCTTCATAGACATCAAGTTCTTTCCAAGAATTTAGGATGTCATCATGTATCAATATAATATATGTGTGGATTCAAGCAGTATGGCCTTTTGTAATTGACAGAGGAAAATTTTGCAATGCTGTCCAAGATTTTTTGATATTGCACCCAGCATTCTGATAATCAATGGGACTTATTACATCATAATCTTTCAACTTTGTTCTTGACATTTCTTAATCTCTAATTCTTTGTCTCCTATTCTATTATCCTCTTGTACTGCCACATCCATTATCTATACTTTCTTCTTTTCAAACACAACATAAATCTGGTGTGTTAGGAGCCAAAACATCATCGGTTTATATTCAGAAGGCTTCTTCTGCCTCGGTGCCCTTGCATTCCAGCCACATGCACTTTCCCCCCTAGCAACACTGCTTAACCTGACCGTCCAGATCTATGTAGTTGTCCTCTGCTGCTATTTTTTCAGTCAATGCCTTTGCCTGATCCCTTTGGTTTTTCTCAACTTTGCAACTTGAGCCAGGGTATCTGTATTCTATGTTCTAATCCTGTGGTGTTTTTGATGCTCAACATCAAGTGCTGCATCAGGGGCTCCATCACCATCATCAAGGAAGGGTCAATAACGATATGCTGGTTTTGTTGTAATTTTTAGTTTCTACTTGCTGTTTCTGTGGTGGCTGGAACACTTCAAAGAAACCTTAAATTAGCCAACTCCCATTATGACCTATGGTTTTAGTAATGCCGATTTCATTGCACTACTGGACATTGAACTGGACTTGACTGCAACCCATGAAGTTCAACGTGCGGTTAGTGCATTGAAGAATAATAAAACTAATAACGTAGACCAGATCCTGGTAGAACTTTTGAAAGCTAGTAAAGATGGTCTGGTAATGGAGCTGATCAGGTTACATACGCTTGTTGGCACACACCGTTAATGTGTTAAGGGAGTTATTGTTAAACTTTCCAATAAAGAGAATCTCAATGATTTTAATAACTGGTGAGGTATCACTCTTCCTTCTGAACGCCTGCAAAGAGCATTTGATAAAATACTATGGGAAGAACAGGCTGGATTTCATCATGGCTACTGACATCCAATTCCCATGCTAAGCAACATTATCCAGCAGTGTATCAATTTCCAGCAACCACTTGCTATACATTTTATAGAAGACTTATGGAAGACTTTTGGTAGCATACACCAGGATTTCCTGTGGAACATCTGTGGAATAGTTGGAATATGTGTGCTGGGCATGCTGTTAATGCCCATGTTTCACTGGCGTAGATTACTGTTGGTACAACAATTGTCTTGTAAAGTTGTAACTGACTTTCTTATCTATTGTTGGAGCTGACCAAATAGTTCTGGACTACTGTTCACAGTTTACCAATTTTGTGTTTGATATCTGCAGCTATGCTGCCATCGGATCCAGTTTGGCATAGTAGTTAAGGCATCTGACTAGAAATTGGGAGACTGTGAGTTTAATCCCATCTGACCATAAAGCCAGCTGATTGATCTTGAGCCAAGCACTTTTTTTTTAGTCCTAAGAAGGAGTCAATGGCAATCTACTTCCAAAAAACCTTGCCAAAAAAACCTGGAGAGATTTGTCCAGGCAGTTTCTGAAAATTAAAAATGATTGAATGGTAGAAGAAGAACAAGTCTTACAGGAATCTGGACTTTGAGCCGTGGAGAATATGTCTCTAAGTCTTCTTACTGGACTTGTTTCTACTCCGTCCCTCTCTCTGTCTCTGTCTCTCTGTCTCTCCCTCCCTCTCTTCTCTCCCTCCCCCCTTCTCTCAGACACACACACACACACACACACACACACACACACAGCACTATACTTAGTGAATGAACTGAATGATTTCAACCATTATTTTCTTAAACATTTCTCCATATAAAATGGGATAGTTTGCCAAAGTGAAATCAATCTATTACTACCTTGGGAGAGAAGAGCAGAATAGCTTCTGGTAGCATTCCACTTTGAGGAAACATGTTAAGAGAAAGATGAATAAAAGTCAAGTCAGGGCTGATGCATACTAAAGAAAGGAAAAGTATCAGCGCCTAAATTAAAACAATGGGTGTTAGAGAAACTTTTTATAAATACTATTCTTAAAGAAAGCTATATACAGAAATTCACATATTAGGGAAATTTGAGAACAAAGAAGGTAGGCTACAGCATTTTTAAAATGAAAAACACATGGTTGGAATCAGATAATATGTAAAAAAAAAATCTATATCCAGCTTAGATGGAGCCACTCATCCTTGACTTACCCAATGAGATTTATGCACTGACATTTATATAAATTAAATCTTAATACAGAATTGTTTGTAAGCCTTTGTATCCACTAGGTGGCATCATTGCTGTACATTTGGAGATATTGTTCTTTTTTTTTTCCCCTACCCAAAAGACTTTTTAAGTTGTATTTTCTCCTCATGATCCTCTGCACACCTATAAATCCTGCTGCTAAAATCCCTCTTTTAAAGTGGTGGCTAGATCATGTCTGCTTCTGTGTTGAATACCGAATACGACATTTGTTGATAAATGGATTCTGTTTGTTCCTTTTCTTCTTGTGCTTCTTGATATTTGAAGAGGACCCATGAAGAACATGCTGTGCCCCATAAAAAGGTGACTGCTCTTCTGAAGGCATAATCTGCAGATTCTTTTGAGCCTTCCTTGCTTTGTGACAGATGTAATTTACTGAACTCCCTGTGCCAAAACCTGCCATTTTTCTTCCATTCACAGCTCAGGCTTTTAATCTATACTAGCCGATAGCAGTGGCAGGAAAAAAATAACAAAGGCAAAGCAATAATTTGGGATTAAAACCTCACAGGCTAAATGCGGTGCCTTCAGTGTTCTACACAGAGATTTTCTGATACCCATGCCACTGTTTAAGAATTGTGCTCCTTCACGCAGACACACAATCTCTGTTTGTCTCCTTCCGCAAGATCAGAGATGGGGACCGGAGCAAAACAATACGTTTCATATTATTGCTGTGATTCAGATGCTTCAGATTTCCACCCTAAGCTTAGCCAACACTTCTAGTGCAGCTGAGTTTTGAAAAAAAAAAAAAAGACTCCAGTAGGAACATTATGTGCAGTAATCCCTGCAAATATGTCCATCTGTTGAAATGCCAAAATAAAACAGCATTGCAAACAGAAGTTTAGACCACCCTAGTGAAGAAACCCTCTTCAGATTCGTTTGGCCATTTTTTCCTGTAAAAAGGACTCTACCACCTCCTTACATTGATGGTCCGAGTATTAAAATGCTCCTGGTTCCCACCTTTCCCCCAAAGGGGCTTCCTGAATAGCAATAGCACTTAGAATTATATACCTCTTCACGGTGCTTTTACAGCCCTCTCTAAGTGGTTTACAGAGTCAGCCTCTTGCCCCCAACAATCTGGGTCCTCATTTTACCCACGTCGGAAGGATGGAAGGCTGAGTCAACCTTGAGCCGGTGAGATTTGAACTGCCAAACTACAGCTAGCAGTCAGCTGAAGTAGCCTGCAGTACTGCACTCTAACCATTGCACTGCAGTGCCACCTTGGTGGCTGAAACTCAAGCCCCTTGTGCTGTATCCTACATTCAGCAGTGGCAGAGAAGTCTTTGTGCCAACACTTCAGAGATTTAAATGACACTATTATGTGGGAAGAAATATTCACCTGGGAGAAAGGCACTGGAGACAAAATGGAGGCTGGAAACTGATTGGAAAGAGGGTCCATTTATTGATGAACAAGACCACATATTAGTGGTTCTAGTGCAGCTGACCACATGGGGTTGAGAATGGGTTTTTTAAATACCTTCTCTTGGGCTTTGCACTTGAGCTTCCTGTTCCTGTGCAAGAACATATATTCTATTGGCTGTTGTCAGATTCCCAGGGGCCATGTAGGGATTATGTAGGGGGTCATAGCTGGCTCTATAGGTTGTCTGAGCTCCCAGGTTGGGTTGACATTTGCTAGGGGTTGTGCACCTGAAAGGATGTTGGGCAATTCCTATTGTGGCTGAGGGCTAATCCTATCTTTGTTCAGATCTTGCTGCAGGGAATTTCAAAATATCCTGTCTTGAATGGATTTCTGCCTGCAGTATTTACTTTGCCTATGAATGGAACTACTTAGATACTTGGCTTATTTCAATAAGCTCTTTCTCTCTTAAGTGCTGACATCTGTTGAGGGCTGTTAAGAAAGCTGGGGGCTGCTTTTTCCCTCTAAAAACATGTTTCTCCATTTCTCATCCAGGGAAATATAATATTCTACCTTCTTAATATTTCTCAAAATATTTCATTCTTCTAGGAGAGGGGTGGGTGCTAACTTTTTACAATCATCTTCTCCTTTAATCTTTTATTCTAAAAGCTAAACATGCTTAGTGTTCTCCATTGCCTCAGAGAATAATGTTTCTGTTCTCATATTTTAGTCTGCCCAAATAGTTTGGACAAACTATCAGAAAGCTCCTCCAAGTTTCTAGAATATAAATTAATGGTTTGATGTTTTAACTGGCCCAGAAGATCTGTCTCATTCAGAAAATGTGTTAGTTGTATACCTGGCTCCTCGCTATACGACAACAGCCCTGCCCGAGCTCCTAGAGGTGATAGCCGAGGCGGCGGTTGAGACCCCCAGACTGTTAGTCATGGGGGACTTTAACCTGCCGTCGGCAGGCGAAACCTCTGGGGTAGCTCGGGAGTTCATGGCTTCCATGACAGCCATGGACCTGACCCAAGTAGTTGTAGGCCCTACCCACGAGGGCGGACACACCCTGGATCTAATCTTCGTCTCGGGACAGTGGAGTAGTGATCTGGGAAGAGGGGATCTAGCCATCACACCCCTGTCATGGACAGATCACGCTCTCCTTCAGCTCAACTTTCCGATCGCCGCACCTCACTGCGGGGAGGCGGAACCGGACATTCCTATATGGTTCCGCCCCAGGCTCCTGATGGACCCGATAAGGTTCCAAAGGGAGCTTGGGCCAATTCCTGTGGACTTGCCCCGCGACTCGACTGAGGACCTAGTGGCCGCATGGTTAAGTGCGGCCACGGGGGCCTTGGACCGAGTCGCGCCCTTGCGGCCTCTCTTGCGGCGACGAACCACCTGGGCTCCTTGGTTCACCGAGGGACTTAGGGAGATGAAGCGCCACAAGAGACGCCTAGAGAGCAGATGGAGATCTTCTCGCTCCGAAGCCGACCGAACACTAGTGAGAGACCATATTAGGACTTACTTAGTGGCGTTAAGAGTGGCCAAACGTGAGTATTGTGCCACTCTTATTGCATCCGCAGATAACCGCCCTGCCGCCCTGTTTGGGGTGACCCGCTCCCTCCTTCAACAGAGGCCGCGGGAAGCCCCTTTACAGGGTCGAGCAGAGGAATTTGGGATTTATCTGCAGGAGAAAATCACTCGGATTCGGAACGAGTTACCCTCCATCGACAGTGGTCCAGTCGAGCGGGCCGAGGCTGATCTTGTGACACCATCTTGGGAGGAGTTTGATTTTGTTACCACCGAGGATATGGACAAGTTGTCAAAGAGGCTTAGGGCTACCACATGTTTATTGGACCCGTGTCCCTCCTGGCTTGTACTGGCATCCTGGGAGACGACACGAGGCTGGCTCCAGGGCATTGTCAACGCATCTTTGAGTGAGGGGTCCTTGCCTGCCGTCTTGAAAGAGGCGGTAGTGAGGCCCCTCCTCAAGAAGCCGTCCCTGGATCCAGCATTATTAGAGAACTATCGTCCTGTCTCCAACCTCCACTTTCTAGTGAAGGTTGTTGAGAGTGTGGTGGCCCAACAGTTTCCGCGACACTTGGAGGAAGTTGATTATCTAGACCCGCGCCAGTCCGGCTTCCGACCCGGGCACAGCACCGAGACGGCATTGGTCGCGTTGGTTGATGATCTCTGGAGGGCGCGGGATAGAGGACATTCCTCTATCCTAGTCCTATTAGACCTCTCAGCGGCTTTTGATACCATCGACCATGGTATCCTATTGCGCCGACTGGGGGGGTTGGGGTTGGGAGGCACCGTTTTGCGGTGGTTCTCATCCTACCTCTCTGGTCGGTCGCAATATGTGTTGACAGGGGGGCAGAGGTCGGCCTCGAGGCCCCTCATATGTGGGGTTCCTCAGGGGTCGGTCCTCTCGCCCCTACTATTCAACACATATATGAAGCCGCTGGGTGAGATCATCCGTGGTTTTGGGGTGGGATATCATCTGTACGCTGATGATACTCAGTTGTACATATCCACCCCAGACCACCCCAACGATGCCGTCGAGGTTATGTCCCGGTGTTTGGAGGCCGTACGGATCTGGATGGGTGGTAACAAACTCAAGCTCAACCCGTCCAAGACTGAGTGGCTGTGGTTTCCGGCGCCCCGGTTCAGCCAGATTATTCCAACACTGGCCATTGGGGGCGAAACACCGGCCCCCGTGGAGAGGGCGCGCAATTTGGCTGTCCTCCTGGATTCCCGGCTGTCTATGGAAGATCACGTGGCAGCCGTGGCCAGGGGGGCGTTCCATCAGGTACGCTTGATGCGCCAATTGCGCCCCTTACTGGATCGGGGTGCCCTCCGCACAGTCACTCAAGCACTCGTCACCTCTCGACTCGACTACTGTAATGCTCTCTACATGGGGCTTCCCTTGAGGTGCACCCGAAAGCTGCAGCTAGTCCAGAACGCAGCCGCGCGGGTGATTATGGGAGCGCCTAGACACTCCCACATAACACCTATCCTGCGCGAGCTGCACTGGCTCCCTGTGGTCTTTCGGGTGCGCTTCAAGGTCTTGACGACCATCTTTAAAGCGCTCCATGGCTCGGGGCCTAGTTATATGCGAGACCGCCTCCTGCCCCATACATCCCTCAGACCGATACGCTCCCACAGAGAGGGCCTCCTCAGGGTGCCGTCGGCTGGACAATGCCGACTGGCAACACCCAGGGGAAGAGCCTTCTCTGTGGCTGGGCCAGCCCTCTGGAACGACCTACCCCCTGAACTCCGCACCATCTCTGACCTCCGCCTCTTCCGCAAGTGTCTGAAGACACATTTATTCCATCTAGCCGGCCTAGCGTAACCCCCTGTATTGACCATTAGACAGTTTTAAATTTGGGATTTTAATTCGGTTTTTAGCACAGGTTTTACTAGAATAAGTTTTTTAAATTTTATATGTTTTGTATGTATTTTAACATTCCTGTGCGCCGCCCTGGGTCCGTTTGGAGAAGGGCGGGATATAAATTTAATAAAATAAAAAAAAATAAAAAAAAATAAAAAAATAAAAAGTGTATTTTTTTGACTTTCTCTTAGCTAAAATTGCATCCTTGATGATAATTAGAGGAATTCATACTCTCTTATTAGAAATGACTGAGCAAATAAAAGAGTTCCATCTTTTCACTGTAATCTGTCAATTTTTGCTGTTGTGGCTGGAGGACATGCAAGAGAATCTCAAGATTTAGGATTTTAGCTTACACAGAATGAGTGTGAGCATTCTTGGGGAAACACTTGATTTTCATTGCATATTGGCCAAAGTATCCAGATCAGACTAGTTACTTTTTGCATGCAACTCTGCACCTGATTTTGAATTTTCCCTGGGCTGGAAAGCCAAGAATGAATGAGAATAACGATGTGAGTATCATATTAAAAAAAAGTATTCTGTACTAAATAGATGCTTTAAGAAGATATCTATTCCTACTGGAAATTACATGATGTGTGGTTGTGTGCCTGCATGTACATGTGTGTGTTCTCACACACCTGGAGGGGAGAGAGAGATTGTTCTTGAAAACAGGTCTAATTTAGCAAGGATTAGTGAAACAGGCTCATGAGAAAAGTTTATTGAAGAAAAACTTACGGGTGGTCTAGGATAGGAGTGTCAAACTCAAGGCCTGTGGGGTGCTTCGATCTGGCCTGTGGGGCTCTGGAAACAGCAAAGGACTGGTCCACAGTGCCTCTGCCAGCGAAAATAGAAATCGAAATAGAAATAGAAATTCCCAAGCTCCATTTTTGCTGGCAGATGGTAGCAGGAGGCTGCCCCAGCTCAGGAGCCCATTCTCTCTGGCAGAGCAGTTGGGCCATCACAGTCACCCCCGAAATGAGTGACATCAAGCTGGCCACACCCACCAGGGCCCCTGAGGTCAAACACAACCCTGATGCAGCCCTCAATGAAATTGAGTTTGACACCCCTGGTTTAGGACAACTCATCCTGGCCGACTTGCTCTAGCTGATGTCAGGTGTGCCTCCTTCCGCAACCAAGAAAGAAACCTCTCAAGTCCATTGTTTGTGGGATTAAAAGTACTTTTACTGGTTATGAAAAGATAGCAGCAAAGTAAAGCAAGGTCTGAGGCAGAAACGCGCAAAATCATTCATATCAAACATTTGCCCAAACCCCTCCCCCCAACAACCCCCACCCCATTGCCCAATCTGCAAATTCATTTTGTGTCATGTGGGTTGCATCTCCAAAAAGCATCATCAGGTTGGTATACAGGACGGTTGGCCTTGACCAAGTCCAAACATCGGACATCAGCATGCCCAGAAGATGGTGAGAACAAAACTCCCTTTTTTTACTATCACTCCTGTACCAATTATTCCCATCCCAAATACCATGCCCCACCCTTCCCATTTCCATGGCAGCCAAAAGCAAGTAAGCGAAGCAGAGGCTGACACCTGACTTGCCCTGGCCAGCATGCCCTGGGACAACCAGTCCTGGGCAACTTGCCACAGGACAACTTATAGTGGAACAATTCAGTGTGGGGTAATTCAAGAAAGGGACAAGTGAATTGCAGCAGAGGTTGTCTTGCTTGAGGCTGGTGTGAGCTGCAATCCTACTTCTCCCCCTGTTTAATTGTCCCACATTTAATTGTCTCTCAGAAAGACTGCTAGAGATACCCAGTTCAGTATGAAGGAAAGAAATATTGATAAATATACAAGATGGTGCAAATATGAGAGAATTAGTGAAGGATAAAAGGGTAATGGTAGATTCAGACTGTGAGATAGATTGTTCTTTCAATGATGTCAAGAAAGGATCTTGGAGAAAAAGATGGACTGGGAACAAATGGAAAATAATAGGACTTCAGGAAGGCAAAGTAGGAGTTCAATCTGAAAGATTAATGTCCCAACAGAATGGATGAAAAATGGATGGGAAGACAAGAGGATGTTGGAGCTATGTGAAACACTGAAAAGAAATGTGTTAGAAAGTTCCGAGAAAGGTATAGAGTTACATGAACAGAAAAATGGAAAAAGAATGCTTCGTGAAATGAAGTGGGGGAAAAAAACACCCCTCTTGGATTGGAAGAATGCATATAATAAAATAATCTTTAAATAATGTTTATAATGTTTTAAGAAATGACAGAAATGTGCCTAGGAGAAAATGTGTTTTTCGGTAGATTATTTAAATAAATAAATATTTGTATTTTTAAACTGCTTCCAAATAATGTACAAAGATATTAAATGTATAAGGAATGCTTAATGGTGAAATTAGAAGACCGTTGGTTGGGTGGTTTTTTAAAAAAAAAAAAGTTTAAAAATTTAAGCTTTTAGCACATTTAAAAAAAAAGAAAGTTAAAGATACAAAACACAAAGTGAAAGGAAAAAATCCAACTACTAATAGAGCATGAATGAAAACATTGCAGAAAATCTTATCTTTCCCTCTACTAATTTTCCCTACCTAATGCCAACCTAATGTTTTGTATTTTACATTGAACATGGCTTCTTGCCTCTGTTTGAATAATTTCATTTGCTATTATTTTATGGTCTTGTAACTCTTTTTCTAGAAATCATATTTTAAGTGTCTAAATTTGCCTTCCTGTTTGATGTGTAGTATATAAAGCAGGGGTCTCCAACCTTTGCAACTTTAAGTCTGAAGGACTTCAGCTCCTAGAATTCTGGCTGGAGAATTCTGGGAGCTGAAGTCCTTCAGACTTAAAGTTGCAAAGATTGGAGACCCCTGATATAAAGGATCCATCCCTTCTTGCATTTGGATAGACTTCTATTCTGAATACATGCTATCGGTTTGTCGCTATTGCCTATTCCCCAATTGTTTATCATTAGAAAAGTTTCTCTTTTCCAATAGTGATATAATGTAATTTATGGTATAATAAGGTCTGGCCTGGCCTTATCTGTTATAGTGTTATAATGTGAAGATATTTAATAATAATAAAAAATAAAGGAATTATTAAAAGCAGAAGAAAAACAATTCAAAAGAGTAGAGTATATAATAAATTTTGTATAACAAACTAAGAGTTGGAAGGGACCTTGGGGTCTTCGTGTCCAATCCCCTGCTGAAGCAGGAAACCCTACACCATTTACGCCAGGGGTGGGCAAACTTTGCAACTTTAAGTCTGAAGGACTTCAGCTCCCAGACTTCTCCAGCTAGTTTTGCTGAAGTCCTTCTGACTTAAAGTTGCAAAGTTTGCCTACCCCTGATTTAGGCAAAGAGTTGTCCAATTTCTTCTTAAAAACCTTCAGTGTTGGAGCACCCACAATCTTTGGAGGCAAGTCTTTTCACTGATTAATTGTTCTACGTGTCAGGAAATTTCTCCTTAGTTCTAGGTTGGTTGTTCCTTGTTTAGTTTCCATCCATTCTTTTTTGTGCTTACAGGAAGCCACTCTTCTTTGTGGCATCCCGTTAGTTATTGGAACACTACTATTATATCACCCCAATCAGTGGTGGGTCCCAGATCCTGTTGCAACTGGTACGCTGTGACGGGACCAGGCATCCATCAACTGCACATGTACTGTATGTGCTTGCACATCCACCACCCATGATGCTCCAGCGGCTTAGCGGAGTATTGCGCAGGCGCTGTACGCTCCATGTGCATGTGCAAATGACCCGGTTGGGTCAAATACAGCTAAGGAGAGGGGGCGGGTGGGTGGGCCCTCTGGAACACCGTACCGGAATGGTACCTGGTGCTCCTAGCAGGCACCGGTACGTCTATACTGGGACATACCAGCTGTAACCCACCACTGACCCCAATCCTTCTAGACATACCCAGTTCCGCAACCGATCCTCATATGTTTTAGTCTCCAGTCCCCTAATCATCTTTGTTGCTCTTCTCTGCACTCTTTCTAGAGTCTCCACATCTTTTCTACATTGTGGCGACCAAAACTGTATGCAGTATTCCAAGTGTGGCCTTACCAAGGCATTATAAAGTGGTATTAACACTTCACGTGATCTTGATTCTATCTCTCTATTAAGTAATGCAGGTATAATAAATGCCCAAAGGATAAGT
Source organism: Rhabdophis nuchalis (assembly GCA_039707465.1). Taxonomy (NCBI): domain Eukaryota; kingdom Metazoa; phylum Chordata; class Lepidosauria; order Squamata; family Natricidae; genus Rhabdophis; species Rhabdophis nuchalis. Next base: position 44,144,900 of record CM077648.1, on the reverse strand, counting down.
TCAAAGATTTTCTTGTCCAGGTTTCAATGTCAAGACAGTGCTGATGAAACAAATCTCAAAGAGAAGAGAGAAGGATAATTTCCTCCTTTACTGTTTATCTTCCTGGAACTTTTTTGCATAATAATTTTTTGAAAAATAGAGGAACATTTTGGGATCATTTTCTCTAGCTAAATCATTTTTTGAAGTCAGAATCAGTCCTTCTCAAAGTAGATATTTTCCTCTAGTGGAATGGTAAATTGCATTCAATCCAAAGTTATTTGTTACATGTTTATGTTGCTGGTTTCAGAATGATTAGAATGGCATTTAATTGTTAGTGTAGTAGATTAATTTGAGAGAGACCAACTTCTCAGTAGCTAACTAATGAGCTTCACAGATCAGAAGGAATTCAAATCTTGATTTTTTTCAAAGCTAAATATACATTTCTAACTACTGCATGCTATGAGAACCATATTATGAGTAAAGTCTTACTCTGAAATTATTGGCATTTGAACGCAAAGCATTTTGTTGATTCTGCTCTTCTTCTAGGCAAAAGTAGGTAATACTTTGAAGTGTCCCTATGGAGTTTAACCCGATCTATGTAATTTTCACATTGGGAGTATCTGCATGTGATAGCAGTATTCATCACAAAACCATTCAAGGGCAAAATGTTGTCATTTACAGAATTTCACTTCAGCTGAAGCTAAAAGAACTGCAGGGAACTGCAGACAAATTTTGATATAATAATTTGACAGACTATGATGGAATAACTGCAAAGATCAACAATAATTAGAGGATGCACAGGATGAAAATACTGGAAGGGGCATACATTCACAAGACACAATGTTCCACAAAATACAGTAGACTGGAAGAATTGTAGTATTTTTTGAATCATTCCCAGAACAAAAGAACTGCCTGCATGGATTGAATAAAGGCCTATCTCTGTCTAAATGTGGGAAGATACATGTACATTATGAGACAATGTAAGTTTCTTCCCCCTCTGTGATTTCATGAGCCAATATTCTTTCTACTGTTTTTTTGCAGAGTAGTTTAATTGACTCCATAGCTTAAGTACGATGAAGATTCAATTCTTACAGTAAAACACATTTCTTGAGTGATAGTTGGCTGAATTAAGTATAATTAGCTTTTTAGATATCACAAATTAAATCGTGATTTTTTTAAAAAAAGCTGCATAAACATAAGAAGAGAATTCAAAACTAACCCACCCATCCATATTATACTTTAGGGAATGAATCAGGTGTATTGTAAGACACACAAGCAAACAAAATCAGTAATGTATCATCAAAAAAAAAATGGAATAGATTGAAGTAAGTTCAGTCCCTTCAAATAAATGGGAAAAAATATTCATGACTGTTTATTTCTTTAAGTCTGCTAATCATTTAATGTCAAGATCAAATTGTTTCTGATTAGAAAATGTGTACTTATAGTTTACAACAAAACCACTGCATTCTGAATATTTAAACTTTTGCTACGACAATATTTTAGTTACAATACTTTTAGAGTGAGCTACTAGAAATGGTAGACCTTTCATCATATAAATCAAGTCATATTTATTATCTAGTATGATTTCATAATGAACTGAAGCATTTGGGAAAATCCTAATTATAATAATATCTTTTCTACTTATTTAAAAGTCTGAGTACAAAATAACATAAAACATCGCAATGAGCCAAATTCCTGCAGCAACCGAGTGATATAAATTATATTTAAGGGGCAGAATAGATGTGCTGCTCTTGGCTAATTCAGAGCATAAATAAGAATACCACAGGCAAAGCAGATTATTAGACCAAAAATTAAAAAGCTAATTTAACCTAAGTCACTTATAATTCCAATAATGGTTTTGCTAACAGCATTTCTTGAAGAATGAATAGCCAATTGAAGTTAATAGATCCCAGCTCTTTCTCATCAGGTCATTAATCTTTTACAAGTCAATGGGCCTTTGGTGATCCAATATATGGACACAGTTAGTATTGAACCCCAACTCCTTTGGGCTGGACGCATGACAGAAGCTGGGCAAGAATGTGGTGCAGGTTGGCAGTTCATAAATAATACATTTTCTTCTGAGAGCGTAATAAAGGGTAAATGAAGTGAAAGCCTGTCCTTTTCTAATGATTAAAGATTTCAGGAACTTTGTAAACACTGTGGGAATATTGGCCGAGCCCTCAGGAGATCACTAAGGCAACAGCTTCTGCAAGGATGCTGAAAGTAGTACAAGAGTCTTGTGATAACCTTGCAGGCTTGCAAAGAGAATGTCATTTGCAACTGTGCAGCAGGCAGGATAAGGAGGAGGAATGCTTGCAACTAATAGAAACGGTTAGTGGGTGACATGCGATTACTTCCAGGGTTGATTAGAAGTTTATTTGCTGCTACTCCCATTCTACTTTCCTTGGATCTCTTTCCACACTTGCTGGTATCCCTGCTATGTCTGCTTGTGTAGAGAACACCGGAGGTCACTTTCTCACTTTGTTTCAGATTGGGATGTTGACTCGCATCGTTCTTCTCATTGCCTTAGACCAGGGGTCTGCAAAGTTGGCTCTTTTAAGACTGGTGGACTTTAACTCCCAGAATTCCCCAGCCAGCCTGGCTGGCTGGGGAATTCTGGGAGTTAAAGTCCACCAGTCTTAAAAGAGCCAACTTTGCAGACCCCTGCCTTAGACTATTTCCCCCCAACCATCTGCATCCCCTTATGCTCTTAAGACACAAAGAACAGAATTATGGGGGAGGGGAATGCCATATTTCCCCCTTTTTGTTCCCTCTGATCTCCCCCTCCCTTCCTTATGTTGTATCTTTTTAGATAGTACATCTAAGAACAGTCTTCCCTCTTCCGAATGATGCAATGCACAGTGAGCCTGGTCGATTTAATACCTGGATATACATCTTGAAAGAAACAAATATCTGGAAGTCTACATGTAAGGTGAAACTAGAATGACATAAAGATAAAATAAACGTTATTGTCATTTTTTTTCCTGTGGGCAGTCTGGCACACATTAAAAATGACATTCTATTGCCTGCTCTGAAAAGTATACACATACTTAACACACATATAGATATGCTATATACATTCATATATGTCTGTCTGTCTGTCTGTCTGTCTGTCTGTCTGTCTGTCTGTCTGTCTGTCTGTCTGTCTATCTATCTATCTATCTATCTATCTATCTATCTATCTATCTCTATCATAATCTATCTATCTATCTCTCATCTCTCTCTCTATCTCTCTATCTCTCTATCTCTCTATCTATCTATCTATCTATCTATCTATCTATCTCTATCATAATCTATCTATCTATCTCTCAATCTATCTCTCAATCTCTCTCTCTCTCTCTCTCTATCCATCCATCCATCCATCCATCCATCCATCCATCCATCCATCCATCCATCTATCTATCTATCTATCTATCTATCTATCTCTATCATAATCTCTCTCTCTCTCTCTCTCTCTCTCTCTCTCTCTCTCTCTCTCTCTCTCTCTTCTCTCTCTCTCTCTCTCTCTCTCATAATCTCTCTCTCTCTCTCTCTCTCTCTCTCTCTCTCTCTCTCTATCATAATCTATCTATCTATCTATCTATCTATCTATCTATCTATCTATCTATCTATCTATCTATCTATCTATCTATCTATCTATCTATCTATCTATCACTATCATAATCTATCTATCTATCTCTATCATAATCTATCTATCTATCTATCTATCTATCTATCTATCTATCTATCTATCTATCTATCTATCTATCTATCTATCTATCTATCTATCTATCTATCTATCTATCTATCTCTATCATAATCTATCTATCTATCTATCTATCTCTATCATAATCTATCTATCTATCTATCTATCTATCTATCTATCTATCTATCTATCTATCTATCTATCTATCTATCTATCTATCTATCTATCTATCTATCTATCTATCTATCTATCCTTGTGTTACAACACCCTGGCAAGCCCCAATTAAGGGAAGAAGCAAAGCTGCATTCCTTTTCTATCTTTCGGCTCATCACCAGAGACCAGGCAGACAGAAAGCTATTTGTTTCATTGTCTTTTGTTTACATGTATTTTGAGCTGATGAATAAACAAACAAGGGAGACTAAGATAGATCTATTTCGAGCTATTTAGCTCTCATCAGCTAGCCATACCCTTACTGGGATTCGAACCAGGGAAGTATTAATGTGAGGCAGTTGTAATTGCCACTAGGCCACTGGTTCTTATCCTGATCAGCTGAGACAGGGGAATAACACAAGTATATACTTGTAGCTATATACTTATAGCTATATAGCTCAAAATAGATCTATCCTAGTCACCCTTGTTTATTTATGTATCAGCTCAAAACCTAACACTCATGTAAACAAAAGACAACAAAACAAATAGCTTTCGGTCTGCATGGTCTCTGGTGATGAGCCGAAAGACAGAAAAGGAAAGCAGCTTTGCTTCCTCCCTTAATTGGGGCTTATCAGGGTGTTGTAACACAAGTATATACTTATTCCCCTGTCTCAGCTGATCAGGATAAGAACCAGTGGTCTAGTGGCAATTACAACTGCCTCACATGTAATACTTCCCTGGTTCGAATACCAGTAAGGGTATGGCTAGCTGATAAGTGCTACATAGCTCGAAATATATCTATCCTCGTCTCCCTTGTTTATTTATTTATCAGCTCAAAACCTAACACACACACATATATATACTGATAAATAAATGAAGGGAGACTAGTACAGATCTATTTCGAGCTGTTTAGCTCTCACCAGCTAGCCATACCCCTATCAGCTGAGCCAAGGGAATAATTAGATGTTTTGTCAAGGCACGTATTATCTGTCTGTCTGTCTGTCTGTCTGTCTGTCTGTCTGTCTGTCTGTCTGTCTGTCTGTCTGTCTGTCTGTCTGTCTGTCTGTCTGTCTGTCTATCTATCTATCTATCTATCTATCTATCTATCTATCTATCTATCTATCTATCTATCTATCTATCTATCTATCGTGTCACAACTGCCTAACATGTGAAACGTTCGAATCCCAGTAAGGGTATGGCTAGCTGATGAGATCTAAATAGCTTGAAATAGATCTATACTAGTCTCCCTTGTTTATTTATTGATCAGCAGAAACACAACACACACACACACACACACATCACATAACTGAGAAATGTCATATCTTACTACCATGTTTCCCTGAAAATAAGTCTCTGTCTTTTTTTTTGCCACCAAAAAAGGCACTATATCTTATTTTTTTAGGGGGAGGATGCTGTCCACTGACTCACCTCACTTATGTGTGTGACCCCTGGCCTCGTTTTCAATATCAGAGGCCATCAGGAACTTCTTCATTCCGCAAGACCAGCAAGGCTTTCCTGAAGGCCTCTGCAGCTGATAACAAAGCTCCGGATCAATCCAGAACTCTGTTATCAGCTACAGAGGCCTTCAGGAAAGCCTTGCCTATTGCAGCAAAAGAAATGGGCCAGAGAGTGTGAGGCTGGTCTGCAATTGTCCAAAGGTAAGTAGTATGGAACCCCCACTCCCCAACCTTACCTTAGCTTAATTTTTAACTGTGCACCCTGTGGGCAGGGTGATAATTAGGGCTTTTTTGGGTGGGGGTAGAGCTTATATTGGGCACATGTGTAAAAATCAAGCTAGGACTTATTTTTTGAATAGGTCATATTTTTGGGAAAACATGATACTATATTTCTATGGATAAATAGATAAATTGAAATGGAAACCTGTTCTGACCCCCTTAATGAGACTAATGGCTAAACTGACTGCTTCTTGGCTGTTTGCCCAAACTGACCTTGAACAGACCTGAAGCTTCTGAAACAAGACTACACACTGCGACTTGATACAAGGAAATCCAACTCTACAAACTATTCGTTGTTCTCTGCAAACATTTCCTTAACAGAGGCTTCCTTTTAAACCTCTTGGGAGGGGCCAGGCATTAGGCAGCTGGGACTAATTACCTCCTCTGGGTTCGCCTCTCCTGTAACTGACCCTGCCATCTTTCAATCCTTCTTAACCTGACATCAGGGACAAACTGGCCTTGATCCTCCCCACTACTCCAAGACCCAGGTGCCTCCTGATGACTATCCAGGCTCTCTGCTCTCTCAATCTTGCCCTCCTCCTCCAGAGCAGACTCATAGGACTCCTCACTAGAGGAGTCCATCAGCAGCTCATCCGGAGCCGGCTGGGCCACAACAGAAACCTAATGGCTGCATATCTATATTAGATATGAAAAACATTAATGAGATTCAACCAAAGGTGCTTTTTTATTTTTCTTTGAAGACATTTTGTTTCTCATCCAAGAAGCTTCTTCAGCTTTTCTTGACTGAGAAGCAAAATCTCTTCAAAGAAAAACCAGAAAGTCCAGCTGCCTCTTGAAAAAGCACTTTTGGGACAACCATGACCTGGATGACTGAGAATCTCCATAGACATTAATGGGATTGAAATGGGAGAATTCTTTCCTATCATTACTATGCATTGAAAAATATGAATTTACTGAATCAAGTGTATGTCCTTCTATAAGAACTAATATTATGCCTTTATATGACTGCATTGGCCTCCATCTAGAACATATACTATATCCTCTCTAGTTGTAGAATAAAAAAAATAATGGATTACCCATACATAATATTTCCCTCCATGAATATTCCTTGTGGGGAGGGTCTTATGTTCTGATGAGGTTGAGAGTTATGCTGGCTGTAGTATATTCTACCAGAAGGAACATCCATGCCAGAAAGGTCTTACCAGAAGAGTCAGATTAAATATCTATCTCAAATTATCATCACCTGCGTCAATAAGGACTACATTAAATGTTAGATTTCTTGGATATCTGTTGACAAGTGGGCAACAGGGCTCAGGGTCAATGGCTAGACAACCAGAGCTTAGTCTTGTAGAACTACTGGAATAACTGCAACCACAGACAAAATTATATTGGGTTTGAAAATTGCACCATTATGATCAGCTATAATAAATTGGAAACAATAAAGCAGGGATATTTAAAGCGAATGTTTGAACATTGAAAAAAAAATCTAGACTCAAATATCACTTAATAACAATTAATAGAACAAAGGAGATTTATTACCAGAAATAAAATATTCAGGGATTCAGAACTGGAAGAGACTGAGAAAAATTGTGCAAATGGAAGATTAAAAAAACAACAACTATAGTAGAATAGTAGAACTACCTCAGCTTCAACCACAACAGTACACAAGCACACAATAGATACAAAGTTTAAGTAAACCGCTCCAAACTCGACTGCAGAAAATACGACTTCAGCAACAGAGTGGGCAATGCCTGCAATTCTCTACCTGACTTCTTCCCCAAGCCCCCAAAACTTTAACCTTAGACTGCCTACTGTCAATCTCACCCCGTTCCTAAGAGGTCTGTAAGGGGTGTTCATAAGTGTACCAATGTGCCTACCATCCCTGGTGTTATTGATCCCTTTTATTCGTATCCATTTCATAATCATGTTTATAGTGATATCTGTTATCTAATACAGGGGTCTCCAACCTTTGCAACTTTAAGTCTGAAGGACTTCAGCTCCCAGAGTTCTCCAGCCAGCTTTGCTGGCTGGAGAACTCTGGGAGCTGAAGTCCTTCAGACTTAAAGTTGCAAAGGTTGGAGACCCCTGATCTAATACATGCTTGATGAAATAAATAACTAAATAAGAAACTAAAGTAACAATAGCTTTTATCCATGGAAATCTTGATTGGGAGTTGCCCAGAATTGGTTGAAAGATGGACAACTGTATAAATGTTTTAAATAAATAAAAGGTTACAAATATAAAGGAAAAAGGTGATATAAACCATAGAAATGATTAATTATTGCTTTTTCTAACAAAAGAGTCAGTACAGGTCAACAAACAATCTCTGAACTGACCTCCAACAAGAAGAATTAAAGTAAAAAATTACGTTATATGCAGAATTACCAGTAGAAAGATAAAGATTGACAGCATTGAAAGTGCTGGCATCTATATGAAAGATGAGAATTTGGCGTTTAAACAATTCAAATAGCTTTTATCAAACAAATAAGCTTGCTTACAGTACAGCAGTGGTACTTATGGTAGAGCTGGGTATGACAATTAGAAAGGAAAAACCAAAATTACTTTCTATCCCAAAGCGAGTAATATAAAGAACATGAAAAGCAAAAATGGAAGATTTTAAGAATTAAATCAAGCCTAATTAAAAAGAGAAACATTGGCTTAACACCAGAACAATTGAAAAAGCTTTGGAAGTAATAAGGCAATAAATAACAGCAATCTCTGGGAAATCTGAATGCTATGAGGCATGAATAATCCCATTTAAGCAAAATCAGCTATTTCAATCAGACCAGAGATTATTCTGAAAGTATATATAAAGATAGAAATTCTGAACATGAAAAACATTTTCATTTTCAAACAAAAAGGAAACAATCCAGTTTTGAAAAGATTTATAGAAACTGAAAAAACCTATAATAAAAATGCTGGATGTATAAAAGAATTTGAAGATGAATTTAAATGGTAACCAACTAGCAAAGTGGAAATGTATACCTTGACTAAAAGATAACCAAAAATAAACATTGGTATAAGTTAAAATTGAAAATTTCACATGTAGAAAAAAAAAGTGAATATAAAAATAATGTAATAAAAACACAATCAGAATGACAATAAAAACATTACATGGCCAAGTTGTACAAAAGATTAGTGGAAGTAGCTAAAGGTAAAACCTGGCAAAATAACTATTATATTAAATAAAAAGACAATGAAAGTTTGATTTTGACTGCACAGGAACAATCTATATAAAGTAAAAAAGATCAGTTTTGAAAAATCATCAATTGATTCAAAGTACAGATTGTGCAAAGAAGCAGAAAAAATAGCGTACAATACAGTTTACACAAACTGATTATGAATGTTGACCTAACAGAGTCACCAGAATGATTGATTGCATAACTTTAATTTTTTTTATGTGCCAGTAATGAAAATTGGGTGGGAATACAGAGTTGAAAAAGTGGTTGAAAATGAACAACTTAAAATATTATGGAATTTCCAAATACAAACCGATGAAATTTTGGTTCACGACATACCAAATATTACTGTGGTTGAAAAGAAGAAAACATGGATAATTGATATGGCAATACCTGGGGGTAGCAGAATGTAAGACAAGCAATTGAAGAAGTTAACTAAGTATCATTGGAAAAATAAAGCTGAAAAATTATGGCACAAACTACTCACGATTGTCCCAGTGTTTATCAGCAAACTGGTGCCAAAAATCCTGGATGGCACTTATAAAAATCTAAAAATCAAAATTTCCAGCAGTCAATTACAAAACACCACATAGGTTGGATCCATACATATACTATTATAGTTCTTGGAAAGTAGTTGTCGGGTCCTTGGGAAGGATTTGATAGATGGATAAACATGCCAGATCCAGTCTAAGCACTTGGCCGTCTTTGTAACCAATCATAATAATACAATACAATAGCAGAGTTGGAAGGGACCTTGGAGGTCATGTAGTCCAACTCCCTGCCTAGGCAGGAAACCCTATACCATTTCAGACAAATGGCTATCCAACATCTTCTTGAAGACTTGCAGTGTTGGGGCATTCACAACTTCTGGAGGCAACTTCTGTTCCACTGATTAATTGTCCTAACTGTCAGGAAATTTTTCCTCAGTTCTAGGTTGCTTCTCTCCTTGATTAGTTTCCACCCATTGCTTCTTGTTCTGCCCTCAGGTGAGTAACATATTGGCATTATATCTGATTTAGCCCTGCATTAATTATTTCTTTTATGCATGCCAGAAATGACAAAGGTTTTTTTTAAAGGTGCCTTCAATTTCTTTTCACGTGTTGCATTTATTATCAATAGTTCTATAAGGTTGAGAATGTTTTTTAAAATAACAATTTTCTGCTAAGGATGTCTCCCTGAATGCATGCAACTCACAAAACAAGGTTTCTTTGTTGCTGCTAAAGATTATCAGTGATGCTGCAGAAAAACGAATGCATTTCTTTTCAGCTCCTCTCTTTCTGGAGAATACTTTGTAAAGTCCTACAGCTTGGCTTCAAATAGATCACCTCATTGCAGGTACATAAAGTTTCACCAGTGATTTTCTTCTCTTTGGTGGTTGTCTTTGAAGAGATAGCTTCAAGCAAAGAGCTCTCATTAACACTGTAGTATGTAGAGAAATGTCTGCTGAAAGGGTTAACATTTTCTAAAGATCTAAATTAAGAAAAGAGCCACTACAGAGGTTCTAGAAGAGAGAGAAGCAAATAAGAGAATGGTTAGTTGTAGTTTAATTATGGAAAACTGGTTTCTTCCTTCTCCCGTTATGACCCAGGGTTGGCGCGCAAGCAACACGTGTTAAGGGGAAGCTTGACCATCCCCCAAAATCCACCAAATCCAGCAATTCCCATTCTGTTTCCAAAGTCTCTGCCCCCAGATTACCCCTACAGCCCAAGAGCAAGGCTTGAACACTTATGTCTGCACATGCTTTGTGCAACTTCCCGGCAGTGAAAGTCCACAGGAACAGCACCTGTCTAAGGACAAGACAGGATCTCAAACTTGGCAGCGTTCATGATGAATGTCCAAAGCAAAGGAACAAACCTCGGTCCACATCACCAAGGATTCTGGAAGCAAAGTTCTTCTTAGAGCCATGGAGCATGTTGCCATGAAATGCAACACTTCTTCCCAACAAAACTTCCTTCCCATAGTGTGTCCTTAAATCCTACTCTCCAGGTGATTCTCAGGAGGAGGGCTGGGGTGCTCTCTTCCTGAGTAGTATGGTCACCCTGCACTGATTCTTGCCTCCTCTTCATTCTCCACACTAAGGTATCAGGTGGCGGAAGCATTTGCTAGTCTCCAGAGCTCTTTCCCTCCTCTGCTCCACTGCTTGCCCTTTCCATCTCCTCCCCCCTTCTTCGGTCAGTCTGAGCCTTCTCTTCTTCTCTGCCTACTCTTCCAAAGACTGAGGGACCTGGGACTGCCTCACTCTCATCCCCAGGTTGTTCTGATGGGGCCAAGACTCCTCCCCATATCCATGTTATTTTGATCACATAATTTTCTTCTGTGCTTGGTATGTTGTAGTGTAGTGTTGTAGTGTAGTGCTAGGGTCAAAGAACAAAGGAAATCGTTATGTCTATGTACTTCTAGAAGTAGAATCTAGTTGATTAAGTTTCCCTATATATTAATTTCTTTTCACACCATTTCTACATCCATCTGATTTAATAAAAATTTGCTTTTTGTATAGAATATTCATGACCATCAAGATAATTCTATAATTCCCTTTTGATTAAAATATGAAAGAGGTCCCGAGGAATCAATTTCAATGGAGAACATGGCCTGCAGGAAATATTTCTTTAAAAATCTTTCCAATTGTTTTTATTCCCACTGGTAAAAATAACACTGGAAGAATAATAGGCTGGTTCTATGCAATCTCTTATGACGTGAAATTTTAGGCGGCACCAAAATTGAAAAGACTTCCAAAAGGCACATATTAAATCCAATTATTGTTTCTTATTTTTTTCGAATATTTACTCTTTTTAAAATCAATTATCCACAAAGTTGGTCAAGTGAACAGCACCCTAAACAGATATGGCAAATCATGAAAAAGAAATTATTACTACAGATATGGACCTTGAGAAGCTGATATTATAAGTAAAACAAGACAAAGTTCTGATGAGAAGGTATGGAGCCAATGAATTGCATGATTATCAGCGTATCAAAGTTATACCTTGAAAAGTGATAACAGTGTTCTCTTGGGGCCGGTGGGCCTACTCGAGGGTTGAAGATAATTTTGCAGAACTGTTGCAGAATGGTGGAGTAGGTGCTGTGTAATTACAATTATTTACTGTGATTTGCAGTAAATAGGATGGGAAATCTCTAAGGAAAAAAATGTCCAAGCTGAAAATTGTTAAATGCAAAGCTCAAAAATTTGAAATTTTTAACAGAAACTGAATATGGGCCATCTCATGGGGGATGACAAAATATAACTTTAACTAGGGTGCCAAAATGTCTACAGCCACTGAAGGTATAAACTTAATACAATACAATACAATACAATACAATACAATACAATACAATACAATACAATACAATACAATACAATACAATAACAGAGTTGGAAGGGAACTTGGAGGTCTTGTAGTCCAACTCCCTGCCTAGGCAGGAAACCCTATACTATTTCAGACAAATGGCTATCCAACATCCTCTTAAAGACTTCCAGTGTTGGAGCATTCACAATTTCTGGAGGCAAGCTGTTCCACTGATCAATTGTCCTAACTGTCAGTAAATTTTTCCTTGGTTCTAAGTTGCTTCTCTCCTTGATTAGTTTCCACCCATTGCTTCTTGTTCTGCCCTCAGCTGCTTTGGAGAATAGTTTGACTCCCTCTTCTTTGTGGCAACCCCTGAGATATTGGAAGACTGCTATCATATCTCCCCTAGTCCTTCTTTTCATTAAACTAGACATACCCAGTTCCTGTAACCGTTCTTCATATGTTTTAGTCTCCAGTCCCCTAATCATTTTTGTTGCTCTTCTCTGCACTCTTTCTAGAGTCTCCACATCTTTTTCACATCGTGGCGACCAAAACTGAATGCAATATTCCAAGTGTGGCCTTACCAAGGCATTATAAAGTGGTTTATTGCATTCAGATTTTTCCTGCCGTTGATGAGCAACCACAAAGCTCTACATATTGGAGCTCTTGGTAAGGGAAATATATGACAATTTCTATATGGGGCTACCCTTGAAGAGTATTCAGAATGGTCCAGCATGCAATGGCAGAGAAAGTTTTGGAGGCCCCCAGGGTGGCACATGCAACATCATTATTATGCAAGTTGCATAGCCTGATGATCCAGGTACATTTCAAGGTGTTGTTTATTACTTTTAAGCTCCTCTAGAGCCTGGTCCAAGATAACTATGGAACCCCATTTGTAGTAGAAAAAGGGTCTTTCTGTAGATCCAGGTAGCTAATGAATTTTATTTGATGGGATGCAGAAGAAGAGCCTTTTCTGCTATGGCTCTTTCCCTTCGGAATATCTTGCCACAGGAGGCAAGATCCACTCCCTGTCTTTTAAACTTCAGGAAAAGCTGGCTGGCATCGGGTTCTGAAGGAAAAGCTGTTGGCTGGAGGTGGTTGGTGTATTAATAGAAAAGGCATGCCCACACTTCTCTGCTCCAAATCCATGGTTTTTAAACTTTTTCACTTTTCTGTAATTTTAATCTGTTTCTATAATTGTCTGTGTTGTGTCCTCGACCTGCGACCGGTCTTGAGTTACGACCGGCCGCAGATCTTCCAGGCTGCCTCTGGGAAGCCATGGAGACAGGCTGTAGCGGGCCGGCTAACCGACAGACGCGCCTGATTGGCTGAGGCGCGCCTGGCGGGAAGCCGGCTCTTGCCGCAGCCTGATTGGCTCCCCATTTGACAGCTCCATATATAAGGGGCTGTCAAACGCGGGAGCCCCTGTCTACCGCACCTTTTCTTTATTGAACCAGTTTTCTCTTATGTACCTTGCCTAGCTAATAAAGCTATGTTATTGAGCAAACCTGATGTGGACCCTCTCTCTGACTGAAGATTTAACACTGGCGACGAGGGTGGGATCAGGCAGAGCTCATTTCGCGGTACGATCACAACGGGATCGTTTCCTCCGCTCGACCCCATCGACGCGGCCACGGAAACCGGGGCCTCCTCACGGGCCACCTCAAGTGCCTTCCTGCCGGCCAACGACGACCAGGCCAGGAAGCTCGCTCATCTCTTGGGCTGCGGCGGCCGAGACCTCTTCGAGACCGCGCGCGCCGCAGCTACCCCGGCAGGCAACCTGCCGCGGGACCCCTGGTGCAACGACGCTACGCTCCTGCACACTGCTTCTCCGGCAGACAAAGCCTGCAGAAGCAGCCAGGGCCTACGAGACGGCCGAGTCCTCGGCCCTCAACCGTGACCGGGAACTGCGGCCGTCTCCGCGCGCATGCCTTGTGTGCATGTGTTGTGGGGAAAGCCTTCCCCACGACGACTGCCTGTTCAAGGCCCCATCTGTCGCCGCTGCGGCCATAGGGGCCATCGGCATCAGCACCAGCCATCCGGAGGCTCCGCGTCGGGATCCCGGACGACCGGCAAGCCCCACACCAGCGGAACCCCCGAGATGCCAGGCTTGCCGCCTGCACCAGCAGCGGCAGCTGTTCGGCTGCCACGCCCGGTTCGTCGACACAGCCCAACCGGGCCGGTCTCCCCATCTGACTCCGAGATGCCACAAAGCTGCAAGAGGCCTTCACCATTCAGGCCTCCCTGCCACCGCTTTCCGGCAACCATCATCGGCCTGGCTCAAGCCGACCAGACGGCCAGGCCCCCACATCAATGACCACGCCTCCTTGCCCCGACTCACCAATCCAGATGACCCCGCCTCTTCGGGAAGGCCCCTCCGAGGACGCCGCCCGGAGCTACACCCCGGCAGGGAGGAGCTTCAACGGGCACGTCCTCCTCCTCCGGCTCCTGTTGAGACTCTAGGACAATCTGGCGGACTGCGCATGCTCCACTCACCTGATGGACAGTTTTCGCGCATGCGCGGATGGAGGGGGGAAAGGAGTGTTGTGTCCTCGACCTGCGACCGGTCTCGAGTTACGACCGGTCGCAGGTCTTCCAGGCTGCCTCTGGGAAGCCATGGAGACAGGCTGTAGCGGGCCGGCTAACCGACAGACGCGCCTGATTGGCTGAGGCGCGCCTGGCGGGAAGCCGGCTCTTGCCGCAGCCTGATTGGCTCCCCGTTTGACAGTTCCATATATAAGGGGCTGTCAAACGCGGGAGCCCCTGTCTACCGCACCTTTTCTTTATTGAACCAGTTTTCTCTTATGTACCTTGCCTAGCTAATAAAGCTATGTTATTGAGCAAACCTGATGTGGACCCTCTCTCTGACCGAAGATTTAACAGTCTGGGTATTTGTATATTTTGTCATTCTGCAAGCCATTCAGAGTTTCCTTCAATTGAGCGGCAAATTTAATAATAATAAAACAACTGGAGCACCACTTAAACACCATCAGCATTGTCAAATTCACCGTCAGTCAATTGCATAAGGCAGCTTTATTTGGAACGGCCTATATCCTGTGATGACACCTCTGGGAAGGATTCAATAGGTGGACAGAAAGGGCAAATCCAGTCTGAATATCTGTCTGACTGTGAAAAACAACCACAACCACAACCACAACCACAACCACAACAACAGAACAAATGAGAAAATCATTATGCAATAGTTGCAATGACAAGAAGCATTGGTACATGGCTTTGCTCTCAAACTGATAGTCCAAGTGAAGCTAAATGCTTTCAAGAAGTGAAAATAGTATTTTGTTTGGGTGCTATGCTGGCTGGATTTCCTAAAGTCAAGAACAAGCTTTCTTCCTAGTTGTTAATGAGTTGGTTTTCTTTAAGAACTGACTTTGCTGCTTGCATTTCAATGTGAAACTGTCTACAGCACTAAGTTGGAAAATTGATTGGTACCATGGAGATTTAAAAAAACCGACATCTCTAAAATCTAATACTGTGCAAGAAGGCTTGATTAGTTAGACTTCTGCACAAACACAGAGGCAGCTATGATAAATTATAAATGCACCAATCCAGAAAAAAGCTATACAATTAGACATAATAAACTCTGTGCACATTTAAGCTACTGTTTCATATCTGAATACCTAATCTCTATCCTTCCCCTCCCCTTGATATTCTGCATAACAATATCTTATCCGTTCCATCCTTCAAATTTCAATGGAGATTAGATGGATGGGAAAGAAAAGTCAAGAGGCAAAGCCATTTCTCTTTTAAAACAAGAGCAATGTGATGGGCAATATACAAAAGTATATCCTTTTGTTTCCATAGATGTATTTGTTTTCCTGTAGACCACCTTAGATGTTTGAAATAATTGTCCAATAATGATTCTTGACATGTAGTATGAGGGTGTGCATGCCTGCCTGAGATGAGTATAATTCTTGAATAACTAATCTTCTGCTTTATAGAAATTCTGCTTAGTTCTGCTACTGTTCAAAACAGCTTGGATATTAATATAGTAATCGATTCCCTTCCAACATGTGAATAGTTGAACAACATGGACCCACAAAGGATTAGCAACTAGAGAAAATCCTTAAAGACACACCAGAGTTCCAAACACTCTTCCAATGTCAATTGAAGTTTACATTATTTGTAATTACTATTAATAGGAGGAGGCAATCAATAAATAGAAGTCTCTCATTATCCCTCGAGATGCAGATATATTGGATATATCACAATGCATCTCATTCCAGCAATGAACCGCAGCTAGGCACATTAGGAAGTCTTCGTTAGTTCACTAGACTATAGACTCCAAGCAGCAAGTAGCAGTAATTGTGGAGAAGACATCCAGGCTGGGGTGTAATTTAAAATTTCCCATCTTGATCATAATTTCATCTGGAAGGAAGAGTGTATCTACTTAGTGATGTTGCTCATAAGTATTACAACACAGGAACTCAGTAATAGGCAATTTAGTATATTTATTGTTCTGGACAGTACATTTGTAATACTGGAATAGCAGCAACATTTAGCTGTAAACAATTTGCTCTCTAATATTCACTCTTTAAGGGGAAAAGGAGCTGTTCCAAGTCTGAACCTCTTTCCCACACCTACACCTATACCTTTCCAGTTGCTTCTTCTCAAAAAAGATCCAGGATCCAGATTTCCACTAATGTTCTGACACTAATGCAGGGTGTCAAAAACTGATTTCATTGAGGGCCGCATCAGGATTGTGTTTGACCTCGGAGGGCCTGGATGAGTGTGGCCTAGGTTGGGAAGCCCAGCTTGATGTCACTCCTGCCGGGGGCACCTATGGTGGCCCGAGTGCTCTGCCAGTGAAAATAGACTCCCGAGCTTCATTTTTGGCTGTCACGGCCTCCTGCAAACCTCTGCCAGTGAAAATGGAGCTCAGGAGGACTGCGTGCAGCCCTCCCAAGCTCCATTTTTACTGGTAGAGGGTTGCAGGAGGCTGTGGAAGCCAAAAATGGAGCTCAAGAGCCCGTTTTTGCTGACAGAAGCCCTGCTGGCCAGTCCGCTGTTTCCAGAGTGGCTCCATGGGCCAGATCTAAGTACCCTGCAGACTGGATCCGGCCCCTGGGCATTGAGTTTGACACCTCTGCACTAATGGGAAGCATGCTTATTCCACTCTTCAATAAATTCCAGCAGCCACAGTAAATCAGTTATTGCAGCTTCAAAAAGGTCCATTAGGAGTAATGGTTTCTACTTTTGGGGTATAAGAATGATTCCTGACCTCATCCCTTGTTGCTTATCTTCTTTCCCTTATCTTCTTGAAATTATTATTTACAGTGAACTTTAAAACATGTAGTAAACGTTATCTACTTAATAATGTGCAGGGGAATCATCACTGTTATTCCCAAAGACCTTAATTGTGGGTCATTCTATTATTATTTGCTGCCTTTTTCTTCTCCTCATCCTTTCAGATATGACCATAATATTTTCAATTTACTGCCTGATCATTTAAGGTTGCTCGTCCAATTAACATCAGGTTAGACTCTTAACCCCAATAGCAAAAATACAATTGGATTGTTAAGGGGTCTTGATATGTACTATGTATATAATAATTGCAAGCTTGCGTAATAAGTAACTTTTCCCCACAAACAGTGGAAAATGTACAGTCCTGGAAAATGAACTATATTACAACAGTCAAAGCCCTGTTTAGGCAGACTCCTATTCCTACAGTTTGCTTCTGGGATTGGTTCTGACAATATGCCCCATTGCCATTTTACTTCCTTGAGCAGAACTTGTGATATGCTCTCTGACATGGATATGAGTCACTGGCCATAACTTGCTTTATCACTTCATTAAACTCTGCTGATCAGAACCTTTAGGGGATGGCAAGGCTGACACTGCTTTGGACTTCCTTCACTTTCTCAGCTTTCAGCCAGCCAAAAACCCTAATGTTGTTCTCTCTTGTGCCCACACAACTGGGAATTCAACTTGACTTTTCGCATTCTGCATATGGGCTTATCCAGGGTGCACTCTGGGTAAATCCTTGCTTCTACATTTTAATGGCTGGAAGAGAGTTTAAGAATGTAACAGGTTTACTGCTTTGAAGAATTATGTATCTGCCAAAAATGTAAAATTTTGAAGATATGGGTTATGGGAATCTTCTATCATTTGAGCTATATGATAACCCATAAGATAAATCAGTGTCCTGATTTTTCCCATCTCTCTCTCTCTCTTTCTCCCCCACCCTCCCTCCCTCTCTCCCTCCCTCCCCCTCTCTCCTTGGCTTGTGTATATTAGATTTATTTATACAATATCATTTCTTTTGCTACTAATCAAATAATGTAAAGGTTTACCAGCAAGTCAAAATCTCAATACAGTTTGAGTACTAGTCTCCTGTTAAGATAATAAGAAACAGCACAGCACAGCACAGCATAGCATACTTTATTGGCCAAGTGTGATTACACACGCAAGGAATTTGTTTCAGGTGTTGAAGCTCTCAATGTAGTAGATAAGATGAGAAGTGTAATAATAATACAATTATTCCATATGGGAAAATACTCTTAAAGATAAGACAGTACTATGCCCTGTAGCAGCATCCTGAGGGAGGAGTTGAAACAGTTTACGTCCAGGATTTGAAGGATCTATAGATATTTTCTAGCTGTCCTTCTGATTTGTGCAATATACAGCTCCTGAATGGAAGATAGGCTGGTTGCAATTTTTTTTTTTTTTTGCCATCCTAACCATCCATTGAAGTACTTAACCTGTCCTTTTTTGTTGCTGTGCCAAACTGGACAGTTAGAGAAGTAAAAATGACAGATTCAACAATTCCTCTGAAGAACTGTATCAACAGTCTGAATTTTCTGAGATGATGCAGGAAGAACATTCTTTGTTGCGCCTTTTTAAGGATGGTTCTAATGTTAGGTGTCCATTTCAAGTTCCAGGAGATAATAGAACTCCAAAACTTAAAGGACTCTATTGTTTATACTGTGCTGTCTAATATAGTAAGAGGTGATAGAAAAGCAGAGTTCTTCCTAAAATTTCATTTTCATTTTCATTTCATTTTATTACATTTATATCCCGCCCTTCTCCACAGAGGACCCAGGGCGGCGCACAGGAAATTTAAAAAACATACACAATAGAAAATAGACAAATAATTTAAAATATATATTAAATAATCCCCAATCCTGTGCTAAAAACCAATTATTAAAAACCCAATTTAAAACTTTTCTAAAAGTCCCCATGGGAGGTTAGGCTAGGCCGGCTTGATGGAAAAAATATGTCTTTAAACATTTGCGGAAGAGGCGGAGGTCGGTGATGGTCCGGAGTTCAGGGGGTAGGTCGTTCCAAAGGGCAGGGCCCGCCACAGAGAAGGCTCTTCCCCTGGGTGTCGCCAGTCGGCATTGTCCGGCCGACGGCACCCTGAGAAGGCCCTCTCTGTGGGAGCGGATCGGTCTAAGGGATGTATGGGGCAGGAGACGGTCTCGCATATAACTAGGCCCCGAGCCATGGAGCGCTTTAAAGATGGTCGTCAGAACCTTGAAGCGCACCCGAAAGACCACAGGAAGCCAATGCAGCTCGCGCAGGATTGGTGTTATATGGGAGCTTCTGGTGGCTCCCGTAATTACCCGCGCGGCTGCGTTTTGGACTAGCTGTAGCTTTCGAGTGCACCTCAAGGGAAGCCCCATGTAGAGAGCATTACAGTAGTCGAGACGGGACGTCACGAGAGCTTGAGTGACTGTGCAACGGGCAGCCCGGTCCAGTAAGGGGCGCAATTGGCGCATCAGGCGTACCTGATGAAACGCCCCCTGGCCACGGCCGTCACATGGTCCTCCAAGGACAGCCGGGAATCCAGGAGGACACCCAAATTGCGCGCCCTCTCCACGGGGGCCAGTGTTTCGCCCCCAATGGCCAGAGTTGGAGTAATCTGGCTGAACCGGGGTGCCGGAAACCACAGCCACTCAGTCTTGGCAGGGTTGAGCTTGAGTTTGTTACCACCCATCCAGATCCGTACTGCTTCCAAACACCGGGACAGCACTTCGGCGGCATCGTTGGGGTGGTCTGGGGTGGATATGTACAGCTGGGTGTCGTCAGCGTACAGATGGTACTCCACCCCAAAACCACGGATGATCTCACCCAGCGGCTTCATATATGTGTTAAACAGGAGGGGCGAGAGGACCGACCCCTGAGGAACCCCACATAAGAGGGGTCTCGAGGTCGACCTCTGCCCTCCCGTCAACACATATTGCGACCGACCAGAGAGGTAGGATGAGAACCACCGCAAAACGGTGCCTCCCAGCCCCAACCCCCCCAGTCGGTGCAATAGGATACCATGGTCGATGGTATCAAAAGCCGCCGAGAGGTCTAATAGGACTAGGATAGAGGAATACCCTCTATCCCGCGCCCTCCAGAGATCATCAACCAACGCGACCAATGCCGTCTCGGTACTGTGACCGGGTCGGAAGCCGGACTGGCGCGGGTCTCATCTCTACAGTTTAAGTGTGCTTAGCTCCAGATTGTTCTGGCTGTACCACAGAGCCATTTGTTCACCCTTTCATCTAGATCAGAGGTTCCCAAACTTGGCAACTTTAAGACTTGTGGACTTCAATTCCCAGAATTCTCCAGCCAGCATAGTAGTCTCATCACTTTCTCAAATGATACCAATGACTGTTGTATTGTTTGCAAGGGGTCTAACAATGGATCTGTGATTAAGTTCAGGTGGGCCAACACTAACCTTTCAAAACTATACAGATGTCAGAGAGGCTGGTCTATAGTAATTCAGCTTCTTGATGGATGGTTTCTTGGAGGGTTTCTTGGGAACAGAGATGGCAGTAGAGCATTTGAAGCAAGAAAGAACATAACATATTTCCAATGATTTATTAAAGAGGTAGGTGAAGATGGGACTAGTTGATCAGCACAGGTTTTCAAGCAAGAAGGATTTATTCCCTCTTGGCCTAGTGCTTTTCTGATCTATTTTCCTATGAAATAGATCTTACACATCTTTTTCTAAGACCATCAGAGTTGGGGGCCCAGAAGGATGGAGATAAGTGTAGGAGATTGGGCTATTGTTGATGTGTCTGAGATCTAGTTGACAATGATCTCCTCTCAAATCTACATTCAGGTCATCTGCCAGTGGCCTATTCTTTTCAGTAAGGGATGTAGGTCTGCTGTACCCAATGATTCTTGATATATTTTCAAACTATGCATTTATGAATAAATATGGATTATTTCAACTCTTCTATAGTTCTTGTAAACAATATCCTCACAGAGATCATTTTAATTGTTTACAAACATACTGCAGATTTAATATCACCCTAAACACATTCTAATACTGACAATAATTGTGGATTTTAGACACGGCTAATGCATCTGGATCCTACTGTGAAAGTCAGATAGTTAATGGAATATACTGCCATTTTCCAATTATAGGCAATCTAAATTCCTCTTGAAGTTATTCTAATTGCTTAACATCTTGATAGGTGATACTCTTAGCTAAAGTATTAATACTCATATTTATCTGCCTGCTGTCTGTCTATCTGTCTGTCTATCTATCTATATGCAGTTTTCAAACAAGGATTGTTGTATAGTATAATTTATCATGTAAGGATCAGAATTACATTCCCATCGTAGCTTCTTCCATCCGTTTGTTTAAAATTACTTAAAGACATCAGGATATAAATACTTCTAAATAATTACTCTGCATGTAACATTAATTTTTACAGCATTTAAGTTTCCTTGTAAATTCAAGGGGACTTTTATGTATTTCTGTTATTTTATTTCAGAAATAAGTCTCACTGAACCACTGTATCATTTTGCATAGGCCAGAAATAGGCTGATGATTCCATTAAAGGAGCACCATGTGCTGCTTATCATGGTAGCAAGGTTTGGATAAAATCTGAATGTTTTGAATGTAATAGTTTTTTTTCCAGGTTATGCAAAGTGTTCAGGGTTTTAAATCCTGTTAATGCAGGAAGCTATCTGAAGATGGTGAGGAATATTATTTATGACCAGGCAGAGTTCATAAATCGTGATGTACTTAGAACTTATAGTACATTGCACTTGTAAACACATTGCTTATTTGCCATCTTCAAATTTCTGAGCAAAGTCATTAGAAACTTTGCACTGATTGTGAATTTTCATTTTCATTTATTGCTTACTTTCATCATTTTATTTCATTTTTCACTTAAGAATTTGACCAAATGAAGATGGAAAGTCATATACTATCAGGTCTTTCAAATCATCAAAAATTTCAACATATATGATATCAGAACCAATGAAGCCTCAAAACATTTATTGCCTCCCCATAGCAAGTATCATATATCAACTTGCAGGAAATCCTTTTGAAAAGCAGTTGAATGATTTGGCTTTATAGGCAAACAAATGCTAAAAAGGAATCTGATAAGCGGACCTTCTTCATTAAGTAACAACATTAACAAAAAGACCCATTCTTCATCTTCATAGCAATTTTATTTACTAAAGTAGATGTAGCAAGTTAGTATATTATTTGGGTTTCAATTGAAGCAGAGTAAAGGACCTGCAATTTAAATTTCTATTTTAAATTTCCTTTCTCAGCTTTCAGTCAGCCAAAAACTCTAATGTTGATTTCTTTTGTGCCAACATAACTAGGAATTCACTTAGCATTCTGTATATGGATTAGCTAGGGTGCAGTCTGGGGTAAATCCTTGCTTCTAAATTTAAAATGGCTGAAACAGCTTTTAAGAATAATTATGTGTCTTCCAAAGTAAATATCTACTGCTTGCCTAATTCTGATTAACAACATCAAAAATAAAACAGGGTTAGTAACCCTACACATTCGAAACATTGAAACTATGATGGAATAATGAGTAATTTTTAAAATATTAAATGATATTACTTAGCTGGGGATAATAAATATAGGGCATAAAAAATGCTATGTTTAAATTAATTATGGGAAAAATGATAAAGGATTAATATTGTAGGAGTTGGAAGATTTGAAGTATACATATTTATTCATATGATTATTGTTTATTATGGTTTGAAAAAGAGTTGACCCAGTCAATGTACTGTTCATAAAACGTGTATGTTTATATTGAAAAAAAATTTAAAAACTTAATTTAAAAAAAACAAAAAAAAACCATAAAGCAGGGTTGTTTATCATATTTTAGAGGATGGATATTTTTCTTACAATATAGGTACAAGGCCAAAAACATATGAGCAAAGAAGGAAATACAGACCTAGTTTGACCTTCTAATTTTTGTTTTTTGGTAAAGTAGTTTCTAGTACATCTCCAATAATTTCACTCAAGCTCCCCAGCATAACTAATAATGGGTGACAATATCATTGACTAGAGAGCTGCCATTTAAATGTTCCAGGGCAGAAGTTAATAATATTCCTCTTAAGATTTGAAGTGCATCAGTAGATAGAATAGATGGAGACCACACTAATTCAGAAGTCATATGCCTTTTATTGAGGAGGGCAAGAATTATGCAATATGCAGGGTGTTTTTCCTGAGCGTTAAAATCTATAAGACAGCTGTTAAAAGCTTTAGATTGCAATCATTGCTTCTGTACATTTTTAGGAATCTCCAACAAATGCTAACGTTTGCCAGATGCTCCTTGACATTAACCTGTTGACCTTAAACAAAACTTAAGGGTTTCAAATAATGAAGATTAAAATTTATCCTTTAAAAAAAGTGTACAGTGTGATATATCTATGCCTTGTACGGAAAGTACATGGCAGAGATATTAGTACTTTTTAGTCTGCCTCTTATAGTTAGCTTTTATAGTAAATAGTTTTGGTTCATGTGCTTTACTGTAAAACAGCTGAATTATCAACTGAAGAGGGCCCACATATCAATTCTTCATATTTCCATCTTTAGATGAAAGCATTGTTTAAACATTGTTTAAATGTTGGCAGCAACTTGCCATTTTTATTTTATATAATGATTCATAAATACAATTGATTCAAAATTCTCTATCCTATCAGAAATTAGCAATGATTGGATATTATAGAATATTATATTCTTGAAAGAGAAAAATTGAACAGAATTGGGAACATTTGTCATATGGACTTTATCCCTATTCCTTTATTCATTTGGGAAATTCCATTAGATTCCCATTCATTTAATTTTCTCCTTTTATCTCAGCATGATTTTTCAATAAATGGAACTGTGCTTCAGAAAGCAGGCCAAGAAGAGTTTTAAAAAATAAAAGAGGAACCAAAAACAAGCATTTGATAGGAGTGTTGAGAAAAAGAGTCAAGCCCTGAAAGCTTCTGGTGAGGAAGCCATTTCACAGAACAGCAGGAAACATTACGACCCCAAACCAGGGCTGGATACTGGATCCAGAATACCAAAATCACTCTGTAGAAAGGAAAGAGAGCTTCAAAATCACCCACGCATATTCCAAACAGCTGTTTTACATCAGTATATGGCAGGAACATTCACTTTTAGTTTTTAAATATTTTTATTGCTTTTGAAAGATTGAGAACCTTTGGAACTGCAAGTCTTATTGTAAAATCAAGAGTGACGTGTGGTGATTCGTTCAAGCTGGTTTCTTTATTGTATCCCATCTATAGACAAAATTTTGCCAGACTGAGGGCTTTACTATCTGCATTTATAACAGAGGTGGTATTCTGCAGATTCTGACCAGTTCTGGAGAATTGGTAGTAGAAATTTTGAGTAGTTTGGAGAACCGGTAAATACCACCTCTGATTGGCCCTGCCCCCAATCTATTTGATGCCTCCTGAGTCCCAGCTGAGCAGAAGGAAATGGGGATTTTGAAGTAACCTTCACTTGGAGAGGGGAGGGAATGGAGATTTTACAGTATCCTTCTCCTGCCAGAGCCACCCCCACCAAGCCATGCCACCCCCACCAAGCCACCCCCACAGAACCGATAGTAAAAATGTTGGATCCCACCACTGATTTACAATATATTTTGTGAACTATTAGGGAGGCGCTGTCTTTACTCTCTTTCTTTCACACTTAATATCTGGAATGAATTGCCTCTTACTCCCTGAAATGTACCTCCTCTCTCTTGGGGATTCACCTTCTTACTACATTCCATCACACATATTCCCTGGTGATATTTTTTCTTCAGTCCTTTAAGAGGATTAATTAAAAATGTTTTCACATGCAAGTAGGCTCAAATTGCCTATAAAAGGGAAAGGCCTGGGAAAAAAAAGAAAGATTTAAAGGAAAATATAGTTAAGATAAGAAAACATGGGGGATTTGGCCCACTCACCCTCTCTTTCAGCTTAATTTACATCACAGGGTTGTTGTTGTGGGGAAAATAGGATCATTTGTTATGCTCACCCCCTTGAGTATAAAACAAAAACTAAAAAGAAGAAAGGTGGAATAAAAATACATAAATTGTGCTAACATGGGAATATGAACATACAAATAGAAATTTATACATTAAATAGTAGAAATAGAATAGTTGTAAACCTTTCTAGAAATAGGAAGACAGTAAAATAAGAGAGGGATTTATGATAGTAGAACAAGATAGTATTTTGTACAATAAAATTGTTTTGTATGGAAAAAATGTAGTATTTGTGTCTGTATTTTATACTTTTACTATTAGTAAAAGAAGGTCCTTAAACATGTTATTTCCTTCTAAAGTCTAATGCATGCAATCAGTTAATGCCTAAACTATTCCAAAATGCAATGTTTACAAGTCTGAAAGCTGATAGAAATAAAAATAGCTCTTGAGAGAAAGAGGGAAATAACTAGATGTCAGAGAGAAATGTAGTCTAGTCTTCATGATGTACTGGTTTGTATGAGTTGATTTCTCTCCAGATTGGTATACCACATAATCCATGAATAGTTTTACCACCTGTCAGCTGTTTGTATGCCTGAGTATTTAATGAAGTCTAATTTACCCAGGAAAGAAGTCACTGGAAATAATACAAATTATTCATTGGGATACAAATTTGTGTGTGCTGCTTGTTGTACAGAGTCTCTAATTTCATATTGCCATTATGAATTATTCTTTTTACAGGATTTGTAAAGTAAGTGGATATGGTATAATTAGATTGCTTGTTACTGATGGTCCATAAATTGCATTGAGAGATTTCAGCCAAGACCTGGGGTGAAAATACTTCAAGTAAACAAACAAATTAAAAATGGAATTTTCTGTGGTGGTCCACAGTACACAAGTTCTTCCAGTTAGTTTGAATGAACTGATTTTAGATACATGTACACAAATATGAGCTGTTCAACTTCATTCCACCCATTTCCAGAAATTCCATGAGGTTTTATTTGAGGACATTCAAAAGGCTCAAGGCAAAGCTGGCCAAGTGTTAACTATGTTGATTTGAATGGAACACTAGTTTGGTCAAGAAAAAAAATGATAATGGCTTTTTACTTACTTACTTTATTGTCATTGTACGTATATACACAGTTTACACATACAACAAAATTCACATAACATCCAGAGACCAGGCCCAACACCCATAACAATCCCCAAAACACATCCCACCCACCAATCACCCCCCTAAACCACCAAAACATCCACACAACAGACCAAGTAGTGCTGTCCAATAGCTTAAAAAGGTTGGAAGATTTATATGGACCTTTTTCTGAGAGAAGAAAGGATTGAACTGATAATTTCTGATAACTGATAACAGAGGGAGCGGGAAGCCCCACTACAGGGTAGAGCAGAGGAATTTGTGACTTTTCTGCAGGAGAAAACCGCTCAGATACAGAATGAGCTAGCCCCCATTCTTGGTCCAGTGGGATGCCACGAGAGAGATCTTGTTTGGGAGGAGTTTGACTCCGTTACTTCCGAAGATATGGACAGGTTACGTGGGCGACTGCGAGCCACCACATGTTTATTGGACCCGTGTCCCTCCTGGCTTGTACTGGCATCCTGGGAGGTGACACGAGGCTGGCTCCAAGAGGTTGTCAACGCATCCTTAAGTGAGGGTTCCTTGCCTGCTTCCCTAAAAGAAGCTATGGTGAGGCCCCTCCTTAAGAAGCCCTCTTTGGACCCAGCTCTTTTAAACAACTACCGTCCAGTCTCCAACCTTCCCTTTTTGGCGAAGGTTGTCGAGAGTGTGGTGGCACAACAGTTTCCCCGTCACCTGGAGGAAATTGAGTATCTAGATCCGCGCCAGTCTGGCTTTCGGCCCGGGCATAGCACCGAGACGGCATTGGTCGCGTTGGTAGATGATCTCTGGAGGGCCAGAGATGGGGGATGTTCCTCCATCCTGGTCCTATTAGACCTCTCAGCGGCTTTCGATACCATCGACCATGGTATCCTATTGCATCAGCTGGGGGGGTTGGGGGTGGGAGGCACCGTTTTACGGTGGTTCTCCTCCTACCTCTCTGGCCGATCGCAATTTGTGTTGGCAGGGGAGCAGAGGTCGACCCCGAGACCCCTCACATGTGGGGTGCCTCAGGGGTCGGTCCTCTCGCCTCTCCTGTTCAACACATACATGAAGCCGCTGGGTGAGATCATCCGTGGTTTTGGGGTGGAGTACCATCTTTACGCTGATGATACTCAGTTGTATATTTCCACCCCAAACCACCCCAACGATGCCGTAGCGGTGATGTGCCAGTGCCTGGAAGCCGTACGGATCTGGATGGGAAGGAACGGACTCAGACTCAACCCGACCAAGACCGAGTGGCTGTGGTTTCCGGCTGCCCGATTCAACCAGCTCACTCCATCGCTGGCCATAGGGGGCGAACATCTTGCCCCTGTGGATGGGGCGCGCAATTTGGGTGTCCTCCTGGATACCCGGCTGTCCATGGAAGATCAAGTGACAGCCGTGGCCAGGAGGGCGTTTTACCAGGTTCGCCTGGTTCGCCAATTGCGCCCCCTATTGGATCGGGACGCCCTTCGCACAGTCACTCATGCTCTCGTGACATCCCGACTGGACTATTGTAACTCTCTCTACATGGGGCTCCCCTTGAGGTGCACCCGGAGGCTTCAGCTAGTCCAGAATGCAGCCGCGCGAGGAATTATGGGGACCACTAGGTCGACCCACATAACACCGCTCTTGCGCGAGCTGCACTGGCTACCTGTCGTCTTCCGGGTGCGCTTCAAGGTGTTAGTTATCATCTTCAAAGTGCTCCATGGCTCGGGACCTAGCTATCTGCGGGATCGGATCCTGCCCCATACATCCTCACGGCCGACTTCTCCGGGTGCCGTCCACTAGACTCTGTCAGCGGGCGACTCCCAGGGGAAGGGCTCTCTCTGTGGCGGGCCCGGCCTTCTGGAACGACCTTCCCCCCGATATCAGGATGACCACTGACCTCCGCTCCTTCCGTCTCAAGCTAAAAACACACTTCTTCTGTCTGGCCGGCCTAGGATAGTCTCTCTGTCTTTGGGGTTTTTTAATGGGGTAGCACATTTTTAGCGAATTTTTAGCACAGGGTTGGTTTAATTGTTTTTTATGAAATGTATGTATTTTTTGACTGTTTTTATTCTGCCTGTGCACCGCCCCGGGTCCCTGTGGGGAGAGGGTGCGGTTTAAAAATAAAAATTATTATTATTATTATTATTATTATTATTAATTTATAAACTTGGGGATTAAAAGGGTTAAAGTGGAAGAGGGATGAGGAAGATGGCAATTACTTAATAGAAAAGGCAGAAATAAAACTTCTTTTCTTTTTTCTATTTTTCATCTTTTCTTATTTTTACTTTTCATTTTTTATACTTTTAACTGCAAATTGTAAAACTTTAATAAAAATATTTTTAACAAAGAGAAAGGAACAACAAACTGGAACCATTGTGATGAAATCAGCAACTAACAGTTCTTCCTTTCTAACTTTCATTCGCTTGGTTTAAATCCTCAGTTTAAACAATATACCTGACAGTATATTGTTTTGTAAAAGTAAAAATGAAAGACCTACAATCTAAAAGGATAAATGATTAACTTTTATTTTTGCTGTTCTTTAATGAAACAAAAATGTCAAAGAAGGAGATACCACAGCTTAGGTTCGGTGGTGGGATTTAGCCAGTTCGCACCACTTCGGGAGAACCGGTTGTTAACTTTTTGAGCAGTTTAGCAAACTGGTTGTTGGAAGAAATCATTAGGGCAGAGAACCGGTTGTTAAGTTACTTGAATCCTACCACTGCTTAGGTTGCTTGTTCCTATTTCTAGAATCTGAATTTAAGAAGACTTTGCATACCATCTTGAACAGTGTAAAGAATGGCTGTTCTTTATGCTCTGAAATGTTGGTTCTTTTCTTCACCATATCTCTAAAGGAAAGAACAGATTTTTTTTTGCTAGTCAGCCTTCCTCCATTGTAAACTATATGGAAAATTTAATTATTCCCATTAAAAAAAAAATCAAATATAGGGCAATATACCAACCTTTTGAACTTGTCTGAATATAAAGATAATTTTTCACCTACCTTGCCTCCCAAAGTTGTGATATTTTTGTATGTATAGAATACCCACAGAGAGGGCCTCCTCAGGGTCCCGTCAGCTGGTCAATGCCGGCTGGCGATGCCCAGGGAAGAGCCTTCTCTGTGGCAGGTCCAACCCTCTGGAATGACCTACCCCCCGAACTTCGTACCATCATGGACCTTCGCCTTTTTCGCCGCTCATTAAAAACGCACTTGTTCCACCTAGCTGGCCTTGCTTAGAGTTAGATTTTAGCCTAGATTTTAGCTTAGATTTTAGAACTGGGGATTTCTAGTGGATTGGTTGAGATTTTAATATTTTTAGCTTAATTTTTAGCACAGGTTATTCTAATTTAATCTTATTTTATTATTGTATTGTATGCATTGTTGCTATCGTGGTATTTTTTTTTTTTATATTGAAAAAGTTTTATTGGTTTTACATTTTTTAACAGGATAGGGTAATGGTTACAAAGAAATTTTGAGAGCATTCATGTTAGAGTCGTCGGACCTTCCGAGACCTCAAAATACACAATAAAAAAGTTAACATAGAAAACATTTTCCATACCACTACAAGATGAGAGCAAGTACATTTACCTAAATTCTCCGTTCCATGCTGTCAGACATTTACAAAAAGTCCAGATAGAAATATTATGCAAAATTGTTCAAGAAAAATCAAGGCAAAGTTATTTTTTTGATCTAAGTCTTTTGGCTATTGTATCTTCTTTCTCTCCTCCCTGGCCCCCCGTAGGCGGGGCCGTGGCCCCCTCCGTCCCCCCTGGATCTTCCCCCAGGACAGAGGAATATTTTTTAAGAAAGGCTTCCGCCTCAGCAACTGTTTTAATCCTCACTCTTCCTCCTTCCCAGAACACCAGCATCCCTTCAGGTGTCATCCACTTGAACCAAATCCCGTGATCAAACAAGGTTTTAGACAAGAAGGAAAAATTCCTTCTTGCATCTCTAATTTTTCTAGGGATCTGCTTCAAGATAGTGTCCGTTTTTTGTTGGTGAGTTAGAGGTTTCTCTCTCTGCGCTTTCAGGATTTCCTCTCTGGTTGACCTTCTAACAAATTTCACATGTATCTCTCTAGGCACTTCATTTATCCTGGCATATGCAGAATTAATTCTATAGGCTAGGTCAATGTCCCCCCTGATCTCATCCTTAGGTTTATGTAAACAGTCTGCTAAAATTGTACTCATAAGATCAGGCAGGCATTCACCAGATTCCTCAAGAACATTCTGAAATCTCAAAAAATATGTCATTCTTTCCATATCTATCCTAGACACATGCCCATTTATTTCCCCCACCTCATTAGAAACATTTTTAATCTCTCCCTTAGCCCCCTCCAACCCCCCTTCCAGTTCTTCATTCTTCTGTGTGTTCTCCAACACTTGCTTCCGGGTATCCAGTAGTTCCTTCTTGAAGGTAATATTTTCAGCCCTCTGGGCCTTTATTTCTGATATCAAAGTTTGCATAGAGGTTTCAAGAGAAGCCATCCTTTGTTCCAAATTTACAAGTGCTGCTTCTTGTGCCATGGTTAAAAGTTAGAGTCACTGCCACCAAGATGGCGTTTTCCGGGTGGGGCTGGTGGGGCAAATCAGGAGCTCAGTTCAGTTCAGGGCTGTGAAGTTGCAAACAATTCAGAAACCAAAAGAGACACAGTTTCCCAGGTCAGCAAATAGTAATAACGAAGGTATTCCAGAGAAGAAATCACAAATCCATCAAAAGAAATTTTTTTTTCAAAAATCCAGAGAGAGTCCTGCTTTCAAAGAGACGCTGGAAATTTTCCTTAGTTGAAATAGTCAGGCAGGGACAAAGAAAAGCCACTTCCACCGCCCATCTCAGAGCCAGAGGGAGAGAGTAGCAAAATAAGAATTTTTTAACCAGCCAGACCTAGAAACAATGTTGCAAAGAATCGCATTCCACTTTCCCTTGTTAAAGACCGTCCGGAGTGAAAGTTTCCACTTTCTCTTTGCAGAGAAGCCATTTTAACGTGCCGCTTAAATCCGAGGGTTTTTTTTTTAGAAATAAACACCCCCCTCCCAGTCCGTTCAGCCTGGCTGGCAGCAAGGAAAAAAAAAGGTGTTCTTTTAAACTCCCTCTCCCTCGCAGCTGAAGCCTCGGTGATCCGCCCGGTCTCTCCGTTCAGCCCTCTCCATTAAAGCGAATGGCGCCGACAGCCGTTGGCGAAGGAAAAAACCCCCGCAGCATGTTCCTCTCCACCTAGGTCGCAGAGAGGAGCGCTCTCCCCACCGCCGTGACGAGGGACGCTCCCTCTGAGCCGACCCTACGGGAAACCTCCGGTAACCGGAGAGTTTCGCCCCCGTGGGGGGGCAGAAAAGGCAACAAAGCGGCGAGCGAGCCCTAGGCTCGCCCGTCGCCGCTGGAGCCGGATACCGGAAGTGCTATCGTGGTATTTTTAATTCCCTGTGCACCGCCCTGAGTCCATCTGGAGACAGGAGCGGTATACAAATCCAATAAACTGTAAATTGTAACTGTAAAAGTTAAGGAAGCTGTGGATAGCTCAGGCTATAGCCCCAAGGCAATTATTTCATGTTAGGAATTTATGAGACAATTTTATGCGGATATTTCAGTATAAATACAACACACACATACTGTATACAGCCATCTCTTTTCATTTGAATTGTTTACTTAAGCAGCTTCAAGGAGCTGGACAGGTGGCATATATATTCATTTGTATAAATAAATGAAGAATAAATAACACTGAAGCAAGGTACAACAAGCTTAGACCAAAAGTGATTTCTATGCTAAATATTTGTTTCAGCATCCAAAGTTAGCTACGTAATTCTTGCACAGTTAGCCTATTCTTTCAATATTTTTTATACACAATGCTATACATTTGTTGTAGGCTACTAAGCCAAATAGTTTGAAGGATATCTTACCATGAATTAATACTAAATTGAATGGAAATCAAATCTGAATTAATTTAAATTCATCTAAGGCATGTGTGAATTCATCTTTTGTTTTCCCCCACATTAGTTACTAAGAACTTATCCTCGGTTATGAATTTTTGCAATCTGATGTTAACTAACTAGCAGGTAATAAGATGAAATGTGCATGAGTAATAAATGGTTCTCTACTAAATGTTGATTAATACTCCTGAAAAGCTATTATCCTTTTTCAACCTGATGTTTACAATACCATTGGCAATAAAGTTTTATAGGTTTAACTCATGAAAGTGAAATTAGCTCTTTTACACTCCTTATAAAAATAGATTAGTTTATTTAAGTTACTCCATTTTGGTTCTCAATTCCTCTTGTGATGTTAGTAAAAAATTTAATAGAATAACCAGTAATAATTTGCATTGGTAAGTTGGGTTCTTTGTCATTGTAATCATGAATATATTGATAATGTTAATATATTAACATTTAAAAGCCTTCATACTTGTAAGAAATGTCACCCCAAAAAGATTTTGTTTCTTCCTTGGAGGAACCAGAGATTGAAGAAAGTCATTAATTCCTTGACAGTGAAGCCCTTCTGAGCTCCTTATATACGGGGATAAAATGAAGCAATTTAAGTCTATCACAGAAAGGTTTACTAGTTATTGCCTCATCTATATGTCAGGGTGGCCAATATGTTCATGAACTTTATTTCTTAGTTAGGACTATTCATGCTTAGCTGAGAACTTAATTTATTTTGTGTTATTTTCATTCGGGACAAATTTATTTCTGCTGTGATAGATTAATGCTGGGCAGATTTATTTAACAATATCTATAAAAAAAACTTGTGACTGAACGACATGCTATACAAAGTTGAAAATGATTAAATGTTTTATCTGTTTTTTATGTTTAAAAATAAAAATTTGGAAAAAAATATCTATAAAAAGGGTAATTATATGAAAGTTTTTCACCCATTGGCATATCAAAATATTCCACATGAATGGAAAAATCTCTTGAATAACAGGATGTTAAATTTAATTCAAGACAAAAGTCAACACTTTTTTTGCATTTATTAGACTGAAATGATTAACTTCATTATATTGCAAAATGTGGAGGGAACCTATTTATAAGACATGAACTTGTTGCACTATTTCTCTGTTTAAAATCTTTATGTCACTGATATGGTTTTGTAATAATTTACAGGTGGAAATGTGTTTCCGAATTATCTGATGAAAACTTGAAAACCACGATTCTATGAATTATGGATTTCTCAAGCATGAGAAATTTTCAATGTTGAAAATACAATATGGCTCCAGATTCACTTTTGAGTTGCTGATATGTTTTCAATTTCTGCTTATGAACTGGATCCTTATGGATGTAATAATGGAAAGATTAATCAATATGAATCCATGCGTTTGACATTAAATTATGTTTTTAAAAATTAGATCAAATGATTTCCTATAAGCAAATTCATTGCAATATATTTCTCCCTCCTTTTCTCTTTCCCCTTTTCTCCTTCCTTCCTTCCTTCCTTCCTTCCTTCCTTCCTTCCTTCCTTCCTTCCTTCCTTCCTTCCTTCCTTCCTTCCTTCCTTCTTTTCTACTGGTACAAAAGACAATAAACACCTAATAATAATAATAATAATAATAAGTTTTATTTGTAAACCGTGTCCTCTCCCCAAGGGGACTCGGAGCAGTGCACAGGGGAATTAAAATAGCTATAGAAAATACATAAATAGAATAAGTAAAAACAAATTAAACTAAAATTATCCCTGCGCTAAAATCCCCAATTATAAATTAACTAAAATCCCCTAACACCCTATTAGACGGAGACTAACCTAGGCCGGCCAAGCAGAAAAAGTGTGTTTTAAGTTTTTGACGGAAGGAGCGGAGGTCCGTAGTTGTTCTAATTTCGGGGGGAAGGTCGTTCCAGAGGGCTGGGCCGCCACAGAGAAGGCCCTTCCCCTGGGCGTCGCCCGCTGGCATAGCCTAGTGGACGGCACCCAGAGAAGTCCCTCTCTGTGGGAGCGAATCGGTCGCAAGGATGTATGGGGCAGGATCCGATCCCGCAGATAACTAGGTCCCGTGCCATGGAGCGCTTTAAAGATGATAACTAACACCTTGAAGCGCACCCGAAAGATGACAGGCAGCCAGTGCAGCTCACGCAAGAGCGGTGTTATGTGGGTAAATCTAGAGGTTTCCATTATTGCTCGCGCGGCTGCATTCTGGATGAGCTGAAGTCTTCAGGTGCACCTCAGGGGGAGCCCCATGTAGAGAGAATTACAGTAGTCCAGTCGGGATGTCACGAGGGCATGAGTGACTGTGCAAAGGGCATCCCGATCCAATAGGGGGCGCAACTGGCGTACCAGGCGAACCTGGTAAAACGCCCTCCTGGCCACGGCTGTCCTTGATCTTCCATGGACAGCCGGGTATCCAGGAGGACGCCCCAGTTGCGCGCCCCATCCACAGGGGTAAGATGTTCGTCCCCTATGGCCAGTGATGGAGTCAACTGGTTGAATCGGGATGCCGGAAACCACAGCCACTCGGTCTTGGACGGGTTGAGTCTGAGTCTGTTACTTCCCATCCAGGCCCGCACGGCTTCCAGGCACTGGCACATCACCGCTACGGCATCGTTGGGGTGGTTTGGGATAGATATATACAACTGCGTGTCATCAGCGTAGAGGTGGTACTCTACCCCAAAACCACGGATGATCTCACCCAGCGGCTTCATATATGTGTTGAACAGGAGAGGCGAGAGGACCGACCCCTGAGGCACCCCACATGTGAGGGGTCTCGAGGTCAACCTCTGCTGTCCTGCCAACACAAACTGCGATCGACCGGAGAGGTAGGAGGAGAACCACCATAGAACGGTGCCTCTCACCCCCAACCCCTCCAGCCGATGCAATAGGATACCATGGTCGATGGTATCAAATGCCGCTGAGAGGTCTAATAGGACCAGGATGGAGGAACAACCCCCATCTCTGGCCCTCCAGAGATCATCTACCAACGCGACCAATGCCGTCTCGGTGCTGTGCCCGGGCCGGAAGCCGGACTGGCGCGGGTCCAAATAATCAACTTCCTCCAGATGACGGGGAAACTGTTGTGCCACCACACTCTCTACAACCTTCGCCAAAAAGTGAAGGTTGGAGACCGGACGGTAGTTAACCAATAATGCTGGGTCCAGAGAGGGCTTCTTCAGGAGGGGCCTCACCATGGCCTCTTTAAGGGAGGCAGGCAAGAAACCCTCACTCAGAGAAGCGTTGACACCTCCCAGGATGCCAGTACAAGCCAGGAGGGACACGGGTCCAATAAACATGTGGTGGCTCGCAGTCGCCCACGTAACCTGTCCATATCCTCGGAAGTATCAGAGTCAAACTCTTCCCAACAAACTGTCTCATGACCTGCCTCGTGGGATCCCACTGGGCTATTGATGGAGACTAGCTCGTTCTGAATCTGAGCGATTTTATCCTGCAGATAAATCCCAAATTCCTCTGCTCTACCCTGTAGTGGAGTTTCCCGCACCCTCTGTTGAAGGAGGGAGTGGGTCACCCTAAACAGGGTGGCAGGGCGGTTATCTGCGGATGCTATGAGAGCGGCACAATGATGACGTTTGGCCACTCTCAGCGCCACAATGTAAGTCCGTAAATGGGCTCTCACCTGTGTTCGGTCAGATTCAGACCGAGTAGATCTCCATCTCCTCTCTAGGCATCTCTTGTGGCGTTTCATCACCCTTAGCTCCTCGGTGAACCAAGGAGCCAGGGTGGCTCACCGCCGCAAGAGAGGTCGCAAGGGCACGACCCGATCCAAGGCTCCCGTGGCCGCAGTATTCCATGCGGCCATGAGGTCCTCCATCGGGGCGTGGGTCAGGGATACAGGAAGTGGCCCAAGCACTGCGTGGAACCCGTCAGGGTCCATCAGGCGCCGGGGGCGGAACCAAATAGGTGACTCAGGTTCCGCCTCCCCGCGGTGAGGAGTAGCGATTGGAAAGTCGAGCCGGAGAAGTGAGTGGTCTGTCCATGACAAGGGCGTGATGACTATATCCCCTATACCCAGATCACTCTTCCATTGGCCAGAGACAAAGATCAGATCCGGTGTATGTCCACCCTCGTGGGTGGGGCCTTGAATTAATTGGGTCAGGTCCATGGCCGTCATGGAAGCCGTGAACTGCCGAGCTACCTCGAATGATTCGCCCACCGATGGCAGATTAAAGCCCCCCATGACTAAAAGTCTGGGGGTCTCAACTGCCATCATAGCGATCACCTTGAGGTGCTCGGGCAGGGCTGCTGTTACATAGTGGGGAGCCAGGTATACAACCAGCAAGCCCAACTGCCTCCCTAGGCCCCACTTCACGCAGAGGGACTCACAACCGGTGGTCTGTGGCACAATGGTCTCTCTCGGCTCCAGACCTTCCCTAACAATAACCGCTACCCCACCACCCCTGCCTAGGGCCCGGGGCTGATGAAAAGCGCGGTAACCTGGTGGGCACATTTCAACGAGGGGGAGTCCTCCCTCGTGGCCCAACCAGGTCTCCGCAATTCCCACCAGGTCCAGCTCCCCCTCTGACACAAGGTCATGGATGAGGGGTTTTTGTTGACCACGGACCTGGCGTTGCAAAACATCAGCCGCAGGCCCTGGCTCTGTACTCCCTGACCACCTAGCCTGCGGGGGTTGTGGCACCTGACCGTTTGCAACCAACGGCCTCGTGCTCCCAACCGGGAGGATAGAACTTGTCTCCCCTCGGACCTAAAGGAGGGAAATAGCATTACACAAGCAGAACTGTCATAACAAATCATAGTTTGCTCAAACCCAGCTTTATTAGCCAACTATCATCCCATCTCCAACCTTCCCTTTTTGGCGAAGGTTGTAGAGAGTGTGGTGGCAAAACAGTTTCCCCGTCACCTGGAGGAAGTTGATTATCTAGACCCGCACCAGTCCGGCTTTCGGCCCGGGCATAACACCGAGACGGCATTGGTCGCGTTGATCTCTGGAGGGCCAGAGATGGGGGTTGCTGGTCCTGGTCCTATTAGACCTCTCAGTGGCTTTTGATACCATTGACCATGGTATCCTATTCCATCGGCTGGGGGGGTTGGGGGTGGGAGGCACCGTTTTATGGTGGTTCTCCTCCTACCTCTCTGGTCGATCGCAATTTGTGTTGGCAGGAGAGCAGAGGTCGACCTCGAGACCCCTCACATGTGGGGTGCCTCAGGGGTCGGTCCTCTCGCCTCTCCTGTTCAACACATATATGAAGCCGCTGGGTGAGATCATCCGTGGTTTTGGGGTAGAGTACCACCTCTACGCTGATGATACGCAGTTGTATATATCTACCCCAAACCACCCCAGCGATGCTATAGCGGTGATGTGCCAGTGCCTGGAAGCCGTGCGGATCTGGATGGGAATTAACAGACTGAGGCTCAACCCAGCCAAGACCGAGTGGCTGTGGTTTCCGGCCGCCCGATTCAACCGGTTGACTCCATCACTGGCCATAGGGGGCGAACACCTTGCCCCTGTGGATGGGGCGCGCAACTTGGGTGTCCTCCTCGATAACCGGCTGTCCATGGAAGATCAAGTGACAGCCGTGGCCAGGAGGGCGTTTTACCAGGTCCGCCTGGTACGCCAGTTGCGGCCCCTATTGGATCGGGATGCCCTTTGCACAGTCACTCATGCCCTCGTGACATCCCAACTGGACTATTGTAACTCTCTCTACATGGGGCTCCCCTTGAGGTGCACCCGAAGACTTCAGCTGGTCCAGAATGCAGCCGCGCGAGCAATAATGGGGACCGCAAGGTACACCCATATAACACCTCTCTTGCGCGAGCTGCACTGGCTGCATGTTGTCTTTCGGGTGCGCTTCAAGGTGTTAGTTATCATCTTTAAAGCGCTCCATGGCTCGGGACCTAGCTATTTGCGGGATCGGATCCTGCCCCATACATCCTCACGGCCGATTCGCTCCCATAGAGAGGGACTTCTCCGGGTGCCGTCCACTAGACTTTGTCAGTGGGCGACGCCCAGGGGATGGGCCTTCTCTGTGGCGGGCCCAGCCCTCTGGAACGACCTTCCCCCCGACATTAGAACAACCACGGACCTCCGCTCCTTCCGCCAGAAATTAAAAACATACTTTTTCTGCTTGGCCGGCCTAGGTTAGTCTCTACCTTTTAGGGTTTAGGGAACATTAGTTTTAATATGGGGATTTTAGTGAAGGGACAATTAAATTTAATTTGTTTTTACTTATTGTATCTATTTTTGTATATTTTTATGTGTTTTAATTTTTTCCTGTACACCGCTCCGAGTCCCCTTGGGGAGAGGACGCGGTATATAAAAATAAAATATTATTATTATTATTATTATTAAACTATGTCAGTTGGGACTGGACAAATGTGTTAATGTGGTCTTAATAAAGATTTTCTACTTTTCATATTTTGAATTAATCCTGCTACATTTCCAGTATAAGACTTTTTTTAAAAATTTGGCATGAGATGTTGCATATCTATCTGTGGACATATTCCTATAATGAACACCATTTTAATGACATTTAATCTAATACATACCTTTCTAAGCTGGCACTTATTGGTTTAACTTGGCCGATTTTGAGAATGATTAAGGCAAGTTAGATCTGGTTAAGGGTTTGGGGGAAGATGACCAACAAATCCTTGGACTATTGTAAAAACATCCAGGGAAAAGAGAGTGGCAAACTAGTTTTAGCCATTATACACACTATGCTATGGCATGAATATAATATTACATTTTTTATGGGACAATAGTTTTCTTCAGAGTTGCTTCACTTACCTTGCTGTCCTCCCTTTTAATATTTTCTTTTTTTGTCCTTTTGTTTTTCTTATAAAAACAGTATAAAATAAATGAGGATGATATCACACAAAGGTAAAGGTTGTTTAAACTATTAAGTATAGCAATGTATACCATAGATTGCTTCATAGAGCACTGCTGTGCAAAATCTCAGGGAATGAAAGCCAATTTGGTTAAGTTAGAAAGTGGGAAGCCATGAGTTCAAGTCCCACCTTAGCTAGGAAAGCCAGCTTGGTGACTATGAGCCAGTCATTATCTCTCACCTTAATCCACCTCACAGGGTTGTTGTTGTGGGGAAAATAGGAGAGGAAGGTATGTTGGGTATGTTCACCACCTTCTTTTTAAATAATAGAAGCGAGTTATAAATAAAAATAAATAAACTCATTTTTTGGAAAAAAGCGGGAATGGCCAAAAAAGCCAACTGCACAATCCAAACGTCAACTTATTTTTTTAAACATATGAGTTTGAGTTTGAGTTTAGAGTTTATTGGTTTTTTATACCGCCCTACTCCCAAAGAACTCAGTAACCAAAAATCAAATATATAAAAGTTTAAAAAGTTTTTAAAAGACATATTAAACTTTGGCCTAAAAGTGAAAAAAACAACAACCCGCAACGAACCCTGATTAAAATTAATAAAATTTGAATTTAAAAATCATGTTTTATGCCAGCCCAGCCCGGCTTGTTGGAAGAAAAAGGTTTTGAGAGCACGGTGGAAGGTGCCTAAGTCAGGGATAGTTCTTAATTCTGGGGGCAATTCGTTCCAGAGGACAGGTGCTCCCATGGAGAAGGCTCTGGGTGTCGCCAGTTGACATTGTCTACCCAACATTGTCTAGCAGCATTGCCTATGCTGCTTCCGGTATATTAATTTTTTTTTTACCATTATCTTCTCTATATTATTTCACTCTTGGCTATGTTCATTCAGTTTTCCTAACGCTGGGCTGAAGAATTTAATCCTGACATTTTGTTGATGGGAATCAGGCTGAGATTAAGTTTGTTTTAGTGTTGTCCCACAATATGATTTTTATGCAATGTACCTGTTTACTCATTTTTCTTGTGTGATATTGATAAAGGAACACACTCAGTGGAGAAACTGTATGAGCTTGTTCTGAAGCGCACAGAAAATACAAGACCTCAAACTTAGTCCCAAACAAGATCTACATATTCTACTTCTACAAAAAAAACCTAAAGGTGCCCCTTAATTGGGCTTTTAATTGGTTTAAATGGTTTCTGCATATTTGACTTGGAGTAGACATGTTGTCCTCCTATTTGCAAAAATAAAATGGAACATTCCAAGCCTTTCACAAAATGTTCTTTAATAACAGAAGAAATTCTCCAAGTGAGCCTTAGAGGTCCTTTTGCTAGTCACCATAGCTGGCATGATTTATTTCCTCACCCTGTAGTGCTGGTAGTCCTAC
The DNA here is from genome assembly GCA_039707465.1 of Rhabdophis nuchalis. Classification (NCBI taxonomy): domain Eukaryota; kingdom Metazoa; phylum Chordata; class Lepidosauria; order Squamata; family Natricidae; genus Rhabdophis; species Rhabdophis nuchalis. Next base: position 44,104,536 of record CM077648.1, on the reverse strand, counting down.
CAGAAGATTAATGAGGACACATTGATTAGTGATATTTACTTCTTTCTCTTATGTACATAGCATATAGGTCTCTATATGATTTTATATATTCATGGAATAGTTTGGCAGCGTAATGTGGAATTAAGCATTTATTTTACTCATACTTGATTATAATTGGTCTGCTTTGCCCTTGGTAAGACACTTGTGCAGGTAGGATGATTTTCCTCATCTTTAATCCAGTTAACCTTGAGAAACTCCTTAACTTGGGATAGTGTCATTGGCCAACTGGTATAAATAGACTTCTTAGCTATCAGCACATTCCATTATATTAGGCCTGATGGTTTCATTCTTGGCAGAGGAGGCAAAGCATTCCAAGATAAGGTATACTTATACTGGTAAAATTCAGGAAAGATGAGACCATTGGAAAACAGGTTTGCTTCATTATGATGCAAAGCCTCTATAAGCTGGGAGACTATGTAACTTTACTGTCTTGGAAAGGATCTGCCATCATTTTTCTGTGGTGAGGGAATCCCTATCTAGGTCTCATATTGTTTAAATGCTGTCATGGGTTATGCTATAATCTCATGTTGTTACGTTATTATACTGTCCTGGAATAACGCTAGAGGTAATTTGCTTCCAAATCCAAAAGAACCTGTGAGGTAGGTCTGGGATTAGGGAAATATACATGCCCAGTTTTTTCTTAAGATTTTATAAGACTTTGTCCCAATGAACAGCATTTTGCTTTGCATTCCCTATTTCAACTCAGATTTCATACCATTCCAGAGAATGGAGGTCATATCTCTCCCTCCCTCCCTCTCTCTCTTTCCCTCCCTCCCTCCCTTCCCCCTTTCTTTCTCTCACACATACTCCAGAGAATGTTTAGAAAAACTTTCTGCAGAGATAGGGTTGAAAGAGAAAATTCTCAGAATTTTTCTTAACAACCAAATTCCTTTAATTCTGTTTATTGCTGTAGTCCTGAAGAATCTCAGATTGCAAGAAAAGGTCTAGAAGTCTAATGGCAAGAAAATCCAAGTAGAATGGATGCAAGCATGCAACTACAAGAAGATTTCTTCTGATTTTTAAAAAAGTTTAATTTAAACTTTACATGATTTAAAGTTTAAATCATTCTTATATCTTTAAGTGCAAGAGAAATGAACATATTCCTTATGGTCCTTCTGCATAAATTATGTCATGATACATTCATTAGGTCACATTTAACAAATATAGCACTTAAGTGGCATCTAATCACCACTCATGTTCAGTGGAAATCCCTTTGGGGAAATGTAAGTCAGTTTCCCATATTTTTAAATGAGCTCACTAATGATTCTTTTAGGGATTGGAACAAACTAATTTTCTAATTTGCTTCAGTCTTTTAAAAACTATTATTTCAGTGCAATCTCAGGGAACAGTTATTAGCCATTGCATGCTTGGTTATTTTAAATAACACTTCTGCTTATTAGAACTGAATAGCATTCATCAGAATTAAAATTTTCTATGAAGTCTTAATCTGTTCATATAACAGATTGGTGCCATGAGTCACCATGTGCAAGTAGGCGGCAATAATTTATATATATATGAACAACATATATATATGCTGGTCAGGTTGTATTCAGGTGTTTTCCTGTGTAAGCATGAGATTGTTTTTGCAACGTTTCGCCAAGATCTCACTTGCCATCTTCAGGCTTCGGTCTGTTGCAAAAACAATCTCATGCTTACATGGGAAAACACCCGAATACAACAAGACCAGTATACCTACATCCGTGAAACCCATATGCTTTCGTAGATTTTCATGGGTGTAGGTATGCTGGCCTTGCTTGCTTCGGGTATATATATAATAATAATTAATAATTATTATTAATCATCCCTTAAAGAAATTTAACACATATCTAAAAAGACAGCAGCAATTTAATAGGTCTCTGTCTGGATGGTCTCTAGGTTGAGTCGAAGGACAGAGAAGGATGACAAGTTTGTCTCCTCCCTTAAATAGGCCTAACAGGAAGCTGTAACAATATATCCACTTCATCAATAAAGTCCTGTAGAAAGGATGATGTAATCAGGGAAACTGGTTAGCTCAAGGCATAGAGAAGCCTGCTTCGAATGCTGGAGAGCACCAGTTCAAATCCCTGTAGGGAAGTATGGCCAGCTGACGAGGGCTAAGGAGCCCGAAATGGATCCATCCTGGTCTCTTAATTAATTATTATTAATCATCCCTTAAAGAAATTTAACATATATATATATATATATATATATGTAATTGTTTCACAACAACCTGTTATTATTAGGCCCCAATCCAGGGAGGAAACACACTGTTTCCTTTACTGCTCATCGGCTCATCGCTAGAGACCATCCAAACAGCAAGCCAAGAATTACGTTGTATAATATTTTAGATATGTGTGTTAGTTTTATGAGCTGATTGGTCTCTTCTAATTTAATTTATTGATCAGCTCATAAAACTAACACACACACACACACATATATATATATATATATATATATATATGAAGAATACTTCTCACAGCTCCTGTTCAGGGTCCCTTTAAGGGGAGGAGACTTAATGTCTTCCCTCTCTGCCCTTCGACTCAACCCAGAGTCATCCAGACAGAGAACCAAATTAGATTACTGCTGTGTGACATTTTTTAGATATATGTTAGATTTCTTTATATATATTTGTTTTCTGAGGTTTTCGCGGGTGTTTGTATGTAGGTCTTTGGTTGTTCGGGTTTTCTCCCGCGTAGAATTGGAAGTATCTTCACAACGTTTTGATGAAATCTCATTCATCATCTTCAGGCTGGTGCTTCGGGCTTGATGCTTCCAGGAGCAAATATATATATGCTTTCGTAGATTTTCATGGGTGTAGGTATGCTGGCATTGCTTGCTTCGGGTATTTTCCCGTGTATAAGGCATGGAAATGTTATTGCAACGTTTCGACAAGATCTCACTTGTCATTGTCAGGCTTTGGTCTGTGACTGTGACTGCGAAGGCACGGCCCTTTTTAAAATCTTGGTGGGGGGGTGGGGTGCTGACTATTGTTGTGAGTGTGTTGATTGGCTGTGCAGCTGCATCATGACTGGTATATTGATGCTGATTGGTCTCATTTGTATGTTTCCCCTTATTTTGAATTTCAACGGCTTGGGTGGAGGGTGGGGCTCGTCTGCTGGTCAGTGCTGGTTTCCAGATGTCTGGTAGGCGGGAGGTGTCATCACGTTTGTTCATACTGTTAGATTGCTTCTCTATTTCAATGGCTTCTCTGATTATTCTCCTGTTCAGTTGTTCAGCCTTGGAGATCATTTTAGTTCCTTGAAAGTCAATGTCATGTCCTGTAGTTTTGAAATGTTGATAAAGAGATGAGGTATTAAGTTGATTTTTTAATGCATTTTTATGCTCTGCGATACGTGCACTTATCCTTCTGTTGGTTTGTCCTATATAAGTGGCAGGGCAGATTTTACATGGAATTTTGTAGACCCCTTGGCTTTCTAGCTGGATCTTGTCTTTGGGGTTCCTTAGGATATTGGTTATTTTTTGGTCGGTGTTGAAGGCTGTCTTTATGTTGTGCTTGTGGAGAATTTTGCGAGGAATTACAACCCCACGCAATATATTAAATAATTGGCCGATATTTAAAATCCCAAACTAAAATCACTATTAAAAATCCCTTTAGGCTTCCGGTTCCGGCTCCTGCGGCGACGGGCGAGCCTAGCGCTCGCTCGCCGCTTTGTTTCTTCTTCTGCCCCCCAACGGGGGCGAGACTCCTCTTTTTTGAGGGTCTCCCGTAGGGCCGGCTCGTCGGGGGGCGCGCCCCCCACGGCGGTGGAGGAAGCGGCTCCCGGCGCGGCTCAGGTGAGGGAGAACATGCTAGCGGGGGGTTCTCCCTTCGCCTAAGGAAGACGGCGCCATTTACAGCAATGAGGAGGGCTGATCGTCTCAGTCGGAAGGGCTCCCGAGGCTTCAGCTGCGAGGAGAGAGTGAGTTTCTAAAAAAACTTTTTTTACCTTGCTGCCAGCCAGGCTGAACGGACTGGGAGGGGGGTGTTTATTTTTTAAAAAACCCCCCCTCGGATTTAAGCGGCGCGTTAAAATGGCTTCTCTGCAAAGAGAAAGCGGAAAACTTTCACTCCGGACGGTTTCTAACAAAGGAAAGTGGATTGTGACTTTTTGCAACATTGTTTCTGGGTCTGGCTGAGCTTAAAAAAATTCTTATTTTGCTACTCTCTCCCTCTGGCTGAGATGAGCGGTGGAAGTGGATTCCTTTTGTCCCTGCCTGACTATTTCAACTAAGGAAAATTCCCAGCGTCTCTTTGAAAGCAGGACTCTCTCTGGATTTTTGAAAAAAAAATTTCTTTTGATGGATTTGTGACTTCTTCTCTGGAATACCTTCGCTATTACTATTTGGGAAATTGTGTCTCTTTTGGTTTCTGAATTGTTTGCAACTTCACAGCCCTGAACTGAACTGAGCTCCTGGTTTGCCCCACCAGCCCCACCCGGAAAACGCCATCTTGGTGGCAGTGACTCTAACTTTTAACCATGGCACAAGAAGCAGCACTTGTAAATTTGGAACAAAGGATGGCTTCTCTTGAAACTTCTATACTAACTTTGATATCAGAAGTAAAGGCCCAGAGGGCTGAAAATATTATTTTCAAGAAGGAGCTGTTGGATACAAGAAGACAAGTGCTGGATAACACACAGAAGAATAAAGAACTGGAAGGGGGGTTGGAGGGGGCCAAGGGGGAAATTAAAAATGCTACCAAGGAGGTTGTGGAAATAAATGGGCATGTGTCTAGGATGGATATGGAAAGAATGACATACTTTTTGAGATTTCAAAATGTTTCTGAGGAATCTGGTGAATACCTCCCTGATCTTATGAGCATAATTTTAGCAGACTATTTACAAAAACCTAAGGATGAGATCAGGGGGGACATTGACCTAGCCTACAGAATTAACTCAGCATATGCCAGGATAAATGAAGTGCCTAGAGAGATACATGTGAAATTTGTTAGAAGGTCAACCAGAGAGGAAGTCCTGAAAGCGCAGAGAGAGAAACCCTTAACTTATCAACGAGAGACGGTCACTATCTTGAAGCAGATCCCTAGAAAAATTAGAGATGCAAGAAGGAATTTTTCCTTCTTGTCTAAAACCTTGTTTGATCACGGGATTTGGTTCAAGTGGATGACCCCTGAAGGGATGCTGGTGTTCTGGGAAGGAGGAAGAGTGAGGATTAAAACAGTTGCTGAGGCGGAAGCCTTTCTTAAAAAACATTCCTCTGCCCTGGGGGAAGATCCAGGGGGGACGGAGGGGGCCACGGCCCCGCCCGAGGGGGGCCAGGGAGGAGAGAAAGAAGACACAATAGCCAAAAGACTTAGATCAAAAAAAATAACTTTGCCTTGATTTTTCTTGAACAATTTTGCATAATATTCTTATCCGGACTTTTTGTAAATGTCTGACAGCATGGAAGGGAGAATTTAGGTAAATGTACTTGCTCTCATCTTGTAGTGGTATGGAAAATGTTTTCTATGTTAACTTTTTTAATGTGTAATTTGAGGTCTTGGAAGGTCCGACGACTCCGACGTGAATGCTCTCAAAATTTCTTTGTAACCATTACCCTATCCTGTTAAAAAATGTAAAACCAATAAAACTTTTTCAATATAAAAAAAAAAAATCCCTTTAAAATTATGATAGCTCGGCAGCGCAAAATAGGTGCATCTTCAGGACCTGACGGAAGAGATATAGGTCTGAGATTGTCCTTAGTCCAGGGGGTAGGTCATTCCAGAGGGCGGGAGCTGGCACAGAGATGGCTTTCCCCCTGGGGGTTGCCAGCCGGCATTGTTTAGCCGACGGCATCCTGAGGAGGCCCTCTCTGTGGGAGCAAACTGGACAGTGGGAGGTGTTTGGTAGCAGGAAGCGGTCTTGCAGGTAACCAGGTCCCTTGCCATATATATGTGTGTGTGTGTGTGTGTTACAACACCCTTGGGTAAGCCCCAATTATTTTTCAGCTAAAAACCTAACACACACACACACACACACACACACACACACACACACACACGCAACCTTATTTTTGATGTGAGACCTTAAAAAAATTCTTGAGTTTTAGCTTGACAAAATGGTGTTTTATGCACTACATCAAGCAATGCAATAGTAATATTTATCATTTTATATCATTTAAGTGATTATTCAAAGTGTTTCACAAATATTATACCTGACACATCTACAGCTGTCTGTAGCCATTTTACAGATACGAGGAAGTTGCTACTTAGCCTGGTTGCCTAAAGCAACAAGTGCATTTATAGTTAACATGACGTATCCTGGTTAATGACAAGCACTTTTAAATCATCCCATTACATACTAATGGTTTTACCTCTCAGCAACTGCATGTAAGATTGTGGTATAAGTTACTACACTACATTAACTTCCAAAAATAAAATAGAACAATATGGGAGGAATAGGGATGATATTGAATTCAGAACCTGTACTGCAACATTTTAAAATTGCTGTTGAAAGTCACTCTAAATATGGTTGAAATAATTATACTGAATTATATTGGGCATTCTATCTTTCATAATTGCATAGATAGTGTGACTTTAAGAGGATTGTTTTTCTTGCCAGTAAAAACAGGATTGAAACTGTTCTTATAAAATATAAAAAACTACCGTGTCAGATGCATAAACTGGATTTTTAATAGATATACATTAAATCAAATATTTATTATGGTGAGAGACCAGCATATATAGACAGATTCTGATATCCTTTTAAAATAGTATCATCCATAATAAAAGATTTGAACATATAATTTGAACATGCTTCATTGTACAAATTAATCAAGTCAGACTTACCTACCATTTAGTCCTACCATTTAGAATTTCACCTTTGGCAAAACAACTAGCCTGGTAAAATAATCTGATTATTGCTCTTTTTCAGATAGCACATATTTTTTAACTCACCCTCTGTGACTAAAGTATATATTGGCTTAATTATCTCCAGTTGTTTTGCTACCACAAAAACTTCATTCCTTGATAGCATTCTTGATCTGCTTTCCCTTCCCCATGGTCTTCCATCTGTAAGGTGAGCAAAGTGCCTCATATAGGAGAAACACACTGCTGGTGTGCCCTGAGAAGGAGAATTACTTCACCTTTCCAGTGAAAAGCACCTTGTTGAAATGGGTCAAAACCACTAGGTAGACTTATAAAACATGCATCAATGATGGTTCTGATGGTTTAATCAGCAAGATTAAACTTGCAAGCATCAGAAAACAATGCACTCTCATGCATGCATTTCCATGCATTCCACACACTCTTGCACACTCTCCCTAACCTAAACCACACCTGCATTCTCTCTGATCCATGTGGCCCATTTGTGTATTCTTCTTGACCCAGCACAATGTCTCTCTCACATCTCTTTAAATTCTTGCACACTCCCCACCCAACACTTTCTTGCCTGATGGCCTGGCACTTCCAGCTTCCTGCTGACTTTCCTTGGCATTGAAAATGATTATGTGTAGTGCAGTAGCACTGAAGCAGGCACAATTTTGCCAAATTTCAATTCCATGGGAGTCCTGACTCCTGGATTCTGTAAGACACCCCATTTGAGGTAAGTTGATTCAAACATTGTTGCTCTATGATGCACTGTTTTGCCCAATTGAAGATTATAAACAATAAAACAGACACAATGTTTTAGGAGTAGTGATGGTTTAAAGCAGGGGTCCCCAACCTTTGCAACTTTAAGTCTGAAGGACTTCAGCTCCCAGAATTCTCCAGCCAGCAAAACTGAAGTCCTTCAGACTTAAAGTTGCAAAGGTTAGGGACCCCTGCTTTAAAGAACAGAATAAATAAGCAAATGTGATGATGATCCTCTATTACAGTACCATTACTGCCCTGGTGGTTAGAGTACAGTATTGCAGGATAACTCTGCCTGGTATGGAATTTTGACCCTGACCAGTTCAAGGTTGACTTAGCTTTCCATCCTTCCAGGATTGGTAAAATGAGGACCCAGACTGTTGGGGGCAATATGCTGACTCCGTAAACTGCTCAGAGAAGGTTGTAAAACACAATGGAACAGTGTATAAGTCTAAATACTATTGCTATTTATATTACAACATGATTAATATATTCAGACTCCTTATAAAGAAATCATATATTAAAGTGACACAGGGTTTATAATAGATAATTATAGAATATGCACAAAAGCGTGCAAACTCACTAATAGGTTGCTCTTTTGAACTATACTTTAATGCATTCAGGCATTATTCAAATTCTTGAAACTTAATTCAATAAAATAGAATAAAACAATGCAATCACATTGGTGGTGGTTGTAATTGTGTACATTTAAAATTAAAAGTACTAAGTACTGTTCAAATAAAATACATTAGAGTGTAGAAAGTTGGACAACCACTGGGTGATTGCTAGTATTCCATGTCTGTTTCCTGTTAACTAGTAGTCATTTATGTTTTAGCCATGCAGGAATGGTATCTCTAATTTATCCCATACACAATATACAATTTATTGATTTTATTTATTAAACCTATATGTCATCATCTCTCCTAAAGGTGGGTGGTTTACAATAATCAAAATGCCAATATAAAATATTAAAAGAATAAATAGTTACATTAAATTTAATTTAAAATGGACAAAGGTGGGGAGGAAGGCAGCAAGATGCAGACAGAGGAGCTATGGTCTTATCTTAGTCCATTAACCACCTTCTGAATGATTGGAGCCAGTGGTGAAATTCAATTTTTTTTACTACCAATTCTGTGGGCATGGATTGGTGGCCGTGGCAGGGAAAGGATACTGCAAAATCTCAATTCCCATCCCACTCCAGGGAAAGGGTACTGCAAAATCTCCATTCCCACCCCACACTGAGGCCAGCCAGAGGTGGTATTTGCCGGTTCTCCAAACTACTCAAAATTTCCACTAGTGGTTGTCCAGAACCTGTCAGAACCCCTTATTGGAGCCAAGGCCAGTTGGCAGAACCAGGACTTCAGGCCTTTCTGAAGGCCAAAAGGGTTGGTGCATCTCACCTCAGAGGAGCCTGATGTTCTAGAGCAGGGGTCTCCAACCTTTGCAACTAAGTCTGAAGGACTTTGCTGGCTGGAGAATTCTGGGAGCTGAAGTCCTTCAGACTTAAAGTTGCAAAGGTTGGAGACCCCTGTTCTAGAAGGCAGGTTCTTTTCTTGGACTCTGACAGCTAGAATTGACTGGGGGGAGGGGGCAGGTGAATCCCATTGGAGTTAAACCATTCCTCAGATAATCTGGATTCATGCCATGAAGGGATTTAAATGTAAGAACTAAAATGAACATGAATATGGAACAATCAAATCACATTTTATTTATGCGTTTATAGAATATATATTCCCTGTTTTTACACACATACACAAAATATGATTATAATCAGTATGAGGCCTTGATCAGAAATGGGCTTTTGATCCAGACTGCAACTTACAGGGCTTGGTTTCTTGATGAAAATAATCTTTCATGGTTGGATTTTGCATTGAATTGCTTTGTTGGAACAAATGACAACTGAACTGAACCACTTTGAGAAGGAAATGAATCCTTCCTTTTTCCCAATCTGGATAAGAAACCTAATCCTGTGGCTGGGAGTTGCCTTTACTTATTGTTCATAGTAATTTTCTTAATATAAGCATAATTTATTTGAATTATGATAACTAGAATAACATATAGGTTGCCATATATATCAGCTATATTTTTCCATTGTGATTATGTAATTTAAATTAGAACCAGGGCAATTATTCTGTGTGAGGATACTCTTTTGTCCTGAAATGATTATTACAAGACAAGACAATTTATGTCAAAAAGAATGATTATGATATTCAGGAGGGTGCAGTTAAGTCAAGTAATCTAGACAAAATTGCTAGTGGAAACTTGGCTGTTACTTTATTTATCAACATGGAAGATTAGCATTACTTTTGCTGTATGTATGTGATTCTTCACTTAATGCTGTGTGACAATATCAAGGTTTTAAGCTGCTGCTGCGCAATATTTTAACCAATGGAATTCAGAATGCTTGCATGTGCCTGCGCATGTGTTCGTGTATCTAAAGGCTTTGATGCACCAGATAAAATCTGAACATCTTGCTCCATTCCATCAAATCTTTTTTTTATTTGTACTGTTCGTTTCTAGGCTAAAAGCGACGGATTATGCATAGGAGAGGCAGTGAAGCTCTTACAACAAATAGAGCAGTACAAAAGGACACCCTTTGCCTAAAGTATCTTTCAGGCAGTGGAAGTAGCAGATGATACATTGAATAATGCCCTTCAAATGACAGATATACAGTATCTGAATATGAAAATGCAGAAGTGCATGGAGCATGCCCCAGCAATATATAATGCTGCTATTCAACGTGATCAAAATTTGCTACTGACCTTGCTCCAATTAACTATCTCAGTTCCAATGACATAGTTGATACAGTCAGCCTAGCTCAGTGTCCCTGATTAAATTCCTGGTCTTGATTCTATTTGTCTTTATAATATCAGGTAACTCAATCTCTGTGGACTGGGGGTAATAAGGTTCTGGAGTTCATGGCTTCCACAAGGAATTTGTCTTGGTACAGATGCTGTTAGAGTCTGAAATAAACCAGCATTGAGGCCAAAGAAGATTGGGTTGGTTTTTCATTCACCAAAGCTCTCTTATCAACGTCACTCTTGCCTCTTGAGAGAACCTACTATCCCTGTCATTATTTGATAGTGAGTTTTTGAGTGAAATTCATGCTGTCGTTTTAATCTATAAATCTATAAAGCCCAGTATGGCAGGTTGCCTACACAGCTGCATAACTGCCTTCTTCAATCACCACCAATCTATCTAATGCCTCCCTTTTTGGAGAAATTGCTGACAGCTCCCCACTTTTGTGAGGTTAAAAAGCTTGACATCCAGAAACATTTCTCTGCAGTGACCATTCCAATCTGTCCTGTGGAATGGTCCTTTACTAGACTCTAGCTTAGCCTATTCCTTGGCACTCTCTTGGCATACAAGGACTAAGTGTAGACAATTACAGACATGATCTTGGAGAAAATATATAGAAATAGCTACAAAATCAAAAGCATCAAATTTAAACCCAGGAAACTGAGAAAGGATAAGAAAGAGCCCCAGACAGGCTCCGCCTTAATTCACTATAATATAATAAGGAAAAGGAAAACACAGTCAGGCTTTCGAAATTTTGCTACAATATCATCTCTCAATAATATAAAAGCTTCAGTTAAACTGATGGAGTCTCAATTTAGGCAAGAGGGTATTTATAAAACTATAACTTATAAGAAAACAACTCATTTATTTATTTTATTAATTCAATTTATGTGACTATCAATTATAACAAGTGACTCTGGATGGTGGATCGAATTAAAATAGAAATAAAATGAAATTCCTTAGTTGTCAATTCTGTTAAACCAATTTAACCAGAACCTGATTATTAGTTAACTTGAATTCTTTATGGGTGGAAAAGTATACTTTTTTTAATAGGTTAACTTGGATTCTTTATGGGTGGAAAGTATGATATATATATATATATATATCCGCCCTGGGTCCTCTGCGGAGAAGGGCGGGATATAAATGTAATTAAATATATATATATATATACATACATACATACATACATACATACATACATACATACATACATACACACACACACACACACATATATATATATATATATATATACAACCCTTTAAACCTTTTGTTTTGTTTATAATTATGATTATATTAATCATAAAAAAATAAAATTAAAAAGTGCCTAATATGAAAAAACGGTTATCAGCATTATTGAAATAGAAATCCAGTGAAGTCTGAATCAGGATCAAGCAGATATGGAGCAAAACCGAGGAAGAAAAGGAATATCTAATTTGAGTGGGGCAGCTCAAATTAGCTGAATTCAGGATTCTTTCCTGGTTTGGAAAAACAGAGGGGAGAAATATCACTGAAAGATCTTTCAGTAGCTCTGGCAAATGAAACTTATAACTGTACCCAAGTCCAAGGCAGAACTAATAATCCATAGATGGAGAAATGGCACCTGCCCAGTTATATTAGTTAAAAGTCCCTATATGATTAGTTAAAAGACCCTATAAGTGATATAATTGCATAGTCAGATGATTGAAAAGGAAATCCTTCCACATTTTAATACTGTCACTTGGTCCTGGATTTTTTTTTTTGGCTCCATTTTGGTTTATGTCCTATTAAATCTCACTACTCATGTTCAGTGTCATGGGGAAGAACATCAGAATTTTGGTACATGTACTGGGTAAAAGAGAAGGAGGTCCTTGGCTGCAGTGGCACAGCTTTCCAGTTCCATGTACTTAAAGTAGAATTATGTTGGGTTGAAAGCTATTCTTAAGGCTATTCTTAAGGCTATTCTTAAGCAGCACTCCCACAAATGAAGGCAAGACAATAGATTTCATTCCTTTTCTTGGCTTCATCTTTCAGGACAGTCTGATTTGATTTGGCTTTATATTAATTAAATGAGTTAAGTATGATTCTCTTTAGTTATTATGCCTGCCAAAGACTTAGATAACTGATTTGTACAATACTGCTCTGAAATACGTTATTTATTTGGTTATAAGATACTAGGATATGTGAATTGTACTGCTTCATGAGGTGATGGGCAATTTATTTTTTGTTTTCATAACCAAATACTTGATATTTTAAAGACATATTTACCTTACTTAATTTATTCTTTCTATAATTTTTTAAAAATACATACCTTTGTTTGAGGAAATTGCCTCAGGTGCCTCAGATTCTAGATAGTATAGTCCCTGCAACCCTTATCAAAATGCAATTTGCATTAATGGACTGCCTCTTTAGTATATGAATCTGAAGATAATTGTATTAATTTCTCCAATTATGGCCCATTAGGGAGAACATGTGCTTCATGGTTGTGTTGATCTTAGTTCCTTGGTGGCAGTACACGGGGTACTTTACAACCTGTGCATTATGTAATTCAAAATCCAGAGAATCATAAAAAAAGTTAGCTTTTGGATTTTCAGAAAGGGAGAGGAACCTAGATGCTTCATTCATTGTTACACCAGAGTGTAGTATGAACCAATTAAAGTTATGAATTGTTGTCTACTTTCTTGGGAAAAATCCTATTTTACTTTTGAGAAGACACCTACAGAAATGTGCTATAACAGGGGTCTCCAACCTTTGCAACTTTAAGTCTGAAGGACTTCAGCTCCCAGACTTCTTCAGCCAGCTTTGCTTTGCTGGCTGGAGAATTCTGGGAGCTGAAGTCCTTCAGACTTAAAGTTGCAAAGGTTGGAGACCCCTGTGCTATAAGACTACATGACATCTACTTTATTTCTTTTGCGAGTGCTATAAACTGCAAATATAGGCTTTGCGGTAAGGACCAATTCAGGACATTTCACTGCCTGAAGCAAAGGAGAGGGAAAAAAAGACGCAATTTCCTGTACAAAGGCTGAATGATTTAACCACTGGGTCTCTTTGCAACACTAGGGAGGTCACCATCCCTGGAGACAGCCAGCTGTTTAGAGGGTTCATAAAAAAAATTCTCCTCCAAACCTTAATGTCATTTTTAAAAAGTATTTGAATTGGAGGCAATCAGTTCACTCTGCCCAATGTAGGATTAGGCCATTTGTTATAATGCCCCTTTATCGTTCTTTCATCTTCTTACTGTAATATTTTTTGTTCTGTTTTTCTTTGATCAATAATTCAAACTAAAAAAAAAGTTATTGAGCATTCAATTTTAGGACATTTTAATTAGTTCTAATAACCTATTTTGGGATCCAGGGATTTTACTTTTTTATGGAAGAAGAATACTATTAATCTGCCACTTTGTATAACCTTATAAAGATCTGGTACTGCCAGGCCTTATGGTTTTCAGATCGTTATTTTTCTTCTAAATTGCACAAGGATTCACTCTTTTGACAATCACAGGTGCCATACTCCAGAAAAGAAGGCCTAACCCACAGCTGTTTCAGGGCACCCCCTTCCCATCAAAAGATAACTGGAGCTGTATGAAGAAGACTTTATATATCTTGGTCAGGACTTTTTCAAAGCACAAATCATCAGCCAGGAGAAGCAAGTACTGGTCGATTTTTCTTCGGTTTGAAGATAAGGCAGGAAAGGGGAATTAATGATTGTTCCTTGCCTTTAGGGTCTGTATAAACTGAGGTTTTTTTTTTAAGGATTAAATGATTCATGGAGGAATAGCTTTTTCTATGACCTGGGTAAATAGAACTTGAAGTTCAGTGGTAGTTACAGGATACTTCTGGATTTCAGTTTGCTTGTCTGATCGGGAAGGATTTAAAGACAGGTATATTCTATATGAACTACCAACTTACTAAGAGAGTAATTTCTCAGTGGAGCTGAGAAGCATAGCACTTCCTTTCTATTTCTCCATCCTTCACTTGGCAGTTTTCAATGATTTACTGTAAAGGTCCAATGTGCAGCCAAGAAATAAGTTTCAGATGATCCAGGATCTGTTTTAGGCAACAATTATGATAGCATGTTTTTCTTACAAAATGAGTTGTGCATGGAAATAAAAGCAGTGGCACCTGAGGTTATCAAGGTGGTCAAGAGGGAGGCTAAGAGATGGAGTGGAAAAAGTAATAACCTAATGCAATGCTATAGGTCAGTTTTTTTTTAACTTTTCAGGCTGTGGAATGTGTTAAAAAATTCTGGAATTCCTCATTGAGATACAAAACGATAGTGAGAAATAATTATAACAATTAGCAATAAAGTGAAACTCGCGATTATAATATATGTATGCACATTTATATGTGCATATTGGACTTAATTCTCAATATTGGACTTAATTCTCACTAACAGAGAGGAAATGATAGAAGGTGTAGAAGCTACAGGAACTTTGGGGGCAAGCGATCATGAAATACTGGAATTCAACATTATGCAAACAAAAGTAGTAGAACAAAGTCAAACTAGAGTCTTAGACTTTAAGAGAGCTAATTTCAATAAACTCAGAGAGAGCTTGGGAAGGATTCCATGGATGAGAATCCTCAAGGGGAAAACAACTCAAGAAGCTTGGGAAATTTTGAAAAATGAGATGATAAAAGCCCAGTCCAGCGCAATACCAATGAAGAAGAAAAATAACAGTTCCCAAAAGAAACCAGCATGGCTGCATAAAGAACTCTCTGACAAATTGAAAGACAAAAAGGATAAATATAAAAAGTGGAAAAAGGGGGACATAACTAGCAAATAGCCCGAGCCTGTAAAGATGAAGTGAGGAAAGCTAAGGCTCGCAATGAAGAAAGGCTTGCCAAAACAGTAAAAAATAACAAAAAAAGCTTCTTCCAACATGTTAAAAACAAGAAAAAAGTTAAGGAAACAATTGGTCCACTGCTGGGAGAAAATGGCAAGAAGATGATAGCAACAGGGAGAAAGCAGAACTATTTAACTCTTTTTTTGCTGTTGGATAAAACAGTCCAACCAATCAAAAACAGCACCACAAAAATCAGATTAGGAACACAAGTTGAAATAGGGAAGAAAATGGTAAGTGAGCATCTGTCTGCCCTGGATGAGTTCAAATCACCAGGACCGGATGGATTACATCCCAGGGTTCTGAAGGAACTGGCAGACGAGATCTCAGAACCACTGAACTATATCCTTCAGAGATCCTGGAGCACCGGGGAACTGCCAGAAGACTGGAAAAGAGCTGATGTGGTTCCCATCTTCAAAAAAGGAAAAAAAACAGATCCAGGAAACTATAGACCCATCAGCCTGACCTCAATACCAGGAAAGATTCTGGAAAAGATAATTAAGCAACAAATAAGTGAACACCTAGAAGCAAACAAAGTAATAGCCAAAAGCCAACATGGGTTTGTCAAAAACAGATCATGCCAGACTAATCTAATTGCATTCTTTGACAAAGTGACAAAATCAGTGGACCAGAGGAATGCTGTCGATATAATTTACTTGGACTTCAGTAAGGCATTTGATAAAGTAGACCATAACCTACTATTAGATAAAGTAGAAAATTGTGGGTTAGACAGCACCACCACCAAATGGATCCGCAACTGGCTGACCAACGCAGTCAACGTGTAGTCCTCAATGGAACTGCATCTACATGGAAAGAAGTATGCAGTGGAGTCCCCCAAGGCTCTGTTTTAGGTCCAGTACTCTTTAACATCTTCATCAATGATTTGGATGAGGGGATAAATGGGGAACTCATCAAATTTGCAGACGACACTAAGCTGGTAGGAATAGCCAACACTCCAGAAGATAGGCTTAAGATACAGAAGGATCTAGACAAACTTCAACATTGGGCACTATATAATAAAATGAAATTCAATTGTGAAAAAAGTAAGGTTCTACATTTAGGCAAGAAAAACAAAATGCACAAGTACAGTATAGGTGGTACCTTGCTCAATAGTAGCAACTGTGAGAGGGATCTAGGAATCCTACTGGACAACCATTTAAATATGAGCCAGCAGTGTGCAGCAGCTGCCAAAAAAGCCAACACAGTTCTAGGCTGCATAAACAAAGGGATAGAATCTAGATCACGTGAAGTGTTAATGCCACTGTATAGTGACTTGGTAAGGCCACACTTGGAATACTGCATACAGTTTTGGTCACCACGATGTAGAAAAGACGTGGAGACTCTGGAAAGAGTGCAGAGAAGAGCAACCAAGATGATTAGGGAACTGGAGACTAAAACATATGAAGAACGGTTGCAGGAGCTGGGAATGTCTAGTTTGATGAAGAGAAGGACCAGGGGAGACATGATAGCAGTGTTCCGATATCTCAGAGGGTGCCACAAAGAAGAGGGAGTCAAACTATTCTCCAAGGCACCTGGGGGCAGGACAAGAAGCAATGGGTGGAAACTAATCAAGGAGAGAAGCAACTTAGAACTAAGGAGAAATTTCCTGACAGTTAGAACAATTAACCTCTGGAACAGCTTGCCTCCAGAAGTTGTGAATGCCCCAACCCTGGAAGTATTTAAGAAGATGTTAGATAGCCATTTGTCTGAAATGGTGTAAGGTTCCTGCCCACGCAGGGGGTTGGACTACAAGACCTACAAGGTCCCTTCCAACTCTGCTATTGTATTATTATATGTTAAAGTTATTTGAATTTCACAAAAAAGGATGTCCAATTTCTTTCTCAGAAAGTTCTTCCATTTATTTCATCTATAGTAAGTATAATTTGCAAAGTTAAGGCCTCCAGTGGATGGAATTTAAGTTTTATAATGATCTTGGGACATTTATGTTTTAACCAAACAAATCAATGTTCAACAAATTGGGATACAACTGCTTTTAATTGCTTTGGATGGATGTCTGCATTCAAATGAACTTTTTGTTGTTGCTGATAGTTTCACATGGAACTACATTTTTTTTGAAATGTTAGAGTTCCATGGAATACAGGGTAAACCTCCCCACCCCCACCCCGACATAGAGAATGGCAGAGCCCTTATATACTACTTTATTAATACCAACTAACTTGTAAAGCAAAATTTATCTCCTGGTCCCGTTAATACTTTGAAGATATTCTATAGCAATAAAAGGGGCTGTTCCCAACCACCGAACAATTCCTTTAGAGACTGCATGCCCCCCCTAAGATGGGGACTAAATAAATATTGGCAAACAAATGACATACAGTATATGCTATGCAGTCTGTGCTATTTTCAGATGTACCAGTTTATGTCCAGGATGTGATGGGGTAGATATTTTCACAGCCCTCTTTCTAGTATATAGGTCTTCAATGGAAAGCAGGCTGATTGCAATTGTTTTTTCTGCAGTCCTAACTGTTTGTTGAAGTCTGTGTCTGATAGCTTAGAGGTGCAAATGACAATTCAAGAATTCCTCTGTAGAATTGTAGCAACAGCTCCTTGGGCAGTCTGAGCTTTCAGAGTTGGTGCAGGAAGAACATTCTTTGTTGTGCTTTTTTGATGAAGTTTTTGATGTTAGCTGTCCATTTTAAGTCTTGAGATATTATAGACTCTTGAAGGTCTCTACTGTTGATATGATGTTGTCTACTGTTGTATTCGGTGGTAGAATAGGACAGCTTCTCCTCAAATCTACAATCATTTTTACAGTTTTGAGTGTGTTCAGTTCAAATTTATTCCAGCTGTATCACAGGGCCAATTGTTCAACTTCCCGTCTGTGTACAGATTCAGCATCATCTCGGATGAGATCAATTACTGTTGTATCATCTGTAAACTTCAGTACTTTAACAGAGAAATCCTTAGAGATGCAGTCGTTGATATAGACAGAAAATGATAGTGGAAAGAGAGCACACAGCCCTAGGGGGCATCTGTACTAACTGTGCAGATATGAAGTTTATCTTAGCTGCCAATCAGTCTGATATTTACTTTCAGCTGATAGGGAGCAAGTATTAATGAAAGAACTGGTCTTAATTCTTTGGGATTCTCTGCATTGGCATGGAATTGGTTAAGTCCATTGGAAAAAGAAATTGCTTCATGCTGAGCCTATCAAAAATGCTTAATATGGTTTAGGAAGTGTTCAAGTTAATTATTAACCTCCAGTAGATTGCTGAAAAAGGGCACCATCGTAATTTGGAATCTGTCAGAATAGCTTCAGAACTGGAAGCATGCAAAATAGTAACAAAATCATCTAAAAACCTAATTAATTGAAAAGATTATAAGTTCGTCTAGGACTTATTACCTCATTAGATGATCTCTAGGCAGCACACACTATCTCACAAATTACTTAGAATTTTGGAACTTTGGAATACTTTTGGAAATATTTGAAAATTTTGGAACATTGGGTTCATATGATGCCACAAATTACTTGGAATTACTTGGAACTCTCAGAAGACTCCATTGTGCTTTTTTCCATATAGAAGAACACAATGTTCATTGTCATTTTGTATACCCCTTAGGAGCAACATGGTTCAGTATGTACAATTGTACCTGCAACAGAAAGCTTGGGAAGTCTAGATAATGTTCTTGAAGATTTCCATAGAGATATTTGTTTATCAAATGGACAGAGCATCTCCAGTAATCTTTATTTTTCAACCTGTTTCCATTCTTTATAGTAAAAGAAAAGATCTTGATGCCTTTCTCAATAAATACCCCCAAATATCTCGCAATTCCCTTTGGGGACAGGAAACATTAAAAGGGAGTGAGAAAAGGAACAGGAAATAACAAGTGAAATAAATTAAAGCCATAAGATAGGACATATAATTAAAACTAGTTTACAATACCATTCAATCTAGCTTTCTATTCTTGCAAGCTTTGCTGTAAAAAAGCACTCTCAGTTTATGGGACTTAGGAGGAAAGCACAGGAAGGGGGTGAGGCATGAAACAAACTCTTATTTTAAATTCCTATTTCTTTCTATTACCTATCATCTTCTTTCCTCCAAGTTTTGAGGTGGCTCTTGACTTAATCTGAAAAACAGAATTAGTCCCACTTTAGTTGGATGCAATTTTTACTGGCCTGAAAAGCTGGTTCTAAAGTTGATTGGCGAGAGACAGAAATAAAGGCTTGGGAGAAAGAAAGAGGGAAAATAGAACAAGAAAAAAGGAGGCCCTTCAAAAACACTCACTGCTGGTGTATGATCCATAACAAATTCTCTTCAAGGAAGTATGGCTTTTGAAAGAATCAACATTTCTTTTTCATTCACTGAACCAAGATATGTAGTCTGCAGAGAGGCAATGTAAACTCTGCCCAAGGAAACATGTTAATAGTTAAAGGAAACATATTGCAAGATGGAATATTATTAGATTAGACAGATTAGCTTGGTTAAGACAGAGGTAGGATAGAAACTAAGGATTTGCCAGATTTAATAGATAAAATAGCTGCCCATGGACAGATATTTCATCTTTTTAAATATTTCCCTAGATATTCAGGTAATTTTAGCTAGAATGGTGTGGTAGCCTAGATGTAGTGGTCTTGCCTTAGGAATCCTAGGTAGAGGCACTCTCTGGGTTCAAAGAGAAAATATCTGCTGTGAACTCTGCATAGGCGTCAGGAAAAGCATCCAGTCAGTAAACACTTAGCTCCATTCACTTTCTCAACTCCACCCCAATACAAGGGATTACAGGGTTGTTAAAAAAAAAAAATCTGGTAATTTTAGTTATGGCTATTATGAACTTTAAAAAAAAACTACAATGGATACAATAATGTAAAGTGATAATCACCTTTGTGGAAATTCATTCTGTTGGTTTTTGAAAATGTTTAGATTTTATACCTTCCACTTTTGCCATTTTTTGGTTTCTACTTTATTTAGTTTCTTCAGAATCTGAGCTTCCAAGTTAACATGTAAATAAAGCTAAAATCAAGTTCAATATTAAAACTAGGCAGTTATTTAAAAACAAATGGATAATTGAATAAGCTTCCAGGACTGAGGAGAGCAGAATCCATTATCAAATATTTATTATGTAGTGTACTTCCATCAGAATTAGGATGGCTAGACCTATAGAACATAATTCTGTTCACTTAAAACTTTGACTTGTTTTCTGTCAAAATATTTATAAGTAAACATTGCCTACAGTAATTTTGTAATGGGATAATGTTCTTTCCACAGATAATCAAAATAGATTGAAGGATTCTAACTGCAGCACACAAATACTAATATTGTTATGCTCCTCCCATAATAAAAACATTTGCATTGATTAAGAGTAGTAAACTTCACCATAATTTCATCCAGGGGTAGTATGATTTTGGCTCAAGCTATAATTTCCCATACATAGCTTGTTATCAGAGAGTGAAGAACTATTTATACTTAAATCATCCCTTTTCCCATGATGTATTTATAATGTACTTAAGCAGTACTAGTTTTCACTTGATATTTAATATTTAACACTAATTAGCTGTTGATATTATTTGCACAATGCCTTGATTTATGATACCATTCTGACATAATGGGTGGTTGGGACCCTATGACCTAAATTAGAACAAAAGTTGGTATGTCCTATGTCCTCCCAAAAGTCTAAGAACTTCAACTGCTAAAAAATCCACTAAGCCAGATCATGTTGACTAAAAATTGTGGGAGGTTTTTTAAAAAGAAAGTTTAATTGAATTGAAAATTGGAAAGTCAGATCAAAGAGGAACAAAAGAAACATTAACCATATGTAAACTAAGGATAAACAGGATCATAGTAATAATGACTGATAGGCATTTATTCAAATATCTATTCAAAGTTAATGTAATGATGACCTCTAATTTATTCAAACACTTCAACTATGCATTATACCCAGGACCTTTTCCCTTCAGCTGTAATATATTGCTGATGTATTTGGCTGATATAGTAAGACTATAAAGACATATGTTTTAGTAGACATTTGATGGCAAAATTCCCATTCCAAAGACCTGACTCTATCTGAAAGTGTACGAGATGAGAACAGCTAATGGTTCTGGTAATGCTTTGGGATAGGATCTGAACTGCACCAGGGCTGAAGAAATTATCCACATTATTAAATTATATCTGATGTACAACTAGGAAAATTTAATCTGATACCCTTCGAAGTCAATTCAATTTCTCAAAGGTTGTCCACAAAGAGGAAGGACTGAGTGACAGGAATAGGACTTTTTGAGTTGATGAGATCAAAATAAATGTCCAACTAGGCCAAGCTCTGATTCCTGCTTTTTTGTGGACTTTTCCATACTTTGCAGCATGGATGATTACATAGATTTGGATTGAATTGAACAAGGAAAGGTGACAAAAAATGCAGATGATGGGGGATAGGACAGGACCTCACATTATACATATGAGAGAATGCAAGCAGAAGCTAAGAAAAGGAAATATCAGTTAGGAGCTAGTAGAAATCTACCTTATCAACTGTAACCTATTTTCATAATATATTTCTATCTAGACTTCTTTAATTTGGAGAACATCTAGTTATGATTTTGATCCTGAAATGATCAAATAATGTTAATCAGATTCTGAAGAATCAATTTCCTGAACTGGAACAGACAATTTTTTGCAGTTCTGATTCCATTTTTAGCCTACTATATTAAAAAAAGGGTGTTTTTTTTTAAAAAAAAAGAGAAACTACAGGCTCCCTCATTTGCAGCGATGCACCTTTCAGCTTATGTAAAAGGAGATATCATAGCTAAGCCACGATGTGGTCAACTATTGGCTAACTGTTTGCCAAATCCAGATGGCTCAGAAAGGGTTGCAGCTAGCCCATTAGCTGTAATTGGGCAAACGTACAGTTGCCGTCTGTGACTCTACTAGCAACTGAAATTCAAGAATTATTTCTATGTTGGTGGTACTCTTCTTTAATCCCAAGTTCAGTTTCCTTCTAAATCACTATCTTCTTTCAGCTTGTTTGCCTTAAATATAGGCAGCATTTGTGCTGATTATTTACTTAGAACTAGATGGGAAGAGGCAGTTGAGTTATTTGTCTCATCAACATAGTAATGGTGCCAACTCTGAAGCTTTGGTTGATTTCCTGATTTTATCTAGATGCTGAACTTGATGAAGAATAATCTTTTTTGTAAACTTCTGCCTTTGAAATGGACAGGGTGATTCAATTAACCATTTTCTTTGCTACTTGATCCTTGCTTTGCTTACTGCTTTCTTTTTCATTCATTTCAGTGTAACTTACACCCTCTCCCACCCTTGCTGCCTTCCAAAAAACCAGAAAGAAGATATAACAATGTCAGCATGAAGAAGCACAGCTTATGTAGATACTATGCCAATTATTAAATATTTTTACTCAGCCAAGCCAGTGATTGATGCCCTGATTTAAAACGGAGTTGGATGAGTGCCATTTTTTTTAATGAGCTCTAGTAGTGTTTTTACTTGGTCTTTAACTACATTTTTTTATTTTTCCTTTAAAAAACAACACCAACTATTATTAGCTGGCTTGTAGCAGATGTACACTCAGCTTGGTTCTTTGCCAGCACAAGCCACTTACTGCTTTCTGAGGATCAGAATGGATGATGCCCTTCTCCCACTCCCAGATCATTGGAAATCTCCTTGGCCCATTTTTCCAGTTCTGATTCAAAGCTACTATGCTCTGATCAAGAATTGATGATCTCTAGAACTTGGTTCCATTCTAGTAGCAACCCCAGTTCTAGACAGCTGCAATGTCTCCTCCCTTCCAATGGATAATTTTATCCTAACCTGCCAGGATCTCTATTCTCTGTTGGTCAATCGTTTTTTAAAAATAATCTTGCAGTTGATCCAACATTGCTTTCATTGAATCAATGAATTAGCTTAACCTTAGAAGCTCATGTGCCATTCAATCATTATGTGATTGAATGGCACATCAATTTATCATGTAGACATCCTATTGGTTTCTGTCCTGGCTGGGTGAAAAATGCTTCCCTGGTTTTCCCATGGTATTGCAAAGATGCCTTTCCCATTAATTTTTAAAAATGCCTTTAAGTTGCAATCTAGGAATGTTGCCCTACTATTTTGATGAAGTAGAAATACTAATTTTTCTGAGTTTCTATGATCCTACAGAAAAAGTCAGAAATCTGCTTCTTCCTGTTATGATGTCATCATAAGAGAATAAAAAAATAGAGAAATGACAAAAATTGTGGTCTCAAAATTACAAAATGACAATGTCAACAGCATATAAAGAAAATGTGTATAAGATGTTTTACAGGTGGCACTTACCCCTGATGAGAATAGCAAGAATGTTTAAGAATAAATCTGAAAAATATTGGAAATGTCATCAGATACTGAGTTCTTATTACCATATGTGGTGGATGTGTGCGGAAGCTACAAGATACTGGACTAAAATCCACACATGGTTGGAAAAAATGACTGAAAAACATATAGATTTTAAACCAGAGATATTTTTATTGGGGATTCTACTGGAAGTATACAGCAGAGAATTGAAATATTTGATTGTAAATGTGTTAACAGCAGCTGGAATTGTATTTGCTAAAAACTGGAAAAATGAGAAAATACCAACACAGGAGGAAGTTATTCAGAAAATAATGGAATGTACTGAAATGAGTAAATTGACATTTGAAATTAGAGAACAAGAAGATAAACAATTTTATAAGATATAGAATTTATTTTACCAGTGGTTAGATTAAAAAAACATGGAAATGAAAGATGCTAGAGAATTTTACAATACAAGGATAATAGAATGATACAGAATATAATATAAAGTTGTATTATTATTGGATTGATGTAATGAATTGTTATAACATAAATGAGTTTAAAATCTAGAACATCTCGTATAAAATGAAGGAATAATAGTGATAGTCAAATAAATGATGTGTAATGATAATAATCTATACATATATATTAGACTGATAATATGAGATTTTATATAAACTGTAAGTGGGACTATGGAAAGGATGCACAAATGTCTTGTAACCAATCAACACACTGTATGTAATTGAGGATGGTTATATATTTTATGTTTTGTTGGTCTATGTCTGTGTAAAAAAAAAAAAGTTTGCATTGGTGTCAAAGAAGAAGGGAAGATAAAGGCAACATTTGGAAAGCAAAAGAAAGGCACAGAAAATTAGTGAACAGTCCTTAAAAAGGAAAAGGCAGACCCTGGTACCCCAGTCCCAATAAGAGCCAACTAGCCAGCCAAGCCTGCTTCACTCCATGATTAGGAAGAGCAAGAAGCAGGGGAATGACCAATCAAGTCTGGTGCTGACCATTATATGGATGGAGTACCAGCCCCATCATCACTGGCCTAACCTGCTGCATCCCTAAGTGGAATTTCTGAAGTTAACGTATGAAACAGGAAGAAAGGTCAGGGAGGCAAGCAGCTGTCTTTACTGAAGAGTTGCCCTTAGTGATGATAAATAGGTGTTAACGTAGGCTGCACATTAGTCAATAATACAGAATTTAAAGTATAAGTAACGTTGAGGGTGTCTGTTTCTATACCTGATACCCATTTGGATGTTTGATGTTCAACTATCTAAGAAGAATAATCAGGGCTAAATTAGTATTTATTTGGATTAGCTTCGTTCCCCCACAGGTAGTGTTATTTTGCTTAATGAATGTTTACGTTTATTTACGTTTACGTTTATTTAAATTTATATACCGCCCTATCTCCCTTGCGGGACTCAGGGTGGTGAACAGGCAATTATAAAACATAAAATATCAGGTACAATAAATATAATAAAAACAGATTAAACAAAAACCTGCTCAAAAAAGTCCCTAATAAAACCCAATTGATAAAACAAATTTAAAAGCTACGCCAGGCCGGCGTAGCTTTTTGTTGAGGTCTCTAATCCAGTGTTGGTTTTATTCACCAAAAGATTTACTTCAAAACCCTTTTCAAGAAATCAGCTTATGGTCAGTGCTCTTTGCCTTTTCTTGGCAACAGGCTGCATATTCATTATTTGCTACTTCGAGACTGTCTAGTTTCTATTGCCCTATAGTGAAGGGGTATTGCACCAATCTTGTGTCTGAGTAGCAACCAGGTTGCCTTACAGCAGGGGTCTCCAACCTTTGCAACTTTAAGTCTGAAGGACTTCAGCTTCCAGACTTCTCCAGCCAGTTTTGCTTTGCTTCAGCTTTACTTTGCTTCAGCTTGCTGGCTGGAGAATTCTGGGAGCTGAAGTCCTTCAGACTTAAAGTTGCAAAGGTTGGAGACCCCTGCCTTACAGCAAATGTTTTTCTACTTTCAACTTTTTTTCTTTTTTAAAAAAATGTTTGAAAATTCATCCCAATTCTAAAGAAAGAGAAACAAAGTCATTGGAAGGACCAGATTCTTCTCTAAAATGAAAGTATTCTCTAATTTGAAATCTATGTTGGTAAACGCCCAGCAACTTATTAACTCCAAGCACAGGAGAAGAGTAATGAGTAAATAGGTTTTAGCTGTGATAGCAATTGTATGAAGTGCACTATTATGCTTCCAACATGATAGCAGACACATTTTATACCCACCAAACCCCAAATTCCATCATATGGTGAATGGCTCCTTATCAAACACTGAACAAAAGGTGTCAAAACTATCTTATGTCTAAAATGACGTAAAAATCTTCACAATAGATCAAAGCTCTGATGACAATAAATATTCAAACAAGCAAGGCCCAAGAATCTCCCAGATGATAGCCACTTTCTCTCACTCCCCAGGCATTGTAGGTG